>JALBCR010004376.1:0-633375 GCA_030710515.1 Abscondita cerata | reverse complement strand
TGATGTGCTAGTTCAGTTACCGTATTGCTCTTAACAAACGAATTTGGTTAAATAAAATCAGCTTTCCGGGCTCAGAATTAAAAAAAGGACAAAAGTGAAAAAATATAAGTACAATTTTTCATAAGGATGAAAGGACGGCAGTGCCGCAGTATCACGATATACAGGGTGAGTCACGGCTGTTCCTTGGTCTCCTGTCTAACGGTAAGAGATAAATTGATAAGGACTATGTTTCTAAATTATGTTCACTTATACAGGGTGGTTCATAACAGGTGTGTTTTGATGAAATAGGAAAATCTTAATAACTTTTGTCGTTAATTTCAAGTATATGCATTACTCTTAGTTTTGATAGAAATAAAGTTACTTAACACGGAATAAAAATATACAAGGTGGTTCATTTTAAGTTAAGCGAGTTTTGATATTTGAAATATACAAAAATAGGAATCCTTTTCCTAAAGACCTGAACTAAATATCAGAAATCCTACACAGTGCAAATGGAAGCCTTAACAATCAAAATAAATCGATATAAGAGGTTTCCTTGTTATTAGTTCTTGTTTGAATTGAAAATTTTTTGTAAAATCTCAAAATTGGTAAGCAATAGGTACATGGAATGTTAAATACAAGTTTGCTTAATTTTTAACTTATAATCTAGGAATAACATAAAATAAATATAAGAGGGCGTTGCATTTAAAAACGCTTTGATGTATTACACTGTTATGAACCACTCTGTATACTGAAAATAATTTGGAAAATTTCTTATCGAATTTACATACACCACCAAAAATTAAGTTGATATCTCTTACCGTTTAGGCACAAGAGACCGAGGGAATAGTCGTGACTCACTGTATACTTTTTTTTTGCTAAAGCAGCACTTAAAATGAGCTGCATTGTACTTACAGGAATGGTTGAAATCAGAAACTAAGTATATTCAAGTCGTTATTTTATAGGAAGAATGAAGTTAAAAAATTTTCCAATAAGCAGTTCTTGGATAAAAAAATTTAATAGACTGACGACCACTTTTGAAACGCTGTAATCTCAAGAATTTAATTATGTTAATTAAAGAGTTGAACTGGTTGATTTTAGCTGATTTCGGTAAGCAAGAAAAATGGACCAAGGTAATTTAAAATCCCTGCATCATTTTATGAAAGTATTGTTTTACATCACGTTAAATGGTTTCGACTTTATTCTTGATTTTATAGATTTTGTTGCAGTTCAGATATCACGCCTCGGTTTTTACATGAAGAGATTGCGCAAAGAAATGCATTAAATTATGTTTATTACGGCGCAATTAGTCCTCATCAAAAAGGGTTAAGTAGGTCGTCGACTTTATTTCTTGCATATCTTTGTGTACAGTGTTTGATTTAAATAGAGATGCATTAATGATGACCGCGCAGGTCAATTCCGCCGTGCGATTTTTCGCGATGGGGGCGGCGAACTATAACCGCCGCCAGTGTAATCCCCGGTCGTGGTTGTGTTCGTTCCCGTTCTCACGAACGCAGACGGGATGACACATGTTCATCATGCTCAATTATTTTACATATGCTCCAGTGCCTCGCTGTGTTAATTCAGTTTATTTTCAAATTAAAGAAAAAAGAACGACCACCGATGAGTGTTTCTTTATTATTTAGTCGAAAGTTTATCAATCGTTGCGCGTTGTACCATTATATTTTATTAAGAAAATTATAATAATTCGATTGAGTGATTGTTGAAAGAATTTTTAAAGTTTATGATTATTAATTGAAGTAGCGTAAAAATGAAGAAAATTTTATCAGTCGTTAAAATGTAGTGTTTGTTAAATATTGTTTTATTTACAATTTTGCAAAAGCAAACAGTTTAAATCCAGACACTTAGCCTTCTTTGTTGAATCATTATTTTTTTTCAAAGGTATTTTTAAACCCATTAATTTTAATATTAAGCAATTTGGATGACTTTAAAGGAATATTGTTAAAAAAATTTTATATAACTCGATTTTGTTATGAACAAATAAGTGTGTAAGTAACGATTGTCGAATGTTTCTGAATTTGATTGTTGCCTACAACAACACTGTTTGTTATTTTCGTTTAAATCGGTGTGAATTGTATATGTATAGATAATGGTAGTTCAGCCAGGCTAAAATATTGTGGTTATTTTGAAATTTATTTTCTCGTTTCTATTGTATACGTTTTATTTTGTGGAAACACGGATCTGCAAAACATTGTAGAAGGTCAGTTTAGATCATCGCGGTTTTTAAGCGAACGCGAGTTGCTTTTATATCTATTCGAAATTTCGAGAAAGGGCATGAAATTAAATCAATTGGATTATTGGCGAGGGTTATGGTAATCGGCGGTTGCATGATGACAAGAACACGATGTTGGTTATTTATTTACAAAAAAGCGACCTTTAATCAGCATAATTGCGTAGGCCTCCGTTGTCCAAATAATGTTAATTGAGACTATTTTTGGGTAAAGGTAACGGATACCTTTTCGATAAATACCAACCGCTTTCTTTGTATTCACTTTGTGTTCAAGTATTTTTTCGTATTATTTCTTTTAGTTTTTCGAATGTAGTTTGACGTTTGTTTTCCACCAACAACAGTGGTTTAAGGACAAAAGGATTTGTTTGTGTTCAAAATACATTGACATTTGCTTTCTCATTAATACGACTGGTTAGTAGTGGTTTTAATATGTCATCTACCCAATTTTAAGGATTTTAAATCAATTATGTTGCCAAATGTACAGTACAAATGCCACATCAAAGGAATTGTGTTTCCGAAAGAAACCTCTAATTAAATTGGTTGAAAACAGCATTCGTGTGTTAATTGATAAAATCTCCTTTCAAAATTACGAGGGTGCAAATTTTTTTTTACAAAAAAAGATTCAATTCGAAAAACAATTTAAACAAAATTAAATACAACAAACGTGTTTGAAAATGTTTAGAATAAACTGCAAACGTCTTGCTCCCAGTTTTGATAAAATGAAAGCATTGTTATTTGTTTGTGAAAGAAGGTATTTGGTTAATTAAGTATAAAAATATTTCGAATTTAAGTTTAGTTATAGGATACTGCTGCTTAACGGTGGACAACGTTTCGCCTCGTAAGTAGAGGCTTCTTCAGGCCCTAATTACATTATAGTTTAATGTTGTCTTTATAACTGTAAATGAGAAATTAATTAATTTTGGTTTCAAACGAACTTTTAGTATGAAAGAATCTTCTTCATTTGTTGTACAGTCTGTCACGTTTATAGTGGCGCGGTTAAGACAGGTACATGTGTTAGTTGTTCCTCTTTCTATAAACAAAAAAATTGGATATATTTTGATGTTGTATAAGTAGGCTTAACAAAACTGAGGGCCTGAAGCTATAATTTGAAACTGTAAACTACTATGCATATGATTTGATAAAGGTCTACTTTCATCTGCAGTTAGATATTGTAGTTTCATGTAAAATATTATAAATTACTCTTCATAGTAAAAAAGCTATAAAAGAAGATTTTTAAATGTGAATTTTGATTTAGAAATTAAACTTTCTCTGATAAAATATCAATTTGTCATCACAATAGTTTAAGTGGTTAATCATGGCCATTGTCCGAAAATCAATGTATTGATATGGAAAATATTTGTTTTTAAGTGAGAAAAGTATAAAATACACTAAGGTCTTGTTTATTTAAATGACGTTTTAATTTCTAATGCTTCCAAAATTTTAGTTCTTTATAATTAGGTTTGATTCCAAAATGTGTTTTGCAAAATGTCATTTCATTGGATGTTTATTTCTAAAAGCGATCAAACGTTCCTTCTATCTTACTTCAAAATTTCTAATATATTGTCCTATATTAACATTTTAAATTTTGATAATTTGAAAGTGATAATTTTGTCCTTCTTATTGAATACTAAACGTTTACCTGTTTTAAATGTCCGAAATTATATAAATCACCCTTTTGCAATAATTTACAGTTTTAAGTTATAGCTTCAGGCCCTAAGTTTTTTTAATCCCAGTATCTAGTTTACCGATACAATAGCAAAATCTATCACATTTCATTTTGTTTATGTATCTACGCAATTAAAGGTGAACGACTAATTAATGTACCTGCTGTAAACCGCACCATTATAAACGCGAAAGACTGTACTAGACTGTTATGCACGTCTTGCCTTTACTTATTCCTACCACTTTTGTTTTTCTGCAGGTCTTGCAGTGTTACTCTTCTCTTTTTCTTAAAATTTACATCTCCGTTGCTTTGATCACTCTTTGCGCTTTCGTGAGCGTGAGAACTACCAACTTATATAGGTATCTCCGTTTTGCTTTCTACTCACACGCACTTCCGGCACTTGTTAAGTCAAATTGTGCCATATACGTAATCTGCTATTTTTTAGTTTTGAACAAAACTAGTGCTTTAGTTTTGAATTTCGATATTTCCGTATTACGTTTGCATCATCTGCATAACAAAATATTTTTGGTTTCCTGTTTTGTAGCCTTCGCACTCTTCAGTGATTTTATGGGTTGAGGGAATCTCATGCATGTCCTAATACGTATATTCTTATTGTGTTAATTTATGATATTTGTTATTTATATATTATAGGGTTTCATTATTCAAATATTTAAGTTATGTGCTTATACAACTTTTGTGAGGTCTAGAAGTCAGGTTTATTGTGTTGTATGGATTTTTCTGTTCAATAAAAATTAGAGTTTCTCTTAAGTTTATATATTAAAAGGAATGGGAGACCTCGGGGAGAATATTTAACTGTCGACGAAGAACAAAACATTAGCAACTATTGTATGGAGAAAAGGTGCATTTTAAGTCTGCAATTGAACTCTTGCTTATCTATTTTTATTTAAAACTAATCAATGTTATTTTATTTAGAAAGACAATTACTATTTTTACTTTTGAGCCTTTCTCGTGAGCAACACTTTCAATTTTGCAATATAAATCGAATAGAAATAATGCTTGACTTCGGCTTGACTGTATTCCATTTCGATTTCTTCACATTCTTTAATACAGATTGGGGAGTTATGGTACATTTTCAAAATCAAAAATTGAAAGCCTCATTTTTTTTCTTGTTCTTATGATTACATTTTGGCCAAAACTGGTCGGCTCAGGGTGGCACTTTAGAAAAGGACAGATAAGTCGTTAATGGTAATGCTCAAAATTTGAGCCAAGTTATGTGACACTCAGTTTATTGATGAAACAATGAACTTTTATTCTAGCGTAATTAGATTTTTTAGTATGAACGAATCTTCTTCATTTCTTGTACAGTCTTTCATGTTTATAGTGGCGCGGTTAAGACAGGTACATGTGTTAGTTGTTCCCCTTTCTATAAACAAAAAAAAATCGGATAGATTTTGATATAGGTAGGCTGAACAAAACTGAGGGCCTGAAGCTATAATTTGAAACTGTAAACTACTATGCATATGATTTCATAAAAGGTCTACTTTCATCTGCAGTTAGATATTGTAGTTTCATGTAAAATATTATAAATTACTCTTCATAGTAAAAAAAGCTATAAAAGAAGATTTTTAAATGTGAATTTTGATTTAGAAATTAAACTTTCTCTGATAAAATATCCAATTTTGTCATCACAATAGTTTAAGTGGTTAATCATGGCCATTGTCCGAAAATCAATGTATTGATATGGAAAATATTTGTTTTTAAGTGAGAAAAGTATAAAATACACTAAGGTCTTGTTTATTTAAATGACGTTTAATTTCTAATGCTTCCAAAATTTTAGTTCTTTATAATTAGGTTTGATTCCAAAATGTGTTTTGCAAAATGTCATTTCATTGGATGTTTATTTCTAAAAGCGATCAAACGTTCCTTCTATCTTACTTCAAAATTTCTAATATATTGTCCTATATTAACATTTTAAATTTTGATAATTTGAAAGTGATAATTTTGTCCTTCTTATTGAATACTAAACGTTTACCTGTTTTAAATGTCCGAAATTATATAAATCACCCTTTGCAATAATTTACAGTTTTAAGTTATAGCTTCAGGCCCTAAGTTTTTTTAATCTAGTATCTAGTTTACCGATACAATAGCAAAATCTATCACATTTCATTTTGTTTATGTATCTACGCAATTAAAGGTGAACGACTAATTAATGTACCTGCTGTAAACCGCACCATTATAAACGCGAAAGACTGTACTAGACTGTTATGCACGTCTTGCCTTACTTATTCCTACCACTTTTGTTTTTCTGCAGGTCTTGCAGTGTTACTCTTCTCTTTTTCTTAAAATTTACATCTCCGTTGCTTTGATCACTCTTTGCGCTTTCGTGAGCGTGAGAACTACCAACTTATATAGGTATCTCCGTTTTGCTTTCTACTCACACGCACTTCCGGCACTTGTTAAGTCAAATTGTGCCATATACGTAATCTGCTATTTTTAGTTTTGAACAAAACTAGTGCTTTAGTTTTGAATTTCGATATTTCCGTATTACGTTTGCATCATCTGCATAACAAAATATTTTTGGTTTCCTGTTTTGTAGCCTTCGCAACTCTTCAGTGATTTTATGGGTTGAGGGAATCTCATGCATGTCCTAATACGTATATTCTTATTGTGTTAATTTATGATATTTGTTATTTATATATTATAGGGTTTCATTATTCAAATATTTAAGTTATGTGCTTATACAACTTTTGTGAGGTCTAGAAGTCAGGTTTATTGTGTTGTATGGATTTTTCTGTTCAATAAAAATTAGAGTTTCTCTTAAGTTTATATATTAAAAGGAATGGGAGACCTCGGGGAGAATATTTAACTGTCGACGAAGAACAAAACATTAGCAACTATTGTATGGAGAAAAGGTGCATTTTAAGTCAGCAATTGAACTCTCGCTTATCTATTTTTATTTAAAACTAATCAATGTTATTTTATTTAGAAAGACGATTACTATTTTTACTTTTGAGCCTTTCTCGTGAGCAACACTTTCAATTTTTGCAATATAAATCGAATAGAAATAATGCTTGACTTCGACTTGACTGGATTCCATTTCGATTTCTTCACATTCTTTAATAAAGATTGGGGAGTTATGGTACATTTTCAAAATCAAAAATTGAAAGCCTCATTTTTTTCTTGTTCTTATGATTACATTTTGGCCAAAATTGGTCGACTCAGGGTGGCACTTTAGAAAAGGACAGATAAGTCGTTTATGGTAATGGTCAAAATTTGAGCCAAGTATTATGTGACACTCATTTTATTGATGAAACAATGAAATTTTGATTCGTTTTAGTTTAGTATCTTTTTTTTGCTTTCGCTATAAAAAGAATTGAATAAAAAATTTTGAAATTGTCTTAAAATTTAAACTTGGGAGTTTCAGAAGTTTTGGTTGCTTTAGTTCTCATGTTTTGGTTCTTCTTAATTTTATTTGGATTTTAATATTTTTAAACTGATACTAAGTGATCTCCAGAAAACATCGAAAAAAATCTTTTAATTTTTTTTTAAATGAACTGTTTATATTTGCATGTTTCTATGAAATTTTATGTCATTCGTTTTATGTCAGGGGTATTGTCATGAAAAAGGGGGAAATAATCACGTAAACGATTTTTAGGGGGATCCGTGCTGAATATACCGATCCCCGGATCTTTGATCGCCTATAATTGTCGATGGCGTGCTCTTACAAGCGATCCAAAGGGATCGTTTTGCGTGGGAGTTTACTCGCTACAATTTTGTTCTCTCGACCGAACTCAAATAATCTATATTTTTTGAGATATAAGCCCGAAAATAAGTTTTTCAGAAACAAATGGATTCGTTTGGATTGGCGAAATCTATGAGTCCAGCAGTTCCTGAAGACATCCATTCTGTTAAGTTTTTACGCCCGACATTTTGATCCCGTCTCTTGAACTAATTGTACCGACATTTTCAAGTTATAGCGTCGCGAAAAGGAAAATTTTAAATTTTCTTCTCCCGGCTCATTCCGCGCAAAAAACGACCGGATGCCACGCTACCGCATTCATATTGTGCGTTTTTGCGGGCAATTACGCGAACTCCTACGATCGATACTTTTCGAGATATGCGAAGATACTGACTTGTTAGTATTGCTGACTGCTTATGCTGGCGAGAAAATAATATGGTCATTAGAGAGCCACGAAAAAAATGTCCCTCAGAAATATTCCACACCAAACAGTTTCTCGCGGAAAGCAGACCTTTCTAAATGCCTTAAGTGCGTGCAACACGACAACAGGCTTCTCCAATTTCGGCAAAATTTAATTTTTCAACACATCGTAAACCAACCCAGAGTTTAAAAACAAATGAAAAAGTCGTTTAGAAAAAATATTTTCCTGGCGTATTTAAAACAGTTTTTACTTTTCGGCAGCAGTTTGTACATAAAATGCATTGTTCAAAACTTTTTCCTCCGATATCTCGAAAATATCTAACCAAAAATATTGTTCGTGCGAAAAGAATTCAAAGGAGTTGTCGTGTGAATTTTCTTCGCGAAAACCCGATTGTGAGAAATGGAGCAGTTTTTGGCCCATATCTCTAAACGCATGGATTTCTGAAATTTGTGAGAATACCAAAATTGTTTCTCGTAAGAAAACGTGCATATTTTAGTACGCTAGCGTCGTATTCGTACGCTTCAACACGCCGGAACTGACCACAAAAGACAATTCTAAAGAAAATATGGTTTTTCCGATTGCACGATTATTTCTCACTCAAATGACATTTTCTCTGGACTTACTAATCTCATTTCATTATTTATTTCGGAACGAAATTCTCATCCGATTCAAATATTACAGATGAAAATTTGATACCATTTTGAATTAATATGATGTGTCAGAACATTTACATATCACACTGTATAACTTCAATGCTGAATTGATCGATTGACACCACATTTTTTGGTACCTAAAGATGTTAATAGAGTTATTTTCAACACCGCGTTAAGATCTAAGCGCTTTCAATTAAATCAAGCGTGCCAAATTCTGTGTTTGTTGATAATTGTAGATCACGATCAAACACCATATACTCGTACTTTACCCTATTTTATCTCATTACTACAAGTCTACTTATTCAACTGGCATGAATAAGACTGTCTATGGTTTCTGTATGTTAATTTATAGAAGTAAATTGGTTTGATTTGGTTCATATTCGTTTTCACTAAATTGGTTGGTTATTATTACACATAGTTTCTGCTTAAATAGATGGTTGGTAGGTAATTATTTATACTTCATATTAAAATTTGAATTATTTCAGTATTGATTTATACATTAAGTAAATATTACAGTTCAAAACATAAAAAGACGTTGATACATAAATCTGATGTCCAAGTTTTTGTATCGTTTAAAATAATGGCACTCTTCTGAATGCATCATACATATTTGGAACGTGATTGCAATAAAGTGCAGTTTCTGTCGTTTTGAACTGTTTCGAGCTCTGCATTTGAATAAAAATTATATTCTTTAATCCTTGTCATAATAAAACATACGTATCACTATTGTAGCGTTTATGTTAATCATCGTTGAACGTGTGGGGTATAGCGTTAAATTATTTTAATTAGGAGAGGTTACGAGACCTTTGAGTCGCATTAATTTCATTTTTAGTGTTCATAAAGTAGTACTTTAATTGTAGCTAAGTGTATTATTTTATACATAATCAAATATGGAAAACTTTCATTTTTTATTGTTTTCGTATTTTTTTCTTGTTAAATTTTTTTTTGCGTTAATTATTGCGTTGTATCCTTTTGTTGATTTGAAAAATGAGTTTTAACTAATTTGTTTTTATATTGGTTGCAGAATTCTTCCAGAATTTTAAAGTCAATAACATTTTACAAAAACAGTTTAATTGTTTTTCTACAACGAACTGATTTTTTATAACTTTTTTTTATCAAACGTTTCATGCTTTCTGTACTGTCTTACACGTTTATTAGTATCGGGGCGATGTGGAGTTCTGCGTTTGTTTTCATTTGTGATATTGTTTGTTCTTTACTATTCACTTGAACTGCCAACTTTCATAAATACACTTATATTCGTCTAATGTTTATCTAGTATTACTAGTTCTGTTCAATTTTCAATAGTCTGGAAAAAAATCTTATAGACAATAGAATTTTCAACAACTTTTCTTCATCAACTTTTTTTGTATAATTGATATTGGTGGAGGTATTGTTAAAATAATTAGTGTCACGTGATTGTTATATCTCAGTAATTACTTATCGGATCAAAAAATAAACAAAAGTTGTGTATAATTAAATTATAAACAACTTTTATTTGAAACAAAAATGTGTAAAATGAATATTTTTTAATATTTTAAAAATTCGAAAATCTGGCTAGATAGATTATGCCCAAAATCTAATCAAATCTTCGGAATTATAAATGAGGTCTTTGTACAAAGCTTCATAAAAATCGGACGGCTGGTTTTCTTGGAATCTTGTTTACATACTTCATTATGATATACTTACTCGAATTCGTCGGAAAAAGTGAAAAAAGGGGTGTTCAAATTTTCGGTTTGGAAACTGTCGCATAACTCTCCATCTTATTTCATAAGATGTGTGGTAAAAATGTTGCGTATTGTCATTGGTTTTGGAAAAAACTGATCTTCAAGCAATTTTGTACTTATACTACGCAACGTCGTTCTCAGATAAATGTTCTTCGAGTATTTCTTTCTCAGAGGTATTATAGGTATATTAAATACAGGGTGAGGCATAGGAATCAAGTGTTTTTCAAATAATAATAAAATTATTAGTTTTTACTAAAAAAATTTATTGGTGCTACAACATAGCTAATAATAAAGCATTTTAAAATATTCAAGTACGGAAAATGACATCTGGCATATGATGTCCGTTTTCATTGATACACTGTTGCAGCCGTTCGCGAAATTGCCCTCCACTCTCTCCATCATGTCTCTGTTGATTAGAGACATTTCGTAACGAATCGCTTCCCTCAATGCGTCTAACGTAGGGGTTGGCCGCCTAAAGACGTGCCTTGAGGTACCCCATAGATAAAAATCACAAATCGATAAGTAGGGAGACCGAGGAGGCCACAAAACGTCACCAAATCTCGAAATTAGCCATAAATACTCTGGCGGTGTGTGTCGTGGCCCCATCTTGCTGGAACCACACATTTTAAATATCCACACCTCTTCTTTGCAATTCTGGTATGAAAAACGTATTCACCATATGAATGTACCGCTCAGATGTTACTATAACGGTGACCCCATTTTCTTCAAAAAAATATGGGCCAATGATGCCCAATCTTTCCACCACACACCAAACTGTTAGCTTAGGTCTATGCAATGGCATTGCATGTAACTGACGTGGATTCTTGTCAGCCCAGTACCGGCAATTTTGTTTATTGACTGCCCCATTCAGGTGAAAATGGGGTTCATCACTCATTAGTAAGGACATGTTTTCATTCTCCTCAAAAAGTTCGAGCATTTGTTGTGCGAAATTCAAGCGTTGGGCGTAATCTCTTACATTTAATTGTTGCACAACCACTAGTTTATATGGGTGAAAATGTAGGTTACCATGCAAAATCCGTCGAACAGTGCGATTGCTGATTCCAAGTGCAGCTGAATGTCGACGTGCAGAGCGGCGTGGGCTTCGCAATAATGCTTGTCTCACCCTTTCAATATTCTCAGGAGTACGTACACTACGTTGACGACCGGGCGGCTTTCTTTTCATTATTGAACCTCCTGTTCGAAGGTTATTGACCCAGCGTAAGATGGTGTCTCGGGGGAACAGAGTCCTTACGATGGACATTCACGCTGTACTGCAATCTAACCAAAACACTTGGTTCCTATGCCCCACCCTGTATTATATATATATATATATATATATATATATATATATATATATATATATATATATATATATATATATATTACTATAAATTACATGGAGTTTTAATCGATCCATTGATATGACCCTTACTCCTGCAAGAAGACCCCAGACGCAGTTTTGGGAATAATAAAAGTATTAGTATTTTTGTAAATCAACGGTTGATGTAAAATTTATGCAACACCCTGTACATTTAAAATCATGTTACAACTTTATTTTTACTTTAAAATTAAGATATCGGATAGTTTATTTCTCTGAATAATGTTTCAAAATTGTATTATGTACCTTCAAAAAAAATTCTAAATTGGTTTTGTTTTGGTCATTTTTTTTAACAATATGTAATTCCAAGGTATTAACAAAGAGCAAAAGTTTTTATATAAAAGTTTATTTATTTTGTTCGACAATTCACATTATTCACTAAAAAAGTACTATTCCTTTATAAAAAACAAAGCGAGGTTACTTGGAATATTTCTGGATGGCCTGTACGGGTAAAAGCGAGGTAAGCGGCTGTTTCGTAGAAACTACTCATCGTATCGACTTATGGTAAAAATATATAATACTATATGATAAAAGTAGTTAAAAGAAAGTGTTGGAAATTATTTTCAAGTTTCTAAAATTACCACAAAGGCGCGTAATTGCGATCTTGAATTTTAAAGTCCGTTTTCTGAAAAAATTCTTTGCTTTTTGCTCTATCTTTGAAAGGAAAGTGGTGGGGGTGTTTGAACATTTTCGGCAATAAATATCGATAACTCCAAAAGGCTTAACGTATTTTAATAAATGTAGTATCGATAAAAGGTTTTCTTCTAGACTTTCAATGCATTTGCTTTCCTTGCCACGAGATGGCGTTTTCTGACATAATCACAAAGAAAATAATTTTCTGAAAAAAAATAAATGCAAGGACTTTTCTTACGTTATTAGATAGACGAATGACACCCCAAAGCCCAAAAATCAGTGAAAACCGCATCTTAATATCTTTATCCTATCCTAAAATAATGAATAAAAGAACTTGAATTTTGGTTTGTTATTAATAGTTTAATTATGATTTAGGTGCCAAATGATATTTAAAATTGAAATAAAATAAAATATTTTTATTCTAACCTAATTTAAATAAACGTAAGGATGATCAGACGTGTACGTGGTTGCCATAGTAACTTGTCAGAATTGTTGTTAAATACAAACTGGATCATACAGGGTACGTGTAAGGAACTAACGCCAAATGCGATTAATATTAAAGCACCAGCGGCGAGTTACTCGTAACTGTTATCTGCGAAACAACCCAAACACAAGGCACATATTGCGAGACTCGTACAAGTTGACATCCAAATAATAAACAAAACTCCAATGATGTTGGTGATGACGTTAAGTAGTAACAATCACATACTGAGTAGAATAACCCCAAAAATTACCAGAAAGAAAGAAAACCGTTCTGACGCTTGAATTAATGACCCTAATGCGTTAAGATATCGACTCACGGTTTTAGATAATATAGAAGACGAAAATAAAATGCACCAGGCGACTCTGTCGAAGAATATATTACATATTTACCATTATGTTACTTCCTCAAAAAAAGTACGACAAAAAGTTGTAAATTACATTTTCTACAACTTTTGTTTATCGTATCGATTTAAGGATGTTCAAAGTTTAGTGAGGCATTATTTGTTTTTCGATTGTTTCAATTTATCGAAAGAGTTTAATTGTATTTGCTCATTCGAAAATTATTCTGTACCTTGTTTCAAGTGAACCGCGAATAATAAATGGTTTCATTTGGAAACATTATTTTACTTTGCCTTCGCATAAACAGATATAAATGTTAAAGGTCAATTTTTACACTCAACGAATGTATATGTTTGCTTTTGAATTTATGAAAAGTTAACCTCTAGCACTTCCTTTAATATTTTCCAGTAATTTTTTTATTACCTCGCCTATCTCGCATTTGGCAATTATCACGTGACATCATGTCTTGAGGAGTTATATTTTTTATAAATAACAAATCATATGGGACATATTAACCGAATTTTTTCTCAAGACAAAAATTAGTGTTAGCATTAATTTTAAAGAGGGTTTCGTGTCGTGTTTCTGAATTTTTATGTTTGATATTTATGTGCCAACTCCCAAACTGTCGTTATTTCACACGCGCACTTTTCTCATCTTCCTACATTTTTATTTTACGACTTACTAGGGGTTATTGAACTAATTACTATTATTTTTCAAATTTTACATAGTTTTTAATATAATAAATACAGGTAAGCAAATCTTTCCTTCTTACATAGTTCCTCGAAAATTATTAGGAAAAGTATTTTTTCCGAATGAAGAATTTCTTTATTGGTTTTCTTAATAATTTGAAATCATCTATCGGTATAAGTTGCCTTACTCCCTTTCGTATATGAAACGTGGCCATAAACTTCTTATTGAATTTTATGTTATATACCTAGATTGTATTTATCTATTTTTAACATAATTTATCCGTTGTTTTCTAGCCGCTCTTTTACAAAAAATGAAAGCGTTTATGATGTAATTTTTAATGGAAACAAAGTAGCTATTAAAACAAACAGTTTACTAAATAAAAGATCGTCGTTGTGTATGTTGACAGTTCTTGTTACATTTTATTATCTACCGTAAATGGGCCTTTCTACGACGCAACAATAAAATTTGTTTTTGTCGCGAGAAAATTAATTTTACGACGTAAATATAATTTTTACGATTTTTAAATTCTTCAATGTTACAACAAGATCTTAAAATGTTGATTTGCTCCAGATAATGAGTTGTTAGACGTGAGTTTATTGCCGCCTTATATATTAAAAGTCTTCTCGAAAAAACGCTCGAGGCGCTGCAGCCAAACTAATATCATAAACTCGTAAAGTATTTTCAAATCTGAAGAGGTTCTCGAATAATGTTCAAGTACACTTTCAATAATAAGTTAGTGCCAATTCGTATCTATCAGTTTTAAACGTGAAATCAAAATCTGGAAAAGTTGAAACAAAATTATCACCCCGATAAACGACAATAAAATTCAGTTTTAGAAAAAATGGTTCAAACAAAAGCTATATACAATAGAATTTCCAACAATTTTCTTTGTAAAATTGATATTGGTGGAGATATTGATACAACCATTATTGTCACGTGATTGTTATTTCTCAGTAATTTCCTATCGGATTAAAAAATAGTTGTGTATAATTAAATTATAAACAACTTTTATTTGAAACAAAAATGTGTAAAATGAATGTTTTTCTAAATATTTAAAAAATTCGCAAATCAGTGTAGGTTAACGGCCCTTTTGGCTACATATAATATGCCCAAAATCTAATCAGTTCCTTGGAATTATAAATAAGATCCATATACAAAGTTTTATAAAAATCGGACGGATTTTTACATACGGACGGACGGCCAGCCGTCGGACATGAATTTTTTTGCTTTATTATACGGTACTAACTCTAATTCGTCGGAAAAGGTGATAAAAGGGTGTTAAAATTTTCGGTTTGGAAACCGTTTTATTTCATAAGATGTGGAATAAAAAAAAGGAAATACCGAATGAACTAGGCAGTGATTGTCGATGAAAACGAAAAGTTTAAAAAATGGAAAGTGAAACAATTCATTCTATGGACGTTACAGAAACATCTTCTTCTTCTCAGTCTTGCTTTGTCCACTCCCTGGACGTAGACCTCCTCCATTATTTTTCATGTGTTCTTGTCTTTTGCTTTTGAAACCGTTCTCTTCCTACTATTTTCTTTATATCGTCCACCCACGTTTTCTGTGGTCGGCTATACTTCATTTTGTAGTCCTGGGTTTCCAGTTTATAATTCTGTTTGTCCATCTTAATTAGTCCTGTCGTGCTATGTGTTCTGCCAATTGCCATTTCAGCTTTCGATGTAGTACGTCTTATCTCTTCTTATCTCTTAATTTCTTATTCTGTCCCTAAAGTGATACTCGTTCCATAGCCTATCGAACAGTTTTTATTTTATTAGCAGACTTTTGTGTAAATGCCATTGTTTCCATGCTGTAAGTCATAACAGGCAGAAAACATGTATGATATACCTTACGCTTTAAGTTTACTGGACTTTCCAGATTCTGCCAGATGTAGCCTAACTTCCTAACTCATCGTACTCTTCTTATTATTTCTGCATTTTGGTTTGCTTACCCAGTTTAATCGTATGTCCGAGATATATCTTTCCGTCTTCAAAGCATTTGTTAAGCAAAACTTTAAGAGTGTTTTCAATTATTTCTCCGTCTATGGATCTCACTCCGGGAGCTGTTCTATTCTTCATCAGCTTTAGAAGTTGGCACCCCCACTTTGTGCAAATTGGAAAAACCGATGAAAAGACAAGTTAGCACTAATTTCTATCCAAAAAATTAAAATTTGTACCCAAATAGATTCGCTATAATACCGATTTTTTAAAGTGCGGGTGCTAACTTGATTTTAAGCTACCACCCCCACTGTGTCAAAACCAAATTTCAACAACACAACTAAATACATTGAGTTAAGCGCTAATTTGTACCCACGATGGTTTTTCCATAATCTCAGTAATTAGTTAATAATCAATAATATAAACAATTTTTAGTCCACAAATGGGGAGTTACGTGACGGTTTCCAAACAGAATGTTTTAACACTCCTTTGTTTAAAGTTTTTCTAACGAATTAGAGTTAGTACGTTATTTTGTCCGGCCGACCTTTGCAGATGGATCTTATTTATAATACCGCAGATCTGATAAGATTTTTGGTATAATCAATCGAGCCAAAAGGGCCTACACAGATTTTGGATTTTTTGAAATATTTAGAAAAATATTCATTTTTCCCATTTTTGATTCAAATTAAAGTTGTTTGTAATTTAATTATACACAACTTTTGTTTAAACTATTTTTTGATTTGATAAGTAATTACTGGGATAAACTATCACGTGGCCCTAATTGTTTTAACAATATGTCCATCACTATCCTTTATACAGAAAAAGTTATGAGAGAAAAGTTGTCGAAAATTTTATTGTCTATAACTGTAGCTTGAACTATTATTTGTTTTCGCCTTAAAAGGAGCGCGCACGTGATTAACTTAGTTTTGTCGCGACGTAGGAATGGTATTAGCGTAACAGGTAGCGTTCGTATAGTGGTTTACTACTACTTAGACACATTTAACATACATTTTTGGTCGTTGCTGTAATGTATGATTCGATTTTACAAATTGCTTCCCGGTGCACATTTCCTTCTTTCTTAAACCTAGTTTATCTACAACGTATCGGTTTTTTAACCGTTTCTATCAAAATTATGAAGTTGCGACTCTGCCATACGTTTATTTTATTTTTCGAGCAAAATGTTTTATGTCGCCGCACACTTTTTCTTTTATACGTTTGTTAGTATCAGGACGTTTGAGCACAATATAGCAACAAATTTTATTAGATATACAAATAAGAACAAATTTCTGTGGTAATGAAAGTATTTAAAGCGTATTTTAATAAAAAACAGTAAAATTTTTAAGCCAAATAATCCGGGTTCGATTCCGATTGTTGTAATTTTTTTTATTATTAAAATTATTATGGATGTTACCATTAATACAAGCGCAAAACATTACTAGGCAACAAGTTTACCAATTCGTCTACGAAGGCCGCTTAATAAATGAAAATCCATTCAGTTAAATTAATAAATTTTAACGACGGCCTTTAGACCCCAGTTTTTAGACACTAGTTCAAAATTGTGTTAATATTTCGTGGTTCTGATACTAAAAAGAGTATAGAAAGTGTGCGCGACACAAAAATTATGCTCGAAAAATAAACGCCTAGCAGCGTCGCAACTCAATAATTTTGATAGAAAAAGTGAAAAAAGCGATATGTTGTAGGGGAAAAATTCACGTTTAAGAAAGAAGGAAATGTACGCCGCGAAGCAATTTGTAAAATAGTATTATACATTTCAGTAACGGCCTACAGTTATTGAATGTATTTAAGTGGTAAGCCATTATACGAACGCTACCTACGACGCACCGCATTCCTACGTCGAGACAAAACTAGGTATCACGTGCGCTCGGTTCCTTTAAGACGAATTGGAAATTCCGCACACAAAGAGAAAATGAAAATTGCATTTTAGAAAAAAATTGTTGATGTTATAGACAGTTTGCATTAAGCAACTTTGTCAACAGATGTATAACCAGTTCCTCGAAAATTAATTTGCATTAAAACATTATGGAATTATATATTATTTCAAGGTGTTTCGTTGTGTTGTTGAAATTTTATTTTGACATACTGAGGTACTAGGCTGAACTCAAGGTAGCACCCCCACTTTAAAAATCGGCATTACAGTGAATCTATTTCTTACACATGAGGATTGGGGGCAGAAAATTCTGTAGATTTTGTTGGAATAATTTTTTTTTGATTTGTGATAAATGTAAAATAAAAAATTTGAACTCTATCAACTCTTTACCTGTCAAACCTAACGTTAATTTTAGAAGTTATTTAGCGTACCGAAGTACCAATATTTGCCCAATATAGTGAATATATTGGTCCAGTATAGATAACTTACACCGACTAAATAAAAAATATTAATATTAAATAAAATTGCGTTTTAGAAAAAAATATTTCAAATAAAAGTTATAAGACAATAAAATTTACAACTTTTCTTTATAACTTTTTCTATACATAATTAATATTGGAGGAGATATTGTTAAAACAATTAGTGTCACGTGATAATCATATCTCAGTAATTACTTATCGGTTAAAGAAATAGTTTCAACAAAGTTGTATATAATTTGAAAATATTTCAAGATTTCAAAATCTATGTTGGTTTTGGCTTGATAGATTATGCTATAATCTAACAGATCTGTGGTATTACAAATAAGACCCATGTGCAATGCTTCATAAAAATCGAATGGGTGGTTTTCTTGATATCTTGTTTACATACGGACGGGCGGCCGGCTATCGGACAGAATTTTTTTTGTTTCAATCACTCTAATTCGTCGTAAAAAGTGAAACAGGGGGTGTTCAAATTTTCAATTTGGAAAGGGTCGTATAATTCCCCATCTTATTTATAAGATGTGTAGTAAAAATCAACGTTTAAGAAAGAAGAAAATAAATTTCAGTAACAACCAACAATTGTTAAATGTATCTAACTGGTAAGCGCAATTTCGTTCCTGCTATCTACTACCATTCCTACGTCGGGATAGAACGAGGTTCAGCGCGCGAACATTTCTTTTAAGACTAGAATTGAAAATGAAGAGAAAATAAAAATTGCCTTTTAGAAAAAAATAGTTCAAACAAAAGTTATAGACAGAAAAATTCCAACAACTTTTTTTATGTATAATTAATATCGGTGGAGATATTGTTAAAACAATTAGTGTCACGTGACAGTCATATCTCAGTAATTACTTATCGGATCAAAAATACTTTAAACAAAAGTTGTATATAATTAAATTAAAACAAGTTTTATTTGAAGACAAATTGTGTAAATTAAATATTTTTGTAAATATTCCAAGATTTCGAAAATCTATTTTAACAAATTGAGGTTAAACACATCGAGCGATGTTGCCAGACTGATGTTTTAATCAGTTTTATCTGTGTTTTTATAGTTTGAACTCCCTAGTTTCTAAAATTTCCACACTCGATTTTTAAAATTGAAAATTTGTAACAAAGTTTACACTGTTTACTATGAAATTAACAAATTTTCGTTTTTTATTTTTTTCCGGCTAATTTATCACATTTATTTAATTTTATGTACAATGGCACGATCTTGCAGAAAAAACAATTAAAAATAAATAGTATAAAGAGATTGCGAAGCACATTCAAAATACCAACGTTTTACAAATATTCTCCTCGAAGCTGACAAGTAATTTATAGCAAATCTTGATATAAAAAAACAAAATTACACAAAGAAGTGAAATTGAAATTATAATGTCGTTTAAGCGAAAGCAATTTATCTGTAGAGATACATTGTTAATATTTAGTGCGCTTTAATTTAAATATGTGCTGAGAAAGCAAGTCGTCGTTATCATTTCCATTTAGACTTGCACACAATGTAACTTCTGAACATTTCAATGGAAAGGTAAAGCCCGAAAGTTTTTAGACAAAACTTATTACAGATACGTACCGCCCCGCATAAAGTTTAATTAGATTTTTGATGTCTCATTTTTCGTTCCTGTTTTAATCCCATTGTCTTCGTTTAGGTTATAATTTAAATGCGAAAGTTTGTATTAAATAGTCTTTAGTTCTATAAGAGACGATTGATTCCGAGCTTGATAAATTTGACCAATAACAATAACTTCTCCTGTTGGCCTTAAATGAGCACTTTCATAATAATTTGACTGTGAATTTTAGATTTGATAACGACTATTCGCAAACTTGAGAACATATTCTTTCTGTACCTTCTATGAGGCGAAGAGCCTTTGTTGCTAGAATTGATAAGGTATCTTTTATGAAAGAACCCGAAATTTATTGTTGCTCTCCTGCACGTGAAATGAATTTACTTGTATTTTGGAAGCTAATGGAATTATGTCATACCAGCAGTTTTGGTTCTAAATATTCTATAAAGATGAGAGAGTTACTCTATATTGTATTTTTTGCATTTCTTGGGTTAGTAGAATATTGAAGATCAAATTTTCAGAAAATTTTGATTCAAAACTCATAAATAGGGGTTGCACAGTAGCTCAGCCGAAAAGAGGTGGTTTGTGTGATGATTTGCCTTCGTGAAATAAAACTTTTGTGTAAAGAGATTCAAAATCATCAATAAAATTGGGTAAATTCGTCAAATTGAAGAGGGCGCCAAACAAGTATACGACGTAATATTTGCTTCCAGCCCTTGTTTGCCGGAAGTTCGTCAGAGATGGTACTTTCGGTTGGACCTACCTTGAAAGTACTATTGCAATCTGGAATAGTTAACACAAACCGCGCAACATCAAGATCAAAAATAAATTAAAAAGGCTCGTTACAATGTAACAATTAACATTATTTATTGTATTAAAAAAAACATTAAAAAAATAAAGTAAACACTATTAACTAAATAATTAATAACCGAGTGATTAACGACGCTAGACGATGTCTAAATGATCACGTCATCGATAGATTTCATTCAGGAAATACTAAACTTAGTACACTTAACTTAACACACACATGTCGTTACAGTTAACTGTTGGCATTTTTCTTAGTTTATACTATTCACACGTGTCAATGTTTACACGAGATGTCGCAAGACACACATTTTACTTAAACTTAGTACATTAAAGGAAAATTTTAGTGCATGCTTACGAATTAATACAAAAATAATTTAACCGTAATGCTATTTAATATTATGCGATTCATTTTAAGAATTTAAATGTCTCCATTCCCCAGGCGACGCAAATTCGTGAAAACCTAGACTACAACAATCCCATTGGTACAGCAAAATTTTTATCTCAATTTGAATTAAACACCAACAACTGTAGCTGCTAAAAAAATTATCGATTTGTCATGTACACAAAATGAACTAAAAATATCCTTTCTATCAAAATTATACGCAATTTTTTTGTTGTGCAACATAGAGAGACTCAAATTTGGAACGAAAATAACCACAAAGGTCACAAGTTTCTCGTGACATTGCAGCATCTACCTTTTTTTGAGATTGTTAGTGAGGAGTAAACATTTAGAAGCTTATTTTTTCTACAGTTTGTCTGCTTAAGTTGGAACCATATGGAAAACTTTTTCATTATCGGTTTTTTGAAAAAAAGTTATTCTTGATAAAAAGTTCTGTGTGATCCAAACCTTAAAATGCAACCATAAGATATCAATTTTTTAGCCGTATATGAGGTTTGTCTAAAAATTTGAATTTTACTCAAAAGATATTATATTTTACAATACAGAAGAATGTTATAATGAAAGGTTGTTTTGAATTAAAAGTTATATCCAAATATGATATTACAGCCATTAAGCATGAAAATTCAGGTTTGGTGATTATTTACGTTTTACATTATAAACATTGGCAGTTCGAAATTTCAATACTGAATGTATCCCTCTTATCTGTTAAAAATACCATAACCTTTCCATTTGTTAATGTTTTTGAACAATCTTGCAATTTACAAAAGTGAAGTGAAATCCAAATGATGGTCACTATTTGAGTCGTTGGCTGAAGATTTCTATCCTTCTCTAATTTTTTTTAAAATGAAAAAATATTTGGTAATCAAAAACGCTTTAAAAACTTCCCTTAGTCTATATCTGGCTTAGTTGACAGGTTGATAACTTGAGATTTGATTGTTCACTTTGAGGTCCCTATTGTTTGTTTTAAGTTTCTTGCCGTGATAAAGCACCTTACGATGATTTGAACACTCTCTAATTCCGAAAGAGTTTTTGTTCCACTATTGTCACTTTTGCAACACCTTTTAAAAACCATGACAAACTATAACCCTCAAATAGGGAATATAAAATTACTCTACGCATCAGATGATTTCCTTTTACCACTGAAGTGAGCTGCAGTGAGTTGAATATACATGCTTATTTTAAATATGAATAATCGATAGTTTTTTCTTCCTTTTTTTTAATTTTTGTTATTTTTGCCAAGTAGTTAACAACAAAAGATTTCAACCAATTCTTGAGTTATCGCTGGTGCTTCATCGGGCCAGTGCCAAATCAGATCGCTATTTCTCTCACAAAAGTTGGTATCTTTTTTTGTATAATAAATTAAAACGTTGTAAAGACAAAAATTAAATATGAATGAAACGTATTAGTAAGCATTTGGGTTCAACACGTATTTGACAATTAACAGATCACTTTGTCCAACTGTAACCTAGTTTTTTTTACATAGGAATACATTAGTTATTTCATTTAAAATAAACTACAAACAAATATAGTTAATGGGAATGTCAGTTTGAGTCCGTAAGTTCTGAAATTTATATACCAGGCGTCCTATTTTAATCAATCCACGCAATTAACTTGTAATTTTTCCTTTTAAATCCGGTCTTAAAATCAAATTTTAGAATTAAAAATGTACTAGGACCTTTAAATGATCTTTAAAATGGGCTGAAGGTCAACATAGTTAAGGTCGTTGTGATATCTAAGGATGACCTTTCTTTTAAAGGTACCTTTACAACGTTTAGACTGCTAGAAAACTCAGATAAATAGCTACCACCCAGTTTTTAAGCATTTGATCTCAAATAAACCTTATAAAGATCACAAAAATAAATTTGTGAATATCATTTCAGACGTACAATTTTTCGCTCTTGGACTTCCTATTCAAAAAAACCGAGTTGACCTTAAAAAAACTTTTAAGGTGAAGTTGAAGGTCAATTTCAAGATCATCATCAGGTGTACCCCTCAAACCCAATAACTTTTGTCCCAAACATATTTTCTGAAAAAATCAAATTCAAAAGTTAATTGCGTGGATTGATTAAAATGAGACACCTGGTATACATACAATATTCCTTCACCATCAACTGATATTTATGTCTCAGCAATGAAGATGCTTTTGACGTAACTTACGATAGATGAAGGGCAAGGTAAAGATCTTACTTTGCGCATTCAGTTCATACAACTGATGGTTTGAGATTATTGTTATACTCGCAATTAACACTACTCTTTACATAAACTACAAAAAGTCTTGCATTTGTAACTGATTAAATCGGCGTTAAGCTAGGGTCGAAGGAAACGACTCTACGGCTTCGATATATCCACTTTCTCTTTGAAAACATTTTATTGTAATTTCATAAATACCAACTCACTCTGACATTCAGGGTCATATTCAGTGTCAAATATTTCGTGCCAGTGCATCCTAGATTACGTTAAATGTATCCAGAATAAGTAATGCTGAATGATAAATAAATAATCACCAAACCTGAATTTTTATGCTAAATGGCTGTAATTTCATATTTGGATATAACTTTTAATGCAAAGCAACTTTTCTTTATAATATTCTTCTGTATTGTAAAATATACTTTATTCTTGAGCAAAATTCGTATTTATTGACAAACCTCGTATACGATTAAAAAAATTGATATCTGACGGTTGAATTTTAAGTTTTGGACCATGCAGAACTTTTTATCAAAAATAACTTTTTTCAAAAAACCAATAATAAAAGAGTTTTCCATATGGTTCCAACTTCGGTAGACAAATTGTATAGGGTGGGCAAATAAGCGAAGTAAGCGGCTGTATCTCAGAAACTAATGATCGTAGAGAGTTACGGTAAAGAATTGTATAGGTAAAGTGGGCAAGGAAAAGTTCTCGAATTATGTTTAAGTTTTCTAGATGGCCGCCAGTGGGCGTTTCCACCATCTTGAATTACATAAATTACATAATCTCGCGATTTTCCTCAATGAATGTAACAAAAAAGTATTTGCGTTTGAATGTTAACCTAAAGCCGAACATTTTTTGTCCAACCAATGTTTCTCTATCTTTCGAAATAAAGTGATGTGGGGAAGGGGGTGTATTTGAATATTGTTTTAAATGAATTCCTGTAACTTCGAAACGGCTTAATGGATTTGGATAAATTTGGTATCATTGAAAAGAGCATTTCTTGGGCTTTTAGATTTTTCATAATTATGACAGTTGTGACCTACACGGCCGCCGATAGAGGGCGTTATTTGATATTATATCCAAAATATTAGATTTTTTCAAAAAATTTAAATGCAATAATATAAATTTTTGGACCAGATAATAGACAAATGACCAACCAATGAATTTGCTCAAACCGCATCTTAATATTTTTTCCTAACTCAAATTATTAAAAAAAATACTAAACCAGGAAAATTCCTATATACCCATTTAAAAATGCATCGGTTGCTTTCGATAAGAAGGCAAGTAGTAGGCCATGGAAATAAAAGACAACTCCTCTCAAAAATATTCACGAGAAATCTCAGTTTATTTAGTGCTGTAAATTTAAGTCACGCGTAAACGATTTTCCTTTTAAATAAAGTTGTGGTCCTGAAAAGACCGATTTTGAAAAAAGATTAATGCCTTCTGTGTTCAAATTGCCTTCCGTCATATTCTACACATTGTTCCAGTCTTTCTTGAGTCGACAAAACCGCAGCCTCGATTTCTGCCGCTGATAGTTGACGGATTGAGTTTTGAATTTGTGTTCTTGGTGGAGTTTCAAAAACAATGTCTTTTAAGCGTCCCCACAAGTAGAAATCCAGATCTTGCTGCCAAAGAAAATGGGCTTCCCCTTCCTATCCAGCGTTGTCGAAAGGTCTCGTTAACATGGTTTCGGACATTAATTGAATAATGTGCCGGGCAACCATCTAATTGCAGAAACATAGTTATTCTAGTTTCCAGTGGCACATCTTCCAACAAAATTGGCAAGTCGTTGATCAAAAACTCTAAGAAGCGGTTACCAGTTAAAGCTTGTTCAAAAAAATAAGGTCCAATAATTCTGTCCCCAATGATACCGCACCACACATTTAGGCTCCAGCGTCCCTGGTGTTGCACTTCTCTTAACCAATGCGGATTTTCAGCGGACCAATAATGCATATTATGACGGTTTACTCTACCATCACTACTAAAGGTAGCCTCGTCGGTCCAGAGAATTTCCGTTAAGAAATTTCTGTTTTCCTCAAGCATGCCTAGCATCCATTGACAATAATTTAATCTATTATCGAAATCTTGTTCATTTAGCGCCTGGTGCAAGGCTATGTGGTAAGGATGTAGTCTAAAAGTAAAAAACAACATATGCGTAAAAATAATATAATCAGAATAACACTGAATTGTGTGTGCATTTGAGAGTATGTGCCAAGATACTTGGAATAAGATAAAATTATTTACCTATAATCTTTCAAAAAGTTGTTCGTACTATTCCCAAGTCTAGAGACAATGTTCTAGTTCCTACATGTCTATCAAATTCTATGTAAGCCAAGACATTGATAATGTTTTCTTCGGTCCTTCCATTGCGACGCCTGCGACGTTGAGGACGACGAAAACTTCCAGTATCGCGTAATCGTTGTACCAAGCGCGAAAACATTCTTCTTCCGTAATGACGGCGATCTGGATACCGTGCCGCGTACTGTCTTGCAGCTATAGCTGCATTTTGAAAACACTCGAAATAACTCGCAATCATGTCAACGGCTTCATTATTTGTGAAAGGCATTTTGATTAAATAGTACTCAAATTATACGCAATCAACAATATTAGGCTGCGTGTGACAAAAATTTGACGTTACTTGAGAATATTTTTGACAGGAGTTGTTTTTTATTTCCATGGCCTACTACTTGCGTTCTAATCGAAAGCAACCGATGCATTTTTAAATGGGTATAGGTATATGAATTTTCCTGGTTTAGTATTTTTGTTTAACAATTTGAGTTAGGAAAAAGATATTAAGATGCGGTTTGCATTTAAATTTTTTGAAAAAATCTAGTATGTTGGTAATAATATCGAATAACGCCTTCTATTGGCGGCAGTGTAAGTCACAACTGTCATAATTACGAGAAACCTAAAAGCCCAAGAAATGCTCTTTTCAATGATACCAAATTTATCCAAATCCATTAAGCCGTTTCGAAGTTACAGGCATTCATTTAAAACAACATTCAAATACCCCCCACCACTTTATTTCGAAAGATAGAGAAACATTGATTGGACAAAAAATGTTTGACTTTAGGTTAACATTCAAACGGAAATACTTTGTTGTTACATTCATTGGGGAAAATCGCGAGAAACGTAACTTTATGTAATTCAAGATGGCGGAAACGCCCACTGGCGGCCATCTAGAAAACTTAAACATAATTCCAGAATTTTCCCTTGCCCACTTTACCTATAAAAATTTTTACCGTAACTCTCTACATTCATTAATTACTGAGAAACAGCCGCTTACCTCGCTTATTTGCCCACCCTGTACAGGGTGGTCAACTAAAATACCTCGTATTCTGTATCTGGGAAACTATCCATCGTAGAGGCTTGCGGCAAAAACAATTATTACTAAAACACCCAAGAGCAAAACATAAAAATTATTTGTAAAATTCTGAAATGGCCGCTAGGGTGTGTAACTGCAATCTTGAATCTAAACAAGTAATGTTTCTGTGAATTCCGTATATTATACCTAACAAAAAAATACATAATTTTTAAAGTCTGAACTATTTCTGCTAAAAATAAAGTGTTGGGGGGTACTCAAAGGTTTCCGTAAAAAAACATCCTGTATCTTCGAAACGGCTTAGCCGATTTTAACAAACTTGGGCTAGTTGAAGAGAGCTGTTCTTGGGTTACAAATGTTATAATATTTGAAGTTTAGTTAGTTTTGCATGTCGCCGCTAGAGGTATTTTTTCGACATTCCGTCAGAAATGGTTAATTTAAAAAGAAAGACCTCTATCGGCGACATGTGAAACTAATAATATTTCAAATATTATAACATTTGTAGTACAGGAATAGCTCTTTTCCATGTTTGTTAACGCTTAACCGTTCCGAAGATACAGGGTGATTTTTCTTTGAATACAGCCTAACACTTTATTTTTAAAGATACACCAAAAATTGTCAAACAAGAAAGGTTCAGATTATCCCCGACTTTAAAGATCAGGTATTTTTTTGTTATGTTAGCATATCGGAATTCACAGAAATATAAATTTTTTCGATTCAAGATTGCAGTTACGCCCCCTAGAGGAAATTTCAGAACTTTGAAAATAATTTCCTTGTTTTTCTCTTGAGCATTTTAGTAATAACTTTTTTTGTCGCAAGCCTTTACGATGGATAGACTCCCAAATACAGTACCTCGCATTCTTAGTTGACCACCCTGTACGTCACTAGAGTTTTTGTCCCATTTGAATATTTCTATAAGCATCTAGTAGGCTTACCTAATTTCTGTTGGAACAGTTTTAACTAAGTATTACGAACGTGAATAATGAATTTGATTACAATAAAATGTAGCAGGCTTCAAACCCAGTTGCGTCTAGAATTGTTCATACGTTTTTCAGTTTTCTTTGATGAGACGGTATGTAAAAGTAGGCGATCAATGATATTATTGTGCTAATTATCTATTTGGAAAATGCCAGTGAATATTGAAGACTCACACTTTAAGTATGCTAAATTTGTAGACAGCATTAATCAGTAGCCGATTGCTTAATTTAATTTTTTTTTTCAAACATACCTAACTTTTTATATTCAATTACAAAAGTAAATTAAATAATGTATAAAACCTCAACGGTAATTAGTTCTGTTGTTAAAAACTGAAAACAGAAAAAAAAGGAAGTAAAACATTTTCGTTTTCTTTCCACATCTGTTGTAACCTAAATTCGTACACGTTTCGAAAAGTTTTCTGGACACAAGAGAATCATTAGGTGAATTATACTTTTTTCTATTAGTAATTACTTGCCAGAATGATCTTTTACTTATCGAGATAAAAACATTTTCATTGTGAAAAAAAGATTTATGTAAGAAAAGCAACAATTTGCTCAAATCCCCGAGGCGCTATTTCTCACCCATTCTCACCATAACAATTATTAACGTTTAGAAAGCCGGAAAAACGCTAAAAGCTAAAAATTTATGGTTCATCTCTGTACTTAATATAATATAACGTTGGAAAAAAATTTACGGTATTGCCTATTTTTTCATAATTCTATGTATAGTCAGCAATATTTTTAAAAGAAGTTTGTTTTTAAACTTTTTCTCTGTTTCAAAGTTTGCGTGAATAATTTTTAGTTGATTTTTGCGTACATTTATTTACCTTCTAAAATTTTAATTATTTAAAATTACGTTTAAGACGCATTGCGTAATAATGGCTTTCTGAGCAATTTTCTAACGAAATTAAATTAAAAATAGCTCATCCTACATCTAATTACGTCATTAAAATAAAACTGTTTGGGGTATCTTGGAAAAACGCTTTTATTATTTACTTCTAATGGAAATTTGTTTTATTAAAACGGTTTTAGGCGTTTCTCTTTTATTGAAACTATTTTCGAGTGTTTATTTTATGTACTCCGAACAGACTTAGGCTTTGTCCTGCTCCCACTTTATTAGAGTTTTCTATTTATTGCTTTTGCGGATCATTTAGAACCTACAAATGCTACGGTCGATTTTATGGGCCTATTGCTAAGCTTATTGATAGCAGTTTCCTTTATTAAGTTATTCGGTGTTGATTAACTCGAAAGGAACTTTATTTATACCGTAGTTAACAATCATTTTCAACGAACCCTGTATTATTAAAGATTGCTTTGACAATAATTAATAAAATTTGTGTATTCTATGTCTTGCACCATTTGCTTCTGGCATTTTATACAGGGTGTCCCACCGGGAACGCCATCGATAGATTATAGGAAAACTGTACATGGGAAAAATTTGAAAATTTGGTAGTATACTAACATCGACGGGGGCAGTTCCGTTAAAATATTTTCAAAATGGTGCACTTCGGGTTATACCGAAAGTAGGTGTCAAGTTGCTTATTTTAAATGGAACACCCTATATAATATTCCATTTTTGGATTTTGCACAAAATTGTAGACACGTTTTGGGTATAATGTCCTATACCTAAGTCTAACTGTTTTGGACTTATTTTAAATTTTATGTCAAAAATGACGTTTTCAGGCCTAAACAAAATTATAAAATTTTCCTATATTAATGCCTTTATTATTTGATTGGAATAGGTTTCCTTGTAGCAGGGGACCTATTTTAGTGGGCTATGTCGATATTTTGATAATAAATTAATACAGGGCGATCAAAAAAAAAAGATTAAAATTAAATTCAAAAACAAGTCAAAAGTCATTTTTTTTAAATGCAAGCACTATGTTTTTATAATTTTATCTTATTTAGCATCAAAAATAAGGTTGATTTTGTACAAGGTTGTCTATTCAAAAAATTCATGGTTTTCGAAATATTGGCAATGTAACATTTTTTTTTGTTGCACAAATGGTATTGATTTCTTTTAATATGAATGGTTATTCCTAGTTGGCCATGATGGCGTTAGAAAACAATCATCTGTCAAGGATATGTCAAACTGTGTGTATCAAACTAAGAAATGCCAACAGTTAACTGTACCGACTGTGAGTATTAAAGTGCATATCGTTATCAAAGCGATAACTTATTATGCTTGAAACACACGTGTGTCGATAAAGCCAAGTAATTACTTGTATAGTATTACACACGCAATGAAAGAACACCTGGCTTTATCGACACACGTGTGTTTCAAGCATTTAAAGTTATCGCTTTGGTAACGATATGCACTTTAACACTCACAGTCGGTACAGTTAACTGTAACACATGTTCTTAATATAACTTTATCACATTGTCCATAAATAATAAATAAATTTAAGGAATCTTCGTTTGTATAATTTAAGCGTCCCGGCATGATAATTGAAAATTTTTAACAGTTTGACATATCCTTGACAGATGATTGTTTTCTAACGCCATCATGGCCAACTAGGAATAACCATTCATATTAAAAGAAATACAATAGCATTTGTGATACAAAAAAAGATAAATTGCCAATATTTCAAAAAACCATGAATTTTTGAATAGACAACCTTGTACAAAGTCAACCATATTTTGATGCTAAATAAAATAAAGTTATAAAAACATGGTGCTTGCATTTAAAAAAAATGACTTTTGACGTGTTTTTGAATTTAATTTTAATCCTTTTTTTTGATCGCCCTGTATTAATTTGTTATCAAAATATCGACATAGCCCACTAAAACCTGCTACAAGGAAACCTATTCCAATTAAATAATAAAGGCATTAATATAGGAAAATTTTATAATTTTGTTTAGGCCTGAAAACGTCATTTTTGACATAAAATTTAAAATAAGTCTAAAACAGTCAGACTTAGGTATAAAACATTATACACAAAATGTGTGTAGAATTTTGTGCAAAATTTAAAAATAGAATAATATATAGGGTGTTCCATTTAAAATAAGCAAGTTGGCACCTACTTCCGGTGTAACCGGAAGTGTCACCATCTTGAAAATATTTTAGCGGAACTGCCCCCGTCGATGTTAGTATACTACCAGATTTTCAAATTTTTCCCATATACAGTTTTCTATAATCTATCGATGGCGTTCCCGGTGGGACACCCTGTATACGTATAATGTGTATAAGCATATTCCATATATTGTTTGAAGAAATAATAAATATAATGTAAATATACAGCGAGCGCACTAGCAATAAAACTAGCACTTCTCAAGATTTTATTATTTTATGAAATTATGATGTAAGATTCATACGAGATGACCGTTTATGTCATAGAGATGGAGAGAGTAGAAATGATTTGCACCCTTTCTCGTTCTTCTATACGAAACATACATTTTGCATAAACTTAAAGACCGACTGATAACCATATTCATACCACCTACTTTCATTCAGTTTCTCCGCTCATTTTATGCTGCATCTTGCATTATTTAATGTATTATGACGCGCAAGTTTTCTTTTTCTATGTATATGAAACAACATTATAACAGAAGGAATGAACACGTGGATGATGTCTTTTTTCTCTCACATCCGAACGTGAGCCTTGCGAGGGAATTAATTATTTTTTGATTTTAAAAAAGCTATTGAAGAGTGCATGTTCAAACTTTCCAAAAATTACTTCCATTGATGGCACTATATAGAGGTCAGTAATAATTAATAGAAAAAAATAAATAATTAATAATTATTAATGTCCGTTAACTCAGCTTTCTCTTAAACTCAAGGCGTTATAAAATTTTCACCACACTTTATTTAATAAATATATTAACGAAATATAAAACATGTTTTCATATTAAAAATTGCTATAATTCAAAATTTTGTTCATTTGTCACATACACACTCTTTTCAAAACAAAACAAATTAATTATTATAAAATTAATCGCGAAATTCAAATATCACCAGGAAGCAAAACGGGCAGAATAAAATCCCTCTCATCTTCACGTAAAAGCAAAGGTGTTCGTACCTTCCATACACCGGTTTCATCTAGCAATAGATCTTTAATCTTTAAACCGTCTATTTTCAATTCCTTCTGAACACACCGAAAAAGAACTTGCTCTGCTCGGTCAACCTCTTCAACCGTCAAATTCTTGTCTGTAATACGTTTTTTTTAGTTTTCAGATTGCAAATAAAACGCATCATCCAAGCTATCATTCGTAGAATTTTATGATAATTGGAAAAACGATGCATCACAACTGAAACTAAATCATCAGTCTTGGTAGAAGTCATTACTTGCAAAACATTATATCTTTGTTCTCTATCTGCTTCCTCACTTTCAGTAATTAATCGTCTCTGAACTGGCCAACATGATTCGGAACTGTATAATCACGCAGGTCCTTGCCACCATTTTTCCTTCTACACCCTGTTGTAAACAAAAGCCTTCCATGGTTCGTCATTTTTAATCCAACTAAGTGCTGTCATTGAATCAGTATAATAATAAGTTACCATGTCTTCTCTTTCAATAGCTTTTCGAATAGAGTGTGAAAGTCGAGCTCCAATAGTACATGATAGCAGTTCAAGTCGAGGAATTGTAGCTTTCTTGATCAGACTTTTAGCTCTAATCAAATGCACAGAAATCTTTCCAAATTCGTCTAAAGTTCTCACAAATACACACGCAGCATAGGATTCTTGACATGCGTCAACGAAACAATGTAAAGTCGCATTTTCCTTCATAACACCTGTGTATCTTGGAATTCTCAGTTCGGGTAAAAATTTTAACTGTTCCAACCATCTTATATATTCGTTACAGAAGTCCTCCGAAACGTCATCATCCCAACCCAATTTCAATTCGCATAATCCTTGGAGAATCTTTTTTGGCTGTACAGTTATCGCACATAAATATACAATAGGATCATAAATTTTTTGAATTCCGAGCAAAATGAATCTTTTTGTAATCTTTTCTGTGTCAGAGAGTTTTTCATTAATTACGCATCTTAACGCATCCTCTGTCTTATTCCAACAAAGTCCGAGTACTGAGGTTTCACCCCCAAACATCAAATCTTGGTGTAAACAATTTGTTTCCCAGCATCGTAAATTAAATTTTGCTGTTTCCATGATATGAACTGATTCGCTTCGAAATTTATCGAGTTCACAAGTATTATTAACACTAGTGGCGCAATTATCCACATAAAATGATTTCATTAATTTTTTCGCTGTTTCACGGCAGGGTTCCTCTACTAGGTCTAAATGATACTGAATGACGGCACCAAGTAAAAATGGCGACGATGTGACACCAAAAACTACCCTGTAATGTCTATATATCACGTCATCAATCTTTGGTGAAAGAAACCGTAGAAAATTACGGTCTACAGGTTCAATTTTTATTTCTGGCTTTTTAAACTCTGGAATAGACTTAAAAGGAACAGGTACGTTAACTGTATCAGGAACATTGTGATTTTCTACTTTAAACTTTAATTCAGTGTCTAAATCTCTCAGCTCTTCCATGAAGTTATATTCATCTTTGTACTGTTTATCAAGTACAATCTTGTCAAGACCTTTTTGTTTTAAAATTAAATCTAAATATTCCCCTTTCAAATCCATAAACCTTTCACACTTTTTAGTAAATTGTTCATATTTAATCTTACAAAGTTCAACTTCAACCTTAATAACAATCCATTTATCTCAATTTGTAATCTTTCAATTAGCAAATGAATATCTCTTGTTGCTGCCTCCATTATATAAAATAATCTCCAAAATGTTATCTGTCAAAATCCAATAAATTGCCCCACTTTGGGCGCCAAAAATGATGTCCGTATTTTATTTATTTATCGTATGGCTACACATGGTTCTCATAACTTGATTTACAACTTAGAAAGACTGAAGCAAATAGTTATGTAAATATAGGTATAAATATAAAAAAAATTTAAATAAAATAGGAAAAGAAAAGACGATGTATATATAAAACACATACACAAACATAGACTATATATTAATAGTCAGGTTTTCTATCCATTCAACCGCCGTTTGTGGAAGTTTGAAGAAGTCAGACAACTCGTCAGAGTATGCCGTTGTTTCGCAGTCCTGGACAATATGTTGTATGGTCTGGTTTTCTCTTCCACAGTCACACAATGGGTCCGGGGCTCTGTTCCATTTATGAAGAGAGTCTTTACACAGGCCGTGGTTTGTCCGTATTCTGTTTCTCGTTTTCCAGATGCGGCGTGGCAGGTCAACACCGGTCGGCTTATTATGGGTGTTCAAGTATTGACTCACCTCCGGGGGGACAACTTGGTTCCATGATGATTCCCAACTTTTATTAATATCGAAATTCTCGTCGTGGAGGGTTTTAGCTGTTTGGCTGGCTAACAGATCATATCCTTGCGATTTCCTGATCAATATACACATGGATAAAGATAAAGATGATGTCCGTTAACTCAGCCGACACATCTGCCGACATAGTTGTTTTTATGCAAGGTAGTAAAGACAATAAGTACCGAGCTATTAGAAAAACAATTTTTTTTTCAAAATTCGATGTTATTCGTTAATGTAGTCTCCTTCACGAGAGATATGCATTCGTCTCATAAAGGGTGTTTATTGAGGCTATGACCTCAGGATTTGAGACAAATGGAGAATTTTTTTGAGGTCTGTGAAGAGATAATAGTCGTAGATCCGAGAAATCTGCTGGGGTGCGGAAGCAATTCGAACTTCAATTCGTTCAGTTTTGACATTGTAGCCAACGACTTGTCACTTGGTGCATTGCTCTGGTGAAAGAGCATTTTTTTCTTTTGTAGTTTCTTCCCTCAAACGCACAATCATTGAATTTGTCAGGTGTATAGTGTGGATCCAAGTTTCATCCATGGTGACATACCTAGAGCATCGGAGGCTCTCATTTTGAATACTGCTGTCTCATTGACAAGTGTCCATGTAAAATAATCTGAAATCTGTAAAGTGTCAGCTGGTCCCGCATCTTGAGACGATTTTATTCAATTTTTTATTTTAGTTTAATATTACTTACTCCTAAACTTTTAATTTTTTTTGTTATACCAAAGTATTCTTTCTTTTACTAGTTGGGTTCTTTAAATGAAACATCTCAATATGTGAACTTTTTTTGTGTTTTCTGGAACAATTGACGAATGACCAGAGCATTCAGCATCATTCGTATTTGTTTCATCATCGGTTATTTTCGATGGAGTAGAGTCCACATAACACTTATGAAATTATTGCTTTGCTCGATCGGTAATCTTTCGCACCAAAAAAAAAAAGTATTTAACACAACAACTGTATCAGGCTCGGGACTTTGTGATTAGTTATGCGTTAGCTCATCAGTCACCTGATGGTGGACGTAGTATAAGATAAACAGCCTTTCATTCTTTTCCTAGAAGAAAGAACAACAAAATTTGCTTAATTAACTTTTTTCGTTTTTGAAGGTATACTTTTGTATAGACTTCGAGCCCTTTGTTCACCGACTCATGCTTTTGTGTAGTATCGAAGCTTAGAGTATAATATGCTTGCAATAAGACCCTTTAAAATTTACAGTCAAGTTTACATCTTTTTCTGTGCTTTCAGTGCTTATTTTTACTTCGTTTTGATTTCCACAAATGACAAGCAATTTTTCTTAAAATTACTATGCCCAATAAATTCATATCTTCAAAATACTAGTCAGAGACTTGCTGTTGTTGGTAGTTTTAAGGACAGTTCATCTAGTATTTTTTTAATTTTTTTGGCAACAAACGCTTTTTCATAATATCCCGTATTGGTGATACTTCGTCAGTTCCATCAATTTCTTTTCCAAACTACTATCAATCTCTGGCGTTTAAAGATAAAACAGCGTGGTTTGGTAAAATTAAAAACATACTTTACTTAACGCGTAGTAAAGTTTTTTCATCAAGTTTAGAGAAAGGTACAAGAGGAAGGGGCTGTGACACCCTTGATTATTCAATGATTGAGAGTCATTTACCTTTATCACTGGAATATTAACTGAATCAATTACAAATAATAATTCCGTTGACCCAGGATGAACAGGTAATAGATTTCATCACCTCTACTTAAAAATGAATCATATCGTTCATCAGAATAAAAATAATCATCCCACAATTTTCTCTTCTCATATAAAAGTTCTTAAAAGACTCTCTCAAAAAACAAAAAAAATTTGTCCTAAAAGTTTTAAAAGTTCTTATTTTATTATTTAGCACAAAAACAAGGAAAAATCAGAATTTAATGAATAAAGAAACAATAAATTAAGGAACATAAGATTTTTAGTGTTTGGCTTATTTAAATTTTCGCCCATTAAATTGTTTATTCTGATGGTATTGATTACTCACTTTTTAGTGAATGATTTATTTTACCACTGGCCAGGAGTTTCAGATAAGAATTGTTTTCGGTTTTAGTTATAATGTTAGCTAGTACTTAATTTGAGAATTAACGTCAGAATCTTACGTTAGTCTTTTTAAAGTTTATTTACCTGGTTGTCTTTCGATTTGCAGTCTCATTCCTATTATAGTTTTCAATATGGAAAACTACTGCATCTGATTATTTTAAAATTACATTAGCAGGAACACTTTGAACTCTTTAAAGATATTTGAGAGCGAAATGGCATAAAATAATAGATAACATTGAAGTAGGTGCCTAGAAGCTCAGTAAGATTGAGTGAACATAAATTTTTACCCGTTTTTCAATGTAACGAAAAATCTTAGTTGACTTAATTAATCTACACTCGGTAGTACAATTATTTGAAAAGTGTGGTGTTTAACAGACAGTAGTAGTAGAATAACTAAAGTTATAATAATTATTAAGAAGCCACTTAACCTTCTATGACAAATATTATATACACTCAAGCATAAAATACAAAAACTCATTAGTTATCATAAAACCGCATAAATTATCGCTAAAAATACCAACAAAACTTCATCATCTTCATCGCGATTTTAATAACAAATTCGCTAAAAGCACTTAGAAAACATATATTCTTTGCTAATAAGATCTATTTGTTTATTGTTTGAACAGAAAATCATACGTGAACTTGACAGTCCAAATTCCAATACGTAAATTAAACGAAGAAATAAAAACATTAACACGGATCTTTGAGATGCGGAGGTGAATTAATTCTAGCGGTGAATTAGAAACCGAAAGGTGAATGAGAAACCAAGACCATTCACAAAAAAGATGAAGGGTATCGAAATTCTTTAATTGCAACACTCTTGGAATATAACATTTTCATTTTTTTTGTTAACGATCAAATTCGCATTAAGGAAACTTAAAAAATAGATATATTAGTTCAGAGACTAATGACGACAATAAGGGCGAAAACTATTATGAAACAAATAAAAAAATATCATTTGAATAGATTATTTTAATTATCCTGAAGGCTGCACCTTCAAAGTAACTCACGACAGTCTTTAGCTAACAGTTTTTATTTTGATATAGAAATCACATTTGATTTGTTTTTATTAAGGTTCATCTTATATTTGTAAGAGCTTGAGTTTGAAGTAGTTATCGTTGATCGGCTCATTTTGTCTTGCTTGTTTTTTGTAGTTGGTTATAAGATTTTCTGGATCAAACCATTTAATAGTATTTCTTTATCTTTATGTGCAAAACAAAACAAAAACACAAATTCTTGTACCCGAAAAAGTTCAACTTATTTTCGACTAACCGTCCTAAATAATCCAAAATTAAAAATTAAGAATCAGGAACTATTTTATATTTATCTCCAGATTGCTTCATCTGCGTTTCGTTATCGTTCATTATTAAACATGCTCCCGTCAAAAGAAGCAATTTTTATTGCATTTTGCAATTCCTTTATTTCGAAACTGTTTCTAACTGTGCGTAAGTTGAAAATGTATCACAGTCATCATCAAACGATCGTGTATTTAAAATTTTGGATGTTTTCCAAAGGTCAATGCACGCTTAGTTTTTCTTTATCCACCTGTTACAAATATAAATTTCCTTATCTAATGCATCGCTTCGATACATATTTTGAACACGCTTGGAAATGAATTTATTGCCTGGTCTATGCCAAAATTGTGCAATTTTGATTTCGTTTTTGTGGTGGGACTGCAAGAGAATATAATGTTTACTATATGTAACAATACGATTCTTGTTAGAAAACATTCGTGAAGATATATTATAGGCACTGCGCCAATTTTACAGCACTTACTGGCATAAAGTTTAATTTACGTTTATTTACAAACAAATCGTTTCGTTTATCGTTATATCACGCTCTGTTATGAAACTACGAGCTGTGTCTGCTTTTTTACACTATATTTAAATCAACATTGTTAATAGTTTTCATACTTTTTTTTATTACTTTCCTATTTATAGAATAACTTTAATTGTAAAGTCGAGGTTTCCTTGAAAATTTTTAATAATTGTGAATTTGGTCTGAGACCCCTTCTAGGTGGAGGTGGAAGTACAAAAACAACTGAAATTGTTGAAATTGCCAACGTTTCGCTCTCAATGTGAGAGCTTTATCAAGGCTAGATTTATTGAGAAAAAACGTAATAAGTAATACATAACAATCATTGACGGGCGGTTTACATAAAAATTACATAGAACAAAGAATTTTGTTATAAATTAAAAGATAATTAGAATTTTATTTAACAATAATTTAATACCATTATGATTAACTAATAACACTATAAATGTGGTTATAAGAGACATCAGCAAATAAATTATAAACAACTGGAATAAATTAGAAATTTATGACCTCATCTTCTTTAGATGATAACCCCCGGTATGGCCCAGCAACTCATTACCTATTGATTAAGATGAGTCCAAATTTTAACTAATCTTATTAATTTTCTCATCAATTTTTTCGATTATCTTGTTTTAATAAAATACAAAAAAATGTTTGTACTATTTGAATAATTTCTAATTCATTCCAGTTGTTTATAATTTATATGCTGATGCATCTTATCACCACATTTATAGTGTTTTTAGTTGATCATAATGGTATTAAATTGTTATTAAATAAACTTCTAATAATCGTTTAATTTATAATAAAAATTTATAATTAAAAGTCTTTGTTCAATGTACTTTTTATGTAAACGTCCGTCAATCATTAATTACGTTTTTTTCTCAACAAATCTAGCCTCTTTCACATTGAGAGCGAAACGTCGGCAATTTCAACAATTTGAGTTGTTTTTGTGCTTCCACCTCCACCTAGAAGGGGTGTCAGACCAAATTCACAATTAACATTATTTGATTATTTACTTCACATAATGACATTTGTTTCTGCCTATTATTTTCAAAAATTTATTTTATACCGAGTTATACAGTTTGTCATTAGTTACATAATTAAAAATTATATTGACGTATGCTGAAGGTACGATAGTGTCAAATAACACCCTGTATTATAAATTTTTGAGAAAAATAGTCATTTGTTCTCTTGGGTTGAGTTAAATGTGCTTGTAATCCACCACCTCTTATAATCATTTAGCGCCCAACGTAGGGCATTAGAAACCATTTTTAAACTGATTTCTCGCTTTAAGGAAAAAATTCCAATTAGCGATATTGTGTTAAACTATACTTACTTGCTTGATTCTACTATATATGTATATAACTAGTAGTTAGAACAAAACTTGACTAAGCCTGATGTTTGCATTGCCCACAAATTGAATTGAAATTTTCTAATACATTGTCCTGAATTTTCCAACAACAAACAATACAAAATAGGACACTAAAAGCAGATGTAAATTTGTACGATAAACAGGTTTATTTTAAATTCTGGCAAAGCCAGCCCTATCTGAACCATCTTTGTTTGTGCAGAATTTTTTTTTTGTTACAAGTACACAATTCTACCCGTCATTTCCAGAGTCGACGAGAACAATAGAAGTTTTAGCGTATTGATTAGGGATACTGAAATTGTATCGAATTTATACTTGGTCTCATTTTTAACTGGTGGTTGCAGTAAGGACTTCTTTTACTTTTAAAATGCACAACATTTAAAATGCGAAGTTCTTTTGTACACAACAGAAAGATTAAAATTTGAATACGCCGTAAATATAAATTACTGTTAATGCCAGAAAGTAGCAACAACATTTTAATCGTATTTGCATATTTTACTTCGTTCGTGTTTTTCCTTTTCACTGTATTCATGATGCTGTTAACACAAATATCTGAGTTTATAAACGCTTTGATGTTAATTAACATAAAGTGTGTACAAGCTAAACCTAAATTTATCTTTTCTTGTTATCAGTTTATTGTTTTTTTCCTTAAGTAAAATTTCTTATTTTGTTGCATTTTTAAGAAAAACTTTTATCGCATATTTTATTCAAAAGAAGATTTATAACTGGAGCTATATACTTTTATACTACAGCTAGAAAGTGTATAACGTTCACAATGACATAAAGATCGACTTATTTTTTAAAAATGATAATATTAATTACTAGTTTTAATTGGGAAATTGTAAAATAATGCAATGAGCACTATTCTTGGACGATTATAAATTTTGTTTCCCCTTATATTTTACCGCTTCCGAAAGCGTCAACGTGTTATCAATTGCTTGATTTGTTCTTCTGTTGCTCTCCTCAGATTAATCATTTTGCATATATCCTCATTTATTATATAATATGGAACTCCATATTTTAAGAAACAAACCTCAAAGAGAGAAAAAACAGACATTCTTACTTCTTCTCTCCTCAATGGTCAGGTTGCTTCAGCCGGAAAAGGATGCACGTATATGCATATATACACTACAAGTATGCTTGAAGGACGGATAAATTAAGAAGTGGATGAAGAATGTAGCAAATTACTGGTTCAATATTCACCTACATAAGTGTCTTCTTCTTACGGGGAATGATAACGACCCTCCCGAATGAGCGTGGTAGGGTATGTACTACTTGGCGGCAAACCTCGGTCCATGCTGATTATTTTGTTATGTTTGGACATAAGTATATCTTTCAGCTTTGGATCCTTAGTAAAGCCACATGACCAGTGACAAACTCGGTTCTGCGATTCATTTAATAATCTTAGTCTAACATCAGGTTTTACTTTTTACTTGACTTCTCCAAGGTCTTCGATACAGCAAATCATGATCTGATGTTGGCTATTTTGCGTTACTCTGGTCTTAAGGATTGTGCTGTTGAGCTTATTACCAATTTTCTATGCAACAGGTTTCAGTGTGTGTCTTGCAATGAAAACACTTAGAAGGCATTGCTTACATAGTCTGGAGTTCCCCAGGGGTCAATATTAGGACCGCTATTATTTTCCATATACACTTCAAGAATTACCATGTGTTTTCGCAGTTGAAAGTATCATTTATACGCAGATGATACCCAACTTACTATTCCTTTCACACCAAACATGTTCGAAAGGCAGAACAGATTATAAATGATGAGTTGACCCGACTTTCTGCATATGAGTCCCACGGTTTTAAATTAAATCCAAACAAAACGTCACTCATTGTTTTCGGAGGTAAACATCAGCGAGCTTTTATTGAGAGTAATTTACAGATTATACTGAACAATGGTTGTACAGTTAAAAATCTGGGAGGTTATTATTGATAATGAATTAAGATTTAAGGAAAACACAAACATGTTAGTAAGAAAGGCTTATATATCACTTAAATCTATATTCTTGTCGTGGTTTCTTTAATGTTAATCTGAAAAAGATGCTGTGTGAGACTTTGGTACTATCACACTTCAACTACGCTGATGTTGTTTATTTACCATGTTTACTGCAGGCAGATGTTTTACATATTCAGAGGGTGCAGAATGCTTGCTTACGTTTTAATTATGGAATTAGGAGAAGGCAGCTCATATCGCATAAATTAGTGAACATTGGTTGGCTAAAGATGAACAACAGAAGACAGTTAAATTCCATGAAAGTTTTTTGTAAAATTATAAAATCTTCCAAGTCACCATACTCGGTAAACAAAATAAGGTATCGCAAGGACATACATAATTTAAATACCCATTTTAGAGGCCGCTTATCACCTCCTACATTTAGACGTGATATGTTTCGTATCAGATGGGTGGAGGGAGAAGAAAGAAGATGGATGGAGAACGAGGGGAGGATACGAAATTGGACACCAAAAAACTAAAAATTGAGAAGGGGGAGGGCAAAGAAAAAAAGGGAGAAAAAGGGTGGGGGTAAAAACAAAGAGAAAAATAAGATCTTATTTTAGAACATTGCGGGGATAAAAACAAAGGTGTAGATTTTGGAACTATATAAAGGGTTTTTAAATGGTAGGTTTAGTAGAAACTTGGATGAAGGAAAAAGAATGGAGTACATGGAAAGTGGGGGTAAGACAAGAATGGGAAATAGAAAAGGAAATAGAAGAAGAAAATGTAGAGCGGATGATTCAAATCAGAGTAAAGACGGAAAAAGGGGAAAAATATAATATTTTTACGATATATGGAAAGAAAATGGACAAAACGAAAGCAATTATAGAAAAGGCAATAGAAGAAAGGGATGAAGGCAAGTTGATTATAGGAGGAGATTTGAATGCTAGGATAGGAGAGGAGGGAGGAATAATGGTAAATGGAGAGATAAGAAATAGGATATCAATGGATAATAAAATAAACGGACAAGGAAAAATTTTGATAGAACTATGTGAAGAAAGAGGTTGGACAATAATGAATGGAAATTTGGAAGAAGAAGGAAAAGGGGAATTTACATATGTAGGAGAAAGAGGCCAGTCAGTAATAGATTATGTGATTATAAACGAAAAAAGTAAGGAGGACATAGAAACACTAAGAATAGGAGGAGATAGAATCGGACCATCAGCCGCTAGAAGTAGTCATGATGGAAGAGGGAGAGAAAGAGGTACAAGAACAAGAAGAGGTATGGAGAGAAAAAAGTATGGACTGAAGAGAGTATAAAAAGATATAAAGAGGAAATGGAAGAGGAAGTAAATACTAAAGGAGAGGTGGAGGAAGAGATGGAGAGAATTACAACCAGGATGGAATTGGCAACAGAGAAGAGAAAGTATAGATTAAGAAAACAAGAATTAGGGAAAAGAAAAGATTGGTGGAACGGAGAATGCGAGAAGGGGAAAAAGAATTAAGAAAAGGAAGAAGGAAATGGAAAAAGGAAAGATAGAGATAGATGAATACAAAAGGTTAAAAGTAAATTTTAAGGGAATATGTGCAAAAAATAAAGAAGAACATAAAAACAAACCGAGATAAAGATTAGAGAAATTAAAATGAAGGACAGGTATGGGAATTCATTAATAAAAAGAGGAAAAAGGAGGAAGGATGGAAGCAAATATAGATGAGGAAAAATGGGAAGAACACTGTAAGAAGTTAGTAGGAAAAAAGCAAGAAATGAAGAAGTTGGAAAAAAGGATAAGACACAGAGGGGTGGAATAGGAAAAGAAGAAATGGAGAGAGCAATAAATAAAGTAAAAAAGGAAAAGCAGAAGGGACGGATGGAATACAAGGAGAACAATGGAGGTACATCGGAGAAGGAATGAGAGAAAAAGTAAGTATTCGAGAGAATATGGAAAGGAGAAGGGTTTCCAGAAAATGGAGAGAGGCAATAATATGCCCAATTTACAAGGGGGGAGAAAGCGAACAACTATAGAGGAGTGAGTATAATGAATGCGGGCTATAAGATATATGCGGAAATAGTTAGAAAAAAATTGAAAAAGAAATAGAAGAAAAGAATATAATACCGGATTGGCAAGCAGGATTTAGGAAAGGAAGAGGAACGATAGACAATATATACATATTAAAGCACATAATCAATAAAGAGTTAGCAAAGAAAGGAGGAAAGATGTACGCAATATTCTAGACATTAAAGCGGCATTTGATAATGTGGAAAGAGGGGATTATGGAAAAGGATGGAGGAGGTAGGAATAAACAGAGATATAAAAATGCAATAGAGGAAATATACGAAGAAACAAGGTGTAGAACGAGGGTAGGGAGGAAGCTAGGTAGAGAATTTAGGACGGAAAAGGACTAAAACAGGGATGTCCGCTAAGTCCAATCTTATTCTCGATATACATTAGTGATCTTGAGGAGGAAATGGAAAAAATCAAGTAGGAGGAATAGTAGTAGGAAGGAAAAAGATATGGGTTTTAGCATACGCGGATGACATTGTGGCAATAGCGAGAAATGAAGAAGAGATGAGAGGAGTAGTTAAATTTATGAAGAAATACCTGGAAAAGAAAAAACTAGCAGCAAATGTCGGTAAAACAAAATTATGGAATTTAAAAAAGAAAAGGAAGAAGAAAGGAAGTGAAATGGTGGTGGGGGGAGGAGGAGGTAGAGAGAGTAGACAAGTATAGATACTTAGGTTACAACATCAGATACGATAACAAAGATGGAGACCATATAAAAGAGATGAAAATGAAAGGAAATAGAATAGTAGGACAAGTATGGGGGTTAGGGGAAAGGATATTTGGTAAAGATATAGAGAAAAGGAGATGGATGTTTGAAAAGTTGGTAAGAAGTGTGGTACTGTATGGAGCGGAGATTTGGGGTTGGAGGGAATGGCAAGAGCTGGAGAAGATACAGGAGAAATACTGGAGGTGGACGTTAGGACTAGAGAAGAGACACCGGGGTATATAGTGGAAGAAGAGCTAGAAATAGAAAAATAAGGATACAAGCAGGAAGAATTGCAGTAAGGTATGAAGAAAAATGGGAAGTAGGAAGGAAAATGAAATACTATATGAATGTTGGAAAGAGGCACAGAAGGTAAAATATGGGGAAGAAGAAAGAAGAAAATACTATGAAAGAGTGGGATACGCGAGAGAAGAGATAAAGAGATTAAGAGAGGGGGGGAGAAAGATGGAAGAGGAAATAATTGCAAGAGATAAAGATACTCAGAAGCAGGAAAGAAGGGCAAAAATAAAGGAAGGAAAATATAACGAGAAATACATAAAAATAATGACAGACAAGACACCAAGGTACATAACAGAAGGAAAAGGAATGAATGAAATAAGAATGATTGCAAGGTTCAGAATGGGTAATGAAGAAAATGAAAATAAATATTGGATGAGTGATGAGGAGAGATTATGCAGGTTGTGTGGGGATAAATGGGAAAATATAATACATATAAAAGAGGGATGCAGGGAAACAAGACACGAGGAAAAGGAATGGAAGTTACTACTAGGAGAGAAAGGGGAAGGAAAACAATGGATGAGGGAAGTGTTGGAGAGGAGGAAAGTGATGCAGGACAGGAAAAGAAAAATACTGAAAGTTTAGAGATGGGAGGTTGAAGAGGGAAACAGGAATTAGTTATTCAAAGAGGTGGATTTTAGGATTAGATAATAAAAGACCAGGATACCTAATAATTCAAACAGGAAACAGAGCATTGAAACTGAAGGAAAAGATGGAAAACAGAAAAGAGAATAAAATGCTGTACATATGTTAGAAAGAGATAGAGGAACAAAAGTGAAATAAGCTAAAGAAGATAGAAAAGAATATTATCAAAGAGGAGGATACGCAAGAAAAAAATAAAAAAGCTAAGAGGTGAAGGAAGAAAGATGAAAGAAGAGATAGTAAAAAAGACAAACATAACCAGGTGCAGGAGAGAAGAACGAAGATTAGACAAGGAAGATATAACGACAAATACAACGATTTAATAATGGATGGAATCAAATATGGATAAAAAGAAAATTATTGTTAAGGTTTTTTAGTTAAATTTCGTGTTTAGTTTTAAGTTTGAAAAGTTTGTGAAAGAACCGAATCACTTTGTTATTTTAAAAAGACAAATAAATTTGATTTGACTTGATTTTGTTTCGTATCAGATAGTGAGCCTACTAAACGGGCGTCATTTCAGTGGGGTATATTAACTAGTCATAGCTTTGGGTTACGAGCCAGGCAGTTCTTATTAAATATGCAAAATAATTAACTTGATAGATGTACCGTTTTGTGTAGTTTATGTACAGGTGTGGCTCGGTAATTGTACTAATGGTTGATGTGTCATAACAAGTAGACGGTCGTTAAATCAAAACGTTGTTTTTTCTGAGAGAGGTTTAAGAGGAAGAATATTCTTTTCCGATATTAAAAGAGTGATCTTAAACCATTTGGTTTCATATTTGATTGTATTTTTCTTTTTTTTTGTACTGTACCACTTGCGACTGAAACCAATATATCATTTATTATTATTATCATTTTTTATTTCTTCATTAGAAGTCTCGCTAATGCGGTTTTGTCTTTCTCAACACCTTACGGGAATATTTCTAAGCAGGATGGAATGTTATTATTATTATTATTATTATTATTATATGGTCGAGAAATTCTATCTTAACTTTCAGCTAATGTAGTCGATATTTTGTTTTTCTTTATTGTTAATGTTCTACTTAAATGTCAATGATTTCTGGAGAAGTTTCTTCCCCATTTATATTATTTGTCTTTTTCTTGATTTTGAGCGTATTGTATTCTACAAGGAATCCAAAAGAGTTCTATAAAAATTAATAAATGTATTCAATAAAATCACAAATGAAAAATGAATGGCAAAATGACCTCTGAAACTATATACTTCATGTAAGGTAATAACTACCAACGATTTGAAAAGCTTGCTTCTTTGCGATCTAAGCTTCTTTGGTGCATCATTTATCAAACCCACCAAGACTTCGTGCAGAGTGTCTTGAATAGCATTCTTTAGATTTCTTGTAATGATTGTTTTAGATGCTCCATTTTTTTTCTGCTCTGTTCGATAGGTTTGCAGAATAATTCTTTGATGAGGTCTATTGCAGTTGGCACATTTTGTTTTTTTTTATGTTTATCCGACATACATCGCATACATTTGAATTCGGATCTTCACACTTGGCTGTGTGTGTCTTAGACAAGTGTGGATGTGTATCTACTTTATTTTCGCCTCGGTTTTTATCAACCGATTCAAAACATATCAAATAATTTCTTTGCTGCTTATTTAACACCATGGATCAGCTCGCCTTTGAAGCGAAGGATTCTACTTGCCAATGTAATTGAGAAATATTTTCTGAGTCAATTTACACTTCTTTTAGAACTACTTTGAACGCTTATTCTTCTTTAAGTTAGTAAGAATATTTTTCAGTAAACCATAAAGAATCCGGACAATATCTCTGAAATCTTCAGGTATGTGTGTAAAAATTTTGAAGCTAATGGGATCATTTTTATTTATTTCGCTCCAATTTCATTTGCCTCTGCTTCAATTAATTTCAGCTTTTCTTTCTTTTCTTCTTGCCCGTTGTTAGCGATTATCCTCAGTCGGATTGCCATTTTTCCATCGGGTTGGGTATAATTTACTGATCTACCCTCTCTTGTCATTGAGGGTTGGGTGGGATTCCACTCCATATCTTTTAAATGTTTGGGAAAATGTACTTTTCATTGTATGTGGTTTTATACCTTTATAGTTTTTGTTGACTGCTACCTGCCTGTTGTTCTACCCCTAAGTTGAGAAAGTTTCTGGTTCTCTTCAATTTTTTCACTTACTAACTACTACTTCGCTTCATTTTTTTAAACTTTATTCTTGTTTTGCTTTTTAAATTTAAGCGATTATATGATTTTGTTTTTATTTTTATCATGGAACAGTCTTTTATAGTTCTTGTTCCATCGTTTCGTTCTTGAGAATATTCTCATTACACCTGGGCTAAATTGCTAATTCTCAAAACTCAAAAAGTATCCATATTTTTAAAGTTAATAGTAGGTAATAGAAAACAGTGAGAAAAATAAAAGTATGTTAGTATTGAGAAGAAAATTGAACAAAAACGTGACAGAAAAAAAATTTGTTTGTGTTTTTTTTAATTTACAAACTGCAGCGAAATTACTACATAAAACTGTTATTTTATTAATTTTAGTGCAATTTCTGAACTCTTTAAAGTAGGGGTGTAACGCACTTTTAAGTACGGGTTACAAAATATCGTTATTACGTACGAACCGGACGATCACTGTTTGTTTTAGAGAAGAAGTGAAATAAATATGTTTATTTGAGCGAATAATTAAGTGCCAAGGATACCAAAATTTAAATTTTGTATTTAATTTATTCCTATTTTATTTTAAATACTAGATTACCCCGAGGCTCCTAGTAGCCTCACGAACGAAGTAACACCGTTCCCTCAAGTGGGCCAGATTTTTTTCGGGTGAAATTGAACCTTCTACTGCTAATCCATTCGAAAATTTGCAAAATTACGAATCTTATGTTTGTTTATTCATGTTTTTACGTAATACGGTTCCGGAGTTATAAAAATGTAAAAATTACAGTATTTCGTGTTGACAATGTAAAATTGCTTGAAAAAAAATTTTAAAAACAGAAAAATGTTATTACACATTATGCGACCGGGGTCCAAAACGAACGTTTTTCTTAAATAAACTTCTTCTTTATCGATTATAATTTAGAAATTATGGTCGTTTCAGTTTTCGATTGAAGTTTTTTCGGAAAAGTTTTTCGCTTATAACTTTTGAAAACACGCGAGGTCAATAAAAAACTGAAACGGCAAAAAATGTTTATTTCTTTATCCGCGTAAGATTCTTTTTGAATTTTGATAATCGGTCCGAAAATAAGCGAGTTGTGGACAAATTACGGCTCAATTTGTTTGAAATTTTGTTGACTTGAAGATGCCCTCGTACAAAAAAAATCTAAATCGAAAAATAAAGACTCATCTTTCGTAAACTCGAAACTTTTTTCGAAACGAAAATATCTCGAGCCGTTTTAATGCGAGACGAATTTGAAAAAAGGTTGATTTTCGCATCGAATCTGTTCCTAGCAACGTGAACAGAGAACCGAGGTGATAAGAAAAATATAAGTTAAGATTTTTATCTATTAAAAAGTCATTCACGATGAAATGGAATAGTACTATTAAGACATGAGACGTGAAATGCATAATTTCTAGGTAGTGTTTTAAATCCATTAAATGTGATTGGCATGTGTACCAACCATCAGCTACAATATACATATTGATCTCAATATATCAGAGTTTTTAAACAAATTTTTTGTACATTAAACACAAATTTACAAATTTTTTTTCTAAAAATATCGTTTAAATGTGATTTTAGTTGCATTTTTATGCCTCGCCAATCAATACATTCTATTATTTTCCGAATAAAGCATAAATTTTACAAAAAAAATTAGGTTTCTAGAATCGGAGGTTCATGTTCTTACGCAAGATGCATAATTCATTATTAAACAATAGTAGTCCTTAGGTTGGTAATAATTTGATTAAATCCGAATCACTTATTCCTATATTGATTAGGACTACCATAAATTATTGGTTATTATCATAAGATTTTAAGCAAAACCCTTAAAGACATAAAATTGATTGCATAAAATAATTCATGTTTCATTGATATCGGATTCGAGAAATTTGTTTGAAACTGAAAAGCAAAATCAAACTAAATATTTACATTGAAAATGCCTGGAAAACAATAGATTAGGTTCGTGGAAACTTCATATACCAAGAATGATTTGAGATGCTAATACCGTTTTTTTTTCTTCAACGTGTTTTAAATCAATTTGATTTTGTCACTTTTTCTTTTTAGTTTATCATCTAAACCGAGAACTTAATATAACTGCGCGTGTGTTATAAAGAACTACTATTAAAAATGTTAAAGTTGTGCGATGGATTTTTAGTTATATTTACAAAATTATGTATCATAAACATATGGAAAGTTTAGAAGAGGTTGCCGCTCGTGAGCAAGCAGAAAAGCAGCAAAGTCTTCGTGAACTCGAGGACCTTTATGAGTGGTTGCAGCAATTTGAGGACCCTCCACCAGCTCCCAGGCCACCTCCGCCATATCAATTTCGAAATGGTTTGTATCGCATTATGCTTTTAGTACATTTAATTTGCCGCAGAACGTATAATTAAATTTGTACAGACAAGTATTTTAATTTTTTGTGTTAACTTTGTATTTAACTGTAAATTTAATATATCATCAGTTATTTTACGTTGAATTTATTTGGAAATATTTTATTACATTTTTTATCTTTTCTATATGATTTGTCTATACGTTAAATTTCGCTCATTCTGTACTTTCTATTTTCTTTGATGTCCGTTATTGAACAGAGTCAACTCAACTATTTTATACATTTTTTTCCACTTTCACGTCAATTTGTTTTTTTTTTTTTGAAACTTTTAAACTTGTATTCTAAAATCGTTTAACTTTTTAATGGCGAGACATCTTGTCTCGACTCAATGTTTTTTCTTGACTTCAATTCTTCTATTACATGTTTCTTCTTCACGTTGATAACAAATACATTTCAGCATTTCGGAAAGACGACATATTTTCCACACTAATTACATATATGGATTTCATAATAATCTGGCTTTACATTTGATTTTACAGATTTCTACAAATTGTAGTACCAGTTCTGTGGTGCACGGGTTATTCATTATAAATGTCCCAGCCCTTATCATAGTTATTATTGCATATACAAAAAAATTTTTTGATATAAAAAGTTGTGTGGTTATAAACTAATTTTATTATAACGGTAATAAAAGTACAGTTTAAGGAACACAAAAAAATAATTCGTGTTTTTAAATAAAACACCCTGTATATTATTAAATTTTTGAAACGTTCTTTTTCTTCTGATTTCAAATATATACCATATCATACCCCTGTCTTACACCGTCCTTAAGTTATTAAATGATAAATATAGTAAATTAAACTAGTTACTATAAATATTGAAAAGTTAATATTATAAAAGAAAGTTGTGAAAATCACAACTGTCATGTTTTATTAAATGTCATTTCTTTATTGAAACATTCAAAATGGTTTACAGTGTAGAAGAAAAAGATAAATACCACCGGTAGTTTTAATAGAAAAAGGCGGGTAGTTCGTGCAAACAACGAAGATCAATTACATATACTGCTTTATTTCGAAGGTAAGTCCGATTATAGGTATTATTGAAATGTTTTTTGATATACAGGGTATCCCAGAGATCACTCCCCAGGCTTGTATTTCGTAATCGTAATAAATATGAATTATACCAATTCCGAAATGTGCGACATGATGCAAATCTGATTATTATTATTTTTGTGATTATGTTATAATAGAAGATTGTATTTACTTATCCTATAGAGAATTTAATTCGATTTACGAAAAATTAAAAAAATAAAAAATAACGAAAATACAAGCCTGGGGAGTGATCTCTGGGACACCCTGTATATTATGATAAACGGAATACTCACAAATTAGGTATTCTATATCAACTTGAAGGCTTTTTAATTGTCTATCAGAATTTCAACTAATATACAGGGTGTTCCATTTGAAAAAATAAAGATGTGACTTTTTTTGTATGTCACGTCATTATAAGATAAAATACATTTATTTAGGTAGCTGTTAAATACAAGGCTTTTGCAAACTGCATCTAAAATTTCAGCCTTATATGGGTTCAAATAGCAGCTAAATTTAAATTTTGGTGGGATCATATTTTGAAAGAAAACCTATAATAATTATTATCTTAAAAACTGGTATAGATATGTATAGGGAACTATTCAGAAAAAATTATCAATAAGAAATTGCGATACTAAAAATGGAATATTATATAGGGTGTTTCATTTAAAATTAACAAGTTGTTACTACTTTTGTATAGAAGCGGCAACACCGCCAAAATGAAAATATTTTCGAAAGATAGATTGTATCTATTTATGGCAGTAGCCAAATTTTCAGGTTGTGTCCCGGTTTCCATGAACGTCTAACGTACCATCGACTATCAATGACCCTGTATACAAATGTAATGTATTGTTGTAGCTGTCTTAGAAGTTTGAATACAAATATTTTTTAGCACCAAATATGCTTGACATATTACATGTATCGGAATTTGTGAATGGAAAATTTGACAAACTTATACGGCTTTATTTTCTCGATTTTTATTGAAACCTGTTAAGGGATGATTAAACTAATAATTTAAACGAAAAAATCCTGTTTTCGAAAAAAAATTTAACAAGAAATACACTCTAACTCATACGGATCTATAATTTGTGGATGGCAAATTCGACAAACTTTTACGGCTTGTTTTCCCAATTTTTTTATTGAAACGTGTTAAGAGATGATTAAACTAATAATTTAAATGATAAAATTACGGCACATACGTCCTGTTTTTTGAAAAAAAATTCAACAAGAAATATACTTATCTCGTGCGCGTCTATAATTTGTGGATTACAAATTCGACAAACTTGTACGGTTTATTTTCCTAATTTTTTTATTGAAACGTGTTAAGGGATGATGAAACTAACAATTTAAATGATAAAATTACGTCCTGTTTTCGAAAAACAAATTCAACAAGAAATATACTCTAACTCATCAGGGTCTATAATTTGTGGACCCATGTGAAGTTATTACCCACAAATCCATCCACAAAAATGTGTCTCATATTTTTTGACGTCCAACACAATAATTAAAGGTGGAAATGAAAAAACCATTAATAAAATTACAAAATAAATTTAATATGTAGTACATTGATCTGGAAAAAATATACAGTGTTCTTCCATTTGATTTTATTAATTTATTCATCATTTTCGATTACCAAGTTTGACATTTTTTTTCTCGTACCCTGTAGTTAACTTTTAAACTAAGGACAGTGTTACGTTCACGGTTAAGAAACCGAAAGACACTAAACTTAAATGAAAAATTGTCAAAACTAAGTTTGTCGAATGAGACAAAATGGCTACGCAGACTTTAACAATCTTTAAGGTAAACACAAAAAGAAACTATACCTTTCGGAGATCTGTGTGATAGCTTATTCAAGATGGAAGGGAAATTAACAAAAGCTCATAACAGAATGAGACCTATTCAGCAGGCCATCACACCTCTCCTCAGGGGTTAAACATATAAACAAAGATATAAAACAAAATAAAAATAAATAAAGCACAAATTTCTAAATATTAGTTCAAGGGTAAACACGAAATGTTTAAATAAAAAAAATAATTTAAAAACGTCGTATGTGACAATTCATTAATGTCAACGTAATTATTGACATAAGACAAATCAAGGAAATTTAAATACCGTTGACTAGTTTAGTTATTCGAGTTACCATACATTCCAGAACCACAGTTAATTGTGTAATACAAATTCCATTCTGGTACCCAATAATTTATAATTAATTTAACTAAACTAAAGAAAAATTGATATTTTCTGTATTAACCCATTAGATCCCACGGCACTTTTTGTCGAACAAATTACACGTAATTGCAATAACATCTATATTTTTAACAAAATGATATATAAAAGTTATAGTCTAACTCTAAAGATAACATTGATATAGATATGTGCTCAAATGAGTACACTGGTCACTTACACAACTTTTTTATTTATTCTAGTGAGAATGGTACATTATAAAACAGTTTCGTTCCAAACAAAGTGTTACTTGACATTTTATACAAGCCCATCTAGTTCGTTGGTGACAGTGAGTGCACCTTAATTGTTTTTCCAGTTTGCGTGGAAAGTGTCCACCCTCGTGTAGTCTAATCGTTTGAAGAACTGGAGCAGCAGGTCTCTGTTTCAAAAACTGTGATTTGCCAAAGCATTTTATGTAATGCAAAAAATTTGTCTTTGGAATCCAAGCAAATCAATTTTTTCTGCAGAGGCTAATTGATATAATCTCCATGAATTGACAACTGACATATTTACCATATGGGTAAACAGACACCACCACCATTTTTTACCTCGAATATTGATCCGGTAATTACTCACTGCTTGGTCGTGTAAATCGACGCCACCCATATGTTGATTGTAAGTTTGGAATAAGACTGGTTGAGGAATGTCTACTTTTTCTTTTGCGGCAGTTGACCATAGTTTGACTCGGGACAAAGGTTGAAATTTGTCATAATTTGTTCCTAACGTTACAACGCTGTTATCCTTCCACTTTACAAACAAAACCTGAGAATCAATATCATATCTACATTCATAAGAACGACGTTCCTTTTTTTGGAATGCTTTGTTGTTTGTCAGGGACATTTTTTGGTCATATTTCTCTGACAGTGCCTGAGGCCCGTTGACCTTTTTCTCTAATCATTTTTAAAAGATTAAAACTGGTAAAGTAGTTGTCAAGGAAGACAGTATGGTCTGAAGGGACTGCAATGTTTTCTAAGAGGTCCAATACTACTTTAGATCCTAAAGGTAGTTTTGAAGGTCAATCTTGATTTCACGTGTTGGCACTGCAATACGTATCAAACGCATAACAATATCCTGTCGAGCTGGTCAACATCCAGTCCTTATAGCCAAAACGAGTAGGCTTCCCTTTTATAAATTGCTTTGAAGGATGGTGCCCAAAATATCGTACCATTACTTCATCTATTGAGAGCTCCTCGTGAAAGATACTCCGTTGCAAAAAATTTTGATTTAGAAGATTCATCAAAGGGCGCACTTTTGCCATTTTGTTATCATTGTCTAAATTATTAATATTGGCCAGATGAATATACCTCTTTATATCGTGAAAACGATTTCTAGACATGGAATTTGCAATGAAGGTCACCCCAACGTCTTCATCGATACTCCAATAGAGACGCTCACGGGGAAGCTTGTGATATCCCGTAAATAGAAAAATTGCAAGAAACAATTTTATATAATCTCTTGAAACAAAGAAAGCATGATTATTCTGTTGCGAAGAATATAGATTTGTTTCATGTACAATATGCTCTACAATTTTGTCATCAAATAGTTTTGACTATGTCCAACCGATCAGCGGCCCCAGGCGTAGAAGATAAGGCTATGTCGATGATATTTTCAGTCTATCTGGGTTCCATGGGTTTTGCCTTTTTTACGCACAGGTTGACCATCAACTTTTTGTAGATTTTGGCGCAGAAGAAATAACGATATATTCATTTCTTCATCATTCGTATCCCCATCCTCGTCCATATAGTGTACTTCAAGTTGACTTGGGATATCTTTAGGAAAATAGCTTACTTCATTTTCTTCAATTAGGTCCTCATCTATATCCTCTTCGTCCGTCTGACTGTCAGGATCAGCTGGTATTATAACGATATCGGCTTGAACGTTTTTATTCGAGGAACGGATATCTTCCAGGGCAGCTCCAAGTCTTTGATACTTTTTACCATAAAAAGATCATGTGGGAATTGGCACGTCATTATCAGAATCCATTTTTGATGATTACCAGAATATAATAATAAAGGAAAATATTGTTAGGAGAGAGAACCAAAAACATGTAAAAAATGTTCTAAGTGCCCACTGTACTCAAATAAGTACATCAAGTTTAGGCAGCCATTGTTTGCTAATACAATCATAATATGCCAAGCTCATAAAAAGAAATTGTATTTATGGTTTTATAAAAGCAAATGGTCAACAATGAAAGCAAGTGATTTATCAAATAATAACAAAAAACAATAACTTACTCTGAGGCGTCAGTAACAATGACATTTTTAGTCGGTAACGTCAAATATCACTTTCTTGCAGACCCCTGCCACCGATGGAAATGCCAGTAATTAAAAAGAGATGTCAGCATTATATCATTTTGTTCATTGTACCCATACGAGTACAATGGGAACTAATGGGTTAATGTAATATATTTATAACAATAATTGTTATAAAATACGTAACTCTAAACTTCAAAACATCAATTGAAAGACTTTTTTAATTATATAAACATAAACTTGTTATGTCATCAATAACACTACTACTTATTATAATTATAATTAATATAAAAATTCGGTACGAAACAGACAGTTAAGGTTATTATCGCCGTAAGTGCGAATAAAATCTGAGTTTGATATTTCAAATAATAACGTAAAAAACCTGAATTATTTGAAAGCCGATATTGACCAAGGTGTTAAAAATTTTTCCATAATTTTTCCCGTAGATTTATAATAAAACATAAAAAATGTATGTTTTCGTTTAAAATGTCAAAGTTGACAGGTCTCCCATGAAACTAGGACACCTATATATTTTAAATTGTAGCCACTGAGGAACCTAAAAGAATGGTCAAAACTGATTTTAAATAGATCTACTTTTTTAAGGCAATGTCAAAGGTCCGCGTACCACACTTATGAGCTGTATATTATTTTAAAATTCGCAAACATATTTCAAATAAACTTCTTAAAAATTCAATTCACATTCTAAAATTACTCATTGTTTACGGAAATATTACAAAAATCCAACAATCCAACTACAGCCAAAACTTTTAAATCAATATTTTAAAATAATTTCATTAAGGCTGTTCTCTCGGGGATCTATAAAGTTTATGTAAATTTATCTCGCTTATTTTTAGAAATGTTTTCCTGATTTTGCACAAACATATAGCTAACATTATTATTTATGTCGTGCAGGAGCTATTTTTTTTTTATTTTCGTCTTCGTTGTATTTAATTTAACTAAAACGTAAAATAATACAAAAATGGATTTCCTTATAAGCCCAAATTTTGACTCCTGCGTGACATAGATAATAATTTTCTGACAACCCTACTTTTTTTAATTTTTACTTAAAATCAATGAGAAAAATTAACATTAAGTAAACGATAAATACTGAAAACTCTTGGAGAATTGTGAAATGAATGTACTCGTGGGCGAATTTTTCTGAGCGCAACAGGCCAGACTTGGAAGCCGATTAATATTAATAGATAAATAATATATTGTTGAATTGTTGATGTCAATTTTTTTTGTACATGACGTGCATTTTAAACAGTTTTAGAAACAGAAAAAACAACAAATAGCTATTTATGTAACAAGAAATAAAAATAGTGATCCGCCTACTAGAAATCTGAAATTGAAATTGAAAATGAGTGATAAAACAGCCTTAATGTCAACAAAGTCACACCAAGCCAGCTGACTCTGATGAAAAGGGAATGGACTATAGGAACTTTTATTTGCATAAAAAAATATTACTTTTCATTAGGGAATGATACCCATTCTTAGCACAGCCATCTTCAATATGTAATAAAGAATAGTGTGCCACTTTCCACGATATTTAGAAGCACATAGAAATAATCACTCATCTTTTTGTATTGAATACATATAACATAAATTGTTATTGTGAAAAAATACGTAAACAAAAGCTTTGGTCGTATTGTGTGTCGGGAGGTTACACAAAAGGACAAAAGAAAATTCTTTAGATATTGGTATCACCGATGAATGGTCGTGTGTTCATAGTCTAAAAGGCACAAATAAATCTTTAAAATTGTTCCGTATATATTTCCACCAAAGGTTATTAAACGATTCACATAATAAGATAGATTAAATTATGTTCCACTTGCTATTTTTGATTTTATAATTTTAACAAAATCTATTTGAATCGCTGCGCCAAACTGCTGTGTAAACTTTCAATCAATCATAAAGTGGCATTCAAAGTAAATATCACAATCGAGGAGTAAATGTGAAAGCAATCCGATGTAATCCGAAAAAGTGAAATAACTTTCCGCGGTGTTTATTTTCAAATGAAATGATTTCTCACATCCAATATCGTGTAAAATTTTCTAGAGCATTTTGAATAATAGGTAATGTTCAATGACGGTTTAGATTTCCAATATCGGTAGCGCACTGCAATGAAGCTTAATAACAACCGGTTTAAGTATTTTCTCTTACAACTTGGCGACTGTTGTTCGACTTGTGGTTTTCTGAAAATTTGGAACATTCTCGACTGAAATCCAGCACTTAAGGCCAAAGCGTCTCTTGTTATTATATATTTAAGATGTAAGGAATATTTATACGATTATTAAAGCCGAATATCTGAAAGTTTGAAAATGTTTGTTATTGGAAACAACTAACTTTCATTAAATATTAAAAGATTTTGATATTTGTTACATAATTTAATCGCAAAGGCACTTGGAACATGTTGGGATTTAGAGTTTCATGTATTTAATTAAATTTAATGGTACAGTAAAAAATACAGTGAAGAAAAATTTTTATTGACCTTAGTTGAAAGCCCAAAAGTTATTGGTTTAGCTCAAATTATTCATGCAGAATTTATCTGGGTACTTTGGATAATAACGCCTATTAAAAATTTCATTTTGCAATGAAAGAACTGCATTACTTGAAGAAGAAGTCATTACTTGAATAAAAAATAATAAAATAAAGATCTAACTCCGTGACAGCAGAACAATTTTTTCAACGTCCCAAAATTAACAAAAAATAGTAGTTACCCATACGATCTTTATGCCGATGTTGTCAATTTACCACCGAAACTCTATAACAGTTCACAGCCTTTAGTGGATGAAGATGACCGCCCTAAATTTGAAGAAGCCATTATTTAGAGATAAAAGCAGAAAAAAGATGAAGAAATAATACAGCAAGAAAAAAAGGTTTAAATATTTGGGAAACAATATTACCGGCTACATAAGATGCATTAAAAATATTATGAGATTTTCTCTACGTGTTAAGCGTTAACACAAGAGGTGTCATTAGCTCCTATTTTTCACTGCGAAATCATTAAAGGATAGCAATTTGAAGAAATTTCATAATTTAATTAATTAGGTATCTAGGCGAAACTACCATTTTAAATATTTTCAAACAATTGCAAAAGTGTGAGACAAAGTATAAAATTTGGTTTGTGTGTGGAAATAGTATATTATATTACACGAGGAGAAAATCATAGTTTTCATACGAGTGTGTTAGCTGATAATCACGAGCAATGAAAAATGAATTTACCCTCAGGTAATACACTAGACTTTTTATCACGACCAGTATGTAGTATCAGAAATACATCATCTCCCTCGGAATGTAGAAGGTCCCATAGATACAAGCAGTAGATTCTCTATTCCGCGTTAGTGTTTCCTTCAGTGACCGATAGATGGCGTTATGCGTTGGCTTTCCGGTTTCGTCAGTGTAACCTGTATCGCCACCTATCGGCAACTATCAAATGTTTAGTCTGTCATTGACGTTAGCTAAAAGTAAATGTCAAATAATGGCAACATAATGGCAATTGTCTAATTGTGTGTTTACTGTTTAGCGAATTTACTTCTTTCTACGTTTTGTTTTTTTATTAGTTTATTCTCTTAATTACTGCATTAAAAGCATTTCTTAAGACTACATTGTTTTGAACGTGTTTGTAAAAGGTATGTCGACAATATTGATAAAACGTTACCGTTCTTAATTAGATTAAAATTTATAGGTTACTGTGTAATGCCTTATTCGTTAGAAGAAAGGGTGTAGTTTGGTATGGGACCCCACTTTTTGTGCATTAGGGGGTAAACGGTGATGGTTGGTAGGTTACAGTTATAAAAATTTTTTCTTTAAAAAATTACATTCATAATAACAATTTCTAAAACAATGTCTTTCTTTATTTAGTTGAAATGCGCGAAAAAGTTGCGCATAAAGTGGGGCAACATACCGAACTACACCCAAAAGAAAACCAATTTATTTTGAAAACTTATTTCCGAAATGGTCAACGCAACCGCAATGCAGAGTGGATGTATTCTGTTGCAATGTGTATCGATGAAGTTGCCAACCAATTTCCTAATCAGGAATTTGATCTTGACAACCTTAGTAGACATGTGAGATCGGATTATTAGTAGAGTCACCTGACCGTACACCTCTCGATTATTTTTTATTTGGGTACTTGAAAAATACTGTATACGAAATACGGCTTCATACTCTGGATGAATTGAAGGATGCAATCACCGATCCCGTACATAACATAACTCCACAGCAGTTACAAAATGTTTATGAGAATATAAAGAGAAGAATTAATTCATGTGTAAATAATAACGGTGGTCATATTGAGCATGTTATATAATGTTACAATTAAACTTGTATGTTATGTATCTTCACAAGTTCTTTTTAATGAAATTTTTATAATTTGTCATTTTAAATTAACCTTAAATCAAGTTATAAATAATTAACAGGTTGTGCACCCAACTTCAGTAGGAATTGTAAAGATAATGGAAGCAAATATAGATAAATTGGGAATTGAACATTTTTTTTGGACATTATTAAATGATCTCCCGGTACATTCCGGGGGATATGATGTATTTCTGGAGTATCTATAAGTTTCATCAACATTTAATTTAAGATTTAAATGTCAGTTTGGCAATTCAAAAAATATAGCTGTTTTCATGACCAAACATTTTTTTATTCACAATAATGAGCAATAATTATCGAGTTTACTTTTTTATTTCAAGTTTAGATGGCGTTTTGATAGATTTTCAGGTTAGATAAATAAATATCAGTTTCAAATCAACACAAGCAAACAATCAGTTTTTGCAACTACACCCAGTGAATTGGGGTGTGTATAATGATTTTCTCTAGATGTTTCAGAAATGACAAATTTTCGCTAGTTTATGTTTATCAGTAGGAAATGTCAAGTTTTCATAGTGGTCGTGGAAAAAGATCTTTTTGTGCTCATAGCCTAAGATTACTGGATTCCCGGTTATGCTCGATGCGCGAGAAGTTGCACTTCCTGCACGTGCTTTTTCTGAGAGAATAGGGACATTTTTTTAGGTTGGTATTACATGACAATGCAATGTGTCAAATTGTCGTCCTCTGTTGTTGTCTTGCTATTACGCAAAATTATTGATGATGACTACAAAAAAGTGTCTTTGAACATAATTCAAAAACGTAAGTGATTCTAAACACAGAGTGTTGGTTTTGGTTTTTCTTAAATTATTGTAATTTTCACTCTGTCGACCCTCCGAGAGTGAATAATGGCAAACCATTTTTGAATACTGGTTTGGTATTTCAAATACATTGTGTTTTTATTGTTAATTGATTATAACGAGGGTTACTAAATACGTTACTTTTCACAAAAAAAAGTAAGGAGTCAAATGGTAACTGCTTTTTGTAAACGGATCATAACCCTACAAATACAAACAACCAATTAACTATGAATAATAAGAGTAATCAATGTTTTTCAGATGCAGATGAAAAAGTACAATTGTTAAATATTCGCGCATTGACAACACAGTTGGTACATTCTTTAATTTCAACTCCAGCAATTTCTGTGGTAGTGAACGGTTTTTGGACCTTCGATGTCAACAAATTTGTAAGATGAAGATGTTGAGGTTGAATTTTTTTGGTAATTTCAATTTTGTTTCGTACCGAATCTTGATTATATGGAGCATGTTTTTTGATACCCACTAAACCTTCACCACGATTTGCCGCTAACGTGGCCAAACTTCTGCGGAAGCAATAACCAGTAAAGGTCCAAGGTTCTGGAAACACGAGGAATTCTGCAATTGTCATTGTGATTTGGGCGATAGTGTTTAATCTCGACGGGATTGTTAATACATTTTCCATTGGTGTATGTAAGGAAAACCGTTGATCATTAGATTTCTTAAGATTTTTCTATCTTTTCAGCAAATGTTCTTGGAACGCCTGTTTTGTTTTGGGATAGATAGTTTTACGCCTTAACGCTCCTGTTATACCTAGTATTAATGTGAACCAAAAATGATTAAAATAAGAACAATAACAATACATGTAATCTACGTTATTTGTCTTGTTCTTTCATCATGAGGTATGATGATGCATCTTCTAAAAACTTGCTTATCTGATCCTCATGTAGTACTGCAAATTTTTCGTGCCTTGATTTGGCGTTTCTCTTTTTATAAATGCAATTAATTTAGGAAATTTGGAAATCTCTATGTTGTTGTAGACCGTAAAGCCCAGTTTAAGCATCGAGTATACAGACCACAGAGACGTTTTTGCTTCCATACTGTAGAAAATAAACTATCAAGCAGCTTTCTGTAAATTTTGCTATATTTTCTTCCTTGCACCAGTCAATATATTTGCGATACGTTGCTTCATATCTTGACCGACTCTTAGACGACAGCAAATTTGATACATCTTGCTTTACAATCTGTATATTTCAGAGGCGGCGCACAGTGTAGTATTTGCATGATCTAGCTGGCCAAATTATCTGATACATGAAATAAGGTCTTATTGCAATAACAGTTTTAGTTTATGTGTTTTAAGGATAATAGAAAGTTATTTGCATAAAAAATCTTAATTATTACTATTTAACTTAAATATACTTAAGTGTACATAAGAACCTTTTCTAGCCATTTAATAAATCAAATTAAATGTAATTAAGTAAGAAATAATGTATACTAATTGAAGAAGAGGTTATTTTTTAAGCTTATATTTACCGCTTTCCTCTAAGTCGTAATAAAAGAATAGTATTCTATTTACTGCAAGTGGCTCATTTCATGTAGATATTACGTCACTCGCTCCATCTTCATCGCTATCTGATATATAGTGCTCTTGATCTGATACTATATCTTCTTCACCATATCCAGCACTTGAACTCGCTGGTATCCTGTACCTCATCTACATTGCAAGTAGTTCTGGAAAATTTCCTTGAATAATTTTTTTCGGTATATTCGAAAGTGTTTATTTCTAGCCTCAGCAGCCTCCTCTGACATTTGGTCAATAGGTAATAGTGCGTGCTCTACAATAGTGGGACCATGCACTAATATTTAATGCATTGTTAGAGTCATAGGATACAACGGGTACTTTTCAACATATAATTTTGCGGTGTTCATGGTATAGTCTGCAAACTTTTCTGTGTGAATTTTATGGCCAATAGATATGATTTCCAATATGACTTTGAGACGATAAACTAAATCAAAATCTAAGCCAGAACCTTCTGCTAGTATTGCCATCATTTGTGTTTCCAAAATTAGCTTTTGGAACATCTACAATAAGACCCATTTTTGACCAGATGCAATTTGTAAATGTTTCTTTGTTTCGTTGACTATTTTCTTATCATTTTCATCCCGCAATTGCCACTTCTTCACAGGTAATTTATATGCCAAATAAAGTAGACTTTCAAATACTCTTATTCTTCCAATACCGATATTCCAAATCTCAAACTGCGTCTTTGCCTAAGATCGTTGAACATTTCTGAAGTTGCACCGCAAATATAACATCTCATTGTTGATTTTGTTGAAGTTGCAGCATTACATACCTTTGCGTCAACCATTGTGAGACTCATATGATGTAGAACATAGTACACTCTGTCACCAAGTATAACTTTAGCAGGAGTCAACTTTCCAGTTGCAAATTCTATGTATTGAATCTCTTCATTTGTGATGTCTGTCGTCTCTTTGGTGAACCGAATTCTTATGGGCTAAAAATATCGAGCGGAAGAAGGGGTTGGATTTTTCCTCTGAGTTTATATTAACAACAAGTTGCAAGGGCACAATTGAACTTTGGAAAATGTTGCAATTTGATTCTTCTTGATTTAAAAATTTCTGTTTAAACTGTGACTGCTGAGATCCACCACATCCCCATTTATAAATCATTGTGAGTTTCTTCTTCCTCTAAGTAATTTAATACCCTAGTGGATGTATGATTAAGTAGACTCTGCAAATTGGCTTCAGCACTGTTCTCAGTTACGTGTATTGTATCTGGATATGATTCCATTTTTGTTTTCTGTAAAACTGAATAGCACGAAAGATATGGCAGGTAATTTCTTATTACGTTGTACTGCTTAGTAGAAAGCCTAGCTTCAACAAAATTGCTAATGCTTTTAAAGGCGATAGCTGTTGTGGAGCTGTATCTTCCATTGATTTGGAAAAAGCTTCTTTGTACTTGATCGATCTTTTTAGACTAGATGTTAAGTCCTTAAGTACCTACTTTAGAAGCATCCCTTTTTCCTTCTTCTTGTAATTTTACCTGGGCAGCATATAAGAGTTGCTCTGACTCGGTAACACTACGGAGATCTTCTGTCTTGCGTCTTTTACTCATTTCGCTGCATTCCTGAAACATTTTCTTTGGACGGCCGACTTTTGAACTTGATAAGAATTTTGGTAAATTAAATGCAGTAGTTTTAAACAAAGAGCAATCAATTACTTTTAATGAAAACATCTTTTTTCTTGCTTGTTGCGGTCCATCTTTGCTTAAATTTAGATTTTATCCGTGAAAAATTTTTTTGAAAGTTTTTTATCGTTTTCGTTTAGATCCACAATATTAATATAATTTTCAGCAAAATCTAATTTCTCTTGCAAATTCATTCCAGTTTGTTGTTGCATGAAATTGAAAACTTCTTGCTTAGTAATGACACGATATCCCGAGGACTGCGACTCTGTAAAATAAAGAATTTTTGTTATGTTAGTTGAATATAACATGGAGAAATGACATAAATATCTGTTTAAACCCGTTTTAATTCTCCAATAATCAGACTATACATCTATTATACTACATCAAATTCAAATCAGTACAAAACATAAACTGCACTATTTTGGACACTTATGTGGGGTTTTATGCAACTTTTGACTACTTAACTTTAAGACGAATTAATTGACGTCCTTAAAGTTGGCAAAACTACTTGAGGCAGATCAAAAATTTTGTACATTAGAAATTAAGTGTCATTAACTTCAATAACTTTAATAATTGCTGCAGTAGTTCTTGAGATATTCAATGATCGACCAAGTATCTAAAAACAGTGATAGAGTTTGATTACAATGTCTAAATGGATCAAAAAATTAAGTGATATTTAAGTGCTTCATGTTCACTATTTCAGAAGCACTCAAAAACCTTTTTTTTTCTAAATCATTCATTGGTCTGCTAACTTCGGCAGACCAAATGTTAGAAACCACCTTGGACAACTATAATCGAACTTTAAACACTTATATACATTTAAATTCTATTTAAGTGCTTTATGTTCACTATCTTAGAAGCACTTGAAAACCTTTTTTTTCTAAATAACTCATTGATCTGCAATTTTTAGCAGACCAAATGTTAGAAACCACCCTAGACAACTGAAGTTGAACGTTAACACATCTATAGATTTAAATGCTATTTAAGTGCTATCACAGAAGCACTCGCAAAACTTTTTTTTAATAACCTATTGATATGCTATCTTTGGCAGACCATATGTTAAAAAACCTTGGCAAATTAAAATCAAAACCTAGGACATGTTTAGATTTAAGTGCTTCATGTTCAAAATCTTAAAAGTTCTGCAAAAACAATTTTTTTAACACATTGATTTGCTATCTTTAGCAAAACCAAATGTTAACTTGTACAAATTAAAATCAGAATCTAAGATATGTTTTGATTTAAGTCCTATTTAAGGGCTTTATATTTGTTATCTCAGAAGCACTGGAAAAGCAATTTTTTTAACTCATCTGCTATATTTGGTCGACCAAATGATAAAAAAACAAACACGTTACAAACAGGTTACTAACTAATTATGCCGTTACGTGTGCAAATTAGTTGGCAATCAGTTTGATTTTAGTAGTCCAAGGTGGTTTCTAGCATTTGGTCTGTGAAAGACAACAGATCGATGAGTTATTCAGAAAAAAAAAGTTTGTTGAGTGCTTCTGAGATAGCGAACTTGAAGTACTTAATTTTTCGATCAGTTTAAGCATTTTACGAGGATGTATTGATATCTAGTTAGCCTAGACCAGTTCCTTGCATAAACAAAATATTGCGTTACCATAGCAACGAACAATAACTTATTAGAAGTGTCAGTGTAAAGTTTGACGTCAAAAAATAAACCAGAGTTACGCAATAAATTAAATGAAAAAGATGTCCACCGAAATTGTGAAAATCAAAAAATTGGAGTATCGAGCCATCATCAAGTACCTGTATTTAAAAGGGTTAAGAGGTAAGCAGATTTACGAAGATATGTTTATACCCTTGGTGATCAATGTCCTTTGTATGCGACCGTCAAAAATTGGAATGCAAACTTTAAAAGAGGTAAATTTTCCATTGAAGATGATGACCGATCTGGAAGGCCAGTTTCTGTGTCAGTCCCCGAAAATATCGATGCAGTTCATGACATGATTTTATCAGACCGTCGAATTGGGCTAAAACGGATATCTGAAGCACTGAATATTTCATACGAACGCGTTCATCATATGGTTCACGTCAATTTGGACATGAGAAAAATTGCTGCAAAATGGATCCCCAAATGTTTGAATGTTGACCAAAAGCGTGCAAAGGTAGAAGCATCGCGTTCGATCTGTGCTCGATTTGAAAACGATGTAGACTTCTTAAACCGAATTGTTACTATGGATGAGACTTGGGTACATTTCTACGACCCAGAAACAAAGCAACAAATTTATTAAAAAAAAAAAATTAATTTTAAAAAAAAAAAAAAAAAAAATAAATTTTTTTTTTTTTTTTTTTTTTTTTTTATAAAAAAAAAAAAAAAAAAAAAAAAGAAAAAATATATAAAAGTTTTTTTTTCAGACAACCCTGCACACAAATCTCATGTTGCCATGCAAAAAATTTGTGATTTAGGGTTTGAATTACTAGAACACCCCCCCTTATTCACCCGATTTGGCTCCGTCCGACTATCACCTCTTTCCTCAACTGAAAAAAGTTTAAAAGGTCGTAAATTTTCTTCCAACAAGGAGGTAATAGAAGCTGTGGAAGTCTGGTTTGCAGAGCAAGAAGAAAATTTTTTTTTGAAAGGTCTAGAGAAGTTGCAGGTTTGCTGTAATAAATGTATCCAATTAAGAGGAGAATATGTTGAGTAATAAAATATTTTGACATTGAAATTTTGTTTGGTTCTATAGTAGGCTAAGAATTTTTCAATATATCCTCGTATTCAAACTCTAACAGTGTTTTTAGATACTGGGTCTGATAACTTTTTTTTATGGTAGCAGATCATTGAATATCCCCAGAACTATTGCAGCAATTAAATCGTAATTGAGGTACTTAATTAGCAGTTATTAATCACTTAATTTTTAATTTACAAAATTGTTGATCTGCGGCAAGTGGTCTGCTAACTTTAAGGACGTAATTAATTGTCTATAATCAATTTTCACTTTTTTTAAATCGAATTTTGACCAACTAGATCATGTAAACCACGTCGAAATTGAAAACAATGACAGATTTGAAAAATTAAGCGTACGGCAGGGCAGTGCTACCAACTCAAATTCCTTGTAAACGCAAAAAAAAACTAAACAACGGTGGATTTATTTATTTATTTATGAATTATTACTATAGTTATTCATTACACAATATAATATACCTAACTTTTTCGATAAGAAATTTCCCACATCCGCACTCCCACCCTACGGTGCTCATGCGGGAAATTCATCTTCTCGAACTCGTTAGGTAAATAACTATTTTGCAGGTAGGTAAATTAATCTGGAACCCGACTCTGACGCAAAATACAAAGATTACTTATTGATTATGCGTCATCGATTTCAACGGTTCCATTACGTTTATTCTTAAGGAATTTTCATTCGATGTTATTACGCAACGGGCAATGCAGAATTGTTGACGATAAATTGAAAAAGCACAATTTTGTTTAGATGTGCAATATATGCAGTACACGTTTTTAAAAAAGTATTAGAATAAATGCAGTAACATCTAAAGTTGCAGCTATGTATATCCGTTACAAAATACTTTTTGTACATGCACGTGCCTTTTTTTATACTATTAAAATAGTTTCAAATTGCAGTAGGAATTAAATTAAACATCAATTTGAATGTACTCTAAAAATTAGCAGTAGTATGTTATTTCCACTAAATAAATTATGAATTTTACCCGTTTACAGTGCATATTGTAGTGTTGTTGCACTTTAATGCAAAACTTCGTAAACAATGTTGCTGATGTTTCTTTTTGTTGTTTTTAAAGCACTTTAGAGCATTTAGTTTTTCAATTTTCTTAGCTTTTTTCGCAATGTTGAAAAGTTTACAGCCGGTATCTTACATATACATACATAGTACAGATTTCTACACATTATTTATTTTGATGAATGTCACTTGCTTAATACAGTACAACTATTTTTCTTTGAGATTAACATGGACTTTTTAAAATTGAACAGTTTATAAATGCTGCCTAAAAGAATTGTTCATTGTCTATATTGTTTTGTTAACTGTTTACTATATCTACACTTACAGAACTCTACAGATTCTCAAATTTATGATACTTCACAGTTTTCCAAATTTGAAGTTAAGTAAAACTCGAAGTAAATCTTGTTTGATACATCAAAAAACAGAAAAAAACTTTTGCAATGAAAGTTGTGCAAATGAATGAGTTGCACATTTTTAAATTATTTTCGTTTATACAGGGTGTTCTATAAAAGTGTGACATACCAAAGTTATGGTTTTAAATGAAACCACCTATTTTTTATTACAAATATGAATTCCTTCTAATGTGACTTTATGCATTATACATAGTGTCTACAATGGAGGGTTTTCGCATTATTTCACTTTTTCGAAAAAATTGACTTTTCGAAAAAATTAAATGACTCAGTTATCCTGGAATTTATCCATCTGCGATTTTGTAGCTTTAATATGCATTACATGTGCCAACTAAAGCTGGTTGTTCACCTTTCTAATCTTGCTTGGTTTTAAGTACTGATTTAATTGCTTAAATTGGATAACCCACCTACTTTTTATGTGCCGTTAAACGTGGAATTTCATAAGCATTCTAATATAAGGTTGTAGGTATCTAACTCTTACGGATTTTTGAGGATTTTGAGTAACAGTTAGATACCTACAATCTTATGGTTAGAAAGCTACGTTCAACGGCACATAAAAAAGTAGGTGGTGCCATTTGAAAAAATCAAGTCATCCATGAATTTAGGGAGTTCAATTTAAACAATTGACTACTCAAAACCTAGCAAGGTTAGGAAGGTGAACAACCAGCTTTAGTTAGCACATGTAATGCATATTAAAGCACGAAATCGCAGACGGATAAATTTCAGGATAACTGAGTTATTTAATTTTTTCGAAAAGTCAATTTTTCCGGAAAAAGTAAAATAATTCGAAAACCCTCATTTTAGACACTATGTATAATGCATAAAAGTCACATTAGAATTTCTCAAGGAATCCCAAATTTTGTAATAAAAATGGTGGTTCCATTTAAAAACGATAACTTTATGGAACACCCTGTATAAACGAAAATAATGTTAAAATATGCAGCTCATTGATTTGCACAACTTTCGTACAAAAGTTTTCAACTCCAATATTTTCCGATATATCCACCTTTCTCGCAATAATGGGCAACCCTGTAGATAGCTTATGAAAAGAAAAATTCCACTACATAAACCCAAGCACAGCTTTTTTCAGAGGTCCTTCCATTTCCGATGTTGGATGTAGATTGATGAGTTCTGCTTGGCATGTTATTATACTGGTTCAAGGGGGCCTTCCACTTACCTACACTTTAGATAGCAGGGTTGGAAGTGGTTGTGATTGATTGTAACGATTGCCAAAGATGTTAGTATGGTAACAGGGGCCGACGAAAGCACGGTGGGAGCTGACGTTCTAAAATTGGTTTGAAAAAATATCTCACCGTTTACTGTAATCGAATCGGTGTGCCGGAGGTGGTCAGTTTACAGAACTGGCACTTATATCGCTCGGCTACGCTCCCACATTTAATACTACATTAACTAGTAATTAGCTATACTCGTTTAAGAAAATATGAACATGGTTTCATCACCATGTAGTAATTAGAGAAATATCTAACTTTTCATTCACATAGTGAATATGAGTTTACATACAGTGAGGTTGTTTTATAACTGAACATAGAAAGTACCTACCTGTGTAACTCTTTGGCCATTGATTGTCATTGACATTTTGAACTTGAACATAGGGATATCACGCATTTTAATGATCTGGCCCCGCCTGATTTATGTCAGTAATTAAATGCAAAATAGTTCATATAGATTTTGTATTCTTAATTGTAAAAAAAAAATTTTTCAAATTCATATAACACCAAAATATTATTATTACTAAGACTCCCCTTACACTGTGTTAGAAATGATTGACGAGCGACGTTATTCTAGAACAGCACATAATTTTAGTTTTTGTTCTTACCTTTTCTCTTGATTTTATTACTTTATTTATAGTTAAGTAGTGTGATTATTTAAATTGCGTGTTACGGTTTGTTGCCCTAGATTTATTATAGAAAGATTTATAATCGTTTTGTCACACTTGCCCGTAGTTAAAAAAAGTGCTTCCGAGACGAGGGCGCCACCCTATGAGTTATGGTAATTAATCTCAAGCAGTAGGGACTTTAGCTACAAAAGAACAAACTGTAAAACGATAAAAACATGTAATTTCAGAGCTTCCCTTGTTGCTACAGGTATACATACACACAAAATATGCAGTCATAGATAATAACGATACATATGGTTAACAAATAGAACACGTATCTGGCAGAAATAGCGTTTCCCAAGAAAATACACCGCGACAATGGCCGACTACGTAACACACCTCGAGAACAGATTAATTTATAGTTCGAACGCGATTTCAGTATGAAATATATCACGATTACTTCCCTAATTATGTCTAAATAACCGACTTAACATTTACTTTAATAATGACATTGTGGCGCAAACAAACGTTTGTTAGGGGATCCCTCGCGCACAATAATTATCACTAAATGGCGCTAAATCTAACCGGATGTTACCGGATTTTGAACATACACGCGATTATAATTATGGAAGTTCTCAATAACAAACGCGTGTGAAGAAATAAAATAAACTATGTCAACTTATCTGTCGAGTCGGGTTACGTGATGTTTCGCACATCCACCAGGTATATTCTAAATTGTTGGAAGTCAATGACCGAAAAAGAGGAAGAAACGAAGAGCAAAACTAACTGATATTCCAAAGGTGATAAACTGGTATCAAGGTTGAAGGTCACCTGCTTATCAATAATTAGTAGCCGCTCCGGTGTAGGTAAATTACGTCAATTTCAGCCTTATGGGTTATAACATGCAAAAGTAAATTTCGTTCATGCGATAGTTTTGCCTTCAGGTGGTAGGTTTAATTTGCCCCCAGGCGATAAGCCTAAAAGGATTGACAAAATGGTGCAAGCTTTGATAAAGAAATTTCTTTTAAACTTACGGAATTTCACAGTGTGCAAAGGCCAAACAAAAGAAATGCTGCATTAAGTCACTGCGAAACTCGTCACTCCCTAATAGGATTTTGTGACCAGTATCGAAATGCCACGGCAGACGTGGAAGTGTGTTTTAATCTAATACAACGGTGATGTACACTAAACCACATGAACAGAGAATGATCACTTGAATGAGATTCAAATTATCCTTAAAAAAAAAAAGAGTTTATTTTCTTTTAACAAAATTTCACAAGTTTTACCTTCTCCTAACGATAAGTTTCTGACTCTCTTTTCAAGGTGGCGTTTTTGTTTGAATTTGATGCTCGAGTGGTATTCGTTTCGATTATATAACGAAATAAAACACAATGTTGTCGGAAAATCTATAGCTACAAAGCAAATTCCAATTTTTAGAAGACATTTTCTCAAAGATTATTGGATATTAGTAATCAGCATGAAAAAACAATCAATTTATAGAGTTTGTCCGTGTAGTACGCGAACCTTTGATATTGCCTTTAAAAAGTAAATTTATTCAAAATCAGTTTTGATCATTTTTTTAGGTTCCTCAGTAGCTGCAGTTTAAAAATATTTCCAAGTACACAGGGTGTTCCACTTTCATGGACCACTGATCATCATTTTAAACGGAAACACATTTTAATTCTAAATCTACGTGAAAAAGTATGTGAACTTTTTCTATACGAGTCTTACTCAAAAAGTAATGGTTTAAATTTGACACTGGTTATAGCGGGTATGAGAAAAAAATCAAATATTTATACGGCGTTGTACACGATAAGGATGGAATTTGTTTTTTCGTTACGCCTTATCTATAGGGGTCTTCAAAACTTTAAAGTTATCTTCTGTTTGTCGTACCCCAATGGAAGCATTCTCCACTGATACAAATTGCATATCCTCTTCAGTACAAACTTCTGCTGTCGGTAACTCAATCATTATTACTAACAATACAAAGATACAAAATTGAGATAGATTGGACAATTACTAACATAACGGTGACAAGAATAAACTGTTGTCGTTCGCCTACTTAATTTTTCAATGATAAATTTCGATAAAAACGATTTTTAAGGCTAACAGTGGATTGTTGGTAGACAAACATGTGTAGCAAAATTGTAGAGAATATAATTCTACATCGATATGGCAAAAATATGAAGGGTGTTCCATTTGATTTTATTAAGTTATTCATCATTTTCTATTACAAAGTTTGAAATTTTTTTTCTCATACCCTACATAATTGATGTCAACTTTTAAATCATGGACAATTAGAATCATTACCGCCCTAAGGGTGACCTATTAAATGTTTAAATATCTCGAAAAGTATCATTTTTGAATAAGACTCGTCTACATAAAGTCACCATAGTTTTTCACGTAAGTGGGACACTATGTATATTTGAAAATATTTTTAAATTGTAACCACTCAGTAACTTAAAAGAAAGGGTAAAACCGATTTTGAACAAATCTACTTTTTAAAGGGAATACGAAAGACCGCATATTACACGAATATTATTTGTTATGAATTTGAATTTTCTTATTCCGGTTAGACACACAAACGGACGGATATAATTCAATAATAAATATTATTTGACTATTTTATAACTAATAGTATATTATAAACCTAGGTAGTGAAGTAAGTCATTATTGCCCGACCGCTGAAGTTTATATCGAGCGATAGCGAGATAATCAGCGAGAGGGCAATAATGACCTTCACTACCGTAGTTTATATACTATTTTTTCACTACTAGCTACTAAACTTAATTGGAAGTATTTTAATTTTTGAATTTTTGTAAAACTATGAAAAATATGTTAGTCTTGATTTGAATAGAAATCACTATTCATTTGTTTATATCAGACATTTTGAAAAGTGTAATTTCAAATTTGCAATTACTATTTTCATTTACGAATATTTTTATCATGTCTAGTGATGAAAGTGAAGGGTGTACTCCTCCAGAATTGCATGAAGCTGCAAAACAAGTATACAATAAATTGCTTCCAGAAAATCAAAACATTTATATTTAAAAGTATACAAGGATTTCAAGGATTGGTGTCACACAAAAATGTTACTACAGTAACAGAAAACGTGCTGTTGGTATATTTTCAGGAGCACGCAAATGTAAAAAGGCATCTACTTTATGGTCAACATTTTCAATGTTAAAATCTACCCTTGCAATTCGAGAGAATATTGATTGCGGAAAGTATCCAAAACTTATATCTTTTTTAAAAAGGCAAAACAGATCATACAAAGCAAAAAGGCACCTGTTTTTTCCAGAGAACAAATTATAAAATTCTTGACTGAAGCACCTGATGACTTTTTTCTTTCTACAAAGGTAAATGTAGTAAATTTTTGTTAAGAATTTACAGAATAATCTAGTTTTCTATAGGCAATTCTGGTCGTTGGAATAGCAGGGGCTTGTAGAACAGATGAACTTGTGAAAATGATGTTCAGAGATGTTGATGTACGAGGAAATGATCTTGTCGTAGTAACCATTCCAAATAGTAAAAATGACACTAGCCGGAACTTTGTCATAACTGATCCACTGTGGCTTAAAGTAGTGTTAAAATATGCAGGCACTCGACCAACTTCAGATATGCAAAGATTTTTATAAGATTTCATGGTGGTAAACCAACCAAGCAAAATATAGGTCATAATACTATCAGTAATGTGCCAAAAGTAGTTGCCAAATATCTAAAATTAGAAGATGCAGATTGTTATTCTGGTCATTCCTTAAGACGTACCTCTGCGACCATGTTAGTAGAAAGCGGTGGCGATATCTTATCGTTGAAACGCCTAGGAGGCTGGAAAAGCTCTACGGTAGCAGAGGGATATGTTGAACAATCTCTTACTGACAAGAAACGGATTGCGTCAATGCTACAAGGAACCTTCGTTTCAAATCCTATTCAGTCTTCTTCGTACATTAGTGCCACTACGTCTAATTCTGCATCAACATCAACAGCAGTTGAAAGTGTCGTTGAAAGTGCAACACCTTCCAATGCAAAATGTAGCTAATACTTCTTCGATCACTAGTTCTTCGGGAATTAATGTGACCTATAATAATTGTTCGATAAACTATTATTATAAATAGATAGTAATGCCATTGTTTCTAACTTACCTAATGTGTTTGAACTTTTCTAACGTTATTTGTATTCATAAATTAAAAATTGTTTAATTGTTTGAATTTTTGTGTAGCTTGAAGTTGTGAGGTTATGTTTATCAACTAACTGAGAACGCAGAGTCGGCTTTGGACTACCAAATTTGTTTTATTATTGACCTAGGTTAATAAAAATTTTTTATTGACTCGTAGCTTTAAAAGTTCAACTTCACAACCTGCATTAAGGTTAATATGACTGTGTTTGATAGCTAGTAGTGAAAAAAATTATATTGAATTGAACTGGGAGGGATAAAGTTACAGGTGGGCAATTCCCTAGTAATAATTGAACCTAAATTTTGACCTTTTTTGCTTAATTGATCTGCTAAAGATCATATGACTTGAAATTGACGTTCAATTTACAAAATCAATTAGTTTAAGAAATTAAAAATCTAGCCTGTAAATGAAACTGACTGAAAATTATCGCTGTTTAGTACGTTGGAGGAATTAAATTGACCACCACTGCGGTTGCCGGGACGATGTTGAAAAGTTATTACACCTAATATAGTGGCGGTCGCTAAAGTTGAAAATTAATTGCGCAGTCACTTCCGCCCTGTACGAAAACTACATTTACAATTTTTCATGTTTCACTACCGATTCTTTCAATGTAAAAGGTCATTGTGGAAGATTAATAGAAAACAAGAACAATTTTAACAAGGGAAAGTCCTCGAAAACACCCTAAAAAAGTTCATTAAAAAAACACCTACATATAATATTTTTCAATGTGTAAAAGAGAATAATGAAAAATAATTATGAATGCTGGTGTTCAAGTTGGCAGATGTAATTTATTTCAAGGGTTTTAAAGAATATTTTAGTAGAGTAGTATGGAGGTAAATGAAACAATGACTCCTTTAGGTGAAATGTCAAGGGAAATTACATACTTTGTATCCAGTACGTATCCTATTTATCCCATCACAGACCCATATTACAACCTCCTTGTATGAGGCGATTTACTCATTTAATCCAAGGTGGGATTAGCGGTTAGTTCTGTAGCAAAATATACCGTCTTTGTAAATTGATTTAATTGTTCACGTTAGCAACCACCTCCACTTTCGTATGTTAATATTTATTAAAGTTCATGCATTGGTTAAATTTGGAAACGTGAAAAATAAATTGGAAGTTATTGTACAAAGATTACAATTTGGCATGTGTTGTTTTTTTGTATAAAATATTATATCAACATTTTGTGTTTCCTTTATTAAATTATGCTTTCTTTTTCAGGTAAGGGAAAAATGGCGTTCGACATATTGTGGCGTTTACCACGTGCCGTAAGTTAAAGTTTTGAATCCAAAATCGATTTGTTGTTAGTCATGATGCTGTACGGAAAGGATCGTTATTTTCACGTTATGCTTTTTATGGGTTCGCCAAATGCTTTTATTTTAACATAAATGATGAAAAATATATTGCTATATCTATATAGATCTGTTTCGACACTCAACACATCGTCGATTTATATTCAAATATAAAAATTCTGCTTTCTTCAGACGTTATGGAAAGCATGTTTTCAATCTTAATTAAACTAAATTATATAGCGGAGGGAATTGTATAACGAAAGTTAAAGCTGTTTCGAGTAAGGGAACTACTTTACATGTTTCTATTTAAGAGGCACTCCCAAGAGTTAATATAACTACTTAGGGTCTCTGTAGGGCTACAATTACTTAATCGTGTCGTTATTTTCTTATTTCAAACTCATTGTTTTGAACAAAACAGATAACAAAATTTGTAGTATACACAGAGAATTGAAGAATATAATAAATTTTACAAAATTGAATAAGTAAGTAGGTAATTTGAATTTATAGCTTAGCAGCTTGTACAATCTACGATAAAGTCAATAAGATAAAAATCATAGAGACAACACAGTTTTAAATATGTAGGCTAGAATCCTGTTTATAAAACTTGTTGCATAATATTGATTTTCCATATATCTAAATTTTTTCTTCAATTGCAGAATTGATTGTATAACTGCTTATACAGGGTGATGTATGATGTCGGGGAAAAACTTCACTGGGTGATTCCCATGATTAATTCAAACAAAAACATTTGTCCGAAAATGCTTTCTAACGGAACTGTAGCCCTTCAAATTTACTACATGTAACACTAAATCAATCAATTAATCAAAGCAGGTTTATTTCTTATTTTGTGGAAATTGGATTGGCTACGGAGGTCCTATTGCCTGGCTACCAAGATTACCAGACTTGAACCCACTGGACTTTTATCTATGGGTACATATGAAGCAACTTGTGTACAAGGTGCCAATAACAACCCGGGAACAGTTGCTGGAACGAATACAAAACGCCGCAAATGAAACAAAAAATGACCCTGATGTGCTGACTGGAGTCAGTAATTATATCCGTCGTTGTTATGTTTGCATTCGTGCAGAAGGAGGATACTTCGAACACTTATTTTGATTTCACATTTAACCCTGCGTTACCCGCGCGGTATACGAGGATATATTGAAAAATTCTTAGCCTACTATAGAACCAAACAAAACTTCAATGTCAAAATATTTTATTACTCAACATATTCTCCTCTTAATTGGATACATTTATTACAGCGAACCTGCAACGTCTCTAGACCTTTCAAAAAATTTTTCTTCTTGCTCTGCAAACCAGACCTCCACAGCTTCTATTACCTCCTTGTTGGAAGAAAATGTACGACCTTTTAAACTTTTTTCAGTTGAGGAAAGAGGTGATAGTCGGACGGAGCCAAATCGGGTGAATAAGGGGTGTTTAGTAATTCAAACCCTAAATCACGAATTTTTGCATGGCAACATGAGATTTGTGTGCAGGGGCGTTGTCCTGCAAAAACAAAACACCTTTGGATAGCTTTCCGCGTCTTTTCTCTTTAATATTTTCCCGTAGAGTGGTCAGTAATGTCGAATAGTAATCTCCAGTTATTGTTCTACCCTTATCCAAAAATCAATCATGATTACTCCATGGCAATCCCAAAAACTGAAGCAAGAACTTTTCCAGCAGATTTTTGGACACGAAACTTCTTAGGTCTTGGAGAACCAGAGTGTCGCCATTCCATCGATTGTTGCTTTGTTTCTGGATCGTAGAAATGTACCCAAGTCTCATCCATAGTAACAATTCGGTTTAAGAAGTCTACATCGTTTTCAAATCGGACACAGATCGAACGCGATGCTTCTACCCTTGCACGCTTTTGGTCAACATTCAAACATTTGGGGATCCATTTTGCAGCAATTTTTCTCATGTCCAAATTGACGTGAACCATATGATGAACGCGTTCGTATGAAATATTCAGTGCTTCAGATATCCGTTTTAGCCCAATTCGACGGTCTGATAAAATCATGTCATGAACTGCATCGATATTTTCGGGGACTGACACAGAAACTGGCCTTCCCGATCGGTCATCATCTTCAATGGAAAATTTACCTCTTTTGAAGCTTGCATTCCAATTTTGACGGTCGCATACGAAGGACATTGATCACCAAGGGTATTAAGCATATCTTCGTAAATCTGCTTACCTCTTAACCCTTTTAAATACAGGTACTTGATGATGGCTCGATACTCCAATTATTCGATTTTCACAATTTCGACATGGACATCTTTTTTCATTTAATTTATTGCGTGACTCTGGTTTACTTTTTGACGTCAAACTTTACACTGACACTTCTAATAAGTTATTGTTCGTTGCTATGGTAACGCAATATTTTGTTTATGCAAGGAACCGGTCTAGGCTAACTAGATATCAATACATCCTCGTATTTAGCCACCATTGCTCGCAGGTGAGCGTTTAGCTCACTGGTTACTTTTGTAGGGAAAAACGACCTATTCTCATGAATAATGTCAATTCAACTTGCTTAATCAATTATTATTATATTACTAGACATCTATAGAACATAGTACATAATGTCAATAAAAATAAAACTTTGAATTTTAAAAACAGAACAAAAAAGAAACGAACAGAAAATTAAACCTACTTGTAACTTATAACTCAGTTATTGTCTATTTTGATTCCGAGTTGGATTGTACGCACTGTACACAGTAACTGACAGTATGTTCTCTACAGATTGGCTTCGAACAAGTCAGGCATTTTGTGGATGTTTTCCTGTTTTTTTTCTTGGGACAATAGGAACATTTAGGTCTTGCCGTAACAGCGACCTCTTTACCAGCTAGTTGTATGTCGACTGTGGGAAGATTCAGGTACTTTTTTATTTGTAAGCTGAGCAAAAATGGTAATGTTTGTGTTGTTTTATCATGTGAAGTTTTACTAGTTCACTAGCAAATATTTGCAAATAACAGCGTCTCGGTTCCGAATGATCCAGCTTGTTGAAATGGAATATAATATGCCCATTTATACCCGCAATATCAAGTATGGAAAAAAATATCCTTAGAGGCCATCTACATGATATTCTTGATACTGAATACAGACTCTTTCGCTGATCCACGGTGTCAACACCTGATTTAGTTGAATTATAATATGTAACAACAACATCATCGTGCATCGTAGACAATAGAAGGACATTTTTATTTTTTTTTTGACACGTATGAAACTAATAAACAGTCCTGTCCATATCCAAACATGCTGCTGTTTACAGACCCTTCCTTGGTAGAAACAAATATTTCTGGAATTTCGCGTTTGTTCTTTCTGAGTGTTCCTACGAAACTCAGTTTTTGTTTCTTCAGATCTTCTGCCAACGATATTGACGTGAACCAATTGTCACATGTTATATTACGTCCTGAATAGACGATGGGCTCACATAAACGTTTGACAACATTTGCCGGACTATTATCAACATAAAATGGACCACCTGGCTGCCGGCCCGCATAAATCTCCATATTCAGCGTATAATAAACACGGCTATCAACTAAAGAAAAAAAATTTATGCCATATTTGGCAGGTTTGCTGGGTATGTATTGTCGGAAGCTGCAGCGTCCACGGAAGCCTTCCAACATCTCATCGATTGTACAACTGTTCCCTGGTGTATAGCAAGCCTGGCATCTTTCGATGAACGAATCAAATATATTTCTTATAGGAGCCAGTTTATCTAATTTCTTACTTCTTACTTCTCTTGAAGTAATGTCATCAAATCGCAATGCACGCAACGGCAAATAAAACCGATTTTGGACATGACCATCATGAAAAATTCCGGAGCCGTTGCATTTGCATTCCATAAATCATCCAAGTTAGTATGCCTTGATTTCAGAACTCCTGCCATATACAATAAGGCAAATAGAGCTTTAATCTCTTCACTATCAGTATTCAGTACATCTCGAGGACGAGAATAATTAGAGCGAATATCCTCAAGGTATATGTTGGTACATTTCACAATGTCTTCGATCATTCCATCAGTTATGAGTAAGCTCCACAACTCCAAAGGAGTTTTAGCATTTTTTGCGATCATTTTCACACCAGCCAGCTTCGTAACAATGTGGTGTTTTCGGGTTCGACTACTTTCTTTCGTATTGTGAACTTTCCAAACGGTTTTTTTTGTCTTTGCTTAGGTAATTTGGACCATCTCTAGACCACGTAGGATATCTCTGAATCGGTCTCATGATCATATTCATTTTCAACATAATCAACATCGCTTTCCTCGTCACTTTTCTTCTTGCTGTTGCTGTTGTTCTTCTTGCTCCAACTCTTCAAAAATTCGTAAAAACGAGCGCTTTTCTTTGGATCATACCACATATTGTTATTACTCATAAAGAAAACATCAGCTACTGAATACAAGAATATAAGACGTTGTACTCACCCAAATCAAAACTGAACACAATATCAAATATACTCGAAAACTGATGAAGCAGCTACAATACAGTTTATGTAAGTCTTGGCAATATTATATTTTACTGAAAAACAATGATTGATTGATAATAGCACTGGAGTAAATAATAATAAGACACACACCACAACACCAGAAAATTGAGTAACACAGTCAGTCGCAGGTTAGCGAGACGCTCACTTTTTTGACATGTGCACACTAGAATGTGTATAATTAGATTGCATGTAAATGGCGAACTAGCTTGTTCCCGACACATAGATTGAGGATTAGATAGCAGGGCCAAGGTGTATACGCATAAATGTCAAAATAGGAATGAAATTATGAGATAGGTGAGCGCGAGCAACGCAGGGTTAACATTATCATAAATTTTGAAGGGCTATAGCTCCCTTATAAAGCATTTTCGGACACATGTTTATTTGAAGTTTTTTGTTTTAATTACTCATAGGAATCATCCCGGTTTGGCGTCATAAATCACCCTGTATTTCTGTCGACAAAGTTACAGATTACTTTTGGGACCTGCTATGTTAGCCGAGATGCACTAGATGTTGCAACATCTTGTTGTTCCCACGGTTAAGTTTTAAGTCGACAGCCGCGCATATTGTACCAAAATGAACTTCTACTATAATTCAGTTACTCCTGAAGAATCCCAAAACGACGAAACATGTCGAGTATGTTGTTGTTTGCAAAATGATTTCAATGTATAATTGCTATAACCCACGACTCTAGAAAAGACGCAGGTGCTGTACCGTAAGTCACTACAGTACTACTTATTTATTTTATTGGATTTAATTTTTGTGTTTTAACTTTTTTTGTTTATAATGTACTTTACCCGTATGTATGCAAATGCTAATTGTTTTTAACTTTAACACCGATTGTAGTTATTCTTGTTTCTGTATTTTCCGGTCTAGATCCCTAAAAGAGACTATATAAAAATAAAAATATATTAAATGTGGTTGTTAATGGAAGTTTATTTTGTTAACGATACACCAATAATATACAAGTCTGGTAACGAGTACCCCATTCAAGTTGAATGTTTGTTGTATTCTCTGGGATAGCAGATAACATTTGCTTACTTTGCGGTTTTCCCAACATTGATTTAATTTGTTACGGATAATTGTCAGAAAATAGCTATTTAGATAAAAACGAATTGATTTTTTTATCCATGTCTAGCGAGTCTTATTTAAGCAATGGAACGTGACTAAGAAAAATTCGTAGTTCAAACACAAAAATTGTCACACATTTACTGTTTTTATTCATTACATTTAAGCACCCTTCCCATATGCATAATTTTGCGTTTGTTTTAACAAGCGTTCGCTTTTGTTAAGTTCTTTAAATTACCGCTATTTATCGTAGTGTAAATTTTCAGAACAATGACCAGTGATATCGTCAATAACATAATATAGGTCACAGTTTCATTTATCTTCCAAATGAACCCTGAAAAAAGTTTGCCATTTTCGTTGTTAGAGATTCTCTAATTAGATTTTTCCCCTTCCTTGAATGAACGTGAAAATATATATAAATTTTTATTCACACAATGAAGTAAGTATTGCAATTGCTTCTTTGTTTTTTTCAAAAACTTCCAAATTACAATTTTGTTATAATGCTGAAATACATTTTTATATGGTCTTTGAAATATGATTAGAAGAAATTACTGAATTGTTTGAAACGTTAGCAAAACGCGAAGGGGGTACATTCTTTCAAGAGACACGCATACCGTCTCTTGGATTTATTTAGTAAATATTATTACAGTGTAACTATCGTAATGATAAAGATTGTTAGTTTTCCTTTGAATTGATTGCTTAATATTATAAGTGAGTTTTTCATTTCCTATTTACTTTTCTGGTGTAAATATGATCCAAGCGTTTTGTTTGGTTGATTAGGTTGAGTTAAGATTTTACCACAGTAATTATTTTAATGGAAAAAATTACAGAAATCTGTAAACCCTTTATCCATTCAGTAATTTTTGAGTTTAAATTTAGAGGTGAATGGTCCAAATTTAAAACTAATTTTAAAACTACCTTTCAAGATTTAAAAGAGGCGGTGAATACGGGCTATTGTATTTAATTTATACAGTGCTTCTCAAAAGTGATAATTGTTGTAACAATATCTCCACCAATATCAATTCTACAAAAAAGTTCAGAGAAAACTTGTTGGAAATTTTATTATCTATAGCTTTTGTTTAAACAATTTTTTGTAAAAACGCAAACGGTGCGATGTGGAGTTTTGCGGTAAACGCTTGTTGATCATGTTATGAGGAAAATTGTAGAACTCGAGTCTACAATCGGCAAATTTATCCCGGTAAAATCTAAACTCGAATGATATTTATCTAGACTATTTCACGAAAACCACACTTTTAAAAATTAATTGACGTTCGATGTTTATTGTATGACTAGTAATTGTATGCTGTAATTGTTCTTTTGTAGCTCAAAAAATGGGGTACGTTGTGTAATACCGATTCTCTATTGGTTGATAAGCACCGAAAAAATCTTGACAGTTAGTTTTTTCATTTGAAATTTTGTTCCCATTGTTGAATGATGTTATGTGATAGGTTAAATATTCTATGAGTGAAATAGTCAGTGTAATTGACTACTGGACTTAATTGGAAAATTCTTTTAACGAAATAGGTACTGTAAGAGCGATAAATAAAAAAATGTTATAGTGCCTACCACCATTACTAGAGTTAATTAGAAGATTTTATATAGCAAAACTGACATGTTAAAATAAAGATAAAACAAATCTGAAATCAAATTTAACGGACAATACATAATAAAAAAATTGTAGTGGCCACCACCATTACTAGAGTTAATTATAAGCTTCTATATAGCAAAACTGACACGTTAAATAAAGATGAAAGCAAATCTGAAATCAATATTTAACGGACAACACTTAATAAAAAGTTTTGGGGTGGCACCACCATTACTAGGGTTAATTACAAGTTTCTATATAGCAAAAACTGATACGTTAAATAAAGATGGAAGTAAATCTGAAATCAAATTTAACGGATAACATTTAATAAAAAGTTTTGTAGTGGCCACCACCATTACCAGGGTTAATTAGAAGTTTTTATATAACAAAACTGACACGTTAAATAAAGATGAAAGCAAATCTGAAATCAAATTTAACGGACAACACTTAATAAAAAAGTTTTGGGGTGGCCACCACCATTACTAGAGTTAATTACAAGCTTCTATATAGCAAAACTGACACGTTAAATAAAGATGAAAGCAAATCTGAAATCAAATTTAACGGACAACACTTAATAAAAAAGTTTTGGGGTGGCCACCACCATTACTAGGGTTAATTACAAGTTTCTATATAGCAAAACTGATACGTTAAATAAAGATGGAAGCAAATCTGAAATCAAATTTAACGGATAACATTTAATAAAAAAGTTTTGTAGTGGCCACCACCATTACCAGGGTTAATTAGAAGTTTTTATATAACAAAACTGACACGTTAAATAAAGATGAAAGCAAATTTAACACAGTAAATGGTAATATACTAATAACGTATACTATGCAGTATTAGTAGAAGTGCGACGTTACCACAGTGATAACCGTTGCTGAGAAAACCGTTGCTAACTTCACGACGATCCCCCCCTCTTATCTTTGGAAGCGATTATACATAAACAAGTGAAATTTGGAAACTGAATATTAAACGTTGTAAACTTCACACTAGTAATGATAGATGACGAAATCGTCAAAGATGACGTCACAATGGAATTTAAATTTTAATGTTTACTATTGAGCCAATAAAACTACCATAAACACAAACAAAATTAGTATCTTTGAATAGGTTTTTTCGATACCTTTAGAAAGAGGTGTCGCTTGCCATAGGGCAACATCTAAAATTATTGGTCATAATGGCCTTGTGAAAGTATTTTTAGAAGTATTAGTTTTAAATTTGGACCATTCACTACTACATTTAAACTCAAAAATTATATTAGTAACTACGAAGTAACTATATGTAAAGACAAATTTAATTGCATTCTTAAACATAGTTGGGAGTAACTTTTACTGAAACTAGTTTTAAGGACAGATTTAAAAACATCGGTGAATACGGCTCATCGTTGAATAATGAAAAGATAATTATTTGTTGACTTCAGGCTATTATGTATTTTGAAAATCGCAGTCTCAATACGAAACTGGTTAAAGTGTTTTGCGTCGGTACTTTAATACAATCGAAAATTTACCTGAAGGATTATAAACATTGAAAGGATGTCCAAACTTAATGCCTACTTGTAAAACGCCTCAAGGATGGGCTTCTTTCAAGTCCACGCGTGTACGTTGAATAACCAATCTTTGGTCAATTCAAATACTAAACTGTTTTAAAATGTTGTCAAGAACCTGAACCTGAAATAAAATTTAGGGGTCGCCATTTAAAATAACAAAGATAAATAAAAGACATTTCTAAACTTGCCTTGTTTTGATCACCTCTTTGGCAATAACTCCAAAAGAATTAACAATTATAAAACTTTCTATACAAAAAATTATTTATTTCATTCCCTATAGAATAATTTTCAATTTGATTAAAACAAAGTGAGGTAATGTTGGGCAAGTCTGACCACTGTACAACTAACATAGTATGATATACATCTGTAGGGGTGGTAAATACAACATTTTGCACACATGATACTACAACAATCTGAAAAAAAAGAGTAACCTAAGAAATTTGTACCTTGGGAATTATTTTGTATTTTGTTTAAAAATAAACTAGAAATTTTGTACAATTGTTATTGGCAATGCATAACGACCGCAAGGAGGAGGGAGCACGCGAAATTTAGGACGCCGGACCAAATTGATCCAAAACTTTCTGTCTTGATTATTACAGGAGACAGGTTGACTGCTTCCGTTTGTGCAAAAATATTTTTAAACGATAGCTCGTTTTGGGGATTTTGTCGAAAGTATTGCTATGATTTAAATATCCCCAATTGAAAGCTCGTTTAATTGAGACAGAGTCCTTGACCAAAAACGTAGCTGTAGTTTCAGAATGCTGGATTATTAATAAGGAAGACTTGAAGAGGCACAACTAGGGTCGATAATAAATGGTCACGGGAGAAAATCCAATAAAGAAAAGTATAAAAACGCTTTGGCGTCACCAAAGGTCATTGATTCCATGGATGGAAAACATTGACGTAAGATTTCATTGCGGCGTAACAAAATTTAGAAGAAAGCTTCAAGGTAAAGAAAAATATAGAAAGGGTTACATGAAAATTCTAATAATAATTACACGGGAAACTAGCAAATTAGAAGAAAACTGATGAAAATTAGTAATGGTACGACGAGGACGTAGCGGATAACACGAAAAACTAAAAAGATCAAAGTGAAATTTGATAAGAAGATAACTACAAGTGAAAAAGGGCGCTACCTTTTTCTCGATAAATCTGAGGAGAGAGACGCGTCAAAGTTGATGCCCCTTTGCAAATACAATAAAAGTGAAAAGTGACACATAATGAATTAAAACGAAGAGAAATTCTTAGAATTTAATACTCACCGAACATGGAGCGTTCCGTAAATTTCATACTCATTGAAATTCATTAATAAAACAAAATTGAAACGTGCGACAAAAATAAAATTTAAGAGAAAATTGTCGTGAACAAGTATGAAGACTTGGTGTAAACCGCAGAAGATATCCACGAAGGAGATCTCCAGGTACCCTCGAGTTAACTTAAAATTATACGGTGAAGTAAAAAATTATGATATGAAGAAACAAATAATTACCATTCACATGAGACTAAGGTTGGTTTAAGTAGTTATAGGTTAGCTGTAAGATAATTGTTATAAATTGTTGAAAACGATCACGTTGTTTGCATAAACGATCGCGACACATTTAAGTGGCAGGAATTTAAACTAAAGCGTTGTTCAAACGTTAAGGTTGTTCGAACGCGTTTATAAAACGATTATAATCTTTGTTGAGGAAAAATTGTGAAAATTTAATGCAGTATATTTTTCTTTTTCATGAGAAAGGAGTTTTCAATAGGAAAGTTCTAAGAAGTAACAATCAGTAAGTATCAGTGACAAACAAATTAAATGCTAGCTGGCAAAACGAATTTAATTTTATTAACAAACCCTGAGAAAATCAATTTAATTATGAGAAAGAATTAATTGATCTAAAGTTGTGGTACTTGCCAAAGATTAATATTAATCAAATTTCATATCAATCTTTATTAATTATCCTATAATCATCTCAGTATTTTCCTTGTAAATTTTCAAATAAAGCCGTAAGAGAAGAATCCCACTGCTGGCCACCCTCTATAAATAATTTGGTACAACATCATAATACGACAACTGTTTAATACTATATGGACTTGTCACCATCGTTGTGTGTTAAACATATTTTATTTGTCGATTTCCTGTAAATTAATATTTTGTTCAGTAATTAACGTCTCGAGTTAATTTTCAAGCGTATTTTTTTAAATGTTATTTCAAGTACGTGTTTTTGTATCCGTATTGCTTCACAATAGCTATCTTGGAAATCCAATCTCATACACAAAATTAATAGAATTTAAATCGTGAGTTCTTTTGTTAGTTGTTTTTCGTTGGAAATGTTTCAGTTAAGCGCAATGCAGCTCCATTCAGAGGTTTAGTTGTCAGCTTTTTATTACAACGCAGTTTTTTGTTTATCTGTACCTGTTTTTTCTCCAGTTCATAAAGATAAAACACACACACGGTTTGGTGTCGTTTGTCAAGACCACACTTTTTTTTTATTTAATGGTAGGAGTTTCGGATTGGTTTGTTAAGGGATTAAAAAACAAGAAGGCGCAAGAGCGCTTTTGAATTTTGTAAATTTAGGTACTAGATTTTATCACTAAAGGTTCGTTTTAGAACTATCACGCGGTGATATGTGATAAGCGCACCCAGTATGTGACATCAATTACTGAAGTAAAAAGTAAGTTATGTTTGAAGTAAACATTTCCTGTTTGTACTTTATAATTAAATAATTAGTTCTTCCTAGAGGAAAGGTGTTTTTAAGACAATTATGTGCCGGTGTTAAATTTGAAGTTCAAGCGAATTGGGAATTATTGTGAAAGTGGTCTGTTGGAAAGTTATCGTTTGAAACAATACAATTCAACAACGTAATTGATTTTCAATTGCGAAAAATTTTAGGAATATGTTAGATGAACCGTTTTATACAGAAAAAGAAAAAAAGTTACAATTAGGGTCTTGAAAAGTTTAAAGAAAGAACAAGCGAGCTGCGGTCTTAAAGAACCAGGTATCTGGTATCCGTTGTTAAATCGTTTATATTTATCGTATTGTTTTTTTTTTCACTTTTTCTGCCAAAATTTGGTTGCGGTGCACTTTCTATATGCTGTCAGACAATTATTTTATTTTTCGATATGTTTTATGCAAACTTTGGATACTCTTTCACAAATTGTTAGTATCGGATCGATGCGGGGTTCTGCGTGAAACGCTTGTTTTGAATACTCGATACGTATGTTTTTGCAATTTTTCTGTATGCGAGGGTGACAATCATAACTCGTGAAATCTTTGAATATTGTCAGTTCGGGTTTACCTATTTTTCACCCCGAATGTGTTTAGAAATGTGCATACTTTAACACTGAATGCATATTATAATCGGACTGAATTCTAGTCCTTATTAAAGTTTGAATATAGTGCGGATATAAAAAAATTTATTCCATCTAAAACTTTTTCTGCAATTCCTATTGTTCATTGCGAAACAAATTCGTTTGACTTAATGCTGCTTTAAATTTCAGTTGATGGAAAACTTTTTATAAATAGATTACATACGGTTAATTGAGTCCACTTAAAATTATGGATTTTCTATAAAATGTTCTACCATTGTTCTTTCTTAAGCGTTCATGTCAGACCTAGATAGTTCTAGCTGATGAGATCGAATCTTTAATTAATTCAAGACTTCTTTATTATTTATACAAAAATCATTAACGTTGTTGTTTGAGTATATCCTTTAAAAAGAATGAATTTTCTACTTTGAATAGATGAAACACGTCCTTTTTTCTATTGATAAATTTATTAATTTTACAGGAAGGACACTAATTATTTTTTACTTATTTAATAATTAGGTAAAAAAATAAGGTTTTCATTGATTTACTTATTTCTCCACCTCTTAATGATTTCCTGACTTCATACCAACTTCTCAGAGACAAATGTTTAAGAACGAAGTTTTTAAATAATTGTTAACTATTGAGAGAGACAACTTCATTGGTCGTGTTAATTACTTCTTTGTTCATTGCAAAATGTAATGAGACGATAAGATGTTCCGAGAATAGACATACATACATTAGCCATCTAATTTTCTAATAGAAAATGGTGAGTAACTTGATAAAATTAAATGGAAGATCTTGTATATTTTCCCTGATTGATGTAGAATTAAGTTCTCTACAACTTTGCTATGGATGTGTGTCTACCAATACAACCGTTAGCCGAGAAACTCGTTTTTTTTTTTAAATCAAAAATACACGTTTCATGAAAACATATTTATTTGCAACTTGAAATTATAAAACAGATCATCAAAATTTACAACAAAATCGCTGGACAGATTATTTGTAATAGCCGAAAGGAATATCTGACTGGAAATGTCAAGAATTCGTATCAGCATTCAAAATCTGTGTTTGTCAGATATTGATATGGTGTTGTACTCGATAAGGATGGAATTTGTTTTTTTCGTAACACCTTATTTACAGAGGCTTCTCAAGCTCCAACATTATCTGTTATTTATCGTAATCCAATGGTAGGATCCTCAACTGCTGATAAGGATAACGAAGTCAAATTGCATATCCTCTTCAGTACAAGCATGTTTCCTAGTATTTTTCTCATAGTTGGCAATTGTAGTTTTTTTGAATCTTACCTCAGGAATATCGTTGTAGTTCTGGATTATACCATATATAATTATGATCTGCCAATAAACAACTTCTATTTGATTTACCGGTGAAATGAACCATCGAACTACTTCTGCTGTCGAAAACTCACTTATTTTTACTAACAACAATACAAAGATACACTAAAATTGTGATAGATTGGACAATTACTAACACAACTGTGACAACAATAAACTTTTGTCGTTCGCATTTCATCGATGATAATTTTGGATAAAACGAGTTTCATGGCTAACAATGGATTTTTGGTAGACAAACATGTACAGCAAAATAGTAGAGAATTTAATTCTACATCGATCTGGCAAAAATTATAAAAAGTGATTTTATTAAGTTATTCATTATTTTTGATTGCAAAGTTTGACAATTTTTTTATGGATGGTACTGCTTTAAGTAGGAATAAAATTTGAATTTGATATTACAAGTAATAACCTAAAAAACGTGAAATATCTGAAGGCCAATATTCACCCAATTAAATGTTTGTAACGGTTGTAATTTACAAAATATCAAAAGAAGTGACGGCTCTAGCGGTACAACCTAGAAAGGAAATTTAAGGGAATTTGGTTCGATGTAGCGCAGCAAGTTAGTGGAGGATAAAAATATTTATAGGTAACCCAGTATCGTACACAACGAGTATAAGATGCCGAACACAACGTGCTAGTAGCAATCAGAATTAAAACAAATAGGAAAGAAACCCACTCACGGTGAATGTAGCCAGATTAAACGTAAACACCAATTTGTATTGCAAATTGTGAAACCCACATTAAATAGTTTTTGGTGAGAATTTCACTTCAGAGAAAATGCTAAAACACCTACGTGTATCAAACGAGAAAGGAAAAATATCCGTTGTCCGTCTCGAAAATTCAATCGAATTAAATTTCCACCAATAGCAAATTAGCAGCGTGCGCGCCAAGTACGATTTTTCGTCGCACCGTACTACCTGCGACACACGTTCTAAGACGGCTTACGACCTACGTCCTAAATACCGGAAATAAAACCGTAACATGTTTAAATATCAATATCTCGAAAAGTATAATTTTTAAAAATATACGGTTGAGGGTGTTTTAACTTCGAACATCCCATTTGGGAATCCGGATATAGTAATATATTAATTGTTAGGGATAATAACCCAATGGAAAATTCCCGTTAAACACGAGGAAACATATTGTTCGCACTTTTCACCTGTCGTGTATATTAATTCTTCCTATATTTCTGCTTGTGTGAATTCCTTCTTTTACCACCATTTTGTTTATCACGTGTAGACCTCCGAGCGGAATATGGTTATGGCTACTAAGTCTCTATAATCTGAAAGCTCGTGGAATATGGTTGGTTAACAATAAAGCGACCCACTCTCTGCAGATTGATCACGAAAAATTGGTGCCTGTATTAGTTGTAGTAACTGGTTTCTCGAAGATAACCTGTGGATCTTCTGTGTATGGGTTGAAGTTGTTCGGGGGATTAATATTCAGACGTCTTCATTCCTATTGTGGCTATACATTTCTATCATCTCATCCTGCGTCCGTAAGGAAATAACGAACCTGCCGAAATCGTTGTGGGAACATCATTCGTAACAAACCAGATAAATGGAACCAAATTGCATGTTTTATCGTATCACTTTCTATGTATCTGTAGTTTGACGTGAATTTAATTAATTTGTTGCGCTTTGTTATTTAAATAATGTGATTCCGAAAGATCTTTCGGAAAGTTCGTTATATCATTGCGCTTTGGGCTATCTCATAATTTTGAATTCGTCGTCGTCTTTCATTGTGTAAAAAGAATATTCGTATTTGTGACATTTACACGTTGGTAGTTCTAAATTTTAGGCGGCCACGTCTTACCATAGCGTAGATACTGTCGCGGCTATTAAATATTACTGGCAGGTCGATTGCCTCCCTACGGGAACAATTAGTTCGTGTCTCTCGATAACTAAAATAAATTGAAATTGTGTTACCTCATATTTATTGCATATGTTATATTTGTAATGTGTTACTAAAGTCTAGTCGTTTGAAAAAATTATATCTGTGCTAGTCTGCGGTTGTATTTGAAGTTTCTGGTCACTCCAGAATATCGCATATACGATCCACTAGGTGGCACCCTCTTTATTAACTCGTTCTGCAATGTGAAAGCCTTTGACTTAATAACTAGTAAGTACTAACACGACCCCTCTACGACTAATAGACGTAAATACTGCGGATTCTTCTCCGCCACTTTCATTGTTCGAATCACAGCCTTCACTATAGTCTAATTCACTGATTATATCTTGAATACTTAAATTGGGGTTTTTGGTCAAAATATTACAATCAATAGATGCATAATTTTCAAGGCTTACACGTTGTTTACCTTCTAGTAATACAGGAAAAAGCTGAGCTAGTGGAATTTCGTCTTCTTCATCGAAATCTTCTCGCAGGACATTTTCCTAGAATCCTGTTTTCGAAAACATTTAGCAATTGTAATAGGCGAAACCTTTCTCCAGGCTACTGATATCCAAACTAAAGCGCTGGTTAAATTGATACTTTTTTTCCGCATCTTCAAAAGGACGTTCGGTATTTGTAAATGTTAGCAGCCTTTTGATTAAAAACTTCCTGTAGGCCATCTTAAAGTTTTGGATAATTCCTAGATCCAGTGGCTGGCAATGGGATGTGGTGTTTGGGGGTAGAAAAACAATGTTCACATTTTTAAGAGTCACTTTGGGATGAGACGTGGCATTATCCAAAAATAATAAGACTTTTCTATTTTCTTTTTAATTTTTCATCAAATTTTTTAGCCAGGAAGTCATAATCTCTACCGTCATCTAAGCTTTTTATTAGATACCCATTCTAAGGGCAATTTGTTGAGAGCCTTTAAAGCATCTTGGGTGTTTACTTTTTCCAATGATTAACGGATTTTCCTTATCACCTTCCATATTTGTACAAAATAAAATTGTCAATCTTTGTTTTGCAGCTTTTTACCACTACATTTATCGTTTTTTAAAGAGAACGTTTTGTTTGGCATCGCAAGGTAAAAAAAGTTCAGTCTCGTCAGCATTGTACACATTTTGGGTGAATACTCCTTCAATATTACTGACAGCTTTGCTTTCCAAGCTTCAACAGTGTCCAGGTTAATATCAGCTGACTCCCCGCAAATTGTTTTAAAGGTTATGTTATGTCTTTGACAAAATTTCTCAAGCCACCCATTTGAAGCTTTAAAATCCGTCATTTTAAATTTTACGCAACTTCCAATGCTTTCTCTTTTATTAAAGGTCCAGATATAGGGATATTTTTATTCCTAGCTTTACAAAACCAATTGTAAACTACTCGGTCAATTTCTAAACCTTCAGTTCTAGGAAATTTTCTCTTCTGCTCTGTATTGGAACTTTCTTCAAATAGCTTTTTTAAATCACATTTGTTTTTTAAAATATCGTTAACTTGTGTTCTTCCAACACTAAATTTTTCAGCCAACTTTCTAGCACTGGTATTGAATTTTTCACTTTCCACAATTATATCAATTTTCTCTTTAAGAGACAAACGTTTTCTTTTTAGTGACTTTTTAATTTTTCTGTACGTCTATATGTAACAGCAGTGTGCATACTAACTCAAACTATATACGCAAAATACGATTTTTGGGGTGAGCTTAATGAGCTTTTAATTGCACTTTTTCTGTAATAACTGTCTATTGACTGTCTATCGAACAAATTCTTTAAATCCGTTCTTAAATACCGCTAATTACTTAAGACCCACACATCGAAACAATTATATATTATGCACAACTTGAACGCTAAGCTGTTGTCTACTAATGATCTTACTTAAGAATGACCGAAAATGGGAGGTAGAATTACATGTATTTTTTCAAGAAAGTTTACAAATAAGGGGCCATGGCCGTTATCGAGAGGTGGTCGCTATTAGGAGGGTCATTAATATGGATATTTCCGTATAATTGGTTTTTGACTTGGAAAACTTGGACAGTTTTAGAGGAGCTTTTAAGAGGTGGCTGAAAATTAACGTTTTACTGTAGTTCGGGGTTTATTCTATTTTTTCTATTTTGGTGGCGTGATAAAGTGAACGCTACCGATTAGTAATAGCGTGCGGTGAAACCTTCCATTATAGCACAATATCTAACGATTGCTTTGCAGAATACTGTTGTTAGCTGTTATTATAAAGTTTTCGTTTTCGTATCCTATGAAACCTGGTTAACTTGAACCAAAAATTAAGACTTTCAAATCAAACAGTTATCGCTTGATAGAAGGGATTATTTATTTTTATTTAACCTTGACATTTGCTTAGCCTTTAAGTCGAAGATGAAACAGTGGGGTATTTTTTGTATTTCTCTTTTTTATCTCAAATTGTAATCAAGAAATGTGAAATGATCATTTTTCGCACTTGATCAGACAGCAACATCCCAAACAGATGTTTATAATAGTATGTGTAATATCTAGGTTTTCTCATCAGCAATCTAGTAACTTTAACATTATTTATTTTTTATTAGGTATTTTTATTTTTTTTTAAGACGTTCGAACGAACCATGTTCATAATTAATACTCCTATGAAACCCTAAACCACATGTTTAAAAAGCAAATGCGATTGAAATCATCATATCTATCCTCTTACTTATTTTAGAAACACCTTTTATAATATCACAATTGTGCCCATGCATTTTATTTTGTTTTCTCTTTAATTAACAAACTTATCTAATTGACTTTTCATTGTAATTACCTATTTGAATAAAATATCAAAGCGAATGCTTTGAAGAACTCGCTCATTACTAATGGCCACACTTCCCACGAAGCTAAAGCACTGAAATCTGTCCCAGGTGTTCCTTATAAGTTAATTAGGAAATGTAAAGATCTTCAGTTATTTTATGATAAGGGGGTGAAATTGGCATAACTACCTACCAGCAATATTGGATTATGAAATTTTCGTGGGCACAATAGTTCAATTGTATCATGAATTTAATGTCATTCTTTAATTATTTATTTATATGTATTAATTGTTACAACAATGCTTTATGTTATTAAGTTGTTATTGTTAAATGGAATAATTTCAGCACGAGTTCAATATACATAAACAATGATTCATTTTTAATTTGTTATTTTTTATAAGAAATACTAAAAAAAGCTCTCAACATGTGAATCAAGTTTCCCTCCAAATCGATTGAGAATAGGAATAAAAATTATCGTAGATTATACTTTGAAAAGTGTTCTTTTCAATCAACGTCCCGTCAAAATGTATTTTATACTACTGTCTGAAGAGTCCTCCAAATTTGAATGAAAGTCCTTCAAAACATTCAGCCTTTATTATATTTTTCCGAACGAAGAAATAATCTATTCCACCGTTTCTGTTACCAGCTCAGAACAGACTTACATAAAAAAATCTCTATCTGTTCCCTTTAAAATGTATTACATTACCTTCTAAAAAGTCTTCCACAAACCAGTGTCGACAAATAAACAAGCGACAGACATAATTAGTAGGTACTCTCAGAAAAATCAATTGATTCATCCTTTTTAAGATTAGGTTCGTACAAAGAAACATGTAAAAATCAGTTTATTTTTCTACATTATCTCTTTTTAGCTAGATACATTCAATCTCACGTGTTTCTAATTTTTACATTTCTTCCAAAAAAATAAGATTCCTCAAGGTCGACGACTTACCCTCCCAACCATTTCTTCAGGTATGGAAACAATAATACTTGGAGGGGACTAAATCTGGAGAATATGGTGGATGGTCGCTTCTGCTTCAAAACAGTGTCCAATCTGTCCAACAGCTCTGAATAATATTCGTTGGTGTCGTTTACTATCTTTGGTGTGGTGTGATGGATCCATGTCTCATGTACAGTAACAAAACAGCGCAAAATATCGTTTGGATTGCGGCTGTACATCCCCAAACACTTTTTTGAAGTGGTCACACAGTTAGGAGGCTAGTGAGCCAAGGACAAAGAAACAGACAGAAAAAATACCTTAAGTTACTCTTTGAAATGTCATCTATCTTCCCATTAAAATATTCTTTAAAATTGATTCAAATGTTTCTGAGATTATCTGTAAAAACTGAAAGCTATACAGATTACATACTAAAATTCGATTCAGTCCTTTTTGAAATTAGTCCGGAATACGAAGCAGCATATACAGACTTATATTATTTTCTTTCCTTAAAAATATATCCAGCGATTTCTGTTATTTTCCTTCTCAAACAACAGACAGACAAAACAGCTTTTATTATATTCTTCAAAGTCTTCTGCTATCCTTTTTGACATTAATCCTGACAAAGAAACAGACAGACATAAAATAGCGTATAGTTATTTCTGAAGAGTCTTCTACCTCTTGTATTTAAAATATTTTTAATTTTCATATAACAAACAATTCTTCTATGAAAATCTACCCTTTTCGAAGATTACCCGAACAAAGAAACCGGCAGACGGACAAACATACAGAAATTAAAAATAACTTAGATTACTGTCTTAACATTCTTGTACGCCCGCCATCAACAATAAAGCCCATCACTTAAGGCGTTTAAAATGTTTGTCTTTGAATATCCTTTCTATAGTACACCTGGAGAAGTTTATGCTAATTGCAAACACTTCAAGTATCGTTATGCAGGTATACATTTAAAAAATACGTAAATAATTGAAATTAACTAGCTTCTTTATTTCTTTAGAAAAGTACATAAACAAGAATTTGAAATGAATATAATTTTATCAGAATTCATTGAATCTAGTTATTTTGAAAAATTTTCAAAAAATAGACATTAGAAAATTATTATTACTAACCTTAATTATATAATAACGAGTGTTCAAATAAATAACAGGCCCTGGAGTTAATAGATTTAATTTTTTTTTTCAATCTACACAAAGTACAGTCAAATAATACGTGGCAGCGTGACATAATTAATGTTTTCTTAGGTACCTCGAATTCTAACCTAAACTTTGTATCCGCTGAGTACTTTGTTTACCAAATATGAAAGAAAATTCCAAGACTTACCCAGTCAGTTTTTTATTTGAACATCAATTATTTTCTTGATTTATTGAAGATTGATACTGGGTTTCGATAGAGGGACACCTGGGTATGTAATACAAGAGGAAATGAAACTAGATACATTAAGAATACAGACGGGGACAATGGCGACGAGATATGAAGAGAAGATTAGTAAGAGACAGAACAATGTGATTCTATATGAATGTTGGAGAGAAGTTAGAGGATAAAGTATGGACAGGAAGATAGGACACTATATTATGAAAGAGAAGGTTTTGCGAGCGAGGAGGTGGAGACAAGAAGAGATAACGGTTGGAGTATAGAGGAAAGGAAGGATAGGAGTACAAATAGACTGAAGGTATAATGAAAGATATCGAGAAATTATAGCAGAAGGAAGGTCGAGGTACTTAATAGGTGATATAAATTTAATAGATAAAAGAGTAGAGATTTAGAATTGGAAACTAAAAAAATGATCCAAAGTATGTATCGAAATAATTAACATTCATTGTAGGCAATTATTATTATTATTATAAAGACAATTATAATACATGTATCCTGTTGGGGAACCTTTCATCAGTTCATATGTAAACCCGAACAACCACCATTATTAGAATGTAAATGCAGAATATTTCCAATTCAGAATACAGCAATTCAGCTCATTTATACATGCATTTTCAATTAAAACTGAAGAAATTTTTAAAAATGACGTTCGAATCCATTTCTGTATTAGTGGTTTATCATATTTTTTAAATAGTTTCATCTGACGATGACTTTAACGTTTATAAAGACGAAACTATAGTCAATATATTATTATATTAATTGATTAATTAAAGTATTGGTAATTGCAAAAGATATTATTTTATGTATATATAGTATATGAAGAAAATTAGTTAACAGTGTATAACACCGTGGGTAACAAGCGAGTTTCACCAGTCGCGAAAGCTCCTACCTGCTTATTCAGTTGGATTTTCGAGATCGCGTCCATTTTAAGCTGGCCATAATGTAGTCAATTTAGTTAATATTAAGTTTTACAATTATCACATATAAGCAATAAAATCATGATATTAAAATAAATAGAATATTCTTTTAATTGTATAGGGATCAAACAAAGAGAAGCGCCAACAAAATAACGGTTCCGCCAATTAAATTTTATTTACAACGTCAAATGGAACGCAGTGTACATAACATAAAACAGATTGTAATACGCCATAACACGAATATTATACCAATATTATTTGTACAAAGAAAATGCAATCCGAATGTTAGGTCAACATCCCGCTTAAAATAAAAATTGGAACCAAAAGCACGAGGTCGCGATAATTAGTTTTTTTAAATATAAGTTACAATCAAAAGCGCGTATCTTTAAATTGTTGAAATTGCGGAATCAATTGCACAACAAAACACCAGGTTACAATACGAAATAATTACAAAAAAAAATAAACGCAAATTATTAAATTTGGTAAAAACAAAATTTACGAACATTACGCATTTAGTTGCCAAGCTTTTAAAGTAAATTACAGGTACAAATTTTATACAGACCAATAATAATACGTAGCAAGAAAAATTTCGTTGTTAACACTCTAACAGACGGAGACCAGATTCCAAAAGTTTCCTTCGCATCCCTCGACAAAAAAAAATGCAGCCCTTAACGGGACTTTGTAACGGTGCTATCTGACCGGCGCAGATCGACATATTTTAAACCGGTCATAAAAAAATTGCGAGTAATATTCGAATTTAAACATGGATCATTCAACTTACTAAAAAGCACGTAAACGTTATTACAACTTTGTCAAATTCAAACGTCTCATTGTTGTAATTGTGTCGAGTTTAAAGTACGCCGTTGCGAAGATTACGGCCAAACAACTTACTGTATTGGTTGTATAAAAAAGGAATGGAGCAGCTAACCTGGAAAGCTTTGGTACACGTGAACTTTATTAGAAAAACTACATAGAAGTTAATTCAGAATTAAAAGGAAACATTTCGATGAAGTAATTGTTGAATCAAATTAATAATTAAAACGAATACAAACTAATCAAACTAGAAAATGATGAAGAAGTATGTTTCTCAAACGCCCTTATAAACTGAACTTAAGGTAAATCTGAACGTTTAAAAGAAATATTAAACAATTTCAATGACGTATGAGTTTCATTTTATAATCCCGACCAATATTTACTTACCATATTTCTGTAGTAATAATTTTTATAAGTTAAACAATCTGATAAATGTTTCAAGAACTGGGTTAATCTTGTCGTGGTTGTTTTGTCAATAATGTTTTATTTCATTATTGCGAGGAATTATTTCTATGTGGTGACCTACATAATCTTTTATATTCCTCAAGTTTGTGTGTTTTATTTCATCTTGAAAATTATGAATTTGTCCTCACATTCCAGCACTTAGATTTTTGACTAATTTTGTTGTATTTTATTTTATTTGCTATTTTTTTTTCATTTATCTACAACATAACTATTAGACGTATTGTATTAATAATAATAATAATTATTATTATTATTATAATAATAATGATTTCTTTCCAGCAGACTAAAGTCTTTCAGTGGATATGTTAAATACAATTAAATAACAATAATAATTAACAACAACAATAATAATAATAACATTTAACGATACGTTAAATAAACAAGCAAAAACAACAAAAAGAAAGAAAACTATTAAAAATATAGATCAAACAGAACATATTATAAATAACTGAGAACTAGTTTAAGTTAATGCCTCATAGGGTCTGTTTTTAGTTTTGCGGGTTGAAAAATCATTAAAGAATATATCAAACCTACAAAAATATATTATAGGACTGTTGAGATGGAAATGCGTGTTAGGAATTTGGTACACAAAAGTAACAGGTTGTCTACTTAAAAGACAAGAATATTAAAATTTATATCATTTACCAGAGAGATGCTGCAAATACAACCATTAATTAATTTTTGAAAGAAAATCAGACAGGCAACAATTCTGCGAGATTTTAATTAAATAACCGACAACGTTCAAATAGCCAAGGCGTGTCACAGTGTCTGATTGGATAAGATCCAAACGATTTCAAAAATAAAAATTTAGCAAACTTACGTTGGATATTATCTATCATATCAATGTAAAGCTGATGATAAGGTGGCCAAATTATATTGCAGTATTCCAAACGTGAGCTAACAAGTGAGTAATGCAATAGCTTCATACAATTAGTATCCTTAAACTCTTGCGTGTTTCTGATAACAAAACCAAGCATTTTAACAGCATTATTACATAGTATATCTAGAATGTGAGGGACAAAACTTAGTTTATTATCTATAATGACACCTAGATCCTTAATCTGACAACAGTTCTATAGCACATGACCTCTAATATTATATTGAAACTGAATGACATTGGATTTCCTGCAAAATGAAATAGTTTTACACTTACTAATGTTGACATCTAGTAAACTTTTGTTACACCATTGAATAAACTTATCTAGAGAAGTTTGTAACTCAAAGAATCTGAGTAATTAGTTATAACCTTAGCAATTTTTAGGTCGTCCGCATATACAAAAATATCACAGTCAAGGTATTGTACAACACTATTATGAAATATAATAAACAATAATGGACCCAGAACAGAACCCTGGGCAACACCAGAATTAACATTAAACATCTTTGATCTAAAGCCCTTACATTCTACAAACTGTAAACGATTAGACAGCATTGCTTTTATTAATAGTACTAAATTGTCACACAAACCGTAATAGCTAAACAAGTTGAGAATTTGAGTAACAAACATAAATTGACCTTATCAAAAGCCTTGGAAAGATTGGTATAGATAACATCAACCTGACATCTATTATCCAAGACATTTGATACAAAAGTTGTAAATCCGCAAAGGTTTGAGACGGTAGATCGACCCTTGATGAAACCATGTTGTTGAGGGGCAATAAACGATATGACATGTGAATAAATGACGTCAGCAAAAATATGCTCAAATATCTTGGCAAAATTACACTGTAAGGTTATAGGTCTATAGCTCTTAATTAATATCGGACTTGTGACCATTTTTGAAAACTGGAGTTAGCTTCCATAAGTATGGATATTGGCTAGTTCTTAAAATTACATTAAATAGGTGTGTTAGAGGATCAATGAAACATGAAATGCAATCACTAATAAGAAAAGCCGAAATGTAATCCGGACCACTGACATTAGTAGCATGAAGTTTCTTCACAGCTTTCAGAATATCACTTGCACAAATATGTGGAACACTTAAAAAAGTCTGCATATCACTGGAGGCACAGTCAACAGAAGAAGGTCAGCCATAAGCATGGCAATATTCACATAACTTTAAATATGAAACACCGTTAGAGTCAACACTAACTTTTATACCCTCGAGAAATATGAGGCAAAAGCTTCAACAATATCTTGGTGAGATGTAAGTTCATTATGCTCCCACATCATAGAGCCAGGTAAATTTGTTGAATTCCTCTTTTTATTAACAAATGTCCAAAACTGTTTAGGATTGGAGCATAGTGATATCTCAGACTGACGTAGGAATTGATCATATTCAATGCCAGAGTCATCTCTAATTTCAGTCCTAAGCCTCTTAACAATAACAAGGTCATACATCATCTTAAACTTTCTATATTTGAACCAATGTTTATTTTTAAGCTGTATTTTTTTGACGCTCGCATTAGATAGCCATGTAGGATAATGTTTGGATCTGTTACACAGCTTAACTTTGGGCACATATTTGTCAATTACATCAAACAATGTACACTCATGAAATTTAAAACTTGGACACCACAATTTCTGTAAACAAAAGTTTGCACATTGTGAAGCGGGCTTAAGGGTATCATTTACAATTCTAACAGCAGGTAGTCTCAGCAGGGGTTATCTTATAGAAGGACTGTAGAATGAATCATTACACTAAGCACGTTTTAGAAAATAGGTAATTTAGGTTGCTTACTTAATCCTATTTAATATTGAAAATGGCCGTGTACAAAGTGCAGAGATCAGATCTCGAATATTTATAGGCATATGTATCCTCATTGTTAATAAATGGAACGTCATGTATGGGTTTAGAACACTCAATACGTAACTCTAATGTAGGATGATATGGATCTTCAGCTATGTAAATCAGGATAACTGATAAGCAAGAATACCGAAATGAAAGTTTGCAATGAATAAATTCACAACCAACTACCGGTGAGTAAAGATTAGTGACTTGGAGTTCGATATTAGATTTAGCAGCGATTAAAACACCACCACCACGATACGTTGTTCTGTCACAGCGATACACATTGTAATAATGGTGGAAGAGTTCAGAAGAGTTAACTTTAGTATTAAATGTATACTTGCCGCGGTGAACGTATGGAGTAGTAGAGCGGCGTGAAACCCTCGTGATTTAATGCGTTGTCAAAAATTTTCAAGCTTTCATACCCATTTCTTAATCAAATTTAAGTTTCCCACTAAAAACTAAAATTTGACAAGGCAGGGCAAAAATGGTTTTTCGAACTCATCGTAATGTGTTTCAAGCTTTCGGATGCGTTTAGTTTATATTAAATAAATGATTCATAAAAAAAGTACGATTACACTTATTACTGCAATACGAAGTTCGCGGAAAGCTTTGTAAACTTTTGTTTTATGAAAAATATCACTTTTCGCCTACGAATTGTTTTATAGCAATGAGTTAACTTTAATTGTTGATTTAATATAGTTTAAATTAAACAAACCTCTAAACGCTAAAAGAATAATTTATTTCGTCTTTGTAAACGAAATTTCCTGAGCCCCCAAGACGTAAAAATATTACTTATTAAAAAATATTTAATTACAAGAGCTAAATACTTAAATCCTTTTCTCTCAATTAGTAAAATGATTTAATTAACGCACATTTTAGAGGTACATTTTTTTCTGTTTAAAATTTCATTAACAAATACAAAGTGTACAACATCAAAAGAATTTTTGTAATTAAAAAGATACCGTATATTTCAATTAATTAACTTCACTTTGTTAATAAACATATAACAATTCAACCACAAATGCTTAATCAAAGAAAAGAAATTTTTATAAAAAAGAAGTTTTTGTGATTGAAAGAAGCAAAGACCAAGAGTTTCTTTTAGAAAAAATTTAAGCAGAAAATCTGGATCTCTTCAAAGCAATAATTCATATAGAAATTTAAACTGCAAAGCCCATTACCAGGTAGAGTCGTTACAAATCACTGTCAGGCCTCTTTCACATTTCGTGACAAGTTTCTGCATTAGTCAGTAGTTCACGATACCTATCGATAAGCTATTTATATTCTGGTTCTTTATTTTAAAAACAATTATTTCCATAAAATCGTTCCTAAATTGAACATTAACAAATCACATTTTTTCGTTGAAAAAAAAAGAAACAACTCTGCGAAAACCATCTGCAAAGTTCGTGTTATTTCCAGTACCATTCATCAACGTCCGTGCTCATCATTCGAAAAAAAAGTGTTAAATGAGCTACAAAACAAAAGAACAACGACAAGAATTAAGAGAACGTTCGTTTAAATAGATATGTGAAAAAGCATTGTTTTTCATCTTAAGTTTTGATAACAAATGTTTTCAATATAGAACGAAAATCGTTTTCGATAAAGTTTGCGAGAACGTGATATGAGACTATTTGGGAAATTTACTATATGTGTAAACGAAGATAAATGGAAGCTGCATGTGGCTTTTGATGTAACTCGAAATCGCGATGGGTCAGTAAGGTTAAGCAATGACATCATTACTTTCAATTTAGTTTGTTTTCCGTAGTTTATTATATTGCCAGTTATTGAAATTACTACGTTTAATGCAATACATTCCCAAACACAATTTTTCTCTGCATAGAAATTAATTTTATGAGCAAATTCTAAAATTGATTAAAGTAGTACAGTCGGTCTAAGTTTTGTATTATCTTGCGGATGTTATGACATATTTTTTTTTACTAAACAATAACCTTTATATACTAATTCCTGTAAAGTTTATGAGATTTTCCAGGTTCTCAAGCTTCGTATCTTTTTTCACTTTCTCTTAACACCTGACTTGTCCTGTCGCCCAACAACGGTTGAACCTGTAAATTCAACAAGGTTCGAGTCCACATTTTATTCGTCTAAAGAATATTTGTTAAACATTTAGAACTCTTCCCAATTTCTCCTCCTCTCTTTCTTTGAAGATGATTAGATGTTTTTAAATCTGACGGAAGGCACTGCCAAATAAAAGTGTTGTATGAATGTTAAAAATGTTACAACAAAAATCCTTGATCGATTTCGAGATGCAATGAGGTTTGATGTGTGGAAGTTTAATGTTTGTGACGCTTGCTTCCCAGGTAAGTCAGTTTGGCGTCATATTGGTGGAGTTTACTCTTTGTCGACAGTACCAAGCTGTCAGGAAGTGCAGAACTGCAGAGTTTCAGTCGTCTGCTTGGAAAGCGACTTGCAGAATGAAAACAAAAATGAAACTTAAAATTCTTTGTTTGAAATAAAACGGAAAATAAGATCAAGCGTTTGTCTAACAGAATACAAAAGCGTTGGAAGCGGTTAACGCTTTCGGTGATTCAAGGAGTTTGCCGGTAGATATATTTTACGATAGCGGATAGACCGTGTTGGTGTGCGAACTTGTGCTCGAGGAGCAAAAATCAGTCCCTACTAACTCGGAGCGACTAACTTATCCTACTAAAATATAGTTAATTCGACATGGGCGACCATCTAGACGCCATGCTCGACGAGCGAAAATGCGTTCTCATCAACATGACGTACGTTGTTGTCCATGGAGTGGTGCACACATGCGGAAATTTCTCGTAACTATAGTATTCAATCGAGTCTGCTATTTGCATATCGGTCGTATGTCGTTCAGTACTTTTCATCATACCATTAATATTTAACGATGATTTGTAAGAGATGATTTTTCTCCAATTCAAATTAAATTTACTAGTCACTTGTGCATTTACCACATTTACCATAGCAATGGTTGTTTAAACAGTAAAAATCGGCCAAGGCCGATATATGTATCAGGTCAATGAGGGATAGAGTACTGATAAACCCTAAATATCAGTATGGTATGATGAAAAGTTGTTATCTGTATTTATTTAGTATTTATTAAAGTAAATGCACCAGTAATCGACACTTTAAGAAAGAAAACTGTTTTGAATGCAACCTATTTTTTTATAGATCTAATAAATGGTTTGATCAATTAACTTGCTAGATATTACTGTAACTACCTCAATATTAAAGTAAAATAATTTTTGAAGTATTTTGACTTTTATCTATTTTTTTAATGTGAATTTGACGTAATTTTCGACACTCCATTTTCAAAATGTTCCAAAAGTAGTAGTCACTTATTTTTTCTAATGGTCGACACCCCGCTAGTAGGAACAGGTAAAAGAAAATACGTTGTTTAAACTATTCAAAACTTCTCGTATATTGGAATAGAAATGAAATAGCAAAGTATACAAAGTAAAGTATGTATTATAAATGTAAACTATGTAAAAACTAAATCTACAAGATGATTTACATCTCTTTAACATTCAGTGAATTAGGAAACTTGTAACTTAATTATAACATTAGGTTGTTTAACTTTATCTTTAATTTGTTTCAAAGATACGAAAGATACATCATTGTTTTTATGATGAATGATTTTTGTTGCATCTATGCTTTTGAGACTCATTATTTCTATTTCTTCGGCTGAGTTAATTTTTTGGATCACACACAGGTAAATAAAATTGAAGGCCAGTCTTTTGCCACCTTTATATTCGACCAATATAAAATCACCTTCTTTCAGATGTTTTAATAACTTCACTTGACACACTTCTTCTTCGTCACTCCTTTCATTCTCGTCAGAAACATCAGACTCACGAAAAGATATTTCCGATGCACCGGATTCAGAGGACTCAGAGGATTTACTTTCAATTATCTTGATCTTCTTTTGCTTCATCTTTTTGGATTCTAGTTTTTCTTTTTGTTTCTCTGGCTCTTTTCTGGCTTCTTTATGCTTTTCAATCTCTATTTTCTGATTTTCTTTTTTCTTATAGTACTCGAGCATTTGTAGTGATGTTACTACTGCTGGAAGTTTTTCCCGTGTACGCGTAGATTTCACAGCATCCTTTTTTTCTGGCCATAAGAGTATTCTTTTGAAAGGTGATGGCAAGTCTGAGTCCAACTTAGATGTGGACGGCATGTTATGTTGCTCTGATTTTATTGGTGCAACAATTAGTTTATCAAATTCTCCTATATTCTTTTTTACGGGGGTAACATGCATTATTTTTTTAATACTTTCCACTTCAGCTTCTTTATTTGTGATCTCTTCTGGAGATATAATTTCTTCATTAGTTAGCTCTCTGGTTTCTAAGTTTCCTACTTCAAGTCCATCATTTGTCCCTTTATCTAAAAATTCCTCTGCTTCTGAAATTTGTTGATCACTTATAAGCTCTTCAACACTTTTCACTTCTGCTGTGTCCTTTCCATTTCCTTCAGAAAATCGGTCTCCTGCATATTGTACCCCACTGCTTTTGTTAAATGTGTCCTCTGCTGCAATGTGGGCAACCTGAAACAAAACATTGGATTAAGTATAGTGATTTTATTTTTCAAGTTATGTCTATGTGCGCATTTGCCTATACAAACCTTTTCCATTTTGTCATTAAGTCTTCTCCAAATTATAAATAGGGAAGTATCCTGTATCGGACCCTGCCATTCTCCCTGGTTTTAGGTGAACATGTTGATCTTTTGCTTGCCAATTTCTTTTTCTAACATCGAAAGGAAAAGCTTTTCCTGGTGGTTTCGGTTCTCCGTTTGTGGGGGTATTTCGTTTTCTTTTACAATAACGGCTTCCGGGTCCCAGGGAACAAGGCCGCATTTTTTAAATCCATTTTGAATCGTGGTATTTTTTAAAGTTTGCAATGTATTTTTAAGCAAAGAATCAAAGTCTTGTTTTTTCAATTGATTACCATCGTTTTCCATTCGCCATTCTTGAGCTTTCTGACGCCATGCAGACTTGAGGGAATGGAAAACAGCAACATCCATAAGATGGAGAATGTGAGTAGCATTAGGGTAGAGGGCTACAAGTTCAATTCCCTCTTCCTTACAGAATCTGCTTAGTGGTAATGGTATATGTGAACTATGACCGTCCATGAAGAAAGCAATTGGTACAGTTATTCCCTGACTTTTTACCTATGATAAAAAGATGTTTACCATGTATTCGAAAAAAAGTTCATGGGTCATCCACCCATTTTCGCTTTTTCCCATAGACCAATCTGATGGAAATGTTTCAGCTATTATTTGAGGGATTCTTGCATACCTGTAAACTACCATTGGTGGTGCTATCTGCCCCGATGCGTTAGCTGTCATCAAAACGGTTAAATTGAACTTCTCGTCGTTCCCAGCTGCGGTGTACACAGTTTTAGTACCCTTCTCTGCTAATACTTTCCCCGGCGTATCTCTAATATCCATTAGAGAATTTTCAGTAAGGTAGGTTTCTACTTCTTTAAACCACTCAATCAAAATCCGTTTAGTAACGTTTCTTCGCATTGTAGTTTAATTTGTACTAACGCGTAGACTGAATTCAGGGTGCCTATTTAAGAATAAATTGAACCACTTTCGGCCCGGCCTGTCATTTTTACCAAATTTTAATTTATGTCTTTCGATAGTTTTTCTGCCCTAGTAATAAATGACTCCTTGCTCACTGGAAACCCGGCTTTTGCCATATCTCGCACCCAAGCAATCAGAGCAGCCTCCTGGGTAGGGGTGAAAGTACTTACTGGTCCCAATTTTGCATGTACTGGCACGTTGCCCTTAAGCTTGTCCATAAGTGTGATTCTGGGAACCCCATGAATTTGAGCCGCTGTCTTGTATGATATTCCCCTATTAACATCCGCAAGGGCTGCCAACATCGTAGCTTCAGTGTAGTTACGAATCTTCTTCTTGGGACGCATTTTCTAAAACATTACAAAAACGATATTTGATACCAATTATAATTGACATCTGGATGCGCCATTGGTCGACACCTGGATACGCCATTCTCGATGTCGAATATTGGAACGCGGTATGGTATTAACAAAATTTTCATTGCAATTTACTACCAAGTTATAAATGTTCTCAAACATTATATAAAAAGCATTTAAGCAATATTCTATAGTTGACACGGTGTCAACTTTAGGAACATTTAGGAGCACGCTACTCGAAATTTTCAATACCTAATTTTAAATAAAGTAAACTGTATTGTTAATCCCAGTTTCTAAACATAACTGGATTTTAAACAACTACTTAGAAATGCCCGATTACCTAACAAAATATCATTTCATAATACTCACCGCTAAAACTTTTAAAGAAGACTCATACAACAAATCACCTGTTGCCGGTAACACATGAATACTAATGCGATAATAAACACTATGGCGCAGTGTTCTGCGCATTCCCGAGTAAGCACCACACAGTATACTACAACCAATCGGGAAAAAGTGCGGGTAACACAAAAAACATTGTCTATTGACTATTTTTAGAGTTTGAAATTCGACGTGTCGACTACTAGTGCCATGTCGACTATTGGTGCGATTACCTTACTTATTGTTATTATTATACTCAAGTAGTTAATTAAAAATAATTATGAAGTAATTAAAGCCAAATTTCAACGTTTTCTTCGTTAGCAATAATGTTTAAAAAAATATTGAAGACAAAACGGGAGAAAATGCCAAATTTTATTTTGACATCAATTAGGGGTGACCAACCGAGACGTTTCAAACTGGACGTTAAAGCAATTGTGTCTGAAAACAACGACCCTACCAAAACGGCGTACGGGGCGGAATAGTCAGAGTGGTATTTTTGTATGGTTAGAATAATAGTTCAAATGACTTACCAAGTGAAACTCCTCGGTCGAAACTGCGAAGTCTTTAGATTGAATCTAAAAAAAAGAAAAACTCTGGGAGAGCGCTTTAATGACCAGAGCGTTAATAGACACACTTATAACGCCGCTCCAATTTTATTAAATGCCGACGCGGATCTCGAACATCGGGAGGTTTTAAAGTCACTATAGCCTGCCTACCAAAGCAGACTTTGTACTAAAATTCTACACATTCGTATCATTGGTTTTCGCCTGTACAACAACACTCTCCCAAGACTTCATTGCATTCAAACAAGCTTTTATTATGCGTTTGGAAGATGTCGTAAGATCACGTAAAATCATTTTATCTCAGAAACCCAAGTAAGTAGGTATAGGTCTATGTTAAAGAAAATATATAATTTTTATGGTGTAAATCAAAATAGAAACAATATAGAGTTTCCATTTATTTTTGGAGCACCCTGTACAATTCAATATATTTTTTAAATGTATGTTTTAAGTTTTCTTACATTATTTGTCGTTTTGATGCTACAGAATAAATCGTTAATAGTGCCCGACCCTGTTCTATACGTCAATTAGAGCTACAATTTTTGGAATTACGAAGACAAACTGAAATTGTAAAAATACAATCCTGGTTGTATTGTTTTGCTTTCGATAAACCACCAGTTCATACAAATCTACATTTGGCCGACTTTTATTTCTTTGACTAAAGCACTTCTTTTCAAAGACTCCTTCTGAAAGGATCGTAAAATGTTTGTGGGCGAAAGGGAAACTCCAGCAATTACACTTAGAAAGTTGATAATCGTCCATGAGAAAATGCGTGGAAATTATTGCGTAAGATTTTAGTGGCGTTTAAAATTTAGAAAATAAAATGTTTATTATCATAATCGCTTTCACCTGAAAACGCAATGAAAGCTTTTCGGTTATAAAACATTTAATGCTTAAGGGTACATTTCATCGATTTTCAGATTTGGAAGAGCTGATTAAGTGGACTAATTAGTGCCCCATTTAAACAGACTGAATTTGATTAATGAGCTTAATGCCGAATAAAACATGACAAAGAAAAATAAAACGTTCGAACGATAAGAAAAGCTTTGTATAGCTGTAAGTTTTTCTATAGAACCGAACTGCGAGACAGATGTTTACATAAGAACAGGTGATAAATTTTCCTCAACTTTCCCAAGTATACACGACGACGTGGCTTTGTGTCTGAATATTGAGGGGTCGAACGATCGATTCATTGCTGAAGATCGTTTTTCGTTGTATGAAATATAAATTGAATTAGGCGTGTTGGTGCAAATTTACTCGACCGTCGATAAGTATCCAGTACGTGTGGGTTTTCTCAGTTCCCATGACAATTGTATCTCTTAAGATATTATATGTGCACGTTTTGTGTTTGTTCTAAATAAGCTTCTTAAAATCTATCGCTACTTTAGGTATTTTAAAGTTTTAATTGGCACACGCAAATCGTTGCCTTGGGATTTGTTAACGATATAAAATCTCAATATCATTCCCTAGTGGTCTTTCGTCTACATCTAGAATTATCAAATGGTTTTAGACGAAAGCAGTAAATTTCATTTGTATTCTACCATCAACAATTCTGAAATGGAACCTTTGAGCAATTGACCGAACAAAATTCAGCTCACGACCTCGACAATTCCACGTCAAACAAGCTGGAGGTGCAGCTTTGATGATACTTTAAAAGAGTACGTGAACATGAAGAAATAAACGGACGTGCGATTGCTGTAATTTGTTGTTAGGGAACAAGTTCGAATTGTTTCTTTGAATTTTTAAATTCTACATGAAATGACGTAATGAAACAAACTGAAGATATATTGATTTAATCGGGGTTATGTAATTGCGAGTGACAGTATTCCATCCGGTGATGGAATGGCATTCTAGTTATTTTCCTACCGCGTGTCGAAAGTAGCACTTTCGCACGAGTTAGGAACAATATTTTTTAGACGGTTTGAACAACATAACTGAAACTAATTATTAATTTCCAATTCCATTCCTCTATAATCTGGATACCTTAAACCGTTGCTATGGTCATATTGTTTATTATTTTAAATTGTTTCTTATTCTCGCTGTGAATTTCTGAATTTCTAAAAAAGTGTGTTATCTCTCCTCTAAACTGTAAACGATAAAATATTGATAGTGATCTGTAAACTCTGAAATATGGATAATGATGAAGATAGTATTTTAGAAGCAGCAAATGAAACCAGCCTCAAGTTGTTGCCCCCTAAATCCCGGCAACGCTATGAGGAAGCTTATAGCAAGTTTATGGAGTGGCGAAAGCAAAACAGGGTAAATTCTTCGTTTTCGCAAAACGTCCTGCTTGCGTATTTTGGAGAACTGTCGAAAAAAATTGCCCCAAGCACATTATGGACGCAATTTTCTATGATAAGAAGCACGCTTATTGTTTACCAGAATACTAATATTAGTCAATATCCTAAATTGAAAGCCTTTCTGAAAAGAATGTCGCAAGGATACAAACCGAAAAAATGGAGAACTTTAACTGCTGAAGAAGTTAATAAATTCATAAAAGAAGCGCCAGACGGCAAATATTTGTTACAGAAAGTAAGTACATCTCTATAAACAAAACCCTTCATCAATTGAAGTTTCAATTTTAGGTAATTTTGGTGTTCGGAATTAGTGGAGCCATGCGAAGGAACGAATTGGTCCAATTAAAATTGACGATTTAACTGATGTCGGTTCGGCCGTAATTGTAAAATTAGGTGACACCAAAATAAAAAGGATCGTGTTTTCACGATAGTTGACGAGTTTTACGGTATCTATCGCAAATATGCTGCTCTTCGACCACCAAATACGTCTGAACGTCGCTTTTTTTGAATTATCAGCAAGCCAAATGCACTAAACAGCCCGTTGGAATCAACAAGATAGGTAGCATCCCAAAATTGATTGCTACCTACCTTGGTTTAGAGGAACCCGCATCTTACACGAGCCACTGTATGAGGCGATCATCTTCCACCATTTTTGTGGATGCTGGTGCTACGATTGAAGATCTGAAACGCCACGGTGGATGGGATTCTTCATCAGTGGCGGAAGGTTACATAGCAGAGTCTATTGGGCACAAAATGAAAGTTGCTAAAACAATCACTTCGGCCGTTAAAAAAACTTCGTCAGAAACTAATCCAATTACTGATAACTTGAACAATGAAGCAGAATCATCCATCATGACAACTTCTTCAACAATTGTCAAATCATCAAATTTGGCAAAATGTTTGAAAATTCAAATAAAAAGTAATACATTTCAATAACTGCACATTTAATAATGTAACTTTCTAGTTCTATTAATAAAGATTTCATTCAAATAATAATTGTGCACAATTATTTAAATCCTAATAACCCGAATTTGTGTATAAACTATAAAACTAGAAAATAGACGATCGGAATAGGACTTCATCCATTGGCCGAAATTCATATCATGCACCGTGAATGATATGAATTATTTCCACACTGGTCAGTGATATTTTGAAGTTTCGATCTCAGGTTGCTACTTTGATATGTGTCACTTTCGTGACAAGCCGTCTAAAAATTGATTTTTTTGTTCTAAGTGTATTTTCAATTTTCAAAAATTAATATTACATCAATTGACACAAATATATGTCACTGACAAATCCAAATATTTGCGGTTGCATCATCAATTAAAACCAAAAAAGTCAAAAATATTGGAATATGAACAAATAAAGCAATACATTTTAGGAACTTCAAATAAAATTCATTTTGCTGCAATGGTCATTTTGTAATAACTATACTTACGAATGTTTTGACAACGACATCGAATACAGAAGTGATTTATATTTTGTCCAGTGTACCAAAAATCAATACCCGTGGATTATATTCTATTCAAATTTGTCGAATTTGAACAAACATTACAGCAGTCTGTCAACAGAAAATACAATCCATCAACGATTTTAACAACCAGCAACCCAGAAAATTGTTTTCGGGCCATTGTTTTAGGCGCTACTCCGCATTTCATTTAGCCAATACTGGTGGGGATTAGATTATAATTTACCGTCTTGGTGGTTGGAAATTGTAACGATTGTGGTTTACAAAAAAAAGCGACGGCTCTAGAGGAACTACCTAAAAAAAACAACCAAAAGAAATTCGGCTCGATGTAGCGCACTAAGTTCGTGGAGGATAAAGTATTTATAGTAGTTAGAGCAGCAGCGTCCGGTTTCGTCGGAGAGTCGCGGAGGTCCCTGAAGAACTATAAGAAATTAGAGTGTTGTCTAACAAGGCGCCATCTGCTGGGTGGCTAACAGGAGATCAACAGGTTTTACTTAAAGTCTAATACGCTAAATCGAACACAAACCAGAGAGAAAGACAGACAATACAACAAACAATTTCTAAAGTACTAGGAGAATGTGACAGAAATAGAGAGACTGTCGCATATAGTGCGTTAGCAGCAGCCTCGCTTAACAATAAATAAGGCTCGCAATTAATGTGTCGGATTTCAGATAAGCTTTAGTTACACCCAAGTTAAAATAATCATTCCAATTGAGGATTGGCTACTAAGAAGGCTCTGCGTACACATATCACTTACACACGGCGATTTAAACTAACTTAAACTAGGATTAAAGGAGTGAGTACCTCCCGCAAACCCAAAAGGCCTTTCGTTTCCGCGTCAACCGCTCTAAGTAAAGCGCCCGAGCCCATATTGAGCTGGTTAAAAAACGTTGGGTTGTAGAGTGTACACCGAATAAAAATTTACTTAAATACTAGAGATCAAACCGTTCTATGTCATATGTACTTGAGCTTCATACGCATTATCACTCAATAAATTACTTAAATAGTAAAACTTGGCTGTAATCTCTAGGATGCATTTCCGAGATTGAAAGTTTCCTGCTAGCGACGATATCGATAGTTTGGGAAGTTAGGTAACCCCAGGATTCCTCTTAGGGGAGGTGTGCGAAGAAGAACGGAAGGCGATAGGCTCTCTCGATGAAGTTATGAAGCATAACCAACCCCTGTAGACTAATGCGAAACCGTGGTGTAATCTATAACTGATAGGGAAGGTTCTTAATTAGCCAGTCCAGCACCCTCAGGAGTTATTCAGGTATAACACACAACGAGAACATAAGGTCAACGCAACATGCTAAAAGCATACGTAGCAATTAGAATTAATACAAACAGGAAAGAAAAGAAAGCAAAGTGTACTTACTGTGAATTTAGCCAGATTTAAACTTAACTACCAATTTGAATTGGAAATCTTGGATCACACACAAATTTCAAGATGTACGCCAAATCACTCGTACGTACGGAAAGAAGAAGAAGAAGAAGAAGATGTCCGCTGTTCGTCTAGGAAGCTTAGTCGGATTTTATTTTCCACCAATTGAAAATTAGCAAAATGCGCGTCAAATACGACTTTCGTCGTAACATATTACTCGCGACACACGTTCTAAGGCGGCTCTCAACATACGTCCTACATTCTAAAAATAAAACCGTAACAGATTCCTTGTTTTGTCCAAGGGCTGCTATATCGAGGCTTCTGTAAGAGAATAGAAGAAGTTCAAAAGAACTAGGATCGTATAGCTTCGGGTCTAAAGACCCCTAACTTTCGTTAACACAAGTGGTCTCTCGAAGAGTATCTTGTGTTACTCATTGTCAAGCGCAATTTCGGTTACCGCTAACTTCTCGATGTGTCAGATTCGGAAATTTTTTTGTTGTTTTTTAAATCCAGTACTCAAGGATCTCTTGAGGGTTCCTGTGTACACATTGTCCCAAAAAGAAGGTATTAGCGGAATTAAAGATCTATATAAGGCCAATAGTCAATAATTTTTTTAATGGTAGTGAAAACAAACTTTTTTTTTGCAACTGATTGAAGTGCCTTATCAATTCATGGTACGAGACTAAAACAAAAATTAATTTTGAATTTGAAACACTAAATATATTTAATTAGTCTCAACACATAGCATTACATTATACAGGGTGTCTCACCGGGAACCGCCATTAGCTCTATACGGAAAAGTGTACATTAAAAAAATTGAAAATTTGGAGAATAACTAAAAACCAACTCAACTAAAAATATTTTCAGTTTTCTGACCCTTCCGGTTGTACCGGAAGTCGACAACAACTTCGTTATTTTAAACGAAACACCCTATATATTATTGCATTTTCGGATTTTACGTCAAATTTTAGGGTCACTTTGTATAACATTCCCTATAGCTAGGAGTTATAGATTTTCAGATATTAATTTATTAGTAAAATATTCACAGATGCAAAAGTTTACGGAAATATCTGTAACGTTTTTCGGGAACTCCATATCGGGTTAATTTGTGGTTTGTACTAAGAGAATGGACTTTAGAAACCGAAGATGTATCCATACATAAAAAAATGTAATACTAAGTGTTTTACATTTGCTGTTACATTTGAGCAATAACTTTTTTAAGTCAAATTCAACACCTTGTATTTTTTTACTCTGTAGTGTGCAGGTTGAAATTCTCTTTCAAATCATATCAGCATTTATCACATGTAACACTTTTTTTACTTTGAGATGTGCATTCAGACAGTAACCTTTCTCTTTCTTTCAGCATATGAAATGTAATATATGAACTAGAAAATTCTTTAAGTACACCATCCTCAAAATGTTTTATTGCTAATCAACTAATTATATAAAATTACAAGACGACCACGGTTTCCACGAATGATCATTATCGAGTCTTAAAATTAAACTAATTGAGAATCATTAGAAATCGTCAACCCTGACTTATTACTGGATTTAAGAAAGCTAAAGCTTGGTTTTTAAATTTACAATTAAGGTAAAATAGTGACTCATGTTCAAGCAACGAATGTGAACCGCGTGAAGATCAAAAATTAACAGATGGTTGGTTTAGTCAGTCAATTATGTTGGCTCCACTAGAAGATCGTTCGCAATTACATTCAAAGAACATTCCAATGCTATTAGACGTGGTCAACCTAATAAATCCAATTTTGCTTACCATATGCTTGAAACAAATCATAATTTTCAACCTTTTTTCCAACCAAAACCTTTTACACGTGATTAACAACAACCATATCATTTTAAATCTTGAAAAAGTTTATATATTGAAACAATATATCTGACCATAAATTGTTAAATGCTCAAATTGGATTTTCCAACTTCAAATTTATCAAAAGCTTGTAACTTTAATTTTTTTATGCATTGTGGGTTGCTAACCCCTTCCTGTTCTTAACTTTTAGTTCAGACACTCATTTATCTTTATTCAATACTGTCGCCATCATTTCCGTTTCATATATGGTTGAATACTCTTCGACCATGTTCTGGAATAAATTAAAAAAGAAAGAAAATACTATGAATAACTCTTGATAAATTACACCTGATTACATCTATATAACCTCAATTTGAAATTTTCATTTATTTTTAGGACTAACATGTAATAAAATTTTTATGAAAATGATGCCTTTGGCATTGAAACTATGGTAAACCAAATTTAAATTAAACTATTGTAAAGGAAGGTGAACTTTTTTCGTCATTTAACCAAAAAATTTCTTTATGTACTGACTTCGATCTGTGTATTTAAATGGTTTAGGCTTTCGTATAGCCTTATTGTGAACTAGTGTTCTCTGGATTCGGGTCTAAGGCCGTATTGGAATTAATTGGTTTTTGTCAACTAAAATTGTTACGTACCGTTTAAGATGATTAAAAATTTGTCACCAGCAAGTTTAATTTTTGCCCCTGAGAGGGAGGTGAGTAAACACAATAAGTCCTTTCATCGCCGATGTTGGATGTAGTCTACATTGTTAGCGATACGTTAGACTACGTTAGATACTAGACGATATTAGTTCAAAGAACTATTATCATTTAGAGACCAAACCGAAAATTCTTTAGTTGTTTATTTATTAAAGGTGTTGAATATTGTGTTTTTTGGACAGTTTGACTATCAGTCTACAAGAATTATTAACATATTTTAAAGAAATAAAAGATTTTGGTTGAATTTTGTTTAAAGAAGTAGAACCTTAACCCACAAATATCGCTGCCGACCTTAAATCACTAATAAGATTAACATAGATAAAGTCAAGAAAATGCAACAGCTATCTGAAACAAAAAGAAATCGCAAAGAACTACATAAGAAAGCTATCAAAAACGAGTTTGAATTACTTCTACTATTTTTGTGCAATTTTGTGTATTTTATTTTCTATTTTATTAGGATGGCCCTCAATTGGCAATACAATTTATTAAAGCCGATTAATATTTTGTTGTTTGTATGAAAATTGGGTATTTTTTTAAAGGAAAATAATTACCCTGCTGTAAGGGACAATTTTTAAATCTCTGGTTAGGGTTAACTTTCAATTAATTTCCAAGGAGACAATTTAGACAACAATTATCACCATAAAAGTAAACTAAAAAATTTAAGATAATCAATCACTAAAAAACGGGCCGTAAGAATAATACCTCAACAAGTGCAATGCAATTTTTATAGATGTATACAGGGTGTCTCAGCGAGTTCCAAGTAAAACAAAAATTTGAAAATTTAGAATTAGGTATAATTGATGACGTCCTATCCATCTAAAATACTTTCAGACTTTCAGCACTTCCTGTTATACCGGAAGTTGCTATTCACTTTGTTATTTTAAATGAAACACTATGTATGTTTTTCCATTTTTGAGTGGAAATCATAATTCTGAAACTTTTTTTGTACAACTTATGGCATGCCTATCGGTTACTGATTTTGAGATAAAAATTCTGACAGCTAGTTAATGTTCACAAAATGGACTGTAACTCTTAAGGCAATTTTTGCCTGAAAACAATTTCTAAATTTAGGGAAAAGTGTCGTACCTTGGGACAAAAAACAGGTTTAATTTTTTTAACCACAAAGTATGAATATTGGAGCTATTTGCAAATTAGAATTATAAATTGTACTCTTTTTTGCTAACGACCTAATTTTTTCCATATTTAATTTTTAATATTTATTTGACATTCATCATCGCTACTCAAATCTTTTAACTCCATATCAATAGCATTCATCAGAACTTTCTTGCAATATTTTTCTTGTAACCTTCTGCACTGACGTCTTCTTATTTTTATTCATTTTTGCAAGCATCTCCTCTATTTGCTATTTTTCTGGGGTCCATGTTAAAATTCTTGTTTTGCCTTACCCTTCCATCGGTCTTTCTAGCATCTGCCTTAGGAAATGGCCGTATTTCTTCTGGACAGACCACACCCTGATGAAGTTCCTGGGACGCCTGGGCCTGGGCCAGTTGTAGACATAGCATTCGGCGCAGCATTTTAGCTTGTGTTAGCATCGTCGTTCTGAACAAAATCCCTGTCTGTAACTAACGCTCCTAAAAATTCAGTTTCTCCAAAGATGTATTTGTTGAACAGACATATTCCTGTGACTTCAAAACCTTTAATAATATTTTTGGAAACAAAAGCTTTTTCGTACACTTTTCCAATAACATCAGCTATCTGATAAAGGACGACAGGTTTTCCTGGCTTTTGTAAATGCCAATTATTCAAACACTGTTATAGAACGCCTTGTACGGTCCTATCTAATGGCTGAAGTTTTTGCGACGTGTGGGGCCGAAAGTTAAGTAACACAATCCCATTTTCTTTGGATGTGGCTTTTGTGGTTATCTAAAACGATCAGCACTGACTTGTCCACAGAAGGCTTCACATTTCTTATAAAATGTTCTATATATTGCTGAAAAATCCTTTCATTTGACCAGCCAGACAAATTTGCTGCACCAGCTGTGCCTGGAGGAGCCCCAGCCAGCATATGTTCTCTGAAATGGACACGTGGAAACACTAGTAAAGGAGGAACGTGGTTACCAATACCATTTATTACAGCAATCATTGTGATATTAATGCCACGTTCACCGGAAGTCATGCTACCAAGCTGCTTGACACCCTTTTGTGCTATTACTTTTGGCGGATCATGTCACTACTATTACCGGTTTCATCAATATTATAAATTTCACCAGGACGAAACTTGTATTACTCCATGCAGGCTCGTAAGTGTTTTAAGAAACGTTTGTCCTATTAAAACTAGTCGATCTTGCCAAGCTCTTGTGACTTCTTGTGGTCGTAATGTAATTGACGAATGTCGTTTCATGAACCATCTAAGCCATCTCTTGCCGGCAGTTCCTTTTTTCAGCCACTGACGCGGCATTACTTTACCTTTTTTTTGGAAAATTGGAAAGCGCAAAACAGAATACCCTATTTTTCGTTCCGTAGTCGAATTACAGACAAAATTTGCTACAAAGTGACACTACTTACATGTTCCTATACCTAAATCAAATCGTTCTAGAGTTTTTTTTTCTCAAAAAACGAAAAATTTTAATTCATTACATTTTATGATGAGAATGCTAAGAACTGTTGCTATGGATACGAGAAATATTTTTTTAAATGATAAGTTAAAATGAATAACAACGAAAATAGTGTTTATACAAATTACGAAATTATTTATTTATTAACGCTCTCCTGTTAACACACCGTCATAAATGATATAAGAGAGTCTGTAATCAATCATAAGGCAAAAGACATTGACATTGCACCTGACCTGGCAGTTTCTTTTTTAGATCTTGTGAGGATTGACCGTAGCCCAGACATGATTGTTATGCCTGTTAAAAATCCCTTCGCGCGAAAACTTACATTCGTTCGTCTAGATATGTTTTCTTTCTAAAAAAGTTCGCTTTTTCTTGACCTGGAAGTCATCTCACACAAATTAATTCTTTAGTCGTAAGAATGAAAATTTTGGAATTAATGAGAACTTGTAATCCTAGAAGTGGTGCTTCTTCAAGATCCTCTGTTCTGAACATCTACGCTTCGGTAGCTCAATAAAGGCGTTAGAAGTGGCCTCCACTAAGCCAAGGTATTGTACTCTTTCTCTTGGTAATCAACTACAGTTTTTGATTGATTTAAAACTTTACTAACCCTTCCAAAACGCACAAAATTTGGTTTTATTCTTCTAAATAAAGTGTGGATTGTTTTGATTAAATATTGTGCAAGTAATAGAAATTGTTTTCAGGCAAAAATTGACATTTCAACAAATACCTATAAAGGGATCGTTAAACTACAAACTTTTCAACTTTATTTCAAGTAGGAGTTACAAGGGCGGTCTGAAAAGTCTCCGACCTCAACGTGAAAATGGCAGCACTCGTCAATAAAAGTCAGGGAATGTAGTTGTGCATCTTTTGACAGCAACATATCAAAGTTTCAGCCATTTTGGACGCGCAGTTTTTATTTGACAGTCGTTTGAGTGAGTCCATGTGAGTATTTTTGTGAAAATGGAGAAAATCGAGTATCGAGCTGGCATAAAATATTTGTTTTTGAAAGGGAATACGCCTACGCAAATTAAAGATGAGTTAGACTCTGTGTACGGGGACTCTTCACTGTCATTTACCACTGTGAAATTTTAGGCAGCTGAATTTAAACGTGGCCGTAAGAGCTTGGGAGATGATGAACGTTCGGGACGTCCAAAAACTGTAACTACTGACGATAACATCGCTAAAGTTTACCAAATAATGTTAGACGACCGCCGAATTAAAGTGAGAGAGATAGCAGAGGCAATGAAATTGTCCAAAAAACATGTTTGAATGAACATTTCCAATGCTCTGTTATCGCAGTTTAGGCGCAATAAATCCTAGTTTGGCGTCGATTAATTACTGTAGATGAAACTTGGATACACCACTATACACCTGAAACAAAAATACAGTTTAAACAGTGGGCTGCAAAGGAACCGGCTCCAAAAAGCAAAATCTGTTTTTTCGGCTGGGAATGTGATGGCGACTGTTTTTTAGGATAGTCATGGAGTTATCTTAATCGATTATCTTCAAAAAGGGAAAACCATTACAGGAGCATACTACGCATCATTACTTGACAAGCTGAAGGCAGAAATTGCGGATAAACGGCTACATTTGCAGAAAAAGAAAATTTTGTTTCACCACGACAACGCCCCGTCTCACACCTCAACAGTTGCCATAGCGAAAATCCATGAATTACGGTTTGAACTGCTTGATCATCCACCTTATTCACTAGATCTAACCCCAAGCGACTTCTTTCTGTTCCCTCTACTAAAAACTGCGGTCGGAGGACAAATATTTTTGTCAAATGAGGAGGCAATCACCTTCGTGAACAATTGTTTTGCAGAGAAGAACGCCGAGTACTATTTGGACGGATTAAAGAGATGGGAGCATCGCTGGGAGAAGTGTATATAGTCACAAGGAGACTATGTAGAAAAATAAAAATAAATTTTAAGTAAAAAATTCTTGTAGCTATGATTCAGACCACCCTCGTACAATCCATTTTGTGAACGTCAACCAGCTGTCAGAATTTCGGAAAAGAATTTATATCTCAAAAACAGTAACCGATAAACATGGCTATAGGCTGAATAAAAAAAATTCAGAATTATGCAAAAATATACATAGCGTTTCATTTAAAATAACAAAGTGAATAGCGACTTCCGGTGTAACAGGAAGTGTTGCAGGTCTAAAAATATTTTAGAGAATTGTTCCTAGTTCTATATTTTCAAATTTTTGTTTAGGCAGAACTCAGTAAACTTCTAATGAACGGTCTCGTTGAGTAGGGGGTAACTGCCATAATAGAGAACGATGTAATTAGTGCGGCACAATTTACGCACCCACGATGCTAAAGTTGTTGTTTTTTGTTTATGTCCTTTTAATCTAAACAATATTTTGTAAATATTCATAATTAAGAAATTAGTGTGTTTTGAATTACAAGTAGAAGATAATTTGAAGTTACAAACTAAAGCAATAAAATTTTATTAGCAAGACAAGCAGTAATGAATAATTAGTTTTGAAAAAAATTACCTGATTTATTAGCTTTACTCGTACTTTAGAAATAGTTTTTCTCAAAGATAAGTTTTTTATTTAACTGATTCGATATTATTAGGTACATTGTTTTTTGCCTTAGTTGACATAATACGATGTAATGTTAAAAACAAGTTTAATAAAATTCAAATTAACAGCAAACATTAAGAGAAATGGCATTTGCTAATTTAAATTGCACAACTAAAACAAATCGATTGCGAGGCCCTTCTGGAATATTACAAGACTTAAATGAACGAAACGTGTTTGAATATTCAGCTCTGTCCTTAATGAAAGTTAAAATTTAACAGAAATTAAATCCTTGTCCTATTCTAGATTTAAAAAAAAACCGTCTCTAATCCAATTCTAATTTGATTATGTATAAGATTAAGGGTTTGTTTTCGCAAATGTTGTAGTAAAGCCTGGGGATTCCAAAACAACTTGTTCGGCGCTAGCAGCCCTAATTTCAAATATTACGATCTCTACATTTTACATAACGTTTGGGAATATGATGATGGTTATTTGTTCTTGTATCTGTACTTGTATTATGCATAGATCTAGTTTATGTGTTTTATTGCTGTTAGTGCCGTGCAGAGTCCGCTCAACTTCTAACCCAATTATAGTTTTCTAAAAATTGGGATTCGGTGATAGACAAATTCGTTTATTTTTTTTTAATTTTGTCGAGCTTTTCAAATATTTTAATGACAACAGTGTTTGCTAAATAAATAAATTAGGTTTGGTTTATTAGGAACTGACGTGTAGGCGTGGTTTAAAAAAACATCGGGGAAAAAAGAACAAACGATTCAAAGGGAATTTTATCTTCCGTTTTAATTAAATGTGAAATAAAATTATTAATTTTTTTTATTGTCATACCATTTCACAGTGATCAGTAAACTTTGTGAAACATGTAGGTACTTAAAAAACTTTGGAATTAATTAATTTATAAAACAAGGAAATAAATTGGTTTTGTTTTACCTTATTTCCGTTATTCCAAGAGCTACATATTGTTACAGTAATAAATCTAGGTATAGATTTTAATTATCGATTTAGTTAGGTAGTTAAGAAAGCAAATAAAAAAAGGTTAAATTACGTGCGATCAATTTCGTAACCAACCGGCTAACTAACTTCGTCGTAGGCGTCGTAGGTTAAGAGAAATTAATGGTATACAAAATTGAATTGATCGTATTAATTACGTCTAAAAACATAATTTTTGTACGGAGTTACACAGCCTGTACATTAGTAATTATCACACTTCAATGTGTACAGAGAAGTTAATTAAGGACGCCAAGTTCTAACAGCTGAGGAGAAAGCTAACAAGGAACTAATCGTTAGCAGCTATCCTGTACCGAACAAATGTAGCAACTGAAGAAATTTTGGTTTACGAAACAGAAAACGCAATTCACAATTAAACACACTATATTCAACTGAATACCAGAAAACAATTTATATTTATCGCAATAATAATATCACGCAGTAGTTTAAATGGCATAAAGTAAATTTGTAACAAAATTATGCACTGTTTAATTTGCGTGTACAAATTATAAATGTAACAGTACGCCACTGAATTAACCTAAAATATTTGACACAGAGACACTCGTGTTTGAGCTACTAATACAATATTAGGTGGTACTTGAATCGTGTAAATAACTAGATTTTAAATATGGTATTAAAATTTTCAATTTGTTTAATAATAATCAAGGACATCAAATTAAGAATATATCCATTCGTAACCGTGTGCCGATGAAAAAGCCAGTAAGTGGGTGGTTATAGTACAACTAGTCCGAATGATTTAAACTTACAACACTCGTATAAGAATGTTTGCTGAGGGCATAACACAAACACGAATCTTTAAAAGCCTACACCATAATGTATTTAAGAAACACGAAATTCGGATCGTTGAAGGTGTGCTCATGTTAACAATGTCGACTGCTTGCGTTTAACTTCTACTTGTAGTGATGGGCACTCACGAAATGATAAAGAAAGTATGACACCTTAATCGACGAAGTCGAGGCGGGTTCAAACAAGGTTGATCGGTATAGCCCTGAGTGGTCCAGGTGTTGAGGGTAATAATAACAATTCTCCGGTTTTGTTGGGACTCCACTCGTTTCCCAGACTCCCTCTAGGACTCGTTGACAGGCTGTTGATGCAAGACGTTGACGGGTTCAGAAACGCCGCGATTCCAAAGATCGAATCCAGGACGAACCAAGAACGTCAAGAAGTAAACGACTCCACTCGTTTCCCAGACTCCCTCTACGACTCGTTGACACGGTGCTAACGCAAGACGATGACGGGTTCAGAAACGCAGCGATTCCAAATATCGAATCTAGAACGAGCCAAGAACATCAAGAAGTAAACAAACGAGATGTTACGGTTTATTTGTAAACAAACTCAAAAATATAGCAGCTCCTCTTAGTCGGGAGTGGTCGTGGGCTTATGGAGAAACGTTAGAATGAAGGCTTCCACACTGCACGAAGAATTTATAAGGCGCCACCTAGGATTGCGTATAAGAGATATGCTAGAGCCACTAGGAACTCGTAGACACAGAAACAAACCGTACGTTGATATAAATATGTATATTATTATAGCGATTAGACTTCGATCAACACATAGAAATACATAGACACACCAATAGATAATATCATTTAGAATAAATAGCAAAATTTAGTTATAAAATAATAATGACTCACCAGAGCGAGTTCTTTCTAGTTTACAAAATTGTCTATACAGCGCCAAAAAGGTACGTTCCTAAAGTCACGGCCGCGGTACGTATACATAGAACGCGACAAAATTTATGAATGACATGCATAAAAGAATTAACTTAGATTGTATAAATAGGAAGTCTTCGGTGTTCGACAGTTAATCGGCAGATGTGACAGCTTTCGTATCCAAATCTAATATTTTATTAACCAATGAAGAAAAGGAAAAACCAAAATGGACTTTGTTGATAACAGTTGTTGGGCTGCTCACGAACCAGATAACAGGATAACAGGATTATCTTGGGTGGTGTCCTTGAGAAGGAGGTTCCAAGATAGGTTGAAATTCCAACGTTGGTGAAAATACCAGACCCACTTCGTTATTTTATAATTTTCGGATTATTATCCTTGCCAGCATAACCATAATTAAGAATCCATTGATTAATTAATCCCTAGTAGAAAACGGAGTACGTCTGAAGTGACCAGCAGAAGAAGCCAAAGAGGAAAACAAAAAAAAACTGTACAGGAACAGTAGTCGAAGACCCTAATTTGAATGGAATGATTTTACTTCAATTGATACTACAAAGCACATGTCCAATTGTTCAATTTTTAGACAACATTTTCCATGTACACTTTTTCACGATGGTCAGCAAATAGAAATAAGGTATATCTTTTGCGAGCAAATAAAGATAAATTTAATTAGACGGCATTTCTTTGGCATTGAAATAGAGTTTCTCCATTACGGAACAATTGCCATTTTGAAGGAATACAACCACAAAATTCATCGATGGCACCGATGTAAAGTGGCAATTCGCAGACGAGGTTCTTCACGAAAATGGCGTCACAATCAAGAATGAATAACGGAAAACGGAAATCGACATATATCGATTAGAAAATCAAAAATTCCCCCATCTTGATAGGCGACCAGAATTTTAACTCGGGAAGGAAACTTTGATAACGTAAGAATGGAAGGTACCAATACGACAGGATTGCAATTCCAATATCCTTTTTGATTTTTGATGAGAAAAGCATGCTTAACCATTACAACATGCAACGTTACACGATCGCAAATTATAAATACGATTCCGAACAGCGTTTAGAGTCCACCGCGAGTAGGAGGCTAAAATACCTGGTGTGTACGGGTAAGATGCTTCCTACTGCTTGTTTTGCAAAAGGAACGAAATAGCTAATTAGACCACAAAAGCGAGTAAAGGTATTGAGTCGACAACCACGACACAAGAAATAGTGCGTTATTAAATGGTGTATTAATAGGAAGCACTAGTACGGCCATCTGTCGTCGCGCGGGGAAAAATAGCGCTGGAATTCTAATTATGGTACTGGGCTTAGAACGTAATGTACAAGTCATCGTATTTTGACAGATAACAGAATATGTCAAGCACAGAAAGCGAGTAATTTTTGAAATAGGATTCAGTTGATGACGGGAATGCAGATTATTCTTCATTCAGAAGAGCTGAGATACTCAGATCTGATAGAGTTTCTCAATTCAGTTGGATAAAAAAAGGACTTTTAACAGCATATTACCCCCACCATCAAGCGTCTCAGCTGGGGTTGCTTTTAACGTAACTAGAGATTGGTAAGGAGGGAGGGAAAAATCTTACTTCGCTTATTCAGCTGATTCCAAAAAGAACACGTTCAAATATTAGCTGAGTTAATGTGACGTACCAATCCACAATTGCACACGGTTTCGTCACCACACTATACAGGTTTATACTGATCATTCGAGATTGAATGACAAAAGGAAAGCAACTAATAATACAAAGTTAAGGTGTTCGTTTTTCAATTTGTTTTTAATAATGTTTTTTGTCGGCCCTGTCACAAATTAGGGAGAAATTGGCGGTTTTCTTCCAGACTGCAGAATTTGCTAGACGAGACAGACACTGCGGAATGCACCAAAATCACTTTATTCCAGTGTAATATCTACATATGAACCTTCACGAAAGCTATAAATAAATAAAATGTGAGTTTGGAAATTTAGCATCGAATGTAGTAATTTACATTGTTACCAAGAGGTTAGATTAATACACATTTAAAATTAACAATTTTGTTTTAAACTTTGGTTCTCAAGAAAATAAATAATAAAATAAAGTTTAAAGAAAATGATGAAAATTCAATTTATTTACTAGCAAAATCACAATTTATTGTATTCTTCTAATAATTTTCAAAAACGATGCAGTGTGCTAAGCAAATATTATGGCAATTTTTTCCTTTTTGATTTTCGTGAGAGTTCCAGTTTTCCCATACACGTTTAATTGGATTTACATTCGGAAAGTGACTTGGTTGAACAAACCATTAATATCTGCTGGAAGTAAATCTTCCTCTATAAATCTATGGAATATGAACATAATAACAAAATAAAGAAGAACACACATAAATAAGTGCATAAAACAAACTTAAAATTTGTTGATTATTGTAAACCGCATGCGCAACAACCCCCGAAATATTCTTAAGAAACTTGGTAGCTTACCAGAGCAGCATTCATTCATTTTTGTATACTTAAACAGTCCGTTGCTATTGTATTCATATTTAGTATTTCTATTAAACAACAGAACAAAAAAATATTTTTTATTAACCTAGGCAGAATAAAGTACAACATTTGGTCCATCGAGCCGGATATTGAAATTAAAGATTAATAGTAAATAACTAAAATAAAACATAATATAAGTGCGAGTGAGACGGATGCTAAGGAAGAATCTGTAGAAAACGACAAATTCGACATTCCGAAGGGTTGTAAAACTCAAATGAGCAAGTGTCCAAGGTCAATACCTATTGTTTGCGGTAGTGAACAATGAGTAAGTTTTCTTTACTTAATCCTACTTTCTAAAAACCGTCGCTCAAGTATTATTGTAAAATTCGTTCAATATTTATTTTATTTCAAAATTTAATCATGGAAAACGATTAATATAAACAAATCAAATCAGCTCTTATGCGTTTTGAAAATTACGTATTAAAATTTGAAGATTACCGAATTAAAAACGCAATTCAAAAAGGTTGAATCTCTATTAACTGAATTCGATTTAGTTCAACTTGAAATTGAAGATTTAGATGACGTAGTAAATTATACAAAAGATCGAGAGGAATTTGAAGACAAATATTTTCATGTGGTCGCGACGGACGGCTCAAAACATTATTGATAGGCATTCATCATCAAATACAACTACTGCTAGTAATTGAAATTGAAACATCAATTCAAACAAATAATATTAAGTTACCGACAATAAATCTACCTGAATTCGACGGTAAATATGATCAATGGATGAATTTCTGCGATACTTTTGAAGCTCTCGTAAACAAAAATTAATGAATGCTGCTTTGGTAAGCTACCAGGTTTCTTATACCGACGTTTCAAATATCCTGCAAATAGAAACGAAAGATGGTAACAGGATTTGACTTATTATTCATCTTTAAGTTTTAAAAGTGTGGTAAGATCGCGATATTTCTTTTTTAGTGGTTCGCAAGCGCAGTTCTATAGTTTTTTCCACGTTTGTTTTCATTTATGTAGGTTGCGTTGTTGTAAGAGGAATATTTTTGAAAATAGTGTTCTAATATAACTGAACTAGGGGCAAAATTTTTTGTTTATGTTTCATTCACTATGTGATCTTAGAATTTTCCATTATTTATATGTATTTATATTTATGTGTTATTTATGGTTGAGCAAAAGCAAAGGAAAGTTTTCTGTTGCGACGTCGCCATCTCGACTCTGCTGTTTCGACACGAAATCATCTCGCTGCAAGCTCATCTCGACCCCACACTATATTTGCGCTAATGGGTGTTGCAGATGGTGTTTTTGTATTTTCAGTTTGTTTGTATTTTGGCGACAACTGCAAACAATGCATGTCATTGATATATGATTTCCAGCAAAAATTTTTTTTAAATACTACAGCGTCGGTTGGGTCTTCTTTAGGAGCTGTTGACAAAAAATGAACAGGGGTGTTTAATGGATTAAAACCCTCTTCTTTAAAAAGTGGTCGTAGAGAAATCGATTGAAGTAGCTTTTGATGCTATTTTGAGAGGAAAAAGTATCAGTTTTCACTAAATGCCTAATAAATGTACTAATTAAACTAAGAAATGCCAACTGTAACGACTGTGAGTGTTGAAGTGCATATCGTTATCTAGGCGATAACTTTAAATGCTTGAAACACACGTGTGTCGATAAAGCCAAGTATTTCTTGTACAGTAGCACACACGTAACGAAAGAACACCTAATGCAGCATTTCGCAGTTTTATACTATTCATACGTGTCCATGTTACACGAGATGTCGTTAGACACACATTTTACTTATGTACTAATTAAAACTTCTTGTACCTGGTACCATTACCATTATTTTTTTTGACACTTGTTTCTGTTGGATTAATAGCAATAGGTAATGAAATGAAAATTGTGTTATTAACAAGATAATTCAACTATTCCGTCATTTCTAACACTAATGACCACTTTATGCGATTTCTTTCCCTCGTTCTTTTTTCCGTGAGATTTTTTTCTGTTGACTTTTTTCCTCAGTTTTTGTTTTCGTCGACTTATTTTGCTTCTTTTTATAGGCTTTAATTCCTCTGCATTCTTCCACGGCATACGTACATACAGGATTTTAATTAAGTACGTTGACAAACTTACTCGCTACTAAATTTTAAGGCAAAACGCTTATATAAATATAGATCTTAAACGGCTTTGTTATACGAAATAATAAATAAACTCATGTCGAGATGAGATCGTGCCGAGATAATTTCGCGTCGAAGTGGCGGTGCGAAGTGGCCGCATCGAAATGAGCTGCTTCGGGGTATTTAGTCGATAATCGCACCTAAACAATTGCGAACTTACACTCAAGTTTTCTCACTCCTGAAGAATCCGAAAAAGGCGAAACAGCTGTCGACTCATTCACGTTTGCAATTGTTCACTCTCTTGAGAATTTACAGCACGCGATTTCAGATCGGTTTTTACGATGACATTTAGTTCGCATCAATGATCCAAGAATCGACCTTTTAACTCCAAATTTTTGAAGTTACTAAATTACTATTCGGACGAGGTTGTGACACAAAAAATACTATAATCTGTTATTTGACTAGCATTAAACTTTAGAGTTAATTTAAATTTAAAGAACATACTTAATCTTGAAAGATTGTTTCATTCATTTTATTAAGAAACCAGATTTTTACTTAGTTCGATTTTGGGTTGTACGCCTTTAATTCTAATGAAGTCGATCTTGGAGATCAAAAAGTGATATGCTTGACGTAGCAAATTGGTTAGATAAACTCTTCTAAGGAGGAATCGATAAGTTCCTTAAAAAGAAATTCAATTATTCTTGTCAGAAACACCGATATAGGTTTCATTATTGTTGTAATGTCGTTTGCAACTTGGCAAAAACTTAAAAAATGTAGGAGATTTATATATTTTCAATCGATTGGTATTAATTTTTTGACATGTTTTTACGACACAAAATTAATTTTATGAAATTTTCTTGAAAGCTCATTTTACTTTTCGACAAACTTAATAAATAACTTGAGTTTCTTCGTCGAAATCCCGCAATTTATCCCTATAGTAATTCGGAAAGTTTCTGAACGAAAATTGAAATGAGGTCAAACTGTTCATAGTCTAATAAAATGGTTGAGAAGTTTTCTAGACGTTTTTGTTTTTATTATGTATGTTATATACTTACTCCTTTGTACTTGGTCGCTAAAAATTTTACTCTATCACCTGACGAAGAGCACTTATTCGAGAAATGTAATTTGCAGTTTTGTATCCTGTTTTGTGCTGCTATTTTATGGCGCAAGGGATAATCACGTTAAATGCACAACTTATTTCTACTATTGCAGGCTTAAAAAAAGCGCTTTTCTAAAAGTATTTTTAAGGATATCATTTTGAGGAGATTGTTGAACATTTCACCGATATCTATAGCGAATTTGACCAATCTTATTTGTCCACAAAAACTCAATTGTCGATAAATTTGGTAACTGAAGTGGCTCTGTATTATATTTTGTTACAATTCGGTTTTTTTGTGGGCGTGTGTAAATGTTTGGATAGCGAGTTTGGTTTTACGGTATGTGTTTGTTATCCTCAAAAGTAAATTCGTGTTAAAAATCGTTTTTTCGTGAAAATGCAAGTGTTGGTGAAGGGTATATTGTTGCAATATGTCAAGATTGAATTATTTACTTATACGCCCTATATATTTTAAAATGATAGAAATAATCCTTTTTATGTATTTTATCACCTTTCTATTTTATGCTTTAAATCATCTATAAATACCTAGTCAATAGATTTGCATTAAAGCAACTTTGTCGACAGATATGTAAACAATTATATAAGTCGATTCTTCGATTATTATAGCAGACTAAGTGTTGGCAATAATAACAATCTCGAATTGCCTGGTATACATTCGCAAGAGATTGTACAGGGTGAACTATACTCGATGTCTCAGGGAACGAAACATCTTGAAAGAAATTCGAAAAATAATTCTTAAATAAGAAAGAGCAAGGTACATTTTAAACCATATTTGCATTTTTTTCGAAATTTGGAGACTGACAAGATGACGTCACTATATTTTTTTTCCGAGAAGCATACTCATATTTTTGCATATTTAAAAAGAGCTAATTATTCTAAACAAATTTTGTAAAGAAAAATAATTGAATAAACCTTTTTTAAAAAGTTATACGGAATTTTGTAAAAAGTGTAATATGAAATTGCTAAAGGTGACGTCTTAAACAGCAGCCCTTCAAAATAAATAACAAAGTCGCATAGCTGTCAATAATTAGGCTTATTAATTATAACTACTAATTGTTATTAAACTAAAAATCACAAACATACTATTAACACCGAGCGAAATGAAATAAATAAATAAATACTCTAACTCTTAACACTTATTTAATTTTCTCCTTACTTCCCTTATTGATGCCTTACATAACATTTCCCTTGATAGTTCATCACAAGCATTTCTAATTTTTTCCTTTAGAAGTTGACAGATGGAGTTTTGTAAACTTGATTTTTCAAAGATCCCCACAAGAAGAAGTCAAGTGGAGTGAAATACGGTGATTTAGGCGCCCACATTATCGGGCCATTTATACCTATCCAATTTTGTCCATCAACTTCGTTTAAATATTGTTGCACAATTCTTGCTTTATGTGGTGGAGCTCCGTCATGCTGAAAATACATAATTGCTCTCAGCTGTAATGGGACATTTTCGAGAAACTCAGGAAGTTGTTCTTGAAGAAATTCCTAATAACGCTCACTACGTAAAAATATGGACCAATTAAGTGGTCATTAATAATACCACACCAAACATTAATTCCAAAGTGTCCTTGGTTTTCAATAGGATTGATATAATGTGGATTTTCTGTAGCCCATGTTCATTTTTTTTGTTGGGTTTACCGTTACTAAGAAAACGGCTTTCGTCCGTCCACAATATATGGTGAAAAACCAATTATTAAACTGTAAGTTTATATTCACTTGGGCAACAAAATTAAGTCTTCGCCGTTGATGTTGATCTGACAAATGTTCTAAATTATAAAGTTTATAATCATGGTAACTAATTTTTTTTTCAAAATTTGATGAACGGATCTATATTTTAAGTTTAACTCACAACAAGCTTGATGAATCGAGTTCCTTGGATTTCTTTCAAAGTACTGCAAAATCGTACTATTTGTGGCCATTAGCAATTTGTCTTCCCTTTCGAGAAGAAAATGCTTCGTTGCTCGTAAATTCCGTTCTAATCGTGCAAATCTTTTTAAGCCTGGAATAACACGTTCTGGATACCTCTGGGCATATAACTGAACTGCTCTTCTAGGGTTCTTTTGAGATTCCCCATAGATCAAAAATATGTCGAACATTTTCCGCAGTCCAATAACAACAAAATCATATCTGTTAACCTTCAACTATTAGATTCAATTATTGACAGATGTCACTTAATCGTCACTATCAATGAATACCATGATCATTTAAAAAATAAAAACACGCACGTAATTATGTTAAGCAATATCGATAGCCAGTCGACCTACGAAGAATTTAAGCCGGGTGACTGAAAACACTATAATCCGATTTTCAATTTTTTTTTTGAAGAAGATGAATATTGATTCAGGTTAGCTGAATCACAACAGTTGAATAGCGGTGTTTTATCAGTCTCTTGGTTTTTCTTTTTTCTACTCGTGGAATATTTTGGTGCAACTTATCTCAACAATAACTATACTCAAAATAGCAACATGGACTGTGTTATATTCAATTACCATACTTACATCAACAAGAAATGTACATAATCAGCACTTCATAAATGTTACATTCTTCTCCCTCAACCTTTAAATATTCTATGAGGGGTTGTTGATCTTGACACTCCACTCTCTCCACATATTCTACCTAACACATCTTTACTTAGATCTTCTCTGTCAAGTTAGATTCTTGTTCATGTTCGTTCACCTCTTCTTCCCATCACCTGCAATAATATGTTTGCATACGGGATAGCCCAACAGCTTGAAGACGGTCGCTTTTTAGTAAAACTATGAAAAATATTAAAACAAATTGGCACATCTTTAATGGTAAAAAATTTGAATTTTGCATTTTTTAATGGCAAACTCCCTCCAAAAAAATTATATTCAAACTATTAATGTTCAGGGTAATGACAGTGAAAACCGTTTTTAAAATCGACCCGAAGTAATATCCGAGCGTCTTGGCTGGCCTATCCTCTTACGGTAAGGTGGCAAGGTAATGGCAAGAGTAAACATGCAATTAGAGGTAGGCCCGCTTTACCGTAAGAGCTTCGGTTTGGTTCGGCGAGACACTTGCATACAACTTTGGGTCGATTTTATTAAAACTATAAGCTTTAGATGTCATTACCCTGAACATTAGTTATCTCAATAGAATTTTTTTGTAGGTAGGTGGCTATTAAAAGAAAGTTGGAACCCCCCCACTCCAAAACTGTTAAGAAATCGAAAAAAAATATGGGCCAAAAAAGGTTGCATTTTTCTTACCATAAAGATCTACCGATTTGTTTTTAAATAGAAATTAAAAAATGTGTTTCTTCTAGGTGGAGATCGAGTAAAAAAACTACCGGTCTTATTGTTGCATAAATGCCGACATTTCGCCCAAGCTTGCGAGTGATTTATCTAGGCTAATTTGGCGAGTTTGGGCGAAACGTCGGCATTTATGCGACAATAAGACCGGTAGTTGTGTTACTCGCTCTCCACCTAGAAGGAACCTACCTTTTAATTTCTATTATTTTTATTGGAAGAAAAATATTCTTAATTGTTTTTTTAATATTTTCATAGTTTCGATAAAAAACGACCCCTTTATATTTTAAAGTCTAAGGAAGGTAATTAGAAACGCTTTTTGTACGTTTTGATTTTGCTGGGGGCAATATTGTTTTGCAATTGACCTTCCTCCCCAAATTTGAATATGTAAATTAGGAGCCCTGTTTACTTCCAACCCAGACTATTTTAAATAATTTTTAACGAAATACTAACAATGTAAATGTAATCATATTGGTTGAGCTTTTTGTAATACTCTCTGTTTGGTTTTCCTTTCTTTTTTGTCTGTTAATTTGTTTTATACAAATCCTTAGTTTCACTCGTTACTTTTTTTCTCTTCAAAGGCATTTTACTTTTTATATCTTGGGCGTGCCTTTAGCATTTATTTCCTTGGCCTTCGTTTTCCCTTTTATTGTTTTTTTTCTCTTGATACCATTTCTTCATTAGAGAGAAGTTCTCCATAGGTTTGGGTATCGCCTTATTTATTATAGTTCTACTTTCTACTGCAGGATTCGTTTTTTCATACTGTTTAAAAAGGTTTTTCAAGATGTGAAAGATATGAGCTTGTGTTGCTTGTGATGAGTGTATTTGGTCTGCCATCTTATTTGCAAGGTCGTTTGTGTGAAGCTACATAGATTCGGGATGATGGTTCTTGATGGATACTTCGTGTATCTAACAACTGTGATGCACCTTGGGGACTATAGCACCAACCTACAAACTTTGCAGGGTGTAATATGCTAATGAAATATAAAAGTGTCGGGTTGTCGCGGACAGTGATTCATCATAGTTTTACTTTCATCCAAAAAATATTTTGCAACTATTCACTTTTTGACAGTTGCCAACGGATTTGAAATACTTTTTGAAGGGTATAGAAAAGTTTGTAGGATTATCTCCTCGTCTGTAGTCCAACTGTTAAACTCAAATTAAATGTTTTAAAGGAGAGTGAAGTTGGAAAAATGTTTGGAAGGCAGCAGAAAGGGCTTAGAAAGGGGAACGACTTAAAATTGGCTCTTTTAGCGTTGGCATTTATGAAGGAGAGGAAGGGGATCGTTATCGCTCGTTTTAGCAACGAAATTGACAGTGCGAGGAAAAATAGAGCTGAAACTTGTTGTCAAAACTAAGAGTTTGGGAATGATGGATGCTACCCGTGACTTGAAGTACTTGAAGGATCAATTGTTTCCCGTATGGAAGAATCGAACTTTAAAGAAGGTGAACAACGCAAACAAGACCGGTACCGGGAGAGGGAGAAAGTGGCAATAGGAATGTTTGCAAAAAAATGAAAAACCTTTGAATCGTGATAACCTACAAAATGGTCTTACAATTAAATGTATAAATTTTAAAGAACATGCAATTACTTGTTATGTAGAAAAACTTGCCAACAGTATTTATAGCATTTATAACGGATGTTCAAATAAAAAACCTTATACAAAGTTTAGGTTAGAATTCGATGCATTGAAGAAAGTAGGTATCCATTTCTGTCAATTTTTAGGTTATATTTAGGTCACATTTTAACGAAGATGCCTTCCCAGTCCAGATTTTTGTTTGAACACTCGTTATTTATTATTTAAATTTATGTTTAGTTTGGGAGTTAGCCACTAGCAATCATAATGACATTTGCAAAAAACCTAAGCTGCGCATGCGCCGATTAAAGTACTGACGTCATCGCTCGGGGTGCGTTTTATAGCCTCGTTATATTCATAAATTTTATTATGTACATATTTGTGCGCAAAAAAATTTTGAGCGATTTCGTTATTATTACGTGATTCTATAACGTAAATACCATGCATTTCGTCGACTATTCTGGAAAGGATTCTCCACAAACTCCTTATCAGTTAGATTACTATTACCAAAAGTTTGCAACTGTTTCGGTGTGAATAGCAAAAAAAATCGTGGGTTCGAGTACCCTCCCAACAAAAAACAGTGCAACATGCAAGAAATTGCATTTTCATTTTTTGAAATTTTACTTTGGTGGCACAAAAATCTTCCTTCCCTACTAAAAATATTTCATTTTTCATCCAAAATCTTTACCTTGCAATACTTCACCTCTCCCTTTGGTGAACCGAAAATCCGGTGCAAGATGAAAGGTGCAGTATGCAACATGGTGATATATTCCCTTGGTCAGCATTACATCTATTTCTTGTTGAGTTTATAGACGGCCCTGGATAAGAGGCTAATTTGTTTCTATCACTGACGTTGTAGTAAATGCTGTCCATCTTTTTTGGGCTAAATTATATGCTTTGAGGAAACTTCGGCCTACAACACTGAAAACGCATTTATCCAATGGTTGGAGCTTGTCAGTAAGATATCTAGGTATATAACTAGACTTATATTGATTTAGCTTCCTCAATGATACGGACACCGATATGATTTTCTGGCATTCTAACTTGATGGGGTAGGATATAAGAAATAAAGCTTTGTTGTAACCAATTAAAAAAATGGGTTTCTTCCATCCATCCACTTTTAGAAACACCTATCAGTATGCCTTTTCTGAAGTCCACCTACCTTGTACACAGCTCTCTTAAGGTAGTTTCGACGCATCACCAGAAATACATGCTAGTAAGTAGTACATTCCCTGCAAGATCCCCCTAATACTCGACTTACCGGTATTCCTTTTTGTCCAATAGCTCGTATGCAGCTGGGGTCAGTAAGGAAGCCTGACTCATCAGCATTGAAAACAAAACAACCCATTTCTGTAGACTTCTGCCCTTTTCATAATACTGAACATAGAAAAGTATACATATAGTATATATATATTTTAAAACGTTGCTATATAGAAAAGATAAGAGGAGAAGTAAACAAATTCTCGAAGGGTTGATTTCTATAAATACGCGTTTTTAAAGTAATGAATGATAATGGCCTATATATTGACCCCATTTGACCCACACAACATAACTGTTCTCTCTTTTCAGTGCATGTGCATTCATTGATCCTATTTGACACTTATATAACTATTAAATTAATAAGTTTGGGATCCATTCTTGGTATTGGTCGATGATAATGTATGAAGACCTGATAAAAATTTTTTCTCTCATTTTATCATCCTGAATCCCTACCTCAACAATCACTTTTCACTGAAATATATGATGATCGAACAGAATAGTACAGTCATTGTCAATGAAAATGAACATGTTCAGGTAGAAATTGTAAGGGGTGTGGTCACAGTCTAAAGGGAAAACCCTATTTATGATCGTTGCAATAAACATATTAACTTCCAGGTAAACAAGGAAATCCTTTACACGTTTTAGGAAAACTAGTTAGAATAATGAGACTGCTATAGAAGTTCTTGAGCAAGGATTAAATGCAAAGAATAGGTACAGATTAGACCATTATTCAATAGGATTTAAATAAAATGTTTCTAATTGCGTTTCTTTATTGTTACAATTTATTTTAAAGTTTTTATTGAACTTCATTTCTTACAATAACAACTAATATTTCCGGCATCCCCATTCCCCAAAACATTTAAATAGTAAGATTTTTATTTCCTTTATTATTATAATATCTGTTACTTTACTTAACTCGTTTTGTTATTTTCAAATATTTTAATTATACTTTAACCACATAATCGATAAATTAAAAATTAAAAATTTTAATTGCAATAATTTCAATGATAATGCAATATTCAATCAAAATACCCAAACACAAAGATAATGAAATATTGTTACAAAAAATAAAGAGCTATTCGATGATACTAAAATATTTTAATTTGAATGGTATTAAATTTTCCATAAGCTTGGTATTGGTTTTTTAATCCTCACATGGAAACAAAAGTATATAATATACTACAAAAACTGAGATTCATACATATATAATTGAAGTAAACAAGCTTTCAGTTTTCAATTTGTAAAAGAGAATAAGGAAGTGTAAAAAATGTACTTGTTTACTGGGAAGATTAAAATGTTAATTGCACGATCATAAATAGGGGTTTTCCCTTAGACTGTGACCACACCCTACCTGGACATGTCCATTTTCATTGACGATGACTGTACCGTGGCGCGCGTCGCATGGAGCGTAGGAACGACCGTTTCAGGTGGCTTTCATAAAAGACACCAAAATGTAAACTGAAAAAATAAATATGTTTTCTGAATACCTTGCTGCCGACTACTCTTCTTTTTTAACTGCGGTAGGAGGGTGCTGTAGCCACTCTTATGGAAAATGTGATCTTAAATTTTAATCAAATAATAATAATTTACTCAGTAACACAATCGCATCCCATATTTCACAAAAATAAAACTCTTTAGTCTGTGATAATGAACAAAGTTGCATTTTAATACAAAGATAATTATTAAGGACGCATTTGTAAACTAAAAAAGAAAAAACGAAGGAGTGATGTACAAAATGCACATGTGCATTTTAATCCCACGAAAATGCGCTTTTAACACTTGCGCTAATTACACACAACGTTTGCCTTTAAATGAGTTAAATAATGTCATCAATTAATTAAAACAAGCGGATTTCCGGTGGAGTTAATAACTGAAAGACGAAATAAAAAAAAAGACAAGAACTTGTTTTTTTTCGACCCGAATTGAAATTGTAGTAATATTTTGTTTTTCTTTCATTTTTCTATGGATTTTTTCATACCATGAAATGAATGAATATAATGAAGGAAATTCAATAATGACAGTGATATTCGGTGTAGGGGCACTTTTATAATCGGAAAGGGAAAATATAATAAATGATGGTCACGTATTTTGCGGAAGAGGTTTCGAAATGCCTGAAATAAAATTATGTAGATTAAACTTTTTATATTGCCGCTTTAATTACGTTATTTCACAGAAGTCGTCTCAATTATACCCAACTTTCGTTTTAATAAAAGTGGTAATAAAAACACGTAGGATGTGGGTCTTCTTAAAAAAAATATGGTTTGTCGCATTGTTGCTAAGACTTCCAGCATTTAATTAAAAAATATTACTTTTCTTTTGAGAAAATCAAATTTAAAAACCATAATTGTGATCATTTACAGTTGCGTTATAAATACTCATAAAAAGATAAGTAAGCGCGGAAAAATCCGAGAAAAAGAAAAAGAAAGAGTCAATCGGCTTTGTCGCTTAAGTTAATGTTTTCATCTGTCTTTAAAGATGTGACACTTGTCTGAAACTTGTTAAAATATCGTCTTCGTTGAATGTAGATTAGTTTCAATCCAGAATAAATGTAAATTTTTTCCAACTCAAATTTAAATTTAAATGATTTTTTTCTTATATAATCTACTTATCCTTATTTTGTTTTGTGCATTCTCAAAATTTTTGTTTTTAATTCAATTATATTTTTCTGTTTACTTTATAAATTTACTTGCGACGAATACTAATTAATACGATGTACGTTGATTTTATTCTTTTGTAACGAAAATGTTTGTGGATAAATTGTCGTTCTATATTTAGCACGTTAAGGCACAACTAGATTTTTGCGTATTTCATTACTAATTACCTTGTTCCAATTGACTAAATCCTTTGTTTTTTAATTATTTTCAATTTATAGAGACAAAATCAATAGTATATATTGTTATGATTAAATTTATTATATCTTAGCTAAAGCTTATTTTTTACTAGCAAGATAATTTTAATTAAGTGTTTGGAGTTCTTGAATTAGATAGAAATCTAATCTTCTATAAAAAAACCTAAAAAAATTAATTAAATAATTTTAAGAAGAATAGCTTACCATTGTTGAAGTTAATTGAGAGTATGCAGCAACATTTGTGTGTAACGTTGGTTGTGAAAGTGATAGGAAAATTTGACGTTAGATGGCATGCGAGATGGAGAGGTTTTTTGATTATTAAGGAATCAAATAGGTTTATAGCTAGCTATTTATTGTATATGTGTTTTAGTAGGCAGATTATCCACGCAAGAATTTTTAATCGCGAGAACGAAGTTCGAGCGTTTAATTTTCTTAAGGGGATAATATGCCACTAAAACACGAATGCAATACAAGATTTTATCCACAATCAAACCAATTTAATTGAAAATAAGTAATCTGACAGTTCTAAAATTTCAATGTAGTAGCAAATATTAGAAAATTTAGTGAAACTTTGGGCGGCTTTGCATTATTAGTTGCTAGGATGCTTGTTTATTAAAACAATATTTATGAAAAATTAGAAATCGTTTGTGTGCTTCGTTTTGAAAAATGTCAGAAAGTGATTCTTTGTCGGTAGAAATTAAAGCAGAAGCTGAAGAAGTAACCCTGCAACTGTTGCCTACAAAATCTAAAGATGCATACATAAAGAATTTGCTACCTTTAATGAATGGGAGAGAAAAGAGTGCAAACATCATAAACGAGGACGTCCTGTTGGCTTATTTTTTTAAATGTAAGAAGCAAGTTTGCCTCCTCGTCGATGTGGACGAAATATTCAATGTTAAGAGCAACTTTGAATGTGCATAGAAATATTGACATATCAAAATACGGCAAATTAATTGCTTATCTCAAGAGCCAATGTAAAAAACTACACAAGCCAAAGGCAAAATGCTTGAGAGGGGACACATCGAACAGTATCTGATGAAAAGTACTTAATGATGAAGGTACAACCAATTTTCTTTTCTTTTGTATTGGTATCTTAATTATTTCAAATATTTCTAGGTCTGCTGTCATAATGGGTGTTTGTGGAGGTTTACGATGCAATGAACTGGTAAACTTAAATATTGAACATGTGAAAAATAAAGGATCTTTTATCTACGTGTCCATCCCAGAAACAAAGACCAATATGTCAAGTTTCACTGTATTAGACGAAGGATTCTAAAAGTACTATTTCGCAGGGAAGATTTTTTTTGCGATATATAAATTCAAAATGCACCGTGCAACCTGTGGGAATTAACTATTTCCAGAATCCCCTCACAGATTGCTTCTTTCTTAAAACTTCTAGACGCTAAATCCTACACGGGCCATAGTATGCGCCGTTCTTCGGCGACTCTGTTGGCTAATGGTGGTAGTGATATTCTCACTCTTAAGAGGCACGGAGCGTGGAGGTCATCTAGTGTTGTTGAGGGGTATATAGAAGAAAGCGAGTCAAATAAAATCGATAGGTATTGCTAGAAAAATTCAAGGAAAATCCAGCACAATGCAAGAGATCTCCGCGATGCAGTCTTCCTCAAACGTGGTTTGTGTAAATGTAAATCCTGATATTGCAAATAAGTTTACTTTTGATGTTAACGTGAATGTTAATATTAATGTTAATAAATAATTACTAAATTTTCTGCAAATTTTTCTTGAATTTTTATATATTACAAAACACTAATGTTTTATGGAATTTAAAACACTAGTGTTTTATAGGTGTTATAATACGTTTCTTAGCGGCATAATAATAGCTCTATAATATGGTGATTGTGGATAATAGTATATTATACACCAAGGTTGTGAAGTCAGTCATTATTGCCTTTAGCACCGCCCCTCGCGAAATAAGGTGCGTAGGCAATAATGGACTTCACAACCATGGTTTATATACTATTTTTTCCACTACTAGCCAAATTTAAGCCAAAATAAAAAATAAACATTTTCTTGTAAAAATCAAGTAGCACAGGAATGCAAATAAATCAAAAAGCATTAAAAGCTACATACGTTAATAAACCAACTTCAACTGATTCACTAAACACTTGTGTGGTATATTTCACCTTCATTTTCTGAAAATTATTCGGAGTAATATGTAAATTAGTTGATTTAGGAGCCAATCGCAGCGGTTTAGATTTGTCTGACATGTAGAAATTTTTAATGTCTTTCCAAGATGCTTTATTGTTATTAAAGATTATATCGTATTTAATCAAGTTATTTTGCACCGACTTCAATAAATAGGGGACATCGAAGAAATAATAGATTTTCTTATCGTTTACGAGAAGGTATGGTTTTTCCGGTGATACATCTATTCTTTTAATTAGGTTTCAAAAATTTTACTACTGCCATACCATTGGCACCGCATTGTAGTTGTAGCTTTTCTATGCAGTTTAATACTATCGACTTCAGTTTGTCACCTTTGCATATCGTATTTGTAAAGATTTAGCACAAGGGTTGTTTAACTCTGTATATCTCCTGCTTCTTAGTGGTTTCTTTTTTAAGTTCACTTGGGCTGTCACATTTTCTGCTCTGCTTTCGGGAAGTAATCATTGGGACATGTTAACTTCAATTGAAGTGCTTTCTTTTCACGTTGCAATTTAAGAATGTTCCTCCGTAATTTTCTTTATCTAAGAGTATTTGAGCTGCAAGCTTGAGTAGTTTTGGTATAGCTAGAGATGTTAACGGGCATTTATTGCTTGCATCATTTTAATATTAGGTTTCAGAAATTGACACTTGTAATTTATTTAGGAATGGCAAGTGTTCGCCACATACTTGTTTAGCTTTTAGAGTCGACATTTTTATGCAACAGATCGGACCTTCCAGATTCTGTTAACCATTCAAAACACCTACAACAAAATGTTTGTAATTTACTTAAAATTCTTCATGTAATTTAACTCGCCTGGTTAAATCTCTTTTGGGTAACCTGAAAGAACTGATTCTACCATCATATTTAATAAATAAATAAATTCAGGTTATGTATTTGCGGTTATGGGATGAGGGCGCGAATTTTAAACTAATGGTTTTTTTTTTATTCAAATAATTTTATCGTGTTAGGTAATTTTAAGCAGCAAATACGTTAAAGATAATCACCTGGATACACAAAATTATGTTTCACTCGTTTTTGTTAAACAACTATTCTTAGATTCCCAAAAAAAATTGAATTTGTCCATTATTAACCTAGGTCAACAATAGAAAAAATTATTAACCACTAATAGAGAAATTCAACTTCTCAGTTGGCTAGGAGACGCAATAATTGTCCACTTCACAAAAATAAATTTTTTTAGAGTTTTAGGCATAGATAAAAGCGTGTTTTAGGTAGTAACGAAAATTATAAAAAATAATTTCAAACGAAGTACTGTTTTTGGATTGAGTGATAAAGTTGAAATGATGAAATAAGAAATGGAGGTATGGTTGATGGATGGAAAAAGGGACATAAAAAGCAAAGTTGAGCGGTTTACATTTCCGGATAATGGAGGCAAGAAGCAATAAAGTACGGGTTGTTTTTTTTTTTAAAGTTGGACTTACTCCAAGTTGGAGGGGAAAGGACGTGACGGGTGGCCGTTTTTCCTTGAAGAGTAAGGAGGTAACGTGGTTGGAACGGAGTTTATTTTTGAACGGTCTGGATGCGCTTGATTTGTAAAAGGAGAAGAGGCCATCTGGATGAACACAAGGAGGATATAATTTTCCAGATAAGTTTTTTGTTATTTGGAATTGTTGTGTTTTTTTCCTTTTATCAAAAACTTAACTTAAAAATTGATTAATAGTAGTTGACATTTTGATTTATTTTATTTCATTCGAAAGTACATTAAATAATTTATGTAAGGGATTTTTGGAATAGAAGATTTGAAAGAATGGGATTTTTATATCATGTGCTAAGTGGTTGAAAATGAGCTAGCTGGGATATGAAAAAAATTGATTTCACAACAAAAAAGAAAAAATATTAGTATTTAGTGATTGAGCAATTATAGTTAGGTAGAAATTCATTAGATTATTTTGAAAATTCTCAATTCAATCATAACAATGTATTATTGTTGTTTATATGTTCGTATCCTGTACTAATAAGAGGCACATTAATAAATAAATGAAATGGTACGTAAGAAATTAAAATTAAATGAAATTTGTGTTAAAACAATTTTTTTTCAACGACGTCGGACAACCCAACAACACGAACTCTAAAAAAACAAAAACCAAATCGTATCTCTTCATCTGTTGTGGTATCTGGTTTTAATTGCAGTTCTTAGTTCTGTAGTAGATAATATTTATGTAATCAACGCACTAAAGTTTGATATTTCATCATGAATGTGTTTAGTTGCAGAGGCGACAGCCGAGGCAAATAAAACACGTGAGTCATGAAAGAGACCTTTAGTGCCGAGGTACATATTATATTTTTTCCGAAATCCCAAAATATTAAACAAAATCTGACAATTTTATAACGTTCTTTAAGTAGCAAATGTAATCAGCTGTTTTCTTTTTTACGTCAAATATTTTCATCGCGCATGCCTCGTCGTGTAACGAATTACTTTAGTGCCGATTTTATTTACTTTACTGCCGATTTTTTTGTACTTTAGTGACGATTTCGGAAAAAAATATTTCTGACACATATTAAGGACACAAACCAAGGTTGGACCTTGGTTGTAGTGAGTCAAGGCTTCAGGTCTGGTGGTTACGATTCACAGACAGTATTAGAAATCACCAAATTAACCTCCGAAACGTGTCATTTCAACCGGAATTGGTTTTTGGTCGGCTAGCTCGAAGTGCGAAACATCAATATAATAAAAGGCCTGATAGAGGAAAGCCTCATCTTTAACGTAGTGTTTGAGATTGGCAGTGGCAAGTTTTTAATTTTTCAATTGTTCAATTTAGTAAAGTACGTACCTATGTCATAGTACGCAAATTTTAAGCCTCGTTAAAATCGAAAAAAAGCAAAAGTATGAAAAACACCCAAAAGGACCTGATAAGAAGAGCCTCTTCTTTACCGTGGTGTTTAAGATTGGCGACGGAAAGTCCTTCATTTTTCAAAAAAAAAAAAAATATTCAAAGTTCAATTTAGAAAAGTACGCAAACTTTAACCCTCAATAAAGTCGAAAACAGGTAAAAGTATGAAAAACGGCCGAAGGACACGTGGTGTTTGAGATTGGCAGCGGCAAGTGCCTTAATTAAAAAAAATAAATTAAAGTACGTATGTAATTCAATGGAAACATTAAGGTCATCAGTACGTTTAGTAATAGGAATTTTCATGTAAAAGAGGTAATTTGAGCTATAGAATATTTAGTATGTGTATAAACAAGGGAAATCTGTAGGCTGCTACGCATCCACCTTACAATAATTCTTATCACAACTAAAAACAAGCGTTTACCGCAGAACTCCACCTCGCCCCGATAAGCTAAAATAAAATTGCGTTTTAGAAAAAAATGTTTCAAACAAAAGCTATAGACAAACTTTTTTTGGTTGCCAAACAACATCTAGTCATTTTTTGAGGACTATTGTTTGTGTTGACCTGTAGGTCCTTTAGGTGACCTTTGTCAAAAAAAGGAAGGTGGTTAGGGATAGGGACATTTCGTTCTACATTTTGACACAAACTGGCACCACGGGTAAATTAGTTCACAATAATAAAAAAATACAAAATTTAGAATTTTTTTTTTATAATTAACTTCTAACAAACATTAACCCTCCTTTTACCTTATTAAAAATCAAAAAAATAAAAAAAAAAGGGAAAGGTAAGGTAAAAAAGTGTTTTTTTTTGTTGTTGGCGGCGTTTTTTTATTTTTTTAATTAAAAATAAAAAAGAGTTGATTTAATTTGGTTATGTGTAGTAGATGTTGTTATATTGGGTTTTAAAAAATTTTTTTTTTTTTTTTTTACAATTCATTTTAAATTAATAATTTAATTTTAATTTAGACTTAAAATTTTTGGTTTTTTTTTTTTTTCAGTTAGTTTGGGTTGAATGCAGGTGTTTTTCCCTTTAATTTTTTTTTGGGAATAATATGTGGCGTTTAGGGTGTATACTCTAGACGCCGGGTCGAACCAGAGAAAGAATTCGGAATCGAGTCGGTTTTTACTAGCGTTTATTATTTGCACATACCGTAATCGAGCTGCACTATTTACAATTATGAATGAAAGCGGTGTAGGTCAGCAACATAGTAAGTCGCGTACTATGTGTTGCGTGATGATACTCGACACCGTGGTATCATATGTCGAGCTGAAGATCGCAGGCCGGGTTGAACTGGACCGATGGATTCGAACTCGGGCCAATACTTCAACTGATGTCGGCGGAACTCTGACTGAGAGTTATTGATTGCTGCTTCTTGACTGTTCAGCCATGACTTATCGACTGGTTAGTTACTACCCATGACTGTCGACTGTGACTGTGACTGATCGACTGATTTATGTTATCGTACCTACTTCGTTTTATACGTGCGAAGTAGGTTAGTTTGCTTTGTAAGCAAGGTCGTTAAGAAATGCTGTCAGCGTTTCCTTAATTGCAATCGTTTGTTTGATTTCCGCGTTTCCTTCGTAATATGCGGATGTAGAATTTGTGTTGATTGCGATGGGGTTGAGACGTCAACCCACATGGGTCCTTGCTGTGGATGGATCCACGATAAAGCGTGTCGAAGGTTTGTGAGCCAGAACATGCGAAGGAAGTTTCGTTTTTTTGGGCTCATTTTTTTGTCAGCGTTGTGCTTTTTTTAAATGTTTTGGGAAGTGAATTCACCTGCCGGATTGGGTGATTGTATGTGGCGCTTGGGTCGTGGTGGCGTTCTATGGGCTCGGTGTATCCGAGGTGGATGTACTTACGGAATTTGCAATCTCAATGTCTACGCGTTTAATGACTGGAAATGGTCCCTCGTAAGGTTGCTCGAGCGACGATTTAGCTGCGTCGCGGCGAACGAATATCTGTTTTGCGGTTTGCAGGTCTTTGAATATGGACGTGCTTTGTTGGGCGCTGTTGCGGATGCTGTGTTTGGTGCGCTCTCGTTAGCGCTGTTGCGGATGCTGCGATTAAGGGGTTTGTCGTTGCTGCTTTTCGTTTTGTTGCTGTTGCTGCTCCAGAGGCGAATTTGTGCATTATGTGTGCTGTATTCGACAGCTTGTGTGCGCGAGCTTGTTGCTCCACGCGTCCTGTATGCGACAGGCGAATGAACGTTGGAACCAGGCGTCCAAGCTTCGTGACGTGTGTGTGCGAGCATGCAGCTTCAGCGCGGATGTACGTCGAAGACTTGGGCCTGTGGGTTCCGTGACGTGTGTGCGAGTGCGGTTGATCGTTGACGGCTATGTCGTCGAGACGTAGTGCGCGTCATGATCGTTTGTTCCTCTGAAGCAGCGGTCGTGGGGTTCGTGGTCGTTGCAGCGTCGTTGCGTTTTATCTTAGCGGGTTTTTCTTGGGCGATGGCGTTGATGAAACGTCTTCGTTTGTGGTCCATCAGCCCAAGTTGATGTGCGTTACATTATTGAATGTGTGAGGAGAATGTCGGTGCCGACGATTTCCATGGCGGACCCAGCGATGGCACACGTTGTATTGGCGGGCGTCCTCATAGCAGGCATGATGTGTCGAACGTGTTGTCGTTGACGGGCGTGTCGTCGGGCGGCGGTTGGGGCAGCAGCGACCGTAGCGGGCGCAGTGGAGGTCGTTTTCCCGTTCATGTCGTAGCATAGGTATAAAAAATTTCGCGATTATACCTGATGTTGCCGTGTTGCTCCTTGTCGAATGTTTGTCTTTCTCTGATTTGATCACGTCGGGGTCACCACTGTGGCGTTTAGGTTGTATACTCTAGACGCCGGGTCCGAGACTCCAGAAAGAATTCGCAATCGATTGTTTGATTTCCGCCTTTCCTTCGTAATATGCGGATGTAGAATCCGTGTTGATTGCGATGGGGTTGAAACGGCAACCCCATAATAATAATTTGTCTCTTTTAGCACTACACATCACATTCACTAGATCTCACGATATTACCAACAAATGAAACCAAACCGTAAACAATAACATCGTCTTGTCCTTTTCCTAGTTACCTCGTCATTCACCAGATACTTTGATCGAATTTTCACTGCTGCTGATCGTAGAGAACTTCTTTCTCACCCCTCGGCCTTTTATTAAATGTTCGTGGCACATACACTTTAATTTTACTTAGTTCAAACGAACACCAAGTCGGGTACGTATTAAAATTCATCTTTTGTTCAATTATTTGAATATTTAATATTATTCGGTGCACTAGTTACTTTTATTATCGTTTATAATTTTATTTCCGCACTCTTATTTAACATTTTTCGCGTCACATCAAAATTTTTCAGTTTTCGTTAACGTTATTTGTAACGTCATTTCTACCGTATCTTTTTAATTTTCTATAACACGGACAAACGTAAGAAGAACCTAGGCGTCGGTTTGCGCCCATATTTATAATTTTTTCATTCCATGGCCTGCTATAATTTGATTTTTGAATTCAAAATCTAGCTAAGTTTTTCACCTTCTATCTCGCATCTATTGGTACCTCTCTGTAACTATAATAATTCCGGCTAGTTTCCTGTAATTCGGATATTAATTATTCGGAATTAATTGCATTTACTTTAATTAACTGGGGAAATGATCCATTAATCTTACCTTTTACGAATTCTTCTTGCATTTACTGCGCCATAAAATAATCAGTTAGTAAATTTTTACGTAACCTTAATTTTGAATGCAATTAGCGGTTTTTTTCAAATAAATCATTTTTGACTTTCGCTTGGATTGTTTTGGGCCTTGAAATTAGTTTCTACACTATTTTTTACGTAATACACTCTTAATCTTACACGCGCACATTGTTTTGTTAATTTTCTATTACGTTTAATAACCAATGACCTTTACAATTACTTAATTTTCTTAAAAAAATCATACTAATTCAAATTCAATCTAAGGTTTGATGCTGGATTCGACTTTTGGAGCTGCTGGAGGATCATAACTACATGGTTTTATCAAGGAACATGGACAAATTACTTCAATTTTCTAACCAGCTGCAAGAATCCTCCCGAACACCAACGGCTTCAACACATTTACAAGAATTAGGGTTTAATTGCAAGTGAATCATCACTTTTACACCAAATTTGGACCCTGGAATGCGGAATAACATCGCAATATGTAATTAAACGCAAACTTTAACCCTGATTAAAATCGAAAAAAATTTGAAATAAACCTTACCTGAATTTCTCATTGATGTGTGTACGAGGGCAGTTTGGAAATGATCTGGACTTAAGTAGAAAAAACACATTTTTGGGTTTAAAAACGATTTATTTCTCAACATAGATCTTGAGAATACGGTGGGTGGTCGACCAATTCGTAGCCCAATTCGTGTAATTTTGCCATGGCGAATGCCGACTCGTGCGCCGGTGCGTTGTCTTTGTGAAAGAGCATTTTTTTACGTGCCAAACCTGGGCGTTTTTGGCGCAACTCGGCATCGAAACGATCCAATAATGCTGCGTAGTACGCGCCAGTGATTGTTTTTCCTTTTTCCAAGTAGTCAATATGAATTATGCCTTTCGCATCCCAGAACAGTCGCCATCACTTTACCGGCCGACCGAGTGGTCTTTGCGTTCTTCGGCGGCCCTTCGTCGCTCTTGCGCCACTGTTTTGACTGTTCTTTGGTTTCCGGTGTGTAGTAATGCATCCAGATTTCATCAACGGTAACAAATCGGCGAAAAAAATCCTTACGATCATGCTGGATCTGCTCCAAAAGCTTCTGCGAAGTCATCACACGTTGGCGCTTTTGATCGGTTGTCAGTAAACGCGGCACCCATCACGCGGAAAGCTTTTTCATTTCCAAATGTTGGTGTACGATGTTACAAACACGTCCACATGAAATATTTAAAGGCTCAGCTATGTCACTGAGGTTGAGTCGACGGTCTGCCATAATCCTATCGTGCACTTAATTGATCATTTCTGGCGTAGTGACCTCAATTGGCCTCCCGGTGAATGGTTCATCGAAGACACTCGTACCACCACGAACAAATTCAGCTTTGCAAAATTTTACTGTTGCTAACGATGGTGCAGACTCGCCATAAACTTCATCCAACTCGGCTTTGATTTCTGCAGTGGTTTTCCCTTTTTTGTGAAGGAACTTAATCACCGAAGGATATTCAATTTTTTCCATTTTATCGAAAACACGAAAGTTGCTTGCTTCTGGCGTCTGTAAAAACCAAACTAATAGATTGTTTTGTTTGAAATTTTGACAGACGCCATGTATTGGATAGCAAATGTTAAAACCGAGAGGCATTCGTTTTCAAGTAACGCCATCTGTCAACGGCTAGATCATTTCCAAACTGCCCTCGTATTGTGTAGAAGATTAGAAGATGGAAGATTCTTAACTTTTATCGCTTTTAAGGATTGCGACTGAAAATGGTTTTAAGTGTATACGTTTAAATTCTCAGACATGTGTCCGCAAACGGAACATCTATTAACTTAACTATTATTGAACTTACATTTTTCAAGTTTTTTTAACTAAAAATTTGAATAAATACGTTTTCTACATTTTTATTTTTGTTTCAGGTAAGACGTAATTCTATTAATATTGGAAAGAAGTAACTACTGCTACATTGGTAAGCTTTATACTACGAAATCTACTTTATATCAATAACAAATACTATAGAAGTGCCGAATGAAAATCGTATAAGTACAAATTATGTTCCCTAATTTATTTTTAGCACGTGCTCACTAATTTTAACCTGAAACATTTTAAGTTTTGTTAAATGTAAAGTGAAGGCAATCATCACATTTAAACTGCCTTAAATTCTTATCTAATTTGTTCTTTAGCTTATACAGGTTGTCCAAACAGTTACGGAGTAAATTGCGAGTAAATCAAGTAGATTAAGCAAAAACTGCAAAAGACGTCAATTTTAATAGGAAGGGGGCGCAATTTGATAAATTTAGAATACCCCTTAAAATATTTGTTTCGAAGCTTTGACCATTGCTTGTACCGTGGTATGTTTCAATTAACTGTGTATTGTAGCGTTTAGAAGATACGGGGTGCTCTAACAAAATATTGTCTTTTGTTGAGTTGGTCAATACGAGTAAACTATGTGACGGTTTCGTAAATGGAAAGACTATATGATTTTCAATTGGTGATGAAGAGAATTCAGAGGAACTTTGAATATCTAACAGAATCATCTCTCACAGAGAGGTAAGCACCCCTTTAACAGTTTGTTTTATTATCCCTCAACTACCCTTCACTTAAAGGATATAGAAACAATTAATGAATAGAGAAGAAAAAGCAGGCCCCATTCTCCTACTTTGTACTGATCTTATTTATTGGAAATGTCAATGATTACAAAATAATAGCAATGTCTCTCAATTCAATAAATGTTGGAACTGGTTTCCGTTCACTTTCCCAATAAATCAGATCAGTTCAAATAAACTTGTCATAAAGAGAATAAAAAAATGTGGTCTGCTTTTTCTGTACTATTAATTTATTGTTTCTACCCTGTAAGTGAAGGATACCTGAGGAACAATAAAAAATGTGGCATTGTCTTGATAATGTTGTAAGTTCGAAGATAAGCAACCATTTCATGCATTTTTAAAATAAAATTGTTAAAGGAGTGCTTACCCCTATGTGAGGGGTGATTGTTAGATATTGAAAGGTCTTCTGAATTATTTTCCTTGACGATTTTAAATCATACCCTCTTCCCATTTACGTAATGACCGACTTGGTAACCAAGAACATTATTTTGTTACCTTGTATTATTCAAACACTACACTACAAAGTCAATTGAAACAATCTTCGATACAACTAATGACCTAAGTTTCCAAACAAATAATACCAGACCACTTCTTCCCTATTAAGATTTTTAAAGGGGTGACTTGCTTGAGGGATGATTATTATCTAGTTTGACCAAATTGCGCCCCTTCCTATTGAAGTTGAGGTGTTTTGCTTCTCTGTTGCTTTCTGCATAAAATAATATTTTAATTTTTTTCGTTCTTTTTTGCATCCGTTTTTTGTTTAGAAATTGTCCAAAAGAGTTATAAGAACACAAATTTATTTATGTATTATCCATCGAAATTTTAAAAAAAGTAGACTTTCCCTTCGTTGCCCTCCATCAAAAACAATAATTTGTAAACAACATTTTATCAAAAAAATTTACCGATACAATATCTTCCTCTTGTGAGGTGGAAGTAATAAACGTTTTAAAAAAAAGTCTATAGTAACCAAGATAGCGTTGTAAAAGGTGACCGATATGATAAAGGTGACCCTTGGCCGTAGTGAAAAATGTCCCTGGTGGCCGTTATGGAGAAATGAATGTTTTGAAGAAACACCGAAGGTGGTCGTTATGAACATTTTATAATAAAGTCAGTGACAAATATGAAAAGGTGGCCGTTGTCAAAAAAGTAGGCGTGGTAAACATGTAGGAAAACGACCGTTGTTAAAAAGTTATCCGTTGTGAACAAATGACATATGTCGATTGACGGGCAAATTTTAATGCATGAATTTAATAATGCTAGACCTATGGCGGACGGAGACGCCCCTGAGTGGAAATTTCCGGTTTTCGGATTTTTCCCGTTGGTTTGAAGGCAAGACTCATCGGTATGCCGAATTTCAAGTCTCTACGACGTCTGGAAGTACCCATTTAATTTCGGAGACGGACATGAAAAAAATAGGCGCTTTATTATATACGTTTAAAAGTGGCCTTAGTGATTTTAACGCACATAAAACTTCTTTTAGATCCGACACTTAAAATCTTAGCAAATAATATTTAGTTACCATTTCCCACGGTTGGGCATTCTTCTTAGGAGTGCGGACGATAGCAGAAGTGAAACACAGTCCTTTATTTACATCGACCTTTCGACTGGCCACTAGTTTTGAAGAAGCTCTAAAAGTTCAGTCATAACTCCCATACAGTGTACCTTTTTGGTCCAGAATTTTGTTTAAAACAATGCATTTTAATATTAGAGGACACACTTGCAAGTGCAGCCTGCTATTACTTATTTGGATATGCTTTATTTAGAGAGCTATGACTATGCTCCGTCATGTTGAAACCAAAGTCTTCGTTTGATGTCTAGCGGTAAGTCATCAAGAAGCTCTGGCAGAACATCATTTAAGAAAGTAACATAACTTTCATCATTCAATCGGTTTGCGAAAATCTAAGGTCCAATAACCTACTCCCCTGCTATTCCAGCCCATACATTTACTGTAAAACATCGGTGATGTGAACTAATAAATGTTGCGTGGGAATTTTCATCACACTACAGGTATAATTATTGCGATAATTAAATACACGGTTCCTTGAGAAACAATCTGCGTCTGTAAATAAAATATACTTTTTCAAAACGCCTCTGAAGATTGCAACGCTGAGGAAACCAACGACCAAACAACTATCTTGGCTGGAAGTCTTTAGGTCCCACAGCTTGCACTTTTTGTCTAGTAAATGGATGAAGTCCTTGTTCCTTTAGAAATTGCCACACGGTTACGTGGCTTACACCCAATCTATTTGCTATTACTCTTGTGCTCGTCGATGACTCATCTTCAATAATATTAAGAATTACTTCTTCAAATGTAGGGGTTCGACGTAATCTATTGGAACTCCCACCAATTGCTGTGTGAAAACTTCCAGCCTCTGACAAACATCTACATCTTCTTATATGTATATAAAAATGAATTGCTATTTACCTTTGTCACACCATAACTTGAGAACAACTTGATTCAAGTTTTTTTTCAAACTTTTGTAATGCTTCATGGAAGGTTCTTACGGAAAGAAAAATTAAATATTAAATTGAAAATATTAGAAAACTTAAGCGCGTTTGACTGTTTGCGCGTTGGATAGTTCGCGCATCGTGCGCGCATCTACAAGCTTTAAGTTTGTTGAGTGAATTTTTTGAGAGCGTTTGTTCATTGCAGTCACTTCATCACAATTATAACCTGGCAATCGATTACAGTTGAGAGCAAATAATTGCCATTGGCCTAATAAACGTTGGGTATCCACATTGTGAGAAATTTCACTTCAAAAATGTTACGCCAGTGGTTAAGTTAAATTGACGTCATTGGTAAAACCACCAGAGCCACTACATTCACTGGTTTCCGGAAATGGGCCAGTTTTTTAGATATTTTTTGATACATATCCAGTAATATAATAATTGCTTTCAAATGACGCCATTTGGCATAAGAAAAGTTATTTGAGATTGAAGACTATTATCTTACTAGAGATTCCTTGAAGTGGAGGGACGAAATTAAATCACTACCCTGGATTCAATATGCCGACGTTTTGCCCGACCTATGCGGGCTTTTTTTCAAGGCTTCTTGAAATTAAAGCGTGACAGTTACATCTAACATACTATATATAACCAACAAACTGTACAGTACATTAATCACTTACATTAACGGCTGTCACAAATTAAAAGAGATTTATAAATTAAATAACTAAATATATATTATCACGACACACTATAGCACGAACAATGTTCGTCCGTTCGTGTTTCAAGAAACCTTGAAAAAGCCCGTATAGGTCGGGCGAAACGCCGGCATATTGAGTTCAGGGTAGTGAATTTAATTTCGTCCCTCTACTCAAAGAATCTCTAGTAAGATAATAGTCTTCAACTTTAATTGTGGAGGATAAATAAAATTAATTCAATTGTTATTTGAGATTATTTTACTTTCAAGGTAATTATAATGGGAAATAATAAACTTTGACCACCACGTGGCTGGTGCCAAGTGTGTTGGCAAGTTTTAATTGAAATGGTATAAAGTACGTTGGTAGCTATGAATTGCCAAAAACAACCAAAAGTGAGTGTTTTCAATTCTTTCAGTTAAATTTCTGTACTTCCAAATACAGCTGTCCCTCGATAATCCGACAGTTAAGAGACCGAGAGAGTGTCGGATTACCGAAAATGTCGGATTACCAAAAATGTCATATTATCAAAGATGTTTTATTCTTAATGCGTTTGAACACAATGAAGTTAAAAAAAAAGGAAGAAACAGTAAAGGTACATGTAATTTATTAATACCAGGATACAAAATGACAGTACATGTAAGTTTTAAAGAAATACTGAAAGAAATTTAAGTAAAATCTACAATATGTATGTACATACATACATATGTATTTACACATTAAAGAAGTCTGTGATTTTCTTTTGTTTCTTCGCACGCAGGCAGTCCGTCATTGCTTGTTCTTGAATACCTTTTAACATCAAAATATTTGAAAAGTCTAATTCTCTCTCCTCACACCAACGAAGCAAAGTTTTCGTTGCCGATAACGCTTCATCGCAGCTGACGGTGAAGTTTTCTCTGGCACTGCCTCCTCGTTCACTTCGTCATCTACTGTCATGACTTTCTGGATTATTTCTGCTTCTGATACATCATAAGCAAGGTTGTCCTCAATAATCCATGTTCCTGAATTCCTCACTTGATGCTGGCGGAAGTTTCACTTCGTTACAAATTTCAAGTGCAGCCTCCAAAATAGATTCAGAATCGTTGGAAGAAGAGTAGCATGTTGTAAGATGTGGGTTGTTAGGCCAAATATTCTTCCAAGATTTTATCAAGGTTGTGCTTTTTAGTTGCTGCCAAGCAAATGCTGCATTCAAAATCGCATCCTTAATGTTAAAGGATTTCAAAATGGCTGCAATGTCATCATTACGTTGACTGACAATATCCATTAAAAGGCGCTTTTGTAATGTGCCTTGAGAGTCTTTATGACGTTTTGGTCCATTGGCTGGATCAAAGCGGTCGTGTTTTTGGGCAAGTACATTACCTCAATGTAACCATCGGCAGTTTTAACTTTTAATTCATCCTTGTCAGGGTGTCCGGGTGCGTTGTCAAGCAATAGAAGGGCTTTCACTGGTAACTTCTCCTTTTTAGTTCTTGCTTAACTTGAGGGACAAAGCTTTTAAAGTACCAATCATGAAAAACCTCTTTTGTGACCCATGCACGGCTTTGACACATGTAGGTTACTGGTAAGGATTCGACCTTTACGTTTTTAACGCACGTGGGTTTTTGATTTACCAACAACTAACAGTTTTAACTTGTGAGTTCCTGAAGCATTCGCACATACCATCAGAGTGATTCTTTCTTTTTGTAATTTTCTTCCAGAAACTTTCTTTTCATCTTCGGTTACAAATGACTTTGTTGGTAGCTGACGCCAATTCAAGCCGGTTTCATCGGCGTTATAAATTTGTTCAGGAACTAGGCCAAGTTCATTGATTTTTGCGTCCAATTTTCCAATGAATTCCTGGATTTCAGACTCGTTAGCAGACACTTTTTCGCCACTCATCTGCATAAATCGTATACCATGGCGTTTTTGAAGTTTTCAAACCACCCGTAACTAGCGCGGAAGTCAGTTTTCTTTGTTATTTCTTGGTAAAAACTGGGCTTTTTGTTTCAAAATGTCTCCTGAAATAGGTGCATTCCGGTTTCGCTGCTGTTTGAACCAAATGAAAGAGCGTCTTCGACCTCGGGCAACTCGCTAGTCTTAAGAGTTTTTCTGTTCCTGGGCTCATCATCAACAGACTTTATGAATTTTTCAATTTTTCCCTATTTTTCACAATATCGTAGACAGTAGGTCGTCCAATGTCATACTCTTTAGATATTGCACTCGGAGTTTCACCACGGTCTATTCGTTTAATAATTTCCCATTTTTCAGATAAACTTAATGTTTTATGTTTACGTTTCACACTTGTGCTTGCCATTTTTACACTGTCACTACACGCAATCACACTGTCAAAACGTAACACAAAGCAATACATAGTTACATACTACTTTCCGTCCGAAACTATACAACACAACTGCTGAACTAACTACACTTGACTGATCTGTCCCCACAGAGCGGAGGGAGGAGGATTCATGTCACTGCAGGTTTGTTTTGCTTCCTGCCGGAGCGGTGGGAGGGAGATGCATGTTGCTGCCTGTAGCGTGTCGGACTACCGAGTACGTCGGATTAAAAAGTGTCGGATTATCGAGGGACAGCTGCTTCGCTATAAAATTACTCATATAACATTTATTTAACCTTATAGGTTCATGGTCAAACATCATCGAACAGATTCCTCGCACAACGACAGAAAGTTTTTTTTTGAAATTTGTTTGTGACCTGTTTAGCAGACAAGCCGATAGCGTTGTGTACACGACAATTTGACAGAAAGACCAATTGTGGAACCATTCAAAATCATGTCGAACCCATCGAGAAGACAGGACAACATCTGTCGGGCCAGCTAGTATTCTTATAAAAATATGACAACATTTGCTAACTATTTAGATATTTTCTCCGATAAATTCTACGAGCTTCTTGTGCATTTCTCCTTTCTTCTCCAAAAACCAAAAGCATGTTAAGAAATACTGATAAATTATTCATTTTTGTACACAAAGTATGCAATTTAATCACAAGCTTACCTTTTTTTAAATGATTGTTGCAGTTTGTTCAAATTTATTTTGTAATGCAATTGAAATAAGAACTTTTTTGGACAGATCGAAAAAAAATCTTATAGTAGATAGTTTGAGAATTTTATAAATGTTTTATTTTTAAAAATCGATCGGGTGGTTTCGAATTACTTAGAATAAGGGAACAAAGACGATTTTTCAAAAAACAAAAAAGAAGTCAATAACTACGAACTGGGGCTCCAAATAAAAAATTTGAACTAAGAAAAGTTGTTCGTTTCAATGTGATCTATCTGCGGTTTTCGGGTGTTACAACTTAGTATTAACACCTTCAGCATCTTAAAATCCAAATTGTCGGTGTGGTCTGAAGATTTTTGATAAATCTATTGGATCAAAAAAGTGGCGGTCAATATTCAGTCAATAATGAAATGTTATATAGCGTCATCCCCCAAGTCCGCACCAAATGGTAAACTTATTTATTATGGGTTTTTCGATAAAAAGTTGTTCTTCATAAAAGCTTGTGCATTCCCTAAAACTAAAAATACACCAACAAAATGTGACAAAAGATGCGTAATATACGAGCAATTTTTGGTGTCAACAAAAAATCAAAAGAACTTTGCACCAAAAATATGTTTTTTCTAATGAATAAAAAAATTGACCATAATTAGCAAAATAATTGGGCAATTTGTAAATTACAAGTCTTTTAAATAAACTGTTGTATACAAAATGTCTTTAATTATCATTTAAAGACAAATCTTTTTTCTTATAGCCACCATTTTAAAAAATTGAAAAATTAAAATTTCCCCTAGATGGCCATGACTTCAAATCTTGATGTTTTTTAATAAAAGAACAACTTTTTCAAACAAAATTTTTTGATACTTACTGAAATAAGGCCAATTTACTCTTGACTCAAAATCAAATTTTCGAATGCACCTCGTATATTAAGCGTCTTTCGCTACATTGTGTTTTTGCATTTTTAGCTTTAGAGGATGCACAAAGTTTTTATCGAAAAACCCATAATAAAGAAGTTTCTCATTTGGTGCGGACTTTGGGGATGACGCTGTATAACCACTTACTTTCAACATCGCTGCTATATATCCGAACAAAACCAGGATTACAAATTCATGTAAATTATTAAAATATAAAAATTGAGTTTAAATCAATAATACGTATAACATGGTTAATAATATTACGGTTCTAGTACAGTTGCTAACACGGGCATAGTTTTTAAATGCCATGATTATTAAAAAAGATAGAATAAAATCAATACGTTTTCCATAGTGAAAATATCCAATGTTTCCATATGCGCGCGTGTTAGAGCATTAAAGAAGGCGAATTGTCATTTTAAAAGTGAATTCTCTTTAGAATTTAGACAAGCACACTTTGTCTCTAGGGCATCCATTGAGAAAAAAAGTAATTTTTGATGTAAAAAATGCTTCAGGGTATTATCCGATTATTGTTTAATGTGTAAAATATACGTTAGTTTTCCTTCTGTTATCTTCTATTATGTGACACCATTAGGAGATTAAATTTCTTCCTCGCCTAAAATTTCTTGCTACGCTAAACCAAAACGTGCGACGATGACGAAAGATGTCGCTCGAGTTTATTTAACTAATTGCGATTTTTCTTTGCAACTTTAGGTGTCGCTTTCACGCGTTTAAACGTTAAGTTTGAGTGGAATAACAGAGAACTAACGAGGTTTTGATTGTTTTAAAGCAAATGTTTGATGTACAACGTGCACCTCTCTGTTTCGTGTATGCTGAATTTTTACTGTTATTTATTTATGGTATTTAACAATTGTTAGCATACGTGCTTTTGCTTTTAATTTGCGAGCGAAACGTTTTTATGATTGCGAAATTTACTTGATAAAATAACTTTTTTCGTTATTAATTTTCAGACAATACCTCTTTATAATCGCAACGTATACTTTATATAGGTCATTCGTTTTCAATTTTTTTTGCCTATCCATGATATCTCAAAAACTACTCGTACAATTTAGATAAACCGTGTATTCAAATATATTTGTCATAAGCGAGATTTGATTAGATTGAGGGTGTGATGGAAAACCAAGCTTTCATCTAGTGATTGTTTGAATCAGATCCTTTTTTCTTAATTTGGCACTGAAGAAAATGAACAATTTATTATTATTTTGGGTGTGCTTCTAATTTAATATAATCTCTGTCGTACAAATCTGATTATGGGTTGGAAGTCCTAAAACGTTTCAATTTCAAGCGTGATTGCACTTCATCATCATGATTTTTAATACACCCACTAAGCTGTTGGGTGGTCGCTTAGGCGATTTAGATAACGCGCATTATACCGTTGGATTTCTTGCTACACTGTAGGAACTTCTAGATTGGGTATAGTATTTACAATATATCTTAGAACATTCGACTTGAATCTACTCAGAATTTTGATGTTGGATGGCATTACCCCACAGTTGGATGTCATATGGATTTAAGCAACGTTTTGTAGAGAAGTAACTTATTTTCTAGGGAAAACTGTGAAAGACCCCTTAACAGCCAGTACATGTTTTGAAGTTTAAGGTCTAAATGCTTTCGCGTTGTCTAGATGTATGTCCTCCAGGTTAGTCTCTTGTCTAAATGTATGCCAAAATACTTGACGCTATTAGTTTGTGGGAACTGCTGATTATTGCGCAACGACGGTGGACAGATGCCTCTTCTGAGTGTAGAAGTTTTATTCTCAATTTTTTACACCGATATTGTATTGCATCTAAGTAGTGTCTGGAAGTTAGGAGGGGGTCGGTGTGCGATAAGAGTACATCTGTGTCATCTGCGGCAAGCATTATTCCCCGTTGGAAGATCCACCGAAAATAGAAGGTAAAGAATTGGTCCCACGATTCTCTTGTGGAATGTCAGAGTTGATAGGAAGGTTGGTCTTAGAGCACTGCCATATCTAACGACCAAAAGCCAATTGGATAGATATGACTTTAGAAGTTCGAAATAGTGCGTGGTTAAGTTTTGTTTCATATTGCAAAGTAGGCCGTTGACCCAGACGTTATTAAGGCTTGTGTTGCATCTAGGAAAACTGCAACACAGTATCTACGCCCTTCGAAATCTTTAGTAATTTTATCCACTACTCGGTATAGTGTTCAATCATTGCGTATTGCTTGCGATTTCCTAATTGATGGTTAGGGATAAGGTTTTTATCTTACGGATTGGATAAAGCTCCTACAAGAGCATGTTTTTGAAAACTTCGGACAGAACCGGTAAAACGTTGATATATCTATGGTCAGTGGATTTTCCGGGCTTTGGATTTAGAATTATTACTGCAGTGCTCCAAGATTGGGGAAATATCGCAGGCTTAGGATATCATTAAACAGTTATGTTATGAATTGAAAATCTGTTTCGAGCCCAGTTTTTGAGAATTAAGTCAGTAATTTGATCATGACCCGGTGTTTTGTAGGGTTTTACATGTTTGTGAATTGTGTTCTCCACTAAACCTTGAACTTATTTCGTGTCGCATATTTAATACGTTTCGAATGTCATCCTTATTGTTTCGTTCAGCGGGAAATGGTTTAAACGCCGTAGTTAGGGCTTCCCCATGATCACTTTTTGCCCAATCATTATTGATTGTAGAACTGGAGCTTTGTGTTGTTGAAGTTGCTTACGATATCGTCGGCTTCGGATGGGGAGAGTTGTTTCCGAAAGTTTCGAATGTTTTGATTTCTGATAGTGGAGTGTAGGTGTGATTTAATGTTTTTGTATCGTTCGGGTGCCTTATTTGCCAGATTCTTCTTAATTGTCGTTTTTTACCAATTTTCTGTTGGACTAAAATATGACATTGGACTACATTGATGTGACGAGTTAATAACGGGCTGCTTCATGGATTACTTGGGTGAAGGGTTCATCTAGGTTCTTGGTTGTCTTTAATGGAAGATCTGTAAAGACAGTCAATCAGATTTTGAAAATACTACCAGTTGGTGTATTTATTAGTAGGCCAAAGTAGTTTTTTTTTCATGGTAGTATTTGTAATTGGGAACTGATCGTTAGAAAGGTCTATGCAGGTGTTCAGAAATTAGTATTAATAACTTTTACGAAACATAGTAATAGTCTGTTGGGCGTATGCTAGAGTGGAAAAAAATTTCCATTTGCTAGAGTCTTTTGTCGAAGGGGGGAAACATTCTTAGGTGAAATTTTTTGTAGTCGGAGGACACTTTATAATTATCTGGGCGATTCCCGTTGCAATTCACGCATATCTTGGTATTTATCTTTGTGTTGGCATTGTAGCGTAGCGTGCAATCCAGTGCAAAGGTTTTTGGTGAACCCTGGCTCATAGAACATTGTGGTATGTTGCATTAGACAACGTGGAGAGGTTCGATTTTGACCACAGAATTTATGAGTTTATCAATTTTGTATATTTCTTTATTATTATCGGAAGGTATCATATCTATAACCAAGAGGGGTAATTCTTTTATGGTATTAGCTTGCTTAACATTCCAAATACTGCCTGCGACGTGACTATATTTTTGAAGTTCTTTCTTTATTCCGTTCGTACTTCACAACGCAATGAACAGATAAACTTGAAAATTTTGACTAAATAGCCAAGCCGAATATGATCGTGCACTGGTTTTTTACTTTCTTCGTAAACTCCTTACAACGCTTAACGGCTATTTTGCTTTAACTTGCACAACACCAAAGATAATTGGGCGTAGCAGTAAAAAGTGTTTTAAATGCGTGTGTTTGCGTTTATCAGTTGCTTTATACCATTTTGATGTTAGGGTTCGACAACACCACTTTACTTCTTCTACATCGGTAATGTTTGATGATCTCAACATCAGCTGCTTTAATAGGGTAGTGCTGATTGTGAGAAGATTAACTTTATTAATATCTTCAAGAATATTAGTTATACAAAAAGTTATCAAAGGAAAGTTGTAAATTATCCTTTCACATTCAATTTGGTAATGGTAATGCTAGATGTTTAATGGTGATATTAATGGCGATAGTAATGTTATCATAATGTTAAGATTTTGAATTTCGCGGTTTGTGTGACAGTTTATATTCAAATCGAGAGGGATGTTGGCGTTACGATAAAATGTAACATTGTTCAAAATAAAATTTAACACCAAAAAATTTCAGAGATGATTTCGTGATGAAAATTAAGGTGTAGGTATTTGGTATAAAATTTTTTGAAAAACCTTTCACCACAAAAGTTACACCCTCCGAAGATTCAAAAAAGAGAAGGTTTTCTTTTTTATTTTTCCTGTACATTGAACTGAAACTTGGTTGCCCAATTTTTATACTAACTTTTTTTTCTCTACCAGTTTTTTCGAAAACTGAAGCATTTACGAGAAAAAAAATAAACACCCCTCTGAAGATTAAAAAAAAAGGTTTTTTTTTAATTTTCTCTGTATATTAAAGTAACGACACGAAACTTGGTAAATATTATTTGTCAATAAAACAACATTATTTGAAATTTTTTCATCTTTGAAATATAGTTAGAAAGGGTTGAAATAGTCAACACCTAAGATAATTTTTCTTTCAACTTTTTTAAGGATAAACATTTTTGTTTTAAAAAAACATGGTCGAAAAGCCCAATTCATAGAAAACTGAAGTATTTACCAGAAAAAAAATTTAAATTAAGTATAGATAAAAAAGTTAGTAAATCAATTGGGCTTTTCGCCCATGTTCTTTTGAAAGAAAAATTTGTATCCAAAAAACTTGTAAGAAAACATACAAACATTTTGTATGTTGTTTGTCACTGAAGTATGTTACATACTCATTTTAAATAAATATTGTATTTTTAATTTGTTTTAAAATTTTTAATTAATTAATTAACTGGCGAAACGTCTTAATTAAAACAATTAAAAAATATATTAGCTGTTTTGTTTTCAAACAATCTGCGTAACTGAAAAAAAAAGAAAAATATCTTAGGGGTTGATTATTTCAACCCTTTCTAACCATACTTCAGGGTTCAAAAAATTTCTAAATATGTTGTTTATTGACAAATAATACTCACCAAGTTTCGTGTCTTTAAGATACAGGGAAAATACAGAAGTAAAACCTTTTTTTTTAATCTTAATTTTTCCGGGGAGAGATTTTTCAAAAAATTTTATACGAAACCCTCACCTTAATTTTCATCACAGAATCACTCCTTATTTAGATACACCCTGTATATAATCTTAAGCGGTTTCTTTTAGCATCACATATAAAGGGTGTTCAAATAAAGAATTGGGTTAGGTAGGATGTTGGTGAAGTTGGCACCCCACTTTGTGCAGAATGAAAAAAAAAACGATGAAAATTTGCCACTAATTTAGTACTAATTTGTATCCAAAAAATTTGAATATCAAATAGATTTGATGTAATACCGATTTTTAAAGTGGGGGTGCCCACTTGAGCTCAAACTAGCATCCCCACTATGTCAAAATTAAATTTTAACAACACAATTAAATAACTTGATTAAGCACTATTAAAACGAAAATATTTCATCTCATAGTTACATTATAGTTCATACGTAGAGTACGTTCGAGGGTAGATTTGAAGATGTTCGCGTGGATCAATTTTTAAACAAATTTAGTAATAGTTTTTATAAATATTAAACAACAAAAATGCTAATATCTGGATTAGAAGGTGTTTTTTAAATTTTTATGCAAATTTTCCATTGTAGGTGGTGGATATATACCCAAACATAAATAAAAGAACTTAAAAAACAAATAATTAAAAATAAAAAAAAAATTTATGACATTTGACATTGGTATATTAACGTGAACACTTTTAAATCCACCTTCGAGATCAAATATTTTCGTTTTAAAAAATATTACCATTTTGATTCTTTGATATGTTGTTTATTATTACAAAAAGTATTTATCGCTAAATTTGTCTAAAAATGTATTTATTTATTTATTCGTATGGTACATTTTAAAGATTGTATTGTGATGTAAGTGTTATGTATGGTGCCCCAGAAGATCAGTATTAACCTGTGTAGTGTGGTGACGAAACCGTGTGCAATAGTGGATTGGTTCGTCTTGGCAAAGCATTTGCTTCAAGGTTTAGGAAAACCACTAAAATCTAAACATGCCAACTCTTACCCATCTTAGTATTCATATGTAATAATATTAATTAAGTGTGTAAACATTATAGAAAGTAAATAAGAACATAAAATACAACAGCACAGCCATTGTATGACGACATATAATAGACCGGTCCAAGCGCCAGTCACGACAATGACGAAAAAAATAGTACGTTAAAGAAATAGCAAAACAAAATAATGGAAAAACAGATGAACAGCACAAGAATACAAAATATTGCTAAACTTCAGATGTCCTTCCTAAAAATTGATCCACGCGAACACCTTCAAATCCACTTTCGAATACACTATAGGTATGGAATATAATGTCGCCCGCAGCTATAACTTTGAGATCAAATATTTTGGCATTAAAAAACATTGACATTTTTTATTCTTTGATAAATTTACCTAAAAATGCACCATCAAACGTAATTTAATTGTACCGTCGCAGATTTTTTAAATGTTGGTCATTGTAAACTAGTTCTCAAAAATCTCGCAACTAATTACCCCAAAGTGCCCTTAGAGGGGTACTAATTTTTAATCTAAGTGTAAAAAAGTCGGCAAAAATATTAAACACTCGCAATAGTGGGATTGTACCCTTGTAGATTTTTTATATGTTGTTCATTGTAAACTAGTTCTCATAAACCTCGCAACTAATTACGCCAAAGTGCCCTTAGGGGGTACTAATTTTTAATCTAAGTGTAAAAAGTCGGCAAAAATATTAAACACTCGCAATAGTGGGATTGTACCTCCGCAGATTTTTTATATGTTGTTTATTGTAAACTAGTTCTCATAAACCTCGCAACTAATTACCCCAAAGTGCCTTTAGGGGGTACCAATTTTTAATCTAAGTCTAAAAAGTCGGCAAAAATATTAAACACTCAGAATAGTGGGATTGTACCTCCGCAAATTTTTATATGTTGGTCATTGTAAGCCAGTTCTCATAATCATCGCAACAAATTACCCCAATGTGGCAACTTTGGGGGGGGGGGGGCTGCAATTTTTAAATTCAAATGCATTTGATTTAAAATCCAAATGTAAAGAAAAATATTATTAACTAATTATTGAGATTATGGAAAAACCATTGTAAAAGCACGCATTTGTACAATAGAGAACTAACACTTCAGTTCTCTCACTCCTGAAGAGTCTCAAAAAGACGAAACAGCTGTCGAGTGATTCTCGGGGTTTGTTGTACATCTTGCGAACTTATAGCATGCTATTCAAAATTTTATTTTTGCTAACACTTAGTTGGTTATAATTGTCGAAGGATTGACTTATGTAACTGCTTCTAAAATATAACTTGTTTACTAATTTTTAGTAAAATACGCTTTAAATATTCACTATTATCCCATCATTTTATTCTATTTTATCGATTTAAGAAGTTATATTGTTATAATGTGTTCGAATTTTGTCAGGAAAATGATATACTTTAATTTTGAATTTAACATAGTAAATGCATGTCTACTTTTCCGTAAGACACACGCTATAATCAATACCCTTTTACCGTGTGGCGTCGGGTTAATTTTTTATTTATGGTTAAATTTACCATTTAACTTAATATAAATAATATTTACGTAGCGTAACAGTAAAATTCATTTATGGCTGGATTTAAAATATGTATGGGTAACAAAAAACCATTGTGGGTCCAAATTAGTGTTTAATTCAAGGTATTTACTTGTGTTGTTGAAATTTGATTTTGATATAGTGGGGGTGCTAGCTTGAGGTCAAGTTAGCACTCCCACTTTAAAAATCGGTATTACTCACGAATCTATTTGGGTACAAATTCTAATTTTTGGGTACAAATTAGTGCTAAATTGCCATCGATTTTGTTTTCAATTTTCACAACTTTACCGACGTCTAGTTAAGTCTTTGAATTATCTTTGACATTTAATAATTTTTTTGACAAGGTATTCAGGTGATATAAAGTTTAGGTTAGAAATCAAGGTATCTAAGAAAACTTTTGTCAATTTTTAGGTTATATTTATATCACGTTTTAATCCAGAGTTCTACGCCACCACGAGTTATTTTGCGGGCCTGCCCAGCCCACTTATAATAAACATTTATACCGATTGATGTCAGGGTAGTATTACTAATAATATTTTTAAAAGCTTTATTATGAAAGGAGAGTTAGAAAGCAAAAAATACATTTGTTTTTAAATAAAAAAGTACATATTTGAACGACGCGTTTTGTTTAATATTGTTTTATCTTACATTCTTTGATTATACATCTGTCTTTTACTTTTTTTAACGTTTACATCGTTTACATTATAATTTTTTTAGTTCTAAATTTAAATAAAATGAAAACAACAAGGCAGCATTTTCTATTACATCTTTATTAAAAAGACTTGGAGTTTATTGTTTTGTTTTATTTATTCTATGTGATTACCAAATTGAATTGTAGATTTAGACGTAATTGGTTTCCCAGGTTACACTTTTTATAAATTCATTTACATACAATTTTGTTATTCGTCCAATTTTATTTTTCAATGTTATTAGTTTAGTTAAAAATTATTATAATTGACATTTTATGAATTAGAGTTCTTCATATTATTAAGACGATTTTATTGTGTAAACGTCATTACATTTTATAGTAAAATTAAATAGTTTTAAATTGAAAGAATTATTTAATTGCCAGAGGAGTTTTTACGTCTCTCGCAATATCCTTTTTGAAATTTTTATCTTTGCGTTACTTCAAACTGAAATTAAGAATAGGAAGTGTTACATGCAAAAAGGAGTTAACGACAATTTTGAATTAAAAACGTAACATAAATAGGGGTTGCTCTGTAACTCAGTGGGTGGGGGGTGGGTCACGAGATGATATCCTTCGTGAAATGGTAAGGTCGTAGTCGATGATTGCAAAATCGTCAATAACAATTGATAAATTCGTCAAAGTCGGAAGGGCGCCACGACGTTAAATAGCTTCAGCCCTTGTTCACTGAATGCCTATCCAGTAGGGTACTTTTTTGTTGACTTACTTTAAGAAAGTACCCTCACAAATCTGTTAAAAGTTAACATAACACATAAAAATAAAATAAAATATAAATAAAAAAAGACCCATTACAAGAGAAATATTTATAGCTATTGAAAGTGAACATAACATAACTTTACCAAATAAACAAAGTTTATACGGGATTAACATTACTGAAATCAAATTGATCACGTGGTCACTAATTTTTATTAATAAAACAACTTATCTAATTAAATGTTATATGCGCTTATATAAATCAAATCGAAACGGTATGTCTATTATACAAAATCTTAACATTGCGCGTCTTGCATTACTAATTTAAATATACGCTTAAAATGTCCATTCAATGAATTAAAATTGCACCGAAACTTAAAATGCACGTAATTAAGAAAACACCTCGCGACAGTTTATAATTTACAAGCTGAGCCCTTTTAATTTCGGTATTGTACACATATTTACTTAAATAAAAAACATAAATACCTGGTCACCGCTTACTGTGTACCAGGTCTGGTTCTGAACTAGAGCTTGTTGTGGCATAAAGGACGACGATGGAAACGAAGACGAGAAGTTCCCTAACTAACTTCAAACCCGAAACTTATTCATTCCCGGTACCCATACGTGCGTTTCACAGGCAACTAAAATCATCGACCGACTTAAAACATCAATAGTGGCACGTGTGCGCACGTACCGTTCTCAAAACTTTTTAGATGATGAAATCTCAAACTACATTAAGAGACAGCAAAAATTTATTTTATTTCAAGGTGAAGTCAACGAACTGATCGCGACTTGCAACGATCCAAGATAAGGAAATTGAACAACTATCACCTACAATATCAAACGAAAACAATTTTTTCGTGTGAATTAAATTCAAAATAATTTAAATATACATAATAAAGACTAGCGATTATTTAAATAAGAAAAATTCCAACGAAGGGTACAGTAGCAAACAAAATATTCAATACAAAAATATTTTTTGGAGTGGGATTGTGACGAAATGGTAATCGTGGTGATTGCTAAATTATCTTCCAGTATCGCAAGAGGTATTGAATGTTTGCTGTATTAGGCTCAGTTTTTTTGCAGAATACTCATAATTGGTATTCGAGCTATTCAGAATGATGAGCAGTTAGATCTTGGATTGTCAAGTATTAACCGAGATCTTCTATTATTGATTAATTGAAAGTTTGCGAACTTAGTTAAACTAATATTAAGGTGGTATTCATGAACTAACTTTCATGTTCTGTTATAAGTATATCTTCTTCTTCGTAATTTATATGTTGAGTGTCTTGTGCAAATTTAACAAATTCGTAGTTTAGAACCAAACACGAAGTACATTTGACTACATGATGACTAGAAGCCTGACTGTCTACAACGAAAGTATGAATATAATGCTCCTTATATTTATCGATTAATTGTCATGACCAGTATGTAATTCACCTTTTCATCCGGTCTAACGTCGCTGCTAAAATTTGTTTATTAAATTACATCACAGAGTTCCTACGATTATTTAAAGTAAAACCTGTTTATGGAATTTTTTTCAGAAAAACAATAATAAGTTGACAATACTGCGAGGAATCAAAAAAATAATTAGATGGCTGAGAAACTACGCCAAAAGAGTTTAAAAATAAAGAGTATTTTTTGCCCTTGCGTAAAAATGGAACACCCTATATGTTAAAAGTATTATTACAAAGTAAATCCTTTTAAACCAATAATGTTTCCTATAAACTTCACTTGTACTACTATCAGTTAATGTCCCTTTAGGTAATTTCTTTTTTAAATTTCGTTCACCCTTATCCGACCTTCATCGTCATATATACAATAAAGAGCTTCAGTAGAATCGGTATCAGTGCTAATTTCTAATGACTCTTTATTTTCAAATGTCGGCTTTTTTATACCTTTTGTTTGCTTAGCGTCCTATTATAATTAGGCCCAATTTTGTATTTACTTATTATCTTGAAAACGTTGCGACGCTCCAAAAAAGACATAACTTTTTACTTTGTTCCTTATTAATTATTACAAAATTTTCTAATATACACCATAATTTTACAGTGATGATACCCGAATATCACGGCTATATTCACCTATAATTAGGTTATGGGTCTAAATTGAATAAAAATGTCTCCGTGCTAAAATTGTATCAGTAAGTGTTCGGGATGCTTCTGATATCCTCCAAAATATAGAAACAACTGCCCATTACTTCTTACTTTTAAATAAACGAATACTAAACTGTATCCTTTTTTTATCTAAATTTGTGGTGTCTAAATTATATCTCGTTTCAATTCAGAGTTCCACGTTACCACGGATATTTTAGTTTTTTTCGTGTAATCCCTGTAAAATGATTAAATCAATTCAATTCCACGGCCTGGTCAACCTAGTTTTATATTTAAACACTCATTATTCTGTAGTAATGTTATAGGTTCGTTTAATAAAATTTGCATAAAATTGTTTAAAACGACAATCTTTTAAGTTTAAGCTAAAATCAAACTAAAGTTTGAAATAAAACAACCACCGGATTGACTTTGAATTTTTTCTATGGATGTATTTGGATGCATAAGCAATGACGTTATTTTTTAATTTAAAAGTTGATTCGGAAAAAAATTTATTATTCAATATTCAGCTTGTTCGATAATATAGTGTTTGCTTTTGTATTTTATTATTAATTGTTAAAGTTTAACCTTGTTATAATGGAATGTCAAGTAGGCAAAAAACAGCATTACCGACATTATCTTATTTTTACGTTTAATCGAGGTGCCCAAACCAGTGAAGCTGGTCGGGAGATTTGGGATGTTTACGGTGAATGTAATGCCTGTTAGAAAGGCGCAAAATTGGTTAACTGTTTCTTAATCTAAATTTACGATCTTAATCATATGGATGGTTTAGGATGACGACCTGTTACGTTCGATGAAGGGCGACTAAATCAATTTCTTTCTGAAAACTCACGCAAATCAATTAATAACGAAGAATATAATAAGAGTGTCCCTAAAAGGTCTATACAAAACTCTACCATGTATTTTTCAGATAAAAATAAGTTGATTTAACAAAAAAATATTCATCAGAAACAAATACAATTCTTCTGATAGAAAACTGTTCATATTTGAACACGAACAAACACCATTATTAGAATGTAGGTGCAAAAAACGTTTCCGATTCAGAATATAACAATTTGCCTCATTTATACATACATTTCCAATTCAAATTGAAGAAAGTTAGTTAACGTTGTATAACACCATGGGTTATAGGCGAGTTTTACCAGTCTCTACGATGCTACCTGCCTAATCAGTTGAATTTTCGAGATCGAGTCAATTTTGTGATGGCTAAATAGCAGTTCATTTAATCAATATTTAGTTTTGCAAATATCACATATTATGCTCATTTTTAACACCAGCTCCGTTCAAATCTCATACACGTTTTCAAATTTAAAATTCACATGTTTTAGTTTCTAACTAGAGTGTGTTGATAATAATTATCAATATAATGTCAATAATATGCATAATTATTATGCATTAATAACATTAGATTTTAAGCACGTATTGTGAGAATTACAACATAATTTTAAGCAACGCAATAATTTTCAACCAACGGAGGAGGGTGATGGAAAGAGGTTGATGGAAGGTATCATTATGTGAAGGAAAAACGAAATTTTTTTTGTCCTAGATGTACAATTTAAATGATAGTATTTTGTATAATTATTTAATGTTTATATTGCGTTTATAATGTAACGACGTTTTCAAATCCTAATAAAAAAAAAAGAATGTTAAAACTGTTCCTGTTAACGCCCGATACGAACGGTTGAATGAATTCAATCGACTCTAAAAAGTCAAAGATATGAGTCATCTACTATTTTATTTCTTTTCCAAACTGCTTGCTCATTCAATATCATGACATATTTATCCCTAGTTTTCAGCTTATTCTTTTATTTTCCTCTGCGAGATCTGTGGTTTTCAATTCTGTCAGAAGCAGTAATCTCCAGATTGCGTCTATATTGCACTACATTTTATATTATCTTACACCAATTTTGCACCGCAAAAGACATACGCCCGAGCAGAAGAAATTTAATCGGAATTTCGAGGAGGAAAAATAGACGATTTCAGGAAATAACGCAATTAGAAAGACCACGAATCTCATTATAAAACAAAGTGTAAAACAAAAATCTAATAAAAGCTTCCAACTTAAGAGGTGAAGATGCATTTTTTCAAAACCCAATTTTGTATTCTGGTCGAGAGCAAATTAAAATTGAGCAGTGATCACGAAAGACATTTTCTCCTGATCTATAGCTTAGAACGAGCATCATTCCAAATTTATATCAACATTATAATGTGCTAGAATGACAGTTCTAAAATGTATTCTCTCTTTCTGTTTCACAAGAAACACTAGGATGCGAGTTGCTATGGCGTACTATTATTGCAGATATAAATCTATCAAAATGTCAAACTAATTTCTCGCGAATATCGCTCGCGGAATAACTATATTTTCACACTAGTTAGAACTTAATTAATTTGGATGGAAACTGCATGCTTAGTGTTATCTTATATACCCGAATTCATCTACTTCAACACGTTTACACGTATGTGATATCCGACGCGTCGTTGTTGCTTTAATTAAAATGCTAGTCGTTAAAAGTTTGTTTAATTTAAATTATTTGCACTTGCAGTTCTATCAGATTACCAATTGTCATTGTTTACTTACATTTGTGTTTATTCCATTTCTTTTTTAATTTCTAATTTTATATTTGTTTTAGTAATAATGTGATCTGTATTTAACAATATCTTCAATAACAATAATTGTTCAGAAAAAGTTCAGGTTGTCGTAATTGAATAGATAACGCATGTTTTAGAATTTTAGAACAAAATTTTTGTTTCAAAACAATTAAAGGCCATTAGACCTTCATGATTTGTTTGTAGACAATTTTTTTAAAGTCGCCTATCTCAGGTACTATTTTAATCAGATTCTTGAAATTTTAGGATGAGGTACTAAAATGCACATTTAAATCGTTTGTTGTACAGGGTGTTTTAAAATTATTATTTTTTGTACTCATTAACAATGCAAATTGCGGATATGTTAAATCATTTCGTTCAAGTATTTTTACTTTAATTAGTGTTTTCGGCGACAATCTGGATTCCACAATTGTCACTTCTATGCGCTGGTAAAATTTAAATCAATCTACTTTAGAACTTATAATTTATTTGTTCGAGCGGACTGTAACACTTCTTATGAAGTTCTTAGCATGCACCCTACAATACAGTAATAGGGTAGCGCACGCAGCTACGACTTAAGCTAATAATTTAAAAACAAAAATATAAAATATTTACGGTCGTACCCCCGCGCAATGAAAGTATGAGCTTTCAAATGAAACCCATAAAATACATATACATAGAATATGTAAACTATAAAGGCATAACCTTAATAATTAATTAAAGTGATAATTACAGATACTTAATAGTAAATAAATGCCAGATAATAACTTCATGGCTTAACACACGCATCACTTTAACATTTCACTTTCTGTGGGCAAAGTTTAGAAAATGGTTTTCTAAAAACCCCGGTAGACGTGCGAATTGTAGCTACTCTACTCATGCCGTCGCGGCCTGGATAAAGCGTTTGAACTCGACCTAATTTCCAGCAAAGTGGTTGTTGCAGTTCATCTTTGATAATTAATAAGTCGCCTATTTAACTCAGTCCGTTGTTGAAGTTCTGTCAGGTATCCAGTCTACCAACGTTTCCAAATGTCTTGACCTATTTTTTGCACCATTTAGTAGCTGGATAACTGTGCGACAGGTACAGCAGTCAAGTCAGCGTCAGGTATAGATGTTAACATTCGCCCGATAAGCAAGTGAGAGGGCGTTAAGGTTTCTAAATCGTTAGGATCTGAAGAAAGAGGAACGAGGGGACGCGAATTTATAACTGCCTCAATCTGCGTGAGTAAGGTATACATTTCTTCAAATGTTAACAAGGCGTTTCCGGCAACGCGTTTTAAGTGCCGCTTTACTGATTTTATATTGCTCTCCCATATACCACCAAAATTTGGAGCATCTGGTGGTATGAATTTCGAAGTTAACTGATAACTTGCAGCAAATTTAGAGAGGCTTTCACTTACACGTTTTGTAAATGTTTGCAATTTACGCAATTCTGAGTCAGCGCCAACAAAATTACATCCATTATCTGAATATATACAACTGACCAACAGAAAAACACCAAAAACTGCACCAAAAACTTTACTCGGTTTAACGATGCGTCATAAGCAGATAGTATATATAAGCTTCCCGTTGTTTTTATTTTTAGTATCGGTATCGCTGATGATGACAGCTTAGCTGTTGAAACACGTGTCCGAGTAAAGTTTTTGGTGCAGTTTTTGGTGTTTTTCTGTTGGTTAAATAGACGCTGCTGTTGGTGTTCCTTTCCTTTGATATACAACTGGGTTTACCCCTACGGGCACAAAATCTCCTAAGAGCTAGAATGAAGACCTGAGTGGTCAGATCACTCACTAGTTCTAAATGAACGGCCTTAGTAGAAAAGCATATGAATAAGCATATATAGGCCTTAGTTTTGGTACAACCCCTCCTTCTCCGGGACCTTAAAAGTAAAGGACTGGCGTAATCCGTACCACAAATAGTAAAAGGAGGTGAAGGAACAACTCGATCGCGAGGAAGATTACCCATTAATGGCTGTAAAGGGCGAGGACTCACCTTGAAACATTTTAAACAACCGTGTACCACCCTGCGAAGTAGGTCTCTACCCTTCACAATCCAAAAACGTTGCATTAAACTAGCAAACAGTAACTGAGGACCTGCGTGTAGTAAATGTTTATGTTCTCGCTCTACAATGAGTTTAGTAAGCGCATGCTTTGCTGGAAGTAGCAAAGGATGTTTAACACCATATGACGAATATGAATTTAGTAAACGACCACCAACCCTGAGAAATTCATTTTTATCTAAAAAGGGATGTAAACGGCTTATAGGTGAATTTGAATTTAAACTTCCTTTCAGTAGGCCTTCTATTTCCTCGGAGAAACATTCTCTTTGTAAAATTTTAATTTGTAACATCGTTGCCCCATGAAGTTCTTTGAAAGACAGAGATCCCACTATTCTATTATTTGCGGAAGCAGCGCAGCAATTGTGTTTAAATCTTAAACAATAAGCTAGTACTCTCTGGCGCTTGTTTAAATCAGAGAATTTCGCAAATAACGAAGAACGCGAAAAGGTAGCCTTTACGTGTGTAGTGTTTTTTACTTCAAGTGAAGTCGTAGAAATTGAAGGATTAAAATGCTTTTGCTAAAAGAAGCGCTGCATAAAGCTCTAACCTAGGAATTGTCAAAGGTTTTAAAGGTGTTACTCTTGTCTTTGAACATAATAAATGTATGGTGATACTACCGTCACCACTTGTAGTTCGGATGTAAACGCAACCACCATATGAATTAGAAGAAGCATCGGAGAAGGCATGCAATTGCGTATTGAATTTCGAACCATAAATAACAATTTTGAAATTGCTTAAAGATTTAATAATATTAAGAAAGTGTAACCATAACTGCTGCAGTAAAATTTTACCTAATATTATAACCAGGTTTAATAGCCCCAAAGGGTCAAAAACTAACTAACTAACGAACAGTGTGTTGACAAAGTAAAAACAAACTCATCAGAAGAAGGCGACCAATTCATTCCTAATGTTTTGTTTGATCATGTTCGCCAACATTTGAATATCAGAAAGAGGAAGATGGGTAAGAACCTTTGCTTCATTTGATACCCATTTTCGGATGCTGAAACATGCTGTTTTGAGAATCCCCGAAAGAGCTTTTGCAAGATAAATAGCGTTTTCAATTGTTTCTGCGCCGGTAAGCAGATCATCGACGTAAAAATCGTTAAGGATTACTTCAGAAACACCAGGATGCAAACCTTTGCAACTTAAACCAACTTCGATAAGACGGCGAATAGCCAAGAAAGCAGCTGAAGCTGTCCCATATGTAACAGTTTGGAGTTTATAACTTTTAAGAGTTTCTGTAGGGTCCTTTCTCCACAAAATGCGCTGTAAAGACCGTTGGTTTGGATGAACTAACACTTGCCTATACATTTTCTCTATGTCAGCAGACCAGTGTTCGGATACCTACAGAAACGAAGAAGTATCGAAAATAAGTTCCTTTGCTGCATTGCTTATCGCCAGCATTTGTACATTGATTGAATCTTGCAATAGCTGCAGCCTTTTACATAAATCGCTAATAATCAAATTTAACATACTACCCGAATTAAGTAAGATCCTTACTTTGTGAGGTGCCCCCATTATGTCAAAAACTATGACTAATGCTGTTGACATCAATAATTGCGGCTGCCGCGACTCAAAGGCGCATACAGTATGTGATGTGACCTAATGAAGTGTAGGTTCTGAATGACCCCTTTGAACGAGTAAAAGAGTATGATGCCTACCTCTACATTTTTGACAATTGAATCTGGAACGACAATTTGTTGTGAAGTGATCCTTGTAAAGGCAATTGAAACAAACTTTGAGGGATTTAACCTTTTCAATCCGTTTGTCGCTGCTAAGGTTTGCGAAACTTTCGCCAGAATTTAGGTGGTGTTCATTCCCACATAAACTGCATTTTGGCGTAACGGCCACCAGTGCCCTAACTTTTTCAACTTGCTCGGGTCGCTCTACGTGCTTTGCATTCTTTTGCTCGAGAGCTTCCATTATAGCCGCCTTTTTTTAATGTATTGTATTAGTGAATCAAATTTAGGAAGAGTATTTGATTTCTCCCCATTTTCGAATTCGCGAATGGTTATTGGGTTCAACTTAGAAATGATCACGTAGATGACCATAGCTTCCCAAAGGTACTCCTTTTGAATTAAGGATTCCAGTGATCGCAGATTTGTTTCGATACAATCAATTTACCAGAGGATTCTTTATGGATTAATTCCGAGCTAAACATGGGTTTAATATGGTGATGAATTAATGTCCTATTATTATTGAATCTATCCTGAAGCGAATTCCAGGCAGCAATATAACCTTCAGAATTATGACGCAGATTTTTTATTATGTTAGCGCCGTTCGTAGATAATGCAATTTGTGGACTTCTGAAAGGTCCAAAGGTTAGATGTTTTTGGTCAATTCTTACACTAGAATAAAAATTGCTACCCCCTGACGGCACTTTGGGGTAATTTGTTGGCAGAGTTATAAAAACTGGCTTACAATGACCAACATATAAAAAATCTGCTGGGGTACAATTGAATTTTTAAATTCAAATGCATTTGATTTCAAATCCAAATTAACTTCACGCCGGTTTATAACGAATACCTTTCTTGAGGCATAATTAATAAATACGAATGTAAATTTTAACAGTGTGTAGTTTCAGTCAAGCAAAATGTTCACAAAAACATTATGATAATTGCAAAAAAACACTGATGCCAATTTTTTAGAGGAATGTTGTAGTACTCATTTGTTTATTTTTTGCATTTTGTTTTGGGCTTAGATTACCAAACTCCAATACTTGCTGGTTAACAACAACTGAACTGGATGTAAAACTTAGAATTTATTTTTTATAACTGTAAATCGTTACATACTGGAACCCTTTTCTTGTTCCACTACTCAACTGGTACATCTTAACTATCTCTAAGATTTACATTAATACTTGCGCAAGCGTTCTATGTGGTTAGTGGGAACATATCGGCCACTTTGATATATAATTTCAAAATTGTTGACATCTTACTAACTACACAACTCAAAATTCACTATTATATTAAAATTCACTACAATCTATTGGTAACACACACACCTTGGTTGCACCTCTCTTAATTATTCCATTTGTAGTTTTTACACTAATTACACGTGAAATTGTGATCTTCCCCAGGAAGGACTTCAAGTATTCTTTCTATCTGCTATTTCAAAGTTGGCAAGTCCTTTTCCATGATTACCACCATTGCCCCGCACTGTGATTTGTTTTGAAAGTTTCGTTTCCATTTACTTCTCCGATCTACATCTGAGATATATTTTTTGCCGCATCTTGACCAAAATTACTGAACTACTTGTTGATATTTTTAAACTGGGTTAACTTATTTCTTGACTTGTTGCTTAGGAGGTGACGTTTGATATAAGTGTGCAGCCAATTAGGAAACTTCAAATTACATGAAACAGTAGCATACCCAGACATTGAAATAATAACATCGTATAATTTTTAGTCTTTAAAAACCAATGTTTTTTCTTAATGAAGATAAGAAGTAAACTTGAAAAACCTACACAAACTCATAGTGCCATCTATCCATTATGTTAAAGGTAACTATATCAAAATTTGAGATTAATGTAAAATGGTTGCTAATATTTACCAAAGGAATATTTGCTCGATACAAAAAATGTTGTACCAATCTCTTCCGGGAAGATTATTCTAGCATTCGCGCTATTAAATGCGCTCATGTAGGAACAAGTTCCCGAACTTGGTTCATAAATAACTATTCGGGTACCTCTAGACGGTTGTTAATGTCCGTTCAATTAATAAGTGACCTGGAGCTATTCGAGTAAGTTCTTCTGTGTCATTGGATAAAAGACATGAAGAACTGTAATTTAAAATTGACTCCATTTTCACTATAATTATGTAAAAATCTTCAAAAGTAAGTTAACTAATCCGATCAGTCTTTTTAGGTGGTATTTTACCATGTTTCACTTCCGCTTCACACACTCCTTCAAATTATGGTGAACTTGGAGGTAAAAAATGTCAATTAATTTGGTAATTTGCCAATTTTTTTCTTAATTGACTTTATTTTCCCTTAAAAATTTATCTACAAAAACGAGTTGATAGTCACCTTAAAATTAAATTCATCAATGGATGATGTCAATTTTAAAAATTTTGAAAACATTTATAAACAGTACTTTAGTTAAAATTTATGTTATGCCCACTAACGGTGGGCGAAACGTCGGCAATTACAACATACTGAGTTGATTGTACATCCCACCTTCACCTAGCTGGACTCGTTTAGAGTATACAGATTATTACTCAATCTTTATTTGTTACAAAAAAAATTTTACCCGCCCAAACACCGAAGCGGATATGTAAACTCCGATGCGGAGCTCACAAACAAAATGTTTTATTCTCTTTGAAATGCCTGCTCATTCAGAATTTTACCACATTTGACACTGTTGGCATTGCAACCACTCTTCTCTCGATTTGGATCGACTTAACAAATCATACCCTGTATAATGGATGTCAACTTTTAAATCGTGGAAAATTAGAGTCGTTACCGTCTTAAGTGTGAATAAAATTTGAATTTGATATTTCAAATAATAACCTAAAAAACGTTAAATATCTGAAGGTCGACATTGACCCAATTAAATGTTTAAAAATTGATATCTCAAAAAGTATCATGTTTTGAGTAAGACACGTATACATAAAGTATCTTTTTCAAGAAGGTTCAGAATATAAAAAATAAAAAATATATGTTTCTATTTGAACTATCAAAGTTGGCAAGTGGTCCATGAAAGTGAGACACCCTGTATAACTTGAAATATTTTTAAATTTTTGTCATTGAGGAATCTAAAATAATCGTCAAAACCGATTTTGAAAAAATCTACTTTTAGAGGGCAATATCAAAGGTCCGCGTATTATACGGACAGCCTGTATATTCCAGTAGCTTTTAGTACAGATTTCATTTTCTCTTTGTAATATACTGTTCCATTGTCCGATTGGAGGAGTTTTATTCTCTGTCCGATCTGATCCTCAACTAAATTCTTATATTCGATGAATTTTCCAGTGTTTTCGTGAATAATCATCAATTAAGGTCATGAAATAAGGGCTTTTCTTTGAGATCTTGTTCTTACTGGACCACAATGTCGGTGTGTACTGCTGACGTAATGCGTGCCCTTCTGCGATTTTGAGCGATGTCCTCTATGTCCTGGGTTTTTCATACAATATTCTTTGTTTGTTGATAACCTTGATGCTTACTTTTCATACTCTTCATATTTACATTCCCACTTACTAATTAGATCATAATGTACTTTATTTATTTTGGTATAAAACTGTGTTTTTAAAAGATAAACGACAATTTTGACACATTCATTGTTTGATGCATCATCTTAACTTCACACCTTTCATCGTTCGCTGATCAAAACGTAATGTGTCCCACTTTCACTTCGCTTTAACACGCACACCTTATACCGGATTATCCTCATTCTATACAATACACTTACGGTATCCTAATACTATACAATACACATGGTTACAAATTCATAAATTGCAACGACCTTGCTAAATTCTAAATCAATGAACTCTTGCATAAACTATAATCTATAATCTTACCTTAACGATAAATTTATTTCTAACTTACGCTCCAATTTTATAAATCTATCTACCCCTTTCTGTTTCCTAATTTGTTACATTTGAAGGGGATTTTTGCAATAAATCTACCATTACTACTCGAATCATATAACATCTAAAATTTTTCGAGTTGCTTATCTATTGATTTAAACAAAAATTAATTGTTTTTAGTTTATTGTCGAAGTATAAATATCCAACTCAAATTTGTTTCACGCAAATCTGGACAATGAACACTTAATGATATCTTTTTTGTTCCCAGTATTTCCCAAAATATTGGAGCACCCAGTAAAGTATCTTCGCTACTTACATTAAACTTATTGTCAGCTAAAATTATATTATTAGGAATATCTAATTCGTATCAAACGAGGTGTTACAGAAACTTTGGTTACATGTAATTAAACTAGTTGCAACGGTTTAAGAGATGTTTAATCGGTTACACACTTAATGAGGCATACACAAAAATATATCGATAGTAATACAAAATATCGTTCCTTTTTACAAATACGATTCTCGTCGTTGACAGTCAAACACAAAGAGAAAGAACGTAAAACGAGCGCAATTGAATTTAGACGTTGACCTTGTTCTCTTAAACTCGCAGTGAAAGTAGGCAGGCCGTAATAAGCAAATAACACAAATGCATTCTAACGTTAAAAAAGTAATAGCTAGTAAACGTGAATTTTTATCGTAACAGAGGTTACCGGTAAATTCCGGTAAGTTCGTAATTTGTGGCAATACTAAGCACGATAACTCTGAACTGTAAATACTTACTTGAATTTCTATTACATTACATGGTCCTGTATAATGTTCTCTAGGTAGTATTCTGCATTCATTTACCGTTGGCAAATAGGGATTATATCTTTCTCCAGTTATTCGCCATACTCTTTTGCGACCATCTGGGCATTTTAAACTTACTGTAATTTCACCCGCTTTCAACTCGCTTCCAATCTTCGACTGTTCAATCTGCACGATATCTGGCAAATTTCAAACTTTGTACTCTGTGTGCTACGGTAAGTAACGCTCCAACTAGAGGCCACCTACTACTAAATCTTACTTCTCTCAACCTTCTCATTACAGTTAAAGTAGAAACACTGACATTGCTGAAAGCTTCAAGTTGTTTACTGAGTTCTATGCTTGCAGTTGCAAAAAACGATCATCAACCAGGTCTTCTCGGTGTCCCTGAATTTTCTAACCATACGACTGCCTGTCGTATGATTAACGCCCAGCAAATTAGCCACATAACGCACTCTATATCCTTCTTCTGACAACACGTTCATCGTTGGTTAAATGATTTCTTGATTTTGAATTTAAACTTTATTGACTTAAATTCTATACACACACAAAATTAACAAACTCGTAATTATCCTGAAACTGTAACTTAAACGACCCAAGAAAATCTGTTTAATAACACTTTACACTAACTTTCGGTTGTTCACCAGAAATGTCAGAATTATTTTATAGTGACATAAAGGTACTAGATTATGTTCAGATAAAATCAAAAATATTTAGAAAATACAAAAATTATAATAAATGGATCAGAAACATTGAGTTGTGGGTTAATTTTGAACATGAGTTTATTCTTGAAGATATTGTTAATGCAATAAATGTCACCTGATTATCGTACCTCGGCAATTACTCATCGCATCAAAAATTTGTTTAAACAAAATGACTTTTATTAGAAAAAAAAAACATGTAGAAACAATATTTTTGTAAAACTATTAGAAAGATTAAAAATTCCCTTCTTTAAAATGCACCTCCTCACAACCAACCCACCACTACTAAAGCAGCTGACGCTAAGATCATCAAATGACTATCCGAAAGGAATAATTTGCGATAAGAATTAAAACGAAATGATTTTGTCATCTGCAACGCTGCCTCCCGGACTATTAAAGTAATATTTAATTTGAACTTAATTGAGTTTACAACAAAAAGCCACTTCAAACTCGCAGCTACTGCTTGCTAGGATTTTAAAACGCGAGTGAAATATTATGACAGAAAAGTAATTGTATTGTAACTCGTTCGTTACGTGTTTTAATATATTTGCCGGTTTTGCAAAAAAAAAACTTAAAACCGAAACATATTTTACTCGTTGAATACAACGTTCCTTTACTTAATATACGAAATATTCAAATAAGTCTTGTTTATAGTTTAGCAATTTAAGCCTACAGGTGCCTGCTGTAGCGTATGTTGCCACTCTGTATCTATAGCTGAGATGGTTGTTGGAATATTTGATCAGTTTTGCAAAAGGGAATTTTAATAAGAAAATTCCACCAGTCATTGTTCAAGTGGTTTCAGCTTTGTTTTTTTTTTCAGCCGCGGACAGGCTCTTGACGTTGCGAAATATATTATTCAGTTATTTATACGGTTTTGCTACGGAAAATTGCCAATTTTATGGGTGGTAAGATTTATTATCTCCGTTTTGTTCTAACAGTTTAAACTTAAACAGGTTTGCTTCAAAACGAACTTTACTAAGGATGCTAATTAATTACCCAACTCAAACAATAAGTGTTCGTCGTATACCTTTCAAGCTTCCGAAATACGTAAGATAACACTCTCTTGAGTACTCATCCGGAGATATTTTTTTAAATGTGAAATTTGAAAAACTTTCCATTAGTAAACCAAAAATTTTACAATATTTATTTAGCGTCTTATACTTGTCAGGTGTAAACTTTGAATTTAATTAAATAATCCCACTTGAAACCACTTTCCCAGTTTCGTCTCACCGACTCTGTGGAATGAGAACCACAATTTTCCATTCCCTAACGGCTCTTAAATTTAAAAGAAAAATTGTTTTTAGATTCATTACAAAGTGTTTTCTTTTTCTTAAACATGATAAAGAGAATTTTCCGCTCTAACTTTGAAATATTGAGCTAACAGTTTTATTGTTTGAATAGAAGTTAGGGGTGTATGGAACGTTGTAAGTTCTACGAAAGTTTTATGTAAACTTGCGTAAATATTTCTCTTGGGAAGCTTTTGTTAAGTGATAAAATATAACTTTTTAAAACTTGCGTCATAACATTTGATTTCTTGAAATATAAAGGTTATGTGAAGGAAAAAAGTGTAGACTTCTCGAGATTTATTGAAAATATTTTCCGATAAAACTAACCAGATATTGAGAATTGAAAAAAATGTTGAAGAAGGGGGCGCCAGCGTCTTAAAAGTTTATGTACGGTTTAGATGATTTTTTATACAGTACTTAGTATTATTTTTGTTTTTCATTTTATTCCTTCGTGATCGATTTGCGCTACTTCCCTACATAAAAAGAATGGCTTACGATCGCGACAATATTGTTGCTGATTTACGAATTTTTACAATATGATAAAGCTAGAAACTAAACATAAGTTGTCACTATCACGATAAGTCACATTATAACTATTATTTTGTATTGTGAATCTTTAGTGACTTTTTTTTTAAATAATTAGTATAATAATAGTGTGTACACTCATTTAACTCCACTGACGTAACTTTTAATGTTATGATTATAGCATGATTGTTTTCTGCATAACCAAGATGACAATTACCATATTTTTTATGCAACCAAGAATGGCTTTGAAGAACCATCCGCACTGAGGTACGAAACGTTGCTCTTGCCAGCACTGTCTGTTTTCTTGAGCAATAAATATCGGCCTTCCTTTAAAAAGGACTCAGACCTTGATTCATCCATTTTATCCAAAGTTATGTGTCAGGTACATATCTATCTGGGAATAATTAATAGATAATACGGAATTATTATAAATCAAGAATGCGTAACACAGAACTCAAAAATCAGCATTCCATTAACACAGTACTGTGCTGACAGTGAGGAAGCACAATTACGACAACCTTGTAACGTCAGCACGACCTACTCAATCGCATCTAAATAACGCCGAATGACACACATCGATCAATCAAGTCAAGTTGGGTTTATGCAGTGCAAATCAGATTCGGTTCAAGTCAATCAATTAATCAAGTATATCTCATTACACGAGCGTCATGTAATGTATATGGAATGTCGTTAATAGGACTGGAATAGTGCTGGAAAGAAATGGGCAAAGGACGATGCACGAGGTATGTTCATTTTTTGTCCATCGATTGAGTATTCACAACTTGGATGCTTGATTACATGTAGCTTTTCTAGGGTAATTTGTGATAAATTGTGCTTAATACATGAGCAAACATATGAAACTAATCATGAATATCAAATGGCCTCAAACGACTAAGTCATTACTCATGGAGGGCGCAAGAATTGGAAATTTAGCAAATCCATTGATAAAAATTAACTAGTTGGTATCTGTGGTTTTAATCATGATTTCTTGGCAGTTTATTTTCAGCGTTTATAACGTCATGGTATAACTTTAAGAAAGTTTAATCAGCGAAGACGAAAATGGATAAGTCAACGACTGCACTTGCCACAATGACATTTGTTCGAAAAAATTTCTGGTAACAAAATAGTAGAATCTAAGAAAACTGATAATGTGAAGATCAATATGCAATTGCAATCATACGCCAAATGTTATGCGTGTGGTAAATTTGGTCATATTGCTAAAAAGTGTAGAAATAAAAATAAAGATAAGAACGAGAGTGGATCTATTGTATCGGAGAGTGAAGTGGAAAACATGTGCTCTCATTGTTGCTTATTTTAGATGCCGTTAGGGAATAAATTTTAAATGTAAACGTGCAAAACATTTGGCTTACAGGTAGCGGTGATCGCGTCGTAAGACATTTCGTCGCGAATAGCTGGAAGATTTTAGTCCGTGCAGGCCAATCGAAGCGCACATGGCGAATAACAAGAATTATTTTACTTAAGGTGTTGATTTAGTAATATTCTCGGTGGTATATGGAGAAATGATCGCATTGATAATGTATTTATTCCTGATGTCAAAAAAAATATTCCGTTGGAGTTTGCACGAAGAAACAAATGGAGTTTTGGTTAAAGTTAAATTAAGTATACTTGAATTGAAATAAAGAGCTTGTAGTACAAATCACAAGATAACTTGATTAACGTAAGTACTTTCAAGGATATGTAATGCAAATGATTAATGGCAAGTGACTTGAAATGATGGTACGAGCATCTTGGACATATAAACATTTGTTAAATTCATGAGTTGGTAAAGTCTGGAATTAGAAGTAACGTGGGGATCCTGTAGATAGGGAATTTTGCAAAATTTGCAATTTTGGTAAAATGCATCGTTTTCCATACAAGAGGAGACTTCTAGAGTCTTTAACCTGCAGAATTCTATATTGCTCCATGCGAATTAAGTGATGAAGGGACACCATTTAGATTTCTTGAAGGTGTTCAAAGATAACTAAGGACGTGAATGTGTCAAGGAGAATATGAAAAGGTTTCTTTCTTCAGGTGGAATTGAACTATAGCATCTGATCCATTAGAGGAAAATGGTATAATATGGTAAAGCGGATCATAAGAATAGGACGATTAAAAGCGCAAGGTCCAATCTGATTATGCATGAAGGTGTAAACTAAACACAGTTGTTAATGTGTGATAAGAATAAGAAGATATCGACTTACGAAGCATGGACTCGACGAAAACCAACAGTTTCCCATATGCATGTTTTTGGGTGTGAAGCTTTGGCTCATATTCCTAACGTCAGAAGTTGGATCCAAAATCAAAAAAGTTGATCCTTGTTCAATATTAAGGTGAGTCGAATAATTATACCAAGTATGACTTAGATAAATGACATGAAGATTCGTCCATTAACAGCAAATAATTGGAGACAATGGGTGAAATGACAATCAAGATAATTTATTGTTCTTAGATGAGGACCAGGAAGATGGAGCAAATGGTTTTGGTGAGCACCACGAGCGAGTTGATGATCTAGCGGTGGATAGGTAAGGTGAATGTGTACTCCTTAACTGACGGCTTCGGCCTCCTGAAAAGGTCTAACATATGAGATGAATTTTGTCAAAATAATTAACGAACCTGCAATTTATGTTATGAGGAAGCTGTTTCATATTCTGATAGCGAGAAGGGACAACAAGCTATTTGTGAAGAGTGAAGCTGATTTGAAATAGATTTTAAGATACAGTCGTCGAAACAGAAAGATGCGTCACCCCGTTACAAGGTGCAACTTCAGTTAACAGTAAGGCGAAGACTATATGGAAACAATTGCACCCAGACATGATAGAAAAGATTAAAAATGTTGAATTATTGCAATTCGACGTGAAAATTGCGTTTTTAGTGGGTAGTTTGAGTAAAGAAATTCACATGTTTATTCCTAAATTTGAGTAAATTTAATTTCAAGCCAATTTTTACTGATACTTGTATTTTTGTTAGTAAAATAATGAACTGGGTTTTTTCTCAGCATTATGCGTGAATGACGGACTGCTAATGAGAAAAAAACAAAAAGCATTGAAACTCGTTACTCAATACATTATCAATGAAATGTCACGTGTGTACATAAATTAAAGTTTGAATGTATGATACCACAAGAGAGTGAGGATAAACTGAAAATAATTGGAGAGATTTTTGAAATCTTATTGTCAGACAATAGACACTTCCATGTTTATTGTTGTTCGGCAACAAGATTGAGAAAAATTCCAAGAATTGTTTTCTAAGAGAATGGAGGATTATTTTTCATTCTTACAAAATAATAAATTCAATAACTTTTATCTTTTATTATAATGCCACAATAATATTTAAACATTTAAGTACGTGATTCTTTAACGGAAGAAATAAAATTTAAATTAAGCGGCGGTGTTGAAGTTTTGACCATGGAGGACACAATTCTACCAAACTTTGTTCCACTGTCACCTCGCTCAAATTAAAATCGTTTTTTTCTAAGCTTGTTGATTAAAGTTGATGTTCATCGTCTAAGAAGATAAGGTTTAAGGGACGTAGATCAGCTATGACCAGTAATTTTTATAACTCCCTGCTCATTAACACCTACTTTGACCAAATGATTGCAGAATCATTTGTAGCTTTAATTCTGTCACCGTTTACTCCAATAATATCCACTGCTCTTTCAACCACTTTGAAATTGAATTAACACCAAATAGCATGTTTTTGAACCATCATGAGGAAAACGGTTTAAAACATAATCATTTCTCTTACTCAGTAATTTATTACAGGTTTGGAACCGGTTAAATGTCCAAATTGGAGTATTCAGTACCCCTGCTTGATGTTGTTTTTGAAAAAAAAATGGGTTTTTATTTATTCTTCCTATAGAGTAACCAGCAAAATAATGCACTAAATAGTTGAAAACCTTCGCGACCACATAATGCCATGCTGTGGTACAGGTCTAAGGAGAAAAGAACCTTACTTCATCCGATTAGTTCCAATATAAATAAATACGAATGTGAATTTGAAAATGATGGTCCCGTTATAATACTTGATTAAACCTACCTTTGGTAATTGTTATAGTACATTGTAAACGCGCACCTGACTACCGGGTATAATTGTAGTTGGAACGTAAAAAGAGACGTAACAAAATTTATATTCGGCCGCGGGTAGCTTCGAGTGAAGAAAGAATGCCCAGGGTTCGATTTTAAGGCGTCTATTTACAATTATTTACAGTTAGTGAGGGTTATTATGTATACAGGGTATTTATTTACAATGTATTTCGAATGCCGTGGATACCTGGTCAGTCGCGGCCGGAACAGCGGCAGCTTAGACACGGCCAGTGTGGATACGGCGTCGGGCTAGTATGGTCGTCCGTTGAATTTTGACGTGCTTTGAACGGCTGAAATTCTAGGTGAAAACTCGGGTTGCGGGTTCGTGGTGCTTCTGTGTCTTGTGTTAGGTACAGTCCCCCCCCCCCTATTTTCTTTTTTTCTACCCCCTCTATTAAAAACAAAAAAAAAATACTTCACCCCTCAACAAAAAAAACAACCCCTCCCCCCCTCCCCCCCCCCCCCTTCCCTTCTTCTTCTTCTCCTACTCCCTTCCCCACAACCCCTTCATTTAAAAAAAAACAATTTCTTTCTTTTGTCTTTCCTTTTTTTTCATACCCACCCCCCCCCCCCCCAATCCCCCCCCCCCCCCCCCCCCAAAACCCCACCCAACAAAACAACCCCACCCAACCCATTCCCTCGCCCAAACAAACACACCCCCACCCAAAAAACCACCCACCCCCCCCCTTTTTTCCCCACATTACAAAAACCCCCCCCCCCCCTCTCAACCCTCTCTTTCCAAAAAAATAAAATTTTTCTCCTCTTCCTTTAAAATTTTCTCTTTATGTCCAACCCCTCTTTCTCTTTCTTCAACCCCCTTTCAAACCCCACCCCCCTCTTCCCCTTTCAAAAAAAAATCTCTCTTTTTTTTTTTAAAAAAAAACTCCCAAAAAAAACCCCTTTTTTCCCTTGTTTTATTTCCCTTTCCCCTCAATTAAATTTTTAAGGAATCCTTTTTTTAAAATTTATTAAAAATTTTACAGTTTACAGGATGACTCTGTACCAGCGATTTAGGTTGTGTATAGTGCACGAATTTGTTAAAAAATGTGTATATAATTAAATTACAACTTATATTTAAAGCAAAAATCTGTAAAATAAATATTTTTCTGAACATTTTAAATTCGAAAATCTGTGTAGGTTAAGGTCCCTTTTGGCAAGATACATTATGCCCAATCAGATCTGCGGAATTATAAATAAGGTCCATGTGCAAAGTTTCATAAAAATCGACTCCTGGTTTTCTTGATATCTTGTTTACATGCGGACGGACAGCCGGCCGGCCATCGGACAAAATTTTGTTTCCTTCATTATAACGTACTAACTTTAATTTTAAAATATTAAAAGTGAAAAAAAGGGGGTGTTAAAATTTTGCTTTGGAAACCGTCGCCATCTTATTTATAAGATATGGAGTAAAAGGAAGGGTTCTAGATAATTTGGAATTTTAATATATTGTTTTGGTAATAGCACATGACTTGAATTAAATTAAATATATTTCCATAATTTAAATTCCTAATAACGCGATATTTGCAAACAGTTAAGAGATAAAAAATTGAGGGCAATTGATACCATGCACTCCACTCTTCCTTTATATAATTCTCATTTTAAGATTCGCCAAAATAAATTGCTTTCCCCCCCCCCCCCCCCCCCCCACCCCCCCCCCCCCCCCCCCCCCAATTAAAACCCCCCAAAAAAAAAAAAAAACTTCTAAAAACCAAACCCCCCCACAAAACACCCCAACCTCTTTTTTTTTTTCTTACAAACCCCCCCCAACCAAACCCCCTTTTTTCCCCTCTTTCCTTCTTCTTTCTTAAAAAAAAAAAAATAAAAAAAACATAACACAAATTTTTTTTTTTTAAAATAAAATAACTTCCGTTTAAATTAACAAGATTTAAAAAACCAAGTTTCCTTTAAACTCTTCTTACTTAATAATATGCTGTATAAAGATAGTCCGAATAAATTTTGACGTGATAGCTAGAGGGCGCTGTTTAACATTACAACAATTATTGCGCATTATCATGAGATTTTTAAATATCACCCTATGTATCTTTTACACAGTTAAATAGAGGACAAAATTGCTAAATAGTCCTATATTTTTTGAAACCGAAGATATCAATAAAACAAATGTTAGACCGCTGACTATTTACATATTTTACGCGTAAAACAAATTTAAATTAGTTGAAACAATTTAATTAATGCCGTCCTAAATGTTCAAACTGCCGTCCATCGTTTTCGATGCACTTAAGCATCCTTTCCCGCGTAGACAAAACTGCACTCTCTAGTTCAGCTACTGAAATAGTGTGCATACAGTCCCTTATTCGTCCAATCATGTTACCAGGTGTAGTGGGTCCGGTTGCAAAAACTATATCTTTTACTCGACCCCATAAATAAAATTCCAGGCATGTGAAATCCGGTGATCTAGCCGGCCATGGAAAAATTCTGCCCCGTCCTATCCATCTACCAGGGTAGTTGGCATCTAAAAATTGAAGAACATTCACTGCGAAGTGGGCTGGACAGCCATCGTGCTGGAACAGCATTCGTCTTCGAATTTCTAGGGGCACTTACTCTAACAGAATCGGCAATTGCTCTGTTAAAAACTATAGGTAATTGTAGCCATTTAGTTGGTTATTAAAAAGAATGGACCGATAATTTACCCTTCTAGAATTCCTGCCCAACAATTTACAGACCAACGACCTTGGTGCTGAACTTCTTGCATCCAGTGCGGATTCGTTCTTGACCAATAGTGCATATTATGGACATTTACACTGCCATTACTATGAAAGGTGGCCTCATCTGTCCACAATATACGTGATAGAATTTAGGGATCGTCTGCCATCATACCCAAGAGCCAGTGGCAATGGTCTTCAAAATCTGCAGCAGTCAATGCCTGATGCAGGAGTCAGTGATATGGATGTAACCTGAAAGATGTAAGATGATCACTACTGATTCAACAGTAGGATAAGTATTAAGTAAACCTTTGTAAGTTTACAGTAGAGTTTCAACATTGAAGATTCGCTTACCTGTGCTCTTTGAGAATGTTTTAAACGGTAGATCGAGTTACTCCCAGATCATGTGCAATACTTCTAGTACTTAGATGTGGATTAAACTGCACATAAGCTAAAACATTAATAATGTTCTCTTCGGTACGTCTCCTGTGTTGTCTACGGTATACGGGAACATGGACGCTTCCAGTTGTTTGTAAACGATGGATAACTCGCAGAAAAACCTTTTTACTCGGGTGTCGTCTATCGGGACATTGCTACGCATATACCCTTTCAGCAACTGTAGCATTTCTCATGCATTCATAATAGACACCTATCATGTCAAATAACTCTTCGTTGGTATAAAGCATTTTGTAACACTTAACAGCACAGCACTAAGACTATCTAATACTAATACTAACAACACTAACGTAACATAAAAAACGACAAGAAAAACTAACAAACTAACAGTAACGTAACACAAACAACAACAAGTAAACTCAAACTACCCGAAAAACTCAAACAATCACACGCAATAACAAAATCGAGAACAAGCTTTGAAAATAGCAACTAAGGACTGAGGGCGAAAAAACATTAACATTGAAAAACTTGCATAACTTTTTATACCATATAATTTTTTACAAAATTTTGATATAGTAGGCTTTGAAATAGTTGTCAGAATATGTCGTCAAATTTTTATTTTTATTTGAGTCAAATTGTGTTCACAATGGCAAAAGTAGTGGAAGTACATGATTAATCATTAAAAAATTTGTTGAGAATCCACAATGGTCAGTCGTTCGCATTGCAAAGGAGGCAAAGTTTGCAGGCAAGTGGCAGCAAAAGTCATCAAGCGGTACAAGGAAGACTTTACCATAACACGGAAACCAGGAAGTGGACGACTAGAGGGTTTTCATTCACAAAAAGGTGAAAAGGCAATATCTGCGATGGTTAAGAATACGCTGATATCGAACCGGAAATTAGCTGCAAAAGTCGACTTTTCGGAAAAGGCAATTCGAAAAATAAAAAAGAGTGGTTTTAAGTCCTACAAAGTTCAAACAACTCCAGATCGTAATGCGGAGAAAACATTGAAGCCAAGAAACGAGCCAGAAAGTTGAGAGCAGATTTTTCCAAAACGTCAATGTTGCGTGATGGACGATGAGACTTACGTCCTCGCCGATTTTCTCAACTACCTGGTCAGGATTTTTATGTTTCCTGTGGACGAGGAAATGTTCCTAAGAAGTTTAGAACTAAAATAAAGTTCAAGTTTCCAAAAAAATATCTCGTTTGGCAAGCGATTTGTAGCTGCGGTGAAAGAAGCCAATCTTTCATAACAAATGGAACAATTAACTCCGATATTTACACGAAGGAGTGTCTCCAAAAAAGATTGCGGCCTTTTCTGAGTAAACATAAGGTATCCACATTTTTTTGGCCGGATTTAGCTTCGTGCCATTACAGTAAGCAAGAATCATGTCGATTTTGTACCCAGGAGGCTAACCCACCAAATTGCCCTGAGCTTCGCCCAATCGAGCGGTACTGGGCTTTGGTGAAAAGAAGCTTGAAGCAGACAAAAAGGCTACAAAATCGATTGAAAGTTTTAGAAAAATGTGGACCGTAGCGACCAAGAAAATGTCGAGCACCACCATAAAAAGCCATTCCCGACAAACTCAAAATTTTTATGACGATAAGTCTGATTGATTTTGTTTTTCTTAATTTTTATATAAAAAATAACCTATCCAAAACTAATTTTTTTTGAAAATTTATTTAGCGGTTTTAAAGTTATGCAAGTTTTTCAATGTTAATGTTTTTTCGCCCTCAGTCCTTAAATGATATTAACATGAAATTCAATTGTTCCAATATTTTGACGTATTGCTTCCAATTTTGTTTCACAGCCTACTAATTTTATGACGGGTGCCTTCGCTAAGAACTGATTATTATTTACCATTTTATTCTCTTTTTTTGCATACATTGTCGATTTTAGATGCTTAAGTGCATCGAAAATGATGAACGACTGTTTGAACATTTAGGGCGGCATTAATTAAATGGTTTCAATTAATTTAAATTCATTTTCTGCGTATAATATGTAATAGATGTTGCATAGTCAGCGGCCAAACATTTGTTTTATTGATATCTTCGGTTTCAAAAAGATATGAAGTTGCGGTTTACGCCGACTGTTTAGAATGTTGTCCTCTATTTAACTGTGTAAAAGATACATAGGGTGCTATTTAAAAATCTCATGAGAATGCGCAATAATTGTTGTAATGTTAAACAGCGCCCTCTAGCTATCACGTCAAAATTTATTCGGACTATCTATACTGCATATTATTAAGTAAGAAGAGCTCTTTTAAACGAGACCTAGTTTGTTCAATTCTGTTAACTTATACCGAAGTTATTTCCATTTAAATAAAAACTTGTTGACGTTCCCCCACCACTACAATTTGTAAGAGAGAGTAAAATACTCTAAGCAAAAAAATCTGAAATTTTGCAGTCTTTACTACGGCAATATTTAAAATATATTTATATTTGCATATTTTTGGAAAAAAGAACCAATTATATGATCGGCCATAACAGTTTTCGCCCCCCTAGCGGCCATCTTACAAATTTGAAAATAATTTTCCGTGATTTCTCGTAGCCGATTTACATATTCAAATTTTTTTCAATATTGTCAGATTTATATAGCCAGCGTCCATTCTTAGTTGGCCACCCGGTACATAAGCTTTATTTAAAATTTTATTTAAGTAAAAAGTGTAAGTGTCATTATTTAATCAGATTTCGTTGTGTAGCCAATTAAACTCTCAAAAATTGTTTATTAAACTTTAAATAACTCAATAGAGAAACCTCGTGAATAACCCTTTATGTTAATTAAAGCACCGGAACGGCATCTTTGGTTAATGTTCGGTTTTATTTTACCTCTAAACTACTTGCATGTTTTACCGTCTCCACAAATATTGTGAAAACATTTTATGAAAAGGAACTCTCCATCTACCAATGTTCGTTATATACATAGCAATGTGGAAAAGAATGGAAAAAATTTATACCACACATAAATCAAGGAAGAACTTACCGTTATTGAATTTTTTATGTGTGAAATGTTAACGAAAAGATTAGGATAAAAACTTCAATTTGTATAAAGTACTTTAACAACAGCCGCCGGATTAAGTTTAGAAGATTTAACAAAGAGGGAAGCGACACTAAACTTTTAACTTTTTATAAAAAAAACCTACATAACAATGAAAAGAATTTAAATCTAGTAGAAAATCTGCAACATTGGTGTTTTTGTGTATTTCTGTAATAAATTTTCGTTTTCAAATGTAACGGAATAAAGTACTTGCTGCTTATAATTATCGACATTTACATTTCAATTCTTATATTTTGAAATTACACTATAAATGTATTTACGGACGTATTGCATTATGTATGTCGTGAAAAAAGAGTACTGTTGCGGTTGTAAAAAAATTCATAAATTCTCGCATAGCGGAAAGCCAAGAAATAACAATGGAAAATTATTTCTAAAAATCCATAAAAAGTGGAATAAAATGTGGAATTATCGAGGAATAGAGAAAAAAAAACGATAAAAATTTCTTTTTTTAAAGTGTAATATACCGAGTGTGTCCCACGAATAAATTGATAAAGTCATTGATCTTAAATTCAAAATTAACTTTTTTTTTTCTCCAGCGTAATGTAATAACATATTCTTTTTGGTAAATAAAATCGTACATAAAATAGAACAAAGTTATGTAATAATAATGATTTAATTTTAACAAAATTATGTATGGGTTTGCAGTTATAAATCCGGATGGAGCTCTTGTTTTAATTATCTTGGTGGTGGAGTTAATTAAAGCGTCAGGTTTCCCTCGAAAACTCTGGGTTTGATTCCAATTACGGTAATTTTTTTTAACGTTTTGAATTTTAAATTAATTTATGTACAGATTAGATATGAATAATAACACATTACTACTTAAAAAAAGAATTACGGAACTGAGTTTCCACAACGCCCCTATACTAATAAATTTAAAAAATAATTTGAAGAAAGGGCAAATGAAAATGCGTTTTAGAAAATAAATAGTTCAAACAAAAGTTACAGACAATAAAATTTCCAACAACATTCCTTTCATAACTTTTTTGGATAATTAATAATCTTGAAGATACTGGTAATTCCCGCGATTAATTACGCATCATATCAAAAGTGATGTATAATATAATATTACATCAAATTTTTAATTGAGAAAAAAATGTCTAAAATGAATATTTCTGCAAAATATTCCAAGACTAGAAAAATCTATGTAGTGCGCAACCATCGTTCACTTAGATGCTTGATCACATCGCCCATTCATTGTTTGAACCTAACGCCAAACTTAGAATCTCATTACGCTAGTTAGTGAGATGACTCTTCAGCAGTGAAAAAAAACAGCTGGCGATTTAAGATCGTTTTTTAAAGCCAACGAATGTTTAGTCAGCGTCAATGATTGAGGAATCGACTTTTGTAAACTGTTTGTGTTTACAATTCTGTTAGCAAATTTTTGGATATAGTATTTACTATTCAGACGTTCTACGTTAGCATGAGGTTGTAGCATTAGATGTCGCACTACTTATTTGTCGTAAAAAATGTAATTCTTCTTGTACTATTTCTTATTTATATCAGCTTTTCAGATTGCTGGTAATCTAAACCTGTTTTCGATCTTTGAAAAAAAACACTCCTTTTTTAAGATGTTCCACTGTGCTCGCAGTAATTCCATCCAAGCTAGTCATAAAAAAGCAGAGAAAATTTTAGCGACAGTCTTATAGAGAATGCGACTAGCGATGTAAAACAGTTGACTATTTCATAAAAATCTAATTGCTAATAATATCTTGACATTTGAAGAACTAAGGAGAGCTTGAAGATTCTTGAGATTTTTAAAAATATCTTCATTCTCGAAATTATTAAAACCAAATGTTCGTCTTTTAAGTAAATGCGAAAATATGTTAGATGGTTCGTCCCTTTGTGATCATTTTCTACCATACCTGATATGATATTTTGAAAACTTTTCAGTTAAATTGTGAATAATAATTGAATGTGGGATCCGAAATTTGTGTTTGTTTGTTAGGTCCTTTATAGACTCAAGTCCTGTAGGTCATAGGCCAAAATTAATCAGCATTGAATTCGGGAGAAAATGGAGGATTTGGAGAGGGGTTGGTCCATGTAGTGGAAATTTTTTTTTTTTTACATAAGTTATGTTCTCAACGGTGGTTCTTTCTCCAATTGATTTTAAATTCTCATTTATTTAAGAATCCTTTCTGGAGAGCAGGGAATGAAACTCTTTTCACTTTTCTATTGTTCGCGACGTTTCGAAACAATAGAACAGTGAAAGAGTTTCATTCCCTGCGTCTCCATAAGAAGGATCTAAGCTAAAATGAGAAGTTATGTTCTCATTACCCGATAGTTGTACTTGGTATGTGCACCCTCGATTAAAAAAATGTGTTAGAGACGGAACTTTGTTTACTTTCTCACTCCCTTTGATGACAATCGATAAAAAATACAGTAGATGTATTTAACTTGATGGCCGCGTTTTACAAAGAGTTTTGGTATGTTTATAATAATTTCACTTTTATTGTACAAAAATTTCCTCCACTGTCAATTTGAGAATTAATTTCTAATTATTCAAGAAATTATTAATTATTTCTTACCAATGATCGCCAGATTTTGATTCGATTTTACCCAATATTGGATAAAATAATGGCATTGCTTTCTGTCAAACTCTCAGTCTTTACTTGAAATTGAGATGGTGATATTGATGCTCTCTGAGGCTTATTGGAAATAAAAAGTTTTTCTTCTTTCTTTGGTTTTTTTTTTCAATTCCTCGTTTTTTACCACGGTCTACCGTTCATAATTTATGGTTAAATAATTTATAGTTTTGAGTACTAAAGACTTTAGATTTTCGGTAAAATTTTCCAAAATAGCATTCTTCTGAAGTATAATTTTTCTGCGGTTTTTGGGTAAATTATTCTACAGGGTTTTTTCATTAAGAGCGCTCGAACTTTAAAATGAAATAAAACAACCCGTTTAAGGATAGTACCACAACTTTTATTATATTTTAAAGGATATTCGAGACATTATGTTTGGAAAATAATTTCAGTCAATTGGCGAACGCGACTCCTCTGCAGATGTTTGGGACGACATCTTCACATGAGTGGGGCTTAATTTCACGAAGAACGCGAGTGATGTTGGCCTTTTGGGCAGCAATTGACTGTGGTTTGTGTGCATAGACTAGAGATTTCACGTATCCCTACAGAAAGATCGAGCGTGTTAAGTCATACGACTCGTGGTTAGTTGATGTTGCTACACAAATTGCGTCCAGCAACACACGGAACGTTAGGCGAATAGAGCACTGATTTTGATAATAAATTTTAACAATTTCTACGCGATCTTGAAGCGTGTAGCGTTCTATGGTAAAATATGACGACTAAATTTGTATTCATGCCAAATTTGACAGCTATCAATTTAGCACAGAAATTTAGCCAGAAATTGAAAAATCTTATATTTGCAAAATGTCTTCTTCAGAAAAGTTGACTATCTATATACTAAGATTCAAAATTTGTCTGTTTCTTTGTCCCTCTATAGACTCGACCAATATAGGTGCTAGGCCAAACCCAAGTATATGGTTGGTTGTTTTTTTTTAAATATACTGGTACCGGGGTTTCATCTAGTCATTCTACGATGAAAAGCAATTTAGATATTATAAACTAAATAATATAAAGCTCTCTGAGTTCATTTTAAACATCTGTATAATTTTTCAGCGTCAGTCTTCAAAATCATATGGGTTAGGTTAATATCATTTTAGTAATTACTTATCGAATCAAATATTATTTTAACAAAGTTTAATAAAATTAAATTACGAACAACTTTGGTTTAAAGAAAGAATAGTTATAGAGAACATCTTTGAAAATATTTAAAAAGAAATTGCCTTTTCTTAAGTGGGGTTTTGACATTCAGGTTTTATGTCCAAAATCTAACAAAAGCTTTTTCTGATTAATGGAGTGGTAACTACCCGTTAGTTAGTTAGTTCTACTAAATAAATGTTGAACGAGAGGCCTTTCTAATGAAGGTTTCAACTTTGAGTTTATTTGCACGAAATATCCCTTAACTTTAACAATTCTATGAAACAAAAATAATGATATATATGATGCGACCTAGGATTTTTTTACCTGGAACATGTCTCCAGTCTTGTGCACCGTTGTTACCAGGATCTCTCGAACGCAATTTTCACGAATGTACCCCCGTTGTCATTCCTCTCAATCCAAGCTAAGGCTGTTGATGAGTCCGACCAATAATAACAGGGAACCTCTGTCCAATTCAGTGCTTCCACTATTGACTTGCAAAGTCGACTTCCGATTAAACATGCTAACAAGTCTAAACTCGGAATTGTAGCTATGTTTATAGGTACAACTCTCGCTTGCAAGAAATGCACACTCACATCATTATCATTTTCACTACGTAGATAGGTTATTGCTGCATAACCATACCCACTAGCATCACAAAAATGTGCAACCTTCGTTTTCGGTTGACTATACTTGCACTCACAATCCATCTTTAGGACGACTGGCCCAAGATACCCATGGCGTCGTAAATTCTAGCGTGAACTGAGAAGATTGACCTTCTTGTCAAGACAATCTTATCCATATTTATATTTGGTATTTCGCACCAAATTACATATCTATTGCGATCCCAATTCATTCCCAATCTGTATGCTCCCACATCCTTGAATACATTTGTGCAACTTTCATGATAGAGGTTGCCTTCGTTATGAATTTTCTAACTCCGTCTTTGTGGAGACAGAGATGACCCAATTATCTACATATAATGAATTTAGAAGCGTGACGGCCTCTTTTCCAAATACTTACTTGCGTGATGCCTGGTAAGAACGGACCACATCACACCGAACACAACCCGCCTGTGTCGGTACATAACGCACGTCCGATATGACGCCAAACTGATACTCTCGAAACCGCAATAGCAGAGAGGAGTAAATCCAACAGGTTCGGTCCTTTATCTAAACAGTCTTTAACAATGCATCGAATACAGGTCTAACTTTTGTCATACTACTACTTTCCTTAATGATAGCTCGATGAAGTAAGTAGTGACTAACCATATTCAATTCCTCTTCTGGAACCACCTCTTCCCACTTCTTCCCACTCTTTGAAAACTTTGTCATACACGTCAAACCTATGATAGTTCTGTAGCTTCTTCATCGTCGAACGAAGCCGCGTCTCTGCAATATCTTTATTATTGGGAATGTCCATTGTTCAGGAGACAACCTTCTTAGCATTTTTCCTATCCTTGAATTTGACCGACGATGACTCTCCGAACCCTTGCATTGGAAGACTGATGCTTTGCTCATTTTCAAATTCATTTCTTATAAACGTCATCAGATAGTCCACCTTCATTTTCGGTGGGTTCTCCCTGGACCTGTCCCATTTTGATTGTTCAGACCTTTGCCAAACAGCAAAATATGAACTGGGAGACAAGACTCTACCATAACATACATCAACGTGTCGTACTTGTTTTCTGTCATCCTTAATTAATCCAATGAACGAAGGTGTGAATCCAACTGACCAATAAAGTTGTAATAGATCCAACCTATGTTCTTAATTTTCTAGATTCTGAGTAAGTAGCTTGATGAGCTCCCTTACGTAAACATCAACGAGAAAGTAATTCCTTCCGAATCGATTCTTCAATGCCTTCACTGCATTCTTGTAATTTTCTGACGATGTAGGATACTTGTTTATGACTTCCCGTGCTGGAGACCCTTCTACCGTTGCCTGTATTAAATACTGAAATTTGTCCCCATCTCTGAGTTCAGGGTCAGCGTCAATCTTTTCAAAGTGTGATCAAAATCCCAACCATTCTTTGTAATATCCCCCCATCTTCTCAGTTCAATCTTGATTAGGTCAAGGCTTCTTTTATCTTCCGAGGGTGATTCGTAAACTGATCCAGATGGCCTTTGGCTCTTCTTTAATAATTTTTCCAATTTGCTGTTTCCCTCAGCGAAGTCTTCGTCATACTTGTTGTAATGCTCCAATTCATCTTCCAGATCCTTGTCTCCGTCTAACATGAGACACATCATCTTCTGATTTAAGTCTACCAAAAGCGTATAATTCTTGGTTAGTACTTCGTGACTAGCTTTGGTCTTTTTCACATCGACGGGATCCGTAGCAAGCAACGTTTGACTCTTCATGATCAACTTTGTCACTTGAGCCCTCAAGGCTTGGTAAAGCCCCGTATGTTTGGGGCGAAACGTCGGCAAGTACTACCACTTATAAAGGCAGTGTTTTATTTCATTTCCGTCCAAGGAAGAACTCTATAAAAATAAAAAACTTATCAAGTATTCATATTTTTGGAGTCACCATAAAAATTACTATATCTCAAGTTTTATTGAAATTTCAGAAGTATTTTTGAGGTGAAATGATGTACCTGAAAAAACGAAAAATGAAAAATTCGTAGAAGAAACAATTTTTTTTGTTTATTAATTAATATTTTTTAAGATACTGTTAAAACAATAATGTCACTGGCTGGGATTTTTTTTGTAAGGCACTTGGTGGGTTCCCAATTTTTTTTACGCTTTTGTGGTTGTAAAAAGAGTAAGTTGTTAAAGTTACAGATTTTTAAACCTCATAGAACAACTTTCCCTTTTAACATTTTTTTATCCGACCTAACCTTAAAAAGATAGAAGCCAAAAACTGAAGATTTTGACCTTAATTAATAGATTGTGAAATATTCCCATACAGTGTCGATGTCAACTTTTTCATATGTTATTCCTCACGGCCTAAACTTAATTTACGTGAAAAAAATCACCCGTATACACGAGTTCCACTTTTCGTTCCTTTTCGTTCTCTTTTGACTGAACTATAAAGGCAATTAATAGGATTGCAGTAACAACTGGTGTAGTCTGGTACATGCGTTCCGAAAATTGTTATCCAAGACGCAGCATAACATACAAGCACTTATTAGACAGGAAGGTAATAAAGGTAAATTTGACTGCTATGAACTTGTGCAACACTTTATTAATTGATAATGACGATTAGGATTTTCTGAAGTATTAAAACTTTCACAATTTGGTCAAGAGTAACCAAGCGCTCGTGCAGATACGAGTATATCGAGTTAATTTTTGATTTAATTTCTTTAAGGTGCTTTCAGTTGTTATTTATGGTCACTATGAAAAAAAGTTTAATGTATGTACAACGTTGGCCACTTTTTTTGGAAAACGTTCAGCGGATTCCGCAAATGCAATTTAAGAAAGAGTTCAACTGGGAATGAAATATGAATTAGAAATAAAGATCAACGAAATCAAGACAAGTTAGTGATTGTTTGTTTTATTTTAACATTTTGAATAGAACTTCCGTATTACCAGACTTTATACTCAGATGGGAAATAAACGCCGTGTTGCCTGTACCTTTCTCGTTCCCGATAAAGGGCTCTCTCAGGATTTAAAAGATGTAGGTGAATCTCGAATTTAAAGAATACTGAAAGAAACAACTCCAAACTTTCGACGATGACCTTTTCTAACTGTATCTTTTGCATTATTAGTTTCCGTTTGCGTTGGCATTCTCTAAGTAAACGTTATGGATATTCTCTCTTTGTCTAACAAACGAAGATTGAATGCAATTTGTTACGTATCGAACAAAATTTGTTGCTTTTGAAATCAACTTGAATAAAGTTCATAAAATCCAATGTTGTTTCTGTTGCAAAATTTTCTTTGTTATTAGAATTTGTTTTGTTTTTTTCTTTGCAAAGAGGGCTTTAGAAAAAACCAATTTAATGAATTCCCGTTTTTCGAGTATTTGTAAACGAGAACGTGCACAATATTCTTCGAACACGCACTACTTATATTTTATTCTTTGTGAATTGAAATTAATTTCCGTCATTTTTTAAATCTTATTTGAATGACGTGTATTCACTGATATTGAAACCCTCATCAGCGTAGAAATTATTTCTCAAACGTGAAATTGAAATGCCTTTTTATATAGAAAATTCTTACTTGCTAGCCATGCATTATTTTTTTTCGAATGAAAATTACTGTACCCATTACAATTTTAATTTTACGAAATGCGAGTATATATACCTCACATGTAACTCTCATTTATCAACAAGTTGAATTTAAATTATGAGAAGTTTTCTTAAATGTCATTATAAATATAATGGGTCTATCGTCTTATACAGCGTGTTTGTGAAAGTCAGGCTAAAAGTTCCATGTAAAATGAAATAAATTGAATGGCAGATTTGTTTTTATTTTTACGGTCACTATAGAATAAAATAATGTATTATGCAACAATACTAGTTACAAATTGTCAAATTTATTGTCTGACGTATAACCACGACAGTAGTCGATAACTACAGTAAGCAACGGTGTATTTCTATTGGCTCTGAATTTGTATCTTGATCGCTACATACTTGATATTTATTTAACGGTGAATTCTATTGGTTGTATATCTGTATCGTAATAAATATTTGTCTCGTAATGAATTTCAGTAGAGCACAGATTGTAAAATTCTGACTTAGAAAGTGGCATGTTTCTTAATCTAAGTAGGTGTCGAAATGGTTCGCTTTACGTAACTAATTAAAAAAAGTAAATCTTTTGTTACGGTTTATTTGTAAACAAACTCAAAAATGTAGCAGTGCTCGAAGACCTTGCCGGCAGCTCCTCTTAGTCGGGAGTGGTCGTGGGCTTATGGAGAAACGTTAGAATGAAGGCTTCTACACTGCACGAAGAATTTATAAGGCGCCACCTAGGATTGCGTATAAGAGATATTCTAGCTAGAGCCACTAGGAACTCGTAGACACAGAAACAAACCGTACGTTGATAGAAATATGTATATTATTATAGCGATTAGACTTCAATCAATACACATGGAAATACATAGACACACCAATAGATAATATCATTTAGAATTAATAGCAAAATATAGTTATAAAATAATAATGACTCACGAGAGCGAGTTAAGACGCGAGTAATAATTCGAGGCACAAACGCCCCAAATAGGTTAGCGTATTATGAACTTTTAACAGTCGTAGCACCGATTATTCCATGCAAGCAATTCACCAAGTTCACGTGGCAAATATTGTTCGGAATGTACTTGACAACAATTACGGAGAGTACCGGACCTTGGCCGATTATTTAAATAGGTTAAAAGCGCACAAAATTAATCAGGTACTTGGAAAGATCTTTCTAGTTTACAAAATTATCTATACAGCGCCAAAAAGGTACGTTGCTAAACTCACGGCCGCGGTACGTATACAAGATTTATGAATGACGTGCATAAAAGAATTAACTTAGCTTGTATAAATAGGAAGTCTTCAGTGTTCGACGGTTAATCGGCAGATGTGACAGCTTTCGTATCCAAATCTAGTATTTTATTATCCAATGAAAAAAAGGAAAAACCAAAATGGACTCAGTTGATAACAGTTGCTGGGCTGCTCACAAAGAACCAGATAACAGGCTTATCTTGGGTGGTGTCCTTGACCAGAAGGTGGAAGAAAGAGGAAAACAAAAAACGGTGTCTGCAATTGATAGAACCCGTGATAGCAAATATTTTATTAAAACACAAGGACAGTCTCCAACTTTTAATTGTCTTGATGGTATAGGAGTCCATCCTTCGTCAAAATTCAACTTATACTCTATACTGTTGAGTTTTGTGTATCTTAAAGCTCTGATATCTGTTACACAAGCTTCTCCCGCTTTCTTCCCAGGTCGTATAGATTTGTAATATTTGATGTCTGAAAAATCATGAAAGAATTAATGATCTACGTATTTTACTTTATATGGCCCAGCTGTAGAATGTCTTCTAGAGTCTCTGATTATTTGAACATAATTTGAAGGGGACAATATTTCTCTATTTTTCTTTCGGCTCTCAATAGTGGAATGCACACTCTACAGTAATGGGACGGAAGTTTAGGTAATTTATTAATTAGGTAACTCTTTGATTTGTTGACGCTTATTCTCATTTACTATTTTAGCCTTTCTAGGAAATTTTTCTGTCGAAAGAGAAGCTCGTTTGCCTTCTCGAGTTTCCTTGAGTCGTTTTCTGCTTTGTCTAAGATTTATTTACCATCGCAACAACATACGTATTACGTTGTTTCCAGTCCATTTCGGCTCAGAATCGTTTAAAGAGGAGATTCCTTTCTTCCTCTGTTATTAAAGAGCATTGTCTCTTACTTTTAGACTGTGTACACTTTTAGAATTACATCTACTGCCCATTTGTCGCGGTATCCTCACAACTAAGCTCTTTCCACCACTTGCTTCTTTCTTATAACTTTGGTATCTCTGTCCTTTCATCCTTAGCAGTTTAATCTTATTTACTTGCCATGTCACAGGATCAGCAGGCCCTTTTTTAGCACGTTTTCTAAACTGATTTAAAGGATGAGATTAAGCTTTACTCTTTAAAATTCTTGCTAATGGTAAGTCATCTGACGACGTGTTTGATACATTAGAATTTACATCACAATCCGATGGTTTATAAGTGGAACCTGAGTCTTGAAAAGGCCCGCTTGCTCAGCCTCTTCATAAGAAGTTAGTTCATGCGAAATTGTTCTCGCAATTATTCCAGATTCTGGCCCTTCTGGAATATTTACTACTTCCCTCGATACGTCTTCTACAATCATTCCAAATTTTTGTTCATCTGAAATATTCTGAACCGTTTCAAAATGTTTCATGTCATGATGTTCTAAAGCAGTATCTTGCAGAGTTTTCAAATTTATGAAGTCTTGATTTGCTGTATTGGATAACAGTTCTTAAATGGCTTTGTACGTATCTAACAGATAGGGTACAAAGGACAACATACAAAAATAATATTTCTGATTACATAACATAGAACATGGTGTCCCGTAGGGTACAGTTCTGGGCCGTTTGCTGTTCCTTATTTACATCGATTATATTATTAAAGAATTAAATGAAAGTAAAGCTATATTATTTGCAGATGACACAATGATGTATGTTACAGGTAGAATATTGAAAAATGGAACAAAAAATAAATGCAGATCTAAATAACCTCTGTAAAAGTCAAAGTATTGTATTTTCGGAAAAAAAATTAAATTGAATCAAGTAAATTTTTGACATCTGGGCGACGATGTAATTCGCTACGTGTTAAGTGTGAACAGAAATGCCGGCGTTGCTACTATATTTCACTTGTGTTGTAATATTGTTTGTCATGTAATAGAACTGATATTACTTTCAGATGTTTTTTTAAGAATACGTAGGTTCTTTCACGGTAGCAATAGGATGACTTTCATTTTTTACTACCTGCACTTTCAGAGTCGGCTAGCTGCGAGTGTATAAAACGGACGTGCATTTATTTCTCTAATTATAAGGTTTATTTTATGATACAGAGAAGTGTCCTTTATTTATGATAGTGTTTACATAGACAATAGTATGTATGTAGGTCATAATGGATTTTTAAAATTAGTGCGTGTACCCTAAGGCAAGTGCGAAGAGACACTTTATTATTATTAAGGTAGCAAGTTAATAGGCTTAAGATGAGTACGGAGAGGGGGAGAGCGAAGAGTAAATTACGGAAGGGAGGAATAATTTAAAAACCATTGCACAAACTGTTGGAAGCTACGGTTCACCTGTTACAGAAGAGACCTAACCTATAACAATCAAGCAAGGATTAGCAGAAAAACATCAGAGGAGGAAGCAAAAATAAAGAATAAAAAGAAGTTGATGGAAGAGAGCACCAATACGACTAAGCTGAACGAGTACCTGTACCTAGAAGATATAGACTACCAAATATCACGCTGAGCGTTTGAAACGCAAGTAGTAGGGTTCTTGGTTTCACGCCGACGTCTCCCCAGCATGTTTTTAGGGGTCGGCGTGATTTTAGTAAGATATGCAGCGCTAAAAATGCTACTGTACTTTGAACCTAAGTAGGTAATGTTGCGAAAACAGTCGATCAGCCTTGTGATGCATCAAGTAAAAGTTATATAACATTTACGTTATCACTAGTTACACAACCTTTGATGTATCAAGCAAAAGTTATATAACGTTTACGTTGGGGCTGATTATCTGCCAGTCTATTGATGAGTTTAGAATTTATTGTAGAATACATTGCTTTAAAAAAAATGAAAATTTATTTCGACATATTTATAGAAAAACACTGCTGGTGTATATAACCACACTATACAGGTTTATAGCACTTACATCACAATACAATATTTAAAATGTACCATACGAATAAATAAATAATAAATAATAATAACAATAATAATAATAACCATTTATTCATTCGCAGAATACATAAATAAATCCACACAAATAAAGTAAAAAAAAACAAGCGTTTACCGCAGAACTCCACATCGCCAATATAAGCGAAAATAAAATTGCGTATTACAAAAAAATGTTTCAAACAAAAGCTATAGACAATGGAATTTTCAAAAACACTTTCTCCCTCAATTTTTTTTATAAAATTGATATTGGTCACGTGATTGTTATATCTCAGTAATTCCTTATGGGATCAAAAAATAGTTTAAACAAGAAATGTGTATAATTAAATTATAAACAACTTTCATTTAAATGTGTAAAATGAATATTTTTCTAAATATTTCAAAATCTGTGTAGATTAATGGCCCTTTTGGCTACATAGATTATGCCCAAAAACAATCAGATCTTCTGAATTATAAATAAGGTCCTTGTACTTACAAGTTTTATAAAAATCGGACGGGTGGTGTTCGCTATATCTTGTTTACATACAGGGTGATTTATACCACGAGGCGAAAAATGAAAATTGTGTTCACAGTTTGATTCTAAGTAAAATGCGAAATAATTTTTTTCCAATCGGCCTTTGTTTTCGAGATATCGAGATACCAACTTTTGAAAGATACGATTTTAAGTTTCACAAAAAGTAATATAGAGTGCTTTGAAACAAAAACTTATTTATTAGTTATTGACAGTTTTACATTTGGGTATTGTTTGTAATTTTTAGTCTTAAAAATTTAGTCCAGAATGTAGTTCAGCAACTTACTTGAAGTTGAAAATCAACAAGACTTTGCTGCAGTTTATAACTCAGTGGTTTTACGTTGCCAGGCTTGCATCGCAGCTGGCGGTGGACTTTTCGAACATACTTTGTAAGTTAAGGTATTGGTTCTTCTTTGTGTTACAGTTACAAGGTTTTTTAAGTAAAGTTTTCATATTGCCTACTATTATTTTTGTGTGAAACTTGAGACCAGGTCTTTTTAAAAGCTTGAACCTCGATATCTCGAAAACAAAGGCCGATTGAAAAAAAATTATTTCGCATTTTTGCTTAGAATCAACTGTGAACACATATTAAGTGAAAAAAAGGGGTGTTAAAATTTTCGGTTTGGAAACCGTCGTATAACTCCCGATCTTATTTCATAAGATGTGGAGATGAATAAATGTGATAGAGATAAAAAAAGGAAAACAAACATATTTGAAATACAGATAAAGATCAACAGAGTGAGCATAAATCACAGCTAACTTCGAAATTCCTGAATTTGACACCGTGAACTATGCCCGATTGTATATCCGAGCAGAAATTTCAGAGAAGCACAAATTGATTTTTGTAATATTTACGATAACATCTGTGATATATTAAAGAAAATTTCATTGTTATATTAAACACTATTAAATTTAAGATAAGTTAAACAGCTCAACAATATAGAAATTTGTTGCTTTGAATTAAAAAACAGAATTTTTCCAATCAATTTTCTATAGCTATACATAGACAAGTTTGCTATAAATTTTAATATCAAGTGTATTTTTAAGAGTTTTAAATAAGTATATTATATATATAACTAATTGATTAATATGCACATCCCATTTCCTTCGAATCTAAAAATATACCTAAATATTTTATAGATGTAACCCCAGCTATTTTTATGTTACATGTACAACTATTTCTGTTACAATTAGCATTATGAACAACAATATGCTCGTTGGTAGGCAAATTACTAGCATTAGAAGAAAATGGTAGATAATGTGTTGCACTTTAATTTAATGTTAAACAATTGTTATCTAGCCAGTATTTTATTGCTGATAGTTTAGTTGAAACAGATAACATCACATATTCCAGGTTGAACCACTTATATACAAAACTTTATCATCAGCATATGCTAAAATGTCTGCATAAAACAATACATCATTGATATAAATGTTAAACAAAACAGGACCAAGAACGCTTCCTTGTGGAACCTCGCATTTAGCTACAAATTAAAACTGTCTTGATTTTAAGTTTGAGAAAAAAAGTTTAATTTAGTTAGGAATGCAACAAGAAAATTCAGAAAATATGTCATAAAATGAGAAAACATTGAAAACAGCTCGCTCTCTCTTTATAAGGCAACAGAATGTAGTAGGGCTGGATTCTATTGCTGCAAGTTATTACTAACTTTTTATCGATCCGAAAAAACCTATGTAAATGTCTATTAGTTTATTCTTTCATAAGAGAATCATAAAACAATGAGACATTCTGCACCAACTAACTAATGCACCTTTGTTAAACCTTATGACACGTTGAGATTTAGGAAAATCTCCCAGAGTTTATTTCCACTTTAAATTAAGATCTATTTTTACTAAATTTTATTGGTAGTGAAACTCGTACACTAGAAAATAAGCACTAATATATAAATCACAGAAAACGTAATAACAGTAACCTATTCAGAAATACACATCCAAGCTAAAAAGTATTATTTAGATCTTACTGCGCGATAAAGAAAGAAGTAATATATAGCGAAAAAGAAATATCAAAGATTTGTGTTCATTTCAAATGCACGCACAGCGTTGAGTTGTAAACTTGTCTTGCGAACGTTTTTTTTTTTTCAAGAAAAGATTTATTGTAATACATATAAATTTCCGCTTTCTTTCTATTAGGAAAATTTCACTTTCGCCGTCAGTCTTAATATCCAAAATGTCTTTCTACGTTTTAAACTTGTTTAAGTCGGTTTAATCCTTCGGATTATTTATTAGGTAAAACGTTTGCCTATGAAAATTTTGTACCGTGTAAGAGCGACGAACACATAATTTACTAGAACACGTAATACACTTTTGAAACAACGTTAATGTTTAAACGACACTGAATACACTAATAAATAAATGTTAATCTAGTGCTTACAGGCCTATCTCGTTCTAACCTTTAAGTAAAATAGATAAAGAACAATGAAAGTCTTAAACGAATGAGGAGTTGAGGTTAGAAAGGACGACATGAGATTGATGGGGGTAATTTTAAGTAACGCTCAAATTTCTAAAGCTTGATGAAATTTGTGTTTATCAAGATTTACTTAAATTCAAAGTTAATATTATCCAAGCAATTCTATTCTTTTCTTTTCCTAACTATGTACCTAATAATTGAAGAAATTATTGTAATGAGGACAAATATTATATAATTTTTAAAAAGAGTAAAATAACGAAGAATAATGAAGGAGAAGTACCTACGTCGGTGTTTCTCGTTTTATTACATATAAGCATGATTTTCGTTTCTTTTATTTGCACCCAAACAACCTTGTCAACAGGTAGTAGTCGATTCATAAATTACTTAGCATAAAAACAATCTCGAATCGCCTGCTGTAAATTCGTAAATGATTGTACAATAGCAAATACCTAGAATCACTAGACTGCTATTTCGTTCTTTTGGGCTTCTTCAGGAGTGAGAGGACTCGAGTGTAAGTTCAAATATGTGCTCATAATTGGGTTTCAAGTCGACAGCCTTGCATATTGTACAACCGTGAACTTACACTCAAGTTCTCTCAATCCTGAAGAGTCTCAAAACGACGAAACATCTGAGGTGATTCTCGGTGTTTGTTTGCTTTGTACAATCACTTCCGAATTTACAGAAGAATCGATCCATGTAGGTTACTGGTGCAGATTACTTTTCTAACATGCTACGTTAGCAAGAGCGACAGTAGATGTCGCATCATCTTGTTGTTGCTTTTATATTTATTCTATTATGGACACTCGTAACAATAAACAAGACTTAGACTGCAACTGATGACTGCCATTACCTAGATATGGGAGGAGATCTATGAAGCTATTAGAGGATGTTATGAAAACACGAAATGCCGGATAGTCATATTTCCAACAGTTGTTGTTAAACTCCATAGAACTGAAACTTGTCACAATTTTAGAACCTATTAAAGAAAGAAAACGCATTTCATGTTATCGCTTTCAGCAGTAGCAAATCTTCTTCCAGTACCTTTGAGTTGGATCTTGCTTTCGAAACTAAAAAGTTACATAAGCTACAGTTAAATCGAAATTCATCGGAAAAACTTTTTTTCCAACGATTATTTTTTATCAAACTGGAGGCATTTGACATTGGTCTTGTCTTCTTGGTCGTTTCTATGAATTCAGTTCAAGAGTTGATCAGGATCGACCTGGACCTGGAAAAAATATTTATTTTTAATGTGGGCGGATTTAATAGATACGCCACGCGGATGAATCAAGGGAACTTCTCAAATGTGTTTTGCAACCACCAAGACTTCTAATATTACCACTGGACACTAGAATTTTTTCTAGGGTTATGTAAAGCATAATAACAACCGCAGTTAATACGTACGAGATGCCTGAATGAAATCGGAATAGAAATAAATTTGACGTATAAAGTGATTGTTCATAATTTTACACTGATTGTGAGAGAAATGGGAGAACCTCATAAAAGGATCTATCTCGCTCTAGTCCCAGAGATGCTACAAGTTAGGATTAGTTTAGAATTAACGGCTGTTCCACACGAGGTATCTAGAGCTCCCACGTTCAAGAGTTTCATCAGCAGACCTGATGCCAAACTTGATCGTACACAGTCTATCTTGAAACCGAGTAATCTGCTGGACGAATAAGGCTTGATCGGTGGTGAAATGGTTCCGGAGAAACTAAAACTTTTCCTACTTCCTTGGAGAGGGTGCAGAGTAGGCTACTCGAACGGTAGTTTTGGGAAAAGACAGGGTTTTTTCTGGCTTTCGGAATGGGGATCATGTTGGCGAGTTTCCAAATGTGTGGAGTGGCGTAAATGGAAAATAGCGACTATTCATGCGATGCGTTTGAGATTCTTTGGGAGGAAGTAGTTTTTTTTAAAGAGCGGAGTGTTACAAATATTTGTGGTTCTCTGTGATATGTCATCTTGCGCGTTTTGGGGGTTGTCTATTGGTTTTTTTATTATTTGTACGCTTGGCGTGTTTAGATTTTAGTGGTTTTCCCAAACCTTGAAGCAAATGCTTTGCCAAGACGAACCAATCCACAATTACACGGTTTCGTCACCACACTATACAGGTTTATACTGATGTTCTGGGGCACCATACATAACATTTACATCATCACGATACAATATTTAAAATGTGCCACACGAATCAATATATAAATTATTATACTCAGGGAAAGATTTTTGAAATTTTGTAGTTCTATTCCTTTTCAAAATTTATCAAAATCATAATTTCAGTTCGTCCGCTTTCATTTTCGTTAAAAACAGTATTAGTTAGTTGTACAATCATATTTAAATGTGTAAAGGCTGACTTGGTGCTTCCTTATTTATTTGGATTTTGGCGAAATCATCAATTAAAGTTTTACGTGTTAAGTACACTCTCATATGCAAGTCGCCCATCACCTTGTGCAAAAAGAAAAGTTGTAGATGATAAAAATATGAATAAAATGAGCACTAATTCAACTCGATCAGGTAATAACTTTCTGTGAAAAATCGGAAAAAGTGAAATATTTGGGTTTTTTTAAAATTCGTAGATCCGTCATTTTTTGAGAAGTAGCATAAAACTGAAAATGACCGAGTGTGAGAAAACGACAGAATAGTGGGGGTACCCGTCCGCTAGCGCCGTTTGAGGGGACTGCGATTTATATAAGCGTGCTGCGGACAGGTACTCCCCCTGCTCCTCCGTTTTCTCGCACTCGGTCATTTTTAGTCATCTTTGCATGCTTTTTTTGCGTGTTAAATATCATTTTATCGAAAAATGAGAATATACGATTTGTTCCTTTCTATTTCAACTTCACAATTTTTTTATTTTTGAAAATCGGACGACCACACGAGCATTCAGCTTCTATTGAATATGTTGCTTTAAAAATTTTAAATCGCAATTTTGCGTAAACTAATTGCTCGACAATTGCACGGTTTTGCACACACAAGTACGAATTTTATTCATATTTTTATTCTCTACAACTTTTCTTTTTACACCATCAACGTTGGTTCATTACTTTTCACTCAGGAAAAAAAGTTGAGAAAAAACACTTTTTTTGCATTTAAATGCTAATTAACAATATAATGACAATTCATTTTTGGTATAAAACATGAATATAAGGTACTTTATACTTCTCACAATTATATGGCACAGTCGGTATCCTACTATTATTTTTGTCAAAAATATATCTCTATTTACTACTCTACTAGGCATGATTTTCAACTTCAACTTCAACTTTTTCGCGCATACTAACATCAGGTGATCTCCACTCTTAGACCCTTTGCTCCACAAAACACCTGAGATCTCAGTTATTTGACAATATTGAAGTACTTACACTTGAATCTGGATAAGTTGTCATGTGTTAATATTTTGCTTCAATTACTGAATGTCCATTCTAATATACTTGTCTTGTCATTTAAAACATGGGTTCCTCATAAATATAAAACATGTGTTGAGTCTGCATGATTGTGAAAAAAGAAGAACGTTCTGGATTAGAGTTATGTATTCCTATGACATGGATGGAATCTACAAATCATTTCGATGATTGTTACTTTTGCGTAGTAGATGCTAAAGGTTATAGTGGAGATATCCAGACTTACAGTCCTGTTCTATATAGTGAAAATCTCCCTTGGCCTATTTACGTTTCAAAAGTAATTTGCACGCCCTCAGAAACAATGATGTTGCCAAATTCCCAGAAATCGAGACAGAGTACCAGTGGAAGTGAATTGGAGGATGAAACATCTACGCGAAAGTTATTTTCTCAAAATGAACTCAGTGATTTAATACGTGATCTCAATTTTTTTAAAACAAAGATTAAAACTGTTAGCCTCAAGATTTATAGAAAGAAATTTATTGGCACCAACAGTAACATTAACTACATATAGAACGCGAGAAAGTGAATTATTACAATTTTTTAGTGAAGATGAAGTACTAGTGTACTGTAACGATATCGCGAAGCTGCTTCTAGACTTGGGTTTAAAAGAATACAAATCTACTGAGTGGTAGTGGTAGTTCCTAGGTAACCATAAAGCACCAAATTCAGAAGAAATTGTTTCAAAATATGCTGACAAACTTTCAGACTATAGGAGCAAATATGAGTATCAAATTACAATCTCCGCAATCATCTGGACCAATTTCCAGATAATTTAGGAAATTATAGTGAGGAACAGTGAGAGAGGTTCCACCAGTATCTAAAAGTAATGGAGAAAAAAATGATAGCACTGACTATTTCTGTGTGCGTAGATCTCGTTCCGGCTGTATATTTGCATCCTGTTGAGAACCATGCGGTTGTCAGGATGTCTGGAGAGTTGCGATGGTCTTCTCTGATGGTTTTTGTTCCAAATGAGATGCATTGATGGCGATTGAGCGTCCTTATGAACTGGTGGACTGTATAGTTCAGTTCGGCGACGGTTTCGATGATGGTTGTGGGTGGTAATTAGTTATCTATTTCCAGTTGCTAGACATGTCCTATGATCGACTGGTACACCCAGAGCGCCAAGAACCCCACCGGGAGGGGTTATGGCTGGGCTATCAGGTGTTTTCCATTACTAGGACTTGTGTGAAAATGTTTTCTGCTCTAGGGAGAAAGCTAGCTCCCAGTGGCCTATTTACAATTACGTTGGGGCGCTGGTTCGCGTAGTCATGTAAACGGCTTTCTTGTGGGGTTGCATGATCACAGCTCTGAGCAGGTTGGGAGTACAGAGCCTAGGCGAATACTTTCAATCAATTAAAGCGGGTAGAGGTTCTTTGCTTTGTCGGATCTCCTCAGTTGTATGAACAGCAAAGATGATGGTACGTTTATAAGCATTGTAGGCCTTGCTCAATGTTTCGCTCTTCACCCATATCGACCGTAACTCCGGCCACCACAAGCTTGGTGGTTTTTCAATCGGTCACGTAAATCAATATAAATGCATATTACGATTATCCAAAAATGGCGTTGCTTGTCTATATACGTCGGTAGTGGCGGTGGTAAGAACGATAACTGAGTGTCGGCGTTACTGAGCGCCATGTGGGTTTTGGTAAAATGATCTTGATAGTGCTCTTTTATCCCCTTTTATATTGAAATACGGTTAGTATACAAAAATACACAAAAATTTTGTCACCTCTAATCAAATTTTATTTGTCTTTTACAATAACAAAATGATTCGGTTCCTTACTTACTTCCTTGCCTATTCATTTTTCATTTTTTTATATAACTTATTCTATCGTCATTCCAATTGCATAATCTTTGTTTCTTCTTCCTTCCATCCAGCCTCTTCTCTTCTTTTACCTCCGTCATCCACTCAATCTCTTCTCCCTTCTCATATTAACCTTCTTTCCCCTCTTCTCTCTTCCTCAATTCACCACACTTTTCCCTCATATGTTCTCAAGTTTCTCCTACCCTTATTTTCCCTTTCTACAATCCCTACCCTGAATCTCGCTATCAGTATCTTTTCTTCTAATTGTCTCTCCCGTTAGATAACTGGGTTTCCATTCCGTTCTTATTTCCCAATATTTCTCATTGTACTTTCCTTCTTTCATTTTCTCCGCTCTTTCTTGTGCTTGTGAATCATGATCTCTGTTACTATCTCCGCTTCCACACCCCCTACTTCTCACCTTATCCTTCTTATTTCTCATATATCCTCGTCTTTCGTAGTACATTCTCCATTCGTCTTCTCCATAGTTTCCTTTTTGTATTTCAATTTCCTTCCAGCATTTATATAATATCTCTTTCTCTCTCTTTGCTTTCCATCTTCTCCTATACTTCATCGCCCTTCTTCCTGTCTGAATCCTTCAATTTTCCAATTTTACCTCTTCTTCCATTATATATCAGGTGTCTCTCTCCAGCCCCAGTGTCCATTTCCAGTATTTCTGTTGAATTTCCTCTAGCTCCCCATATCTCCACTCCATATGTCATTACTCACGTGACTATCCCCATCTTCTATTACATCTTGTATTATATTTTAGTTTTGAGTGTATTGTCGAGTACTTCGGTAATCACATGATTTTATTTTATTGTCCTTTCACATCGCCACGGAAACGCTATGAATGATCTACAAATATTTATGCGTTCATTTCTTATTTGTGTTCGCGCCGGAATTAATTTTAATTAGGTCAAATTCGAGAAGAATATTTTATTTGACGTTTTCAAAAATAAATTGTAAAAGTTACACATTTAACGCCATCCAAAATTGTCATAAAATTAACTTAGCCACTGTTGCAGAATTCAAGATTACGAAACTACATTGCTCAGATATAACTTGACACGCAAACCCTTTAATGCTTTAAATTTGAAAAGGTTGTAGTTTATGCAGCTAGGCATTGTTGGATTATTGCCAAAATAATAAAGTAACTGATGCGAATCTTGCGGTCTAATAAACTGTTTAGTCGCTCTTTTTAGACTTAAACTTTAAAATTAGTTGTTTAAGAATTCTCATTTTCGCAACAACAACAATTTAAACTTTTTTTTCTTTCTCGTTTCAGGAGATATCACGCAAAAGGGATATGAGAAAAAGAGAACAAGACTTCTGTCTCCATATGTGCCTAAACAAAACACAAGTAAGTAGTTTTTTTTCAAAAAAAGGTATTTCCTGACACTCGTGATTTATAAACTTTTTTCAAATTACCTACATAAAGGGCCGGTTAATTTAGTGATAGGATGATTACGACTTGGTTATTACGGTTATCTATAAAAATTATTACTGTTGGAAAGATTTAGGGTTCAACTGAAACCATTCTGATTTTTATGGAGTAACTGCAGTAACGAAGCTTTATTGATTAGTATGAAATAATACGTGCTAATTTAATTCGCTAATTTTCTCGCATAATTAACGTTTAATGTGTTTTTGTTTGTTTGCATGGTGGAAATAAAACTTTATACAGAGGATTTAACAAATATTTAATGTTTTCCCAATTAATTAATTTTTTTAAAGTTTACTCTGGCAATTTTAAAACTTTAGTGTTCGTAGTGATGTTAAAAGCTTCCGCATTCACTGGGTACGACCGATGTCCTGGAACTTTTAACTGTTCCCCAATTTTATTACGTTAAATTGTTTTTGCTCAATTAAGCGTGTGTTAATCGGTTCATTGATTTTTATTGACAAATTTTTAAGTAGGTTTTCATTATTTTCGACATTATCATTAGATACTAAGATGCATTTAGTTTTTATTGTGTCAAAAACAGTTTCATTTTTATACGTTTTACTAAAAACATAATAGTTTACCCAAAATAATCTACCGTGTTTGGTTTAACAATGGATAAACTGAAAACATTCCATAATTTATATTGAACTTGCTTAAAGTTTGAGTGGAAAAGGGTTAGCTCCGAGAGCTGTGGTAGGTTGCACTGAGAGTTACTTGTTCGCGGAGAAATAAATAGATGTAATACTTTTTAAGCTTTATGTCTGTCGCTCTACATTCGTTGTAGAATTTAATTAAGAAAAGTTTCCATCAATCATCATCTCTGTTTATGAATTTGTGCATTACGAGAATGTCAGTATGTATTAAAAGTGAACGTTAGAACTGAAAAGAAATTACTAATTACACAGATGAAACGCATCGAAATATTAAAAACAATTCAGTAAATAAGAAAGAAATAGAATACACAAATTGAACGAGAAATTACAACAGCCTAAAGAAGGTAGCATTGAGAAAAAATCAAACAAAAGAAGGAAATGATTAGAGAAACCAAATCCTATACAAGGCAAAAGTATGAAGAGAAACAAGGCAAATGCTCCAGAAAAGAGACAAAGAATTGTACACACAACGTTGCTGAGTAACCAGAACTATAGAGGAAATAATGAAAAGTAAAATGAGAACACTCTTCTTCTTCTTCTTCTTCGTCGTATCTTCATGTCTGAAGAGTCGTGATATTATGATTATGTACCGTCCTGGATTGTGTTTTTCCATAGTTGACGATCTTCTGCTTCGCGTAGATTAATTTGTAATGTATGGTCTATTATATTTTTATTTGGTTTATACATCGTGATGGGGATCGTCTCCTGCTGCAGATAATGGATAGTCGATCAGTAATGTTGAGCTCTCTCAGAATTGATAGGTTTGTTCTTCTTCCTATCCATGGTATGCGTCGCATCCTTCTCCAACACCACATCTCGAAAGCGTCTATTCGGTGTCTGTCAGCAGCCTTAATAGTCCATGATTCCGACCCATAAGAGAAGATGGGCAAATACCAGAGATCGCATAAGCATTATTTTTGTGTGTTTGGTTATTTGTTGTTAGCCATATTTTCTTCAGATTACGTCTTTTATTTCTGTTTCATTACCTCTCTTCGCCGTTGTTAAAGCTCTTAAATAGATGAAGTCATCGACTATTTCAATGTTTGGGAGAAGATTTTGTATGCGTACTGTATTGATTATATCGATTACCATAAGTTTGGTTTTATTAAGGTTTATTTCTTGCTTTCTTGTGTTAGCGATTCAAGCATTTTAGCCATGTCTTCCTGATTATTCGCTATTAAGGTGGTGTCATCAGCGCATCACATAAACAAAAATTATTTTGATGAAGAGTGCTTTTCTTGTTCGATGCACCGTCAATATTTACAGTAGTAATTATGTGTACCGTAAATTACGACAACACAAAGTATATTTGAATTAATTACATTAAATGCAGCAAAAGAAAATTTGAATTACAATAATGTTTATAAAGTGGCATTTTTATGCTTAATCTGCATGATGTTTGCTCTCCAAGCGCGTTATCAAGATAATCCCCCTACGTGCGCAATATTATTATACCACGAGTCTATAAGTTGGTTTTATGAATGGTGAATGATGACACGATGAGGTTTCACCCACGGCAAATTGGCCGTTTTCTTTTGGGTTTGTGGCCTTAGTAGTAGGGGTTTTACGAGTGGAATTTGAGCAGAGCATGGTGGATAGATATTTTCTGAGGGTTGGCTTCATTCACAAATATAATTTTAAGGTCATTATGTATCATGTCATTAGAGATTAACACAGAACATCCAGTATTGATCTCAACAACTGGGCCTGCCATTTTAGGATTATGCAGACGTTGGTGTTGTTGGTGCATCGCCAGAGTTCTATACCATACGTCCAAATAGGTATGATTATGATTTTCTATCTAGTAACGAGTTTAGCTGTTTGATATTGGTAGAAGAGACCGCTTTTGAAAAAATTAATTAAATTACTATATAGTGAGTTTATAGAAAAATCAAATGAACATAATCTTTCTTTACATATACAAGGTAATTTGAAAAGTCCATGCAAAATGGAAAACTACTCTATTTTTTAGGATACATCATTTTTATTTTCAACATAATCTCCTTTTCGACTAAAACACTTCGTTCAACGATGCTCTATTTTGTTGATTCCTTCCGAATAATAGGATTTGTCCGAGTCTGTAAAATAGGCATTCGTCCCTGCAATCACCTCCTCGTTTGAGTAAAATCTTTTTCTCGTCAGCCATTTCTTCATATTGGGGAACAAGTAATAGTCGGAAGGAGCCAAATCTGGAGAAAAGGGGGGATGTGAAACAAGTTAGAATCCTACTTTATCAGTATTGCAGCCACATCTGCTGAGGTGTGAGCTGGTGCGTTAGCGTGATGGAAAAGAACTTTTTTGTGGGCCAATCGTGGACGTTTTTCTTACAGATCGATTTGTAAACCGTCCAATAAAGATGAATAATATGCACATGTAATAGTGTTACCCTTTTCCATATATTCAATGAAGATTAGTCGTTGCGAATCCCTCGAAAGACGTTGCCATAACCTTCCCAGTCGAAGGAACAGTGTTACCTTTTTTTGGTGCATATTCCCCTTGCCAACCCACTGTCTGGACTGTTCTTTGGTCTTTGGAGTGTAGTGCGGTTTTCATGTTTCATCCACAGTCACGAAACGATGCTTCAAGTTCTGTGGATTCCGCTGCAACAGCTGCAAACCGTCCATGCAACACCTCGCACGATTTCGTTTTTGATCATTCGTGAGCAATCACGGCACCAATCTCGAGGATAACTTTTCATGCCCAAATGTTGGTGCAAATACTATGTACCCGTTCATTCGAGATGCCCACAGCACTAGCAATCTCACATACCGTCACTCTTCTGTCATCCATCACAATATCATGGATTTTATGAATTATTCAGCGTCCTTTTGTCCATATAACACACCGAAAATTTTCTAATTGAATGTGTAAAGTTACCATAATTTATCAAGCTTCTCTCTCTTTAGTTTCCTGGAAGCGATTTGCCTTTCATAAAGTAATGATTAATCAGCACACGAACTTATTTTTCTCAATTTCTTCGATTCAAATGAACGCCAAACACGAAGAAATAAACCGATCTGACTGAAACTTGGTGTATGTTCTTCCAAGAGATGCTACTAACTGAAAATAACTTCTCTCTCGCTCTAACTTTGCACGGACTTTTTAAACCATCCTTTTATGTGGACTTTGAGAAGAGTTTGACTCTGTAGAACACTGGAAATCAGCAAACCTGAGATTGGAAATGAATATAAACAAACAAAAATAATTAAGCAATATAATTAATAATAATAAACGATTTCTTACTACCTCGAACTCGAGTCCATAACTACTGATTATTGAGTGCCACCATTGAAGAAATAGAAAACGAAAGGTAAAGAACAACACAGGAGTGAATGATATTGCAGGACAAGCCGAAATTGCATTTTACAGAGCATGTATCAGATTATCAATGCGATAGCAAGATAATATTAAAACGATTGCGGGATTGGCATGCTTACAGAATGGCACATGGCACAAGGTGGAAACAAAGAAGCTAGGTTTATGTTTAATATTAGACGTAAGAAGAAAGGATTCAGTTTTATTTTGTTCATCGCTACGATTTGTATGTTTATATGTAAACTGAATAATTTCCATCACGGAAAGCATATTCCAGAAATCGTATGGAATATCCTTTCCGTGATCCCCCTTCAGAAGATGCGGTCCTTTGGATGTCGATACGGAGCTGTATCGGTTTCCGATGGCGGTGCCAAATCTGGAATGTAAGGAGGGTGGAGTAACTTGGCAGCTCTGTGCAGGGCCAGAAACTACGAACCAGCAGCGCGGTGTGGCACGGCGCATTGTCGTGGTGAAGCTTCCAAGAATCGGCAATGTTTGGCCGCACGCAGATAACGCGTTTGTGCAACCTATCAAGCACGCTCACGTAAAATCTGGTACTCACAGTTTTTCCAGGGGTACAAACTCTCTGTGAACCACACCAAGACCATCAAAAAAGCAGATATGCATGCATTTGACCCTTGACTTGTTCATTCTGGGTTTCTTCAGAAACGAGGAGTTGTTGGTGTGCCCTTTCGCATGACCAAACGCTAACAATTTTGAACGCTACCGTACGAAATACTTAACTCATCAACAATAAGACGAATGTTTGTGCGTCGGTCAGAATCCAGGAGCACCTTCACTTCACCCACATTTTCATCAATTCTTGTTAACGGGCGACCGGCGCGCTGACGTCTTCGACGAATCCCCACCTCTCCCGGGACAGCTTATGCCACTCCGTCACGGTTTTTCCCGAGTTGATGCAGAATTTAATGGCGTAGCGCTTCTCTCCATCTTGGATTGCGACAACACAACTTAACAGAAGTTCATGGAAATTTTGACAAAATGTGACATTTTCTATTGTCATATTCACCACTTCTGAATTCTTTGATTATTGAAGATTTCTTTGTCTTATAATTAATTCATAAGTTATTATATACGGGGTGATTCAAAAGTAAGCGGCATCATTTCGGGTCGTAATCCTTGCATGAAAATAAGACAAAAAGTTCCTATTAGCCTGGGTCCAAAAATGCGCCACTTTCAATAGACACCTTAATCGATGTCGAAAATTTTCTTATTTGCTTATGTTTATTGATGAAATTTAATCTGCTTTACCATTAAGAAGCACACTTCATGGACATATAATTTGCATGACAAACAAAACCTTATATCGCAATTCCATCCTCCCCGATCTTTGCTTTCTAGAATACTTTTCTTTTTTAGAACTAGTCTCTTTTATGATACAAGTCTTTCATCACAATCAGGGCTCCGCAATTAAAGGCCTGTGGACGAGCACTTTTCCGTTTAGTGGAAGTCCCATTACCAGAAGTTGAATCCCGATTAGTAACAGTGCTCGGTGCAAAAATGACATGAGCTCATTGAAAATAAGCAGGCACGGACCAGCGACTTTATACTTGGCCATGAGTCTTTATGACATCGGAGCTTTCTATTCTGGCTTCATGCACTTTGTCTTTCAATGGAATAAATGGAGGGATGGCGACGCCCAACCCATTATCACAAGCAACGAAACTAACATTTTCACCATACTCGTTTCCCACGATGTGACCTCTTCCAGCACTCTTTTGTACCAAAAGTTTTTGTTGGTGGTGGAAACACAGTCTGCAACCCTTTTATCAATGTTGTATATTCTCTTCGACTTATTTTTTGATAGCCAACTTTGTCAGAAGAAAACGATAAATGGGTTTAATTTCTGTGCTCGGGCAGGGTTTAAATGTTGTGATTTCCAAATTTGAGGGTTCCTCAGCCAAAACCGGCCAGTCATTTCCTTCTCATTTGGAAATGGATTAGCGATGTTATTAGATTTTTGCATATCGATACACACACGAGCGAAGGACTTTAGAAGTGAGTGGATAATCGATTTGGGAATTCTTTGGTCAAGTTCCAATTCTTGGTCCACCGTGAGAATAGGTTTACGCCTGAGAACAAATTTGTTTTCAAATATCGCCTGTACGGCGTGGAATATTGTGAGAATGACTAGCTTTGTTAACTGACGGCGCCTAAAATCTGGTCATATTTTCCTGTACCTATCCAATGACTCCTAATTTAATACCATAAAAACACAAATTTTGTTCACGGTAATTAAGTGTAGATGAATATGGCCATTGAATAATAATTTAACACAAATGTAATGGTTGTAATATTGGAAATATTGTGGCCACATTTGCTGCAGGTCCTTAGTACTTTATTTTAAACTGAAAACTATTTGTTGGTGTGGAATTCAATTAGGAATATGTAATTTAGTTTATACAAATGTTAGTTTACATTTATTAGATAATTGTGGTTACGACTGTGGTGTTAGTTGTGTTGCCTAAGCAGTGGATATTGCTTATGCTCGCCACCTAGTGAATGTTTAGCATCACTTCCACTAAATTTCTCATAACACACTGCCACTACAATTTTGAAATTATTAGGCGTTCGTGTAGAAAATAATATTATTGCTTTAGGTGATTTATGAATTTATCGACGAAACACAGTTTTCCTTGTATTAGAAGAAGTAGCTCTTGCAGAATAAGCTTTGTGTTCGTTGTGTAATTAATGCGCAAATTCGATAAAAAAAGTAAATATGTATCAATTCAGCTTGAAAAATGCACAAAATAAAATGGTAAAATTGCTAACCGCAAAAAATTCACCGCGAACGTGCCTTCTGATTTATTCACTTTTTGTTGTAGCGCAAAGACGATGAAATATTTAATTCAAGTAGCGTATGAATAAGAACTTTAAGAAAGAAAAATATGATAATCATTGAAAATGGAATATTCGGTTTGCAAACAAAAAAATCGGTGAAAGAATAAAAACTTTTAAGGTTGCCAGAGTTTCGATTCATAAATTCATGCATTGTATCATTTTCGCTTATTTTTCAATTACCTATAGATTTTGACGTTTTTCTATTTTCTGTCGATAGAAAAACGCCAAAAAATTGCGTTACTAACAAACTTGCGCTTAATGCATTCATAACTTATATCATGTTTAGCTGGAAACGGTGGAAACTGCGTTGAAAACACATATGAAAATGGAGACAACGGCGGTAAGCAACATACAAGACGACGCACACAACGACGCGTCACGCACAACGAGAAGAGATATCATTCAGGTTCGCTCATTTGCTTTAATAAACCTATGTCGTCATTGTTCTTGCACTTTGCATTTGCTTCGTCTTCTTTTAGGTGTCGTGGTATACTATAATTTTTGCCTGAATTATCGACATTTAAAAAAATTATTGCCCTATCGACGACAACAGTTTTAATTGCGTAGCACTAAAACGAACTTTATGTTGAAGAAAAATCGATCGTTTAAGAAACGGCAGTAACGTTATAAACATCCAATTAGATTTTTATCGCAAAGTATGGGAATTTGAAGGAATCAATTTCGATAAATTCCGTAATGCTGTTAGTGTTGGATGTTACGAATTGATATCATACGTCGATATTGTAGAACAATCCAATGAATGTTTTCCGGTAATGCATTTATTCAATTACAATTAGACGCAATCGAAATTTTTACGAAATAATTTCATTTCAATTTCAATATTTTCAGATATGTCTAGTGATTTTCCAGAAGTGCTTTTTATTATTTTAAAATATTGTAGTCATACAAATGAAACTGACTTTATAGTATCTAATGTAAAGTTCTACTGTTCGGAAACGTTACTGCCGCTAAATACTAGGTTATATAGTATATAAATCTTTGCTCCCATACTATATAACATTACTTTTTTCGGATTAATGTATTAGTTACGATTTTAACAAAACATGAATAATTAGTGAATTCGTACTTACTACCGAGTATTACATCAAATTTTTTTATTCAAAACTTTAGCATCAATCAATTTCACATCGTTCCTCATTGGAGTTGAACACTTCAGCATCAATGATATTTAAAATTTTTTCTATTCGACACTTATCAGCCGTGACGTCAAGACGCGCTCACCCGAGCGTGCTGTGATACATAATATGACATTTAATCACACATGTTGAAATAAAACTTGAGGTAACTTAGATGCCAGTAAATTGCTGAAAACCAACTGAAAAGTAATTAGTTACAGAATAGGCTACAGAAATACAAGTTTTAAGTAGAAGTAAAGTCTGTATACTATTGGAGTAATAAATCATAATTGCTTGAAATAATTCTTTATTTTCTTGTGAAAGCGGTACTTCTACGGTTAAGTAAAACCAATAAATTCTAACCAAAATACGATCATTGTGCCGCTCTTGCAGCATATCGACCCATCTAGGGTCTGAGAACAATAGTTTAATCTGTGTAAACACGTTGCCATCAGCCCAAGTACTGACGAAACGAGAATCCATAGCCGTAGATGTGGGTATTACACCAAGATACAAAAATAATGGTATATAATACGTAAGAAGTAAAATTTGTAATGTGATCTACTATACAAATAAAATAAATAACATATAACCACATAATAATTCATATCAAGGTAGATTTTACTATTATAATATATTTACCTACTAAAAATATGATTTTCCAAACGTATCAGGTACCTACGCCACTGCAATACGGAGATTCGATAATTCTGACAGGTTTATTACTCCGCGCCAATAGTATACTGAGTTATAGTAAGGTGGTGTAAGGCAAAGTTGTTTGTACACGTAAAATCGATTTATCTCAGAAACGGAAATAAGAATATATAAGAAAAGTTAAAGAACATACATTATTTTTTCTGGTATAGTTAAAAAAATAGAATAACGTATTTTTGTGGAGGACCCTGTACACAATCTTATACACAAAATACTTTCAAAATAATCTTAAGTTTTCCTACATTATTTGTCGTTTTGATGGTTAGATAGTGTCCCACCCTGTACGTAAAATAAACTCATAAGTCAATTATTATTGTACTTGAGTAGTATACTTATTTAGAAACTAAGGTAATCAATTGAAAATTTATTTATTTTGTACACATTTAAGTATGAATACTCCCATGAGTCACGAAAATTGATTTTTCCTGACTAGTCACGAAAGTAATTTTTAAATTATTTCCCCACACCTGCCTTAGCAACCTACATCATTTTGTTCACTACAGACAACTATGTTTCTTTTTCTGATTTATTACTCATTTGTAGGTTCGGAAAAATAATAACATACATCAGCTCGTCACGAGAGTGTCTGCTCGACTCGGAGGCCTTGCAGAAGGGTTCAGGCTCCGCATCCTCACATTCTGCAGTAGGCCTCCTCATCTGTAAAAATATTACTTTCATGACTTATTACGTAAATATCGATTTAATTCAACAATACAATATGAATATAGTAGTAGAAGTTGGTATTAGTTACTACTCCTATGCAATAATGATTTACAACATCCTGGTGAGCATTGACACAGTACTGTGGTATAACATTCATTAAATGCTTGATGGGTGATATCTTTAATATTAGTGAACATGATTTCAATTGATTTAAAGGAAACGAATAACTGATTTTATGAAACTTCCAATTTTAATGTATGTTACTTCACTTTAAGAAATTTATTTACACTCAATCATAAATTGTAAAAATTAATAGAGGTACGCTTGAGAATTTATGTCACAAACATCATCAATTGTTAAGTAAACGAAATGATAACTGATGTAATTGACGATTTTTTCTATAAGCTTGCTGACATTTAATTGAAAAAGTGAACTTAATAGTAATTTACATTAGAGTGTAGAAAGTAGAATTTTACGGCGCGACAGTTTTGTTTGAGGAACGACCCCGAAGGGCAAGTCCTCATTAGCTGGAGCGCCATAAAATCACTTTACACACACGAAATTTGTATAATATTTTTGGCCGACGCATCAAAATGTAAAAAAATCAAAATTATTTCTACTGATTTTAAGTAGCCTGACTGTTTAACCATTTTGACGTACACCACCTAATATTTGTCAGTTCATTTATTTAACTGACGTTAGATGGCGCCATCAATGTTATCATCAATAAAAAATTTAAATGGAACGAAATAATTTAAGTTTACACTTACAGGAAACTCCCAACTTTTTCCAAAAATAGTTTGCAAAATAGAAATTATTAAAATCATGATTATTGTTGCCTAATTTGTATGTAAATGAATTTCTTAATTGTAAAGCTTTGAAATACGTCACATCTTCATTATACTATTTTCTAAATGACGCCCGTTTTTAAAAACAGATACGATATTTTACCGATATCAAATTCAAACCTTGAGTACATTATGAACATAATAACTTCATTCAAACAAAAGTGAAGATAAGATCCTTTACCTCAGTAGTGCAGATAAAGTATGTACGGGTGTCCTATCGAAAATGTAAAATCTTGTTTCTCCAAACAGATAATTAATAAAATATACGTCCAAAGCGGAATCTTTTTTAATACAAATGTATATTATTGTAATGATATAAATTTGGGAAAGGTTATTGAATGCAAAAAATTAAAATGTCATTAATGTAGTGAGTAATTTTTTTAAAATAAAAAAGATAAAGTCTATTAAAAATAAAGTTTAATTTTGGTTGAGCGAATTTATACATTACATAAATTTAGCGCCCAACGTGTGGGCAGAATTGTGTATAAATATATGTATAAATTAGCGACCCTAATTAAAATATTTACAAGAATAATGGCTAGAGAAAATGAAGAAATGAATGTATAACATAAGTTAGGAGAAGAGAATAGGACGTTCACAGGTTTATCCGAAGTTGAAGAACAGGAGGCAGGAAGACAAGACCAGGCCATAGGTGAACCAAGTTCACAAGAACAATTATTTCAAAAAAAATTGAATAACATGCAAACAAATATGAAGGAAGATTTAAAAAAGGATATGAAAAATATGGAAAAAATACAAACAAGTATAAAACAAATAAATAACAATATGAATAAAAATTGGAAGATCAGAAGGATTACATAATTGAAATGTTTAACAAAAAATTAGACAACATTCATAGTAGCACGAAATCTAGAAGAAAAGGTGGGTGGGTTAGAAAAAGAGGACAAGGTTAAAAACGAGTAAATGAGGAAATGAAGAATCGTCTAATCTTAGTCGAGAAAAGGAATGAAGACAGAGTAGCACAACACAGAGGAGAAATAGAAAGGAGAACTAAATAGAAGTTTACGGTGAATTAAATGAAAAGTTAGAAAGAAAGTACTGACATGTGCAGATGCGATGTATGCAACTGCAATTAAATTGGAGGAATAATTAGAATAAACACTAATGAAATACCAAAGTTTACCGGAAATATTTATGATTCGCCAATGTTATTCCTGCAAAAATTAGAAGAGATGCGATTATTTATGTGAAAGTTTATTCGTTTTAAAAACAATTCATAATAAATAGAAAATACAGGAAGTAACGAAAGAAAATATCGTGAAGAAAGGGATAATAATTGAACAGATTTGCAAGACCTTGATAAATAAAAGAGATTGAGTAGTACATGAAAAGGGAATTCAAAAGAAGTGACTTAATTGACATTTGAAAGCAACATAAATAAAGAGGTAAAATGCGTTAAGAGCAAGAAAGAGCTAAAGCCAGGAAGGAAAGGAGAATGTCACATAGGTATCGAAGTAGGACGAGTGTTTAAGAAGATAAAATTAATGAAGAGAAAGATTACAATTAAACAGGCGTGGGAAGAATTAGAAAATAATTAATAAAAAATAATAAAACTATGTCGTTGGCCAATACATATAATAGGTTAATTTTAATAAAATTAACTAGTTTCGGCTCTTAAAATATTAGAAAAGCCATCCTCAGAAAACATAAGAAAAATAATGTTAAAATGTTAAAAACATAAGGTTTCAGATTTGCATCACAACATAACCCAAATAAAAGTGAAATTGTAAATTAATTAATAGATGTGATTAATAAACTAACTAGGAGTAATAAACATTCTAGAAAAATTGTAGTCTAAATAATTTAAACAATGTTTTTTAAATTTGAAATTAGAAAACGGCATGGTCATGCCGAAAACATTTTCAGAATATTTTCCTTATAATGCACTTCCGGTTTGTACCGAAGTCGACATCAACTTCTTTAACTTAAATGGAGTTATATATTTTTATGATATTTTGCATTTAGCTCCAAATTTAAAAATAACTTTTGTTAAGGTTTGTAATATCTACTTTTATCGTTTTGAAATATTGTTAAATATCGTTACTTTTCGATGGGATTCGAATTTAAATTAGGAAGTGTTTTTAAATTTTTTTGAAAAAAATTAAATATCTCAAAAACGGTTAACTTTAAAAATAGGAAACTTTAATAAAAGTTTATCTAAAAATTAACGTAGATCCAAAATTGCAATAATATATTGGGTGTTCCATTTAAAATAACGAAGATGAAGTCAACTTCGGTACAACCGAAAGCGTTAGGTGAACGCCATTATTTTAGTTGAAAGAACATGCCCGAAAACGCCTAAATCCAAATTTTCAAAAAATTAAATCAAAGTAGACACAAATTCTGTGATAAGTTCATGATTTTTCAACTTTAATTGTCAGGGATATTTTAATTACAAGGGAGATAATATGGTTCTAATGAACAACTGGAAGCCGAAAGCTATGTGTGAAACCCATATATGTCTAAAGATATTGAAAACAGTGAATTGTGTGTAGATGGTTAGAAACTGGTACAGTGTGTTGCGGATAACAGAAGAACTGGAGGAGTGCTTGTATTAATTAGGTATGATGTAAAAGTATAAACTGAAATACTTTTTTACAGAATTATGTATGGATGTTATCGATGGATATCTTTGGGGTGTTCTATACTATCCCCCGGAGTTAGAAAATGCAAATTTCTTGAACTTCTCAAGTTATTTAGATGAAATAAGTAATTTTGCGGTTTGTAGGTTAATTTTATCATGGGGATTTTAACTTTGATTTATTAATAAATACATATTACCAGAAATACATCATCTCCCCCGGAATGTATAACGCCCAGATGATTTTATATTTGCATATGAACTTCCCGAAGTTGCCGATAGGTGGCGATACGTGTTACATTATTATAATATTTTAGTTTCCTGTTATTTTCACACCTAACACTCAATTTAAAATTAAAGATTAATTTAAACAAACTGAATAGTATAACTAAATAGTATAAAAAACTTTTAAAAATCTATTTTTAAATTATTGCGTTGTTCCGTCGTGTGGTAACATTATTTCGCGATATTCAATCAATGACGAAACCGGAAAGCCAACGCATAACGCCATCTATCGGTGACTGAAGGAAACACTAACACGTATATAGAATCTACTGCTTGTATCTATGGGACGTTCTACATTCCGGGGAGATGATGTATTTCTGATATTACGGTGAAAATTGATTACATGATAACAAACGACAAACATCTAAAAACACGACATTCATTTGACCATAACATTTTGTCAATCCAGCTAGAAAAAATTGAAACAGTTCTAATAGGCACAAATTAATTGAAGTCATGTAGAGATGCATGAGAAATTATAGTACTGATTTATTCCAAGAAAAACTTCTTTGGACAATCTGGAATAGTGATGTTGCTGATGTAAATATCTTGACCAACTCTGTTTGTAAGTAGTATATGTGATATTACTAACCAAATATATCCCAACGTGAAAATTCGTGTACGAGAAAATATTATAAAAAAAGTGGATAACCCCTGTCATAAAGGAAATGATGTATACAAGAGAGACTATTTATATAAAAGAGCAGTAATAACACGAAGTGATGACATATGCCAGGTATCAATACAAAAAGAGAAAATAGAATTGTAAACTCCATCAGAATAGAAAAAATAGTATTTTAAAGAAATTATAGATGAAAACAAACCAAATTCCAAGAGCTATAGAATAATTTAAAAATGCTACTTCCTAACAAAAATGATCAAATCCAGATGAACTGCATTTTGAAAAGAAAACCATTTAAGATACACAGGTTATCGCTTACGAGTTTAATTTATAGTTTATAAATAGTGTTAAAGGGATTATAAATGATATTCCCTTTGTTTCAAGAAGTCAACAATGAGATAACAAACGTTGTAGCACCCGTTGTAAAATTTGATCGGTTTAATGTCACACTTCCATCACAATACAATATTTAAAATATACCATACGATTAAATAAATGTCACATCCATGAAAAAGATTTAAATTGTTGGACATTGTGAACACAGTCCTTATGAATGGTAAGTTTCCGGAGGCGTGTCCAAAAATAACGAATACAAAAGTGAAAAGGCCAATCAACACCAGTTTACGAAAAGGTTCTAGAAGTCGGTATGAAGCAACAACTTCAATCTGACTAATAATAATAACATTTTAGTTTCAAACCGGTCAGACTTTCGCACAAAGCATTTTGTTGTAGACTGTTGTGGTTAGTATATGTGATGAATTTGTAAAACTAATGGAGAGTGGAAATTTTGTATTTCGTCGCCTAGATGTCAAAACCTCTTATCTCAAAAAACTGACATTTTCAGGAAATGAAAAACACGTCTCATTTTTAATTCCGTTCTAATTATGGATCGACAATTTGCATAAGGGTTGATTTTGTTATTTGAAAAAATGGGTGCGTTTATCAAGATAATTTTTTCTTAGTTCATTTTTAGTTATTAGTAAAAAGTTGAGATGAGTGGTTTGTATACTTACTTATCATATATTCGACAAGATACGTGTTTTTTATTGGATTGAAAAAATGATGAATTTTACTTGCAAACTCATTTTATTGATTATTCAAACAGAATATTACAATAATTCTTATGTATATTATGGTCAAAATGAAATCATCGAAGACTAGCTCACAAAAATTGATGCCACCAATGAATAATAGAAATTATTCATGAAATAATGCGTCATAAAATGGGTGATAATCCCTATCAATAACGGGTTTTAAAGCTTGGACATGGTTGTATTTACCAGATTTAAGAGGAATAGCACTGCTATAAATTTTTCACTTCTCCAACAACTACTTTTAATTATCTTGATGGTATAGGAGTCCATCCTTCGTCAAAATTCAACTTATACTCTATACTGTTGAGTTTTGTGTATCTTAAAGCTCTGATATCTGTTACACAAGCTTCTCCCGCTTTCTTCCCAGGTCGTATAGATTTGTAATATTTAATGTCTGAAAAATCATGAAAGAATGAATGATCTACGTATTTTACTTTATATGGCCCAGCTGTAGAATGTCTTCTAGAGTCTCCTGATTATTTGAACATAATTTGAAGGGGACAATATTTCTCTATTTTTCTTTCGGCTCTCAATAGTGGAATGTACACTATCGCATTCCATTTGAGAAATGACCCTTAACCAAGTATTTTTGTATAATTTCAGTTTCATTCAAATAACAATAATGCAGTAAAGCATTGGAGAGCAGAGCGTTTCTATTCCATCACTATAAAACAGTATGGGTCTGCGTTTTTCCTCTTGCGACAGTTCATTGTTTAAAAAGTCAGTAATACATGATGCAAAACAATTGTTCTCCATGTCCCCTTCCCTTCATGCCAACATAACACACGGCTCTATTGGTTGCCAAATTATAGATTGTAAAATTATGGCACGCCAGTTTTTGTTTAAAATAAACCATACCCGCATGTAATTGAGGAACAAGTTGTACAGCCTGAACATCGACTGTAAATGCAGAAATATTTCCGGTTCTTTATCTCTACATTTTTCTTCTCTTGCCCTGTTTTTATCTGCCACATGATTATTGTTAGATGATATCATCGATCTGACCTAACTTATGTGAAAACACAGATCATACTGATCCTTACTTGGATGAAAAGATATCGATGTTCAATTTTTTCATCTCCGCAATGAAAACATCTTTACCTGTAGGTTGTAGAACTTCTTGTTTGTAGAGTTCATAAACTTCAGAGTAAGATCTGAATAGTGGCTCTAGGTACAATTTACTGGTGGTGGCTCTACAGTAATGGGACGGAAGTTTAGGTAATTTTTTGAAGAACTCTCTGATTTGTTGACGCTTATTCTCATTTACTAATTTAGCTTTTCTAGGAAATTTTTCTGTCATTTCAGGTATGCTAGCATCACTTCTCTTCGCCCAGTTATTTACTGACCATTCACCCAAACCAAGTGTTGCAAGAAATAACTTCTTCCAGGCAGGGGTAACTTTTTCTTCGACTTTCAAATGATACGAGCAGTTCGTTTGCCTTCTCGAGTTTCCTTGAGTCGTTTTCTGCTTTGTCTGAGATTTATTTACCATCGCAACAACATACGTCTTACGTTGTTTCCAGTCCATTTCGGCCCAGAACCGTTTAAAGAGGAGATTCCTTTCTTCCTCTGTTATTAAAGAGCATTGTCTCTTACTTTTTAGACTGTGTACACTTTTAGAATTACACCTACACTGCTCATTTGTTGCGGTATCCTCTCAATCAAGCTCTTTCCACCACTTGCTTCTTTCTTATAACTTTGGTAGCTTTGTCCTTTCATCCTTAGCAGTTTAGTCTTATTTACTTGCCATGTCACAAAATCAGCAGACCCTTTTAGCACGTTTCCTGAACTGATTTAAAGGATGAGATTCAGCTTTACTCTTCAAAATTCTTGCTAATGGCAAGTCATCTGACGACGTGTTGGATACATTAGAATTTACATCACAATCCGATGGTTTATAACTGGAACCTGAATCTTGAAAAGGCCCGTCTTGCTCAGCCTCTTCATAGGAAGTTAGTTCATCTGAAAATGTTCTCACAATTATTACAGATTCTGGCCCTTCTGGAATATTTACTACTTCCCTCGATACGTCTTCTACAATAATCCCATATTTTTGTTCATCTGAAATATTATGAACCGTTTCAAAATGTTTCATGTCATGATGTTCTAAAGCAGTCTTGCAGAGTTTTCAAATTTAAGAAGTCTTGATTCTCTCTTGTAGAATCACACATTATTCGGCTTGCCTCAATAATGAGTGGTTGTTTGGTATTGTTGCCGTTCTTGTACATAATTTTCTTATCAAGTGCCATCTGACTTATCTGATCACGCCTAGAAGACATTATCTGAAATGCAAAGAAATTTTGAAAAATTGATGTCTGCTGATTCTAACATTATAATATAAAAACCTTGTTTCTCGAAATTATTAGTCGAAAAATTAAAGCTAAAACCACGTGTCTCGTGAATTTACTACTTTCTCAGATTCGTATAAAACACCATTGACTATGATTATAATTATATAACCTAACAGAATGCCAATAAAACCTTCTAATATGCAAAACTATAATTACTTCAGTAAATAAGTTACCTACCTTTCAGGTAAGTATTCCTCCAAAAATTAAATTTGAAAATAAAATTGGTCTTTTGGGACCTCTTTTTTTCCTACCTCTACACTAAAGGGGTCCAAAAAGACCAATTTTATTACCTACCTTTGTTCAAAACATAGCTCATCCACTAAGACAACACAATACACACATATTATCTTCAAAATATTATGGTGCTGATCGCAGTAACTTGTTCATACCTGAACCTATTGTAAGATACGAGGTTTTGACATCTGAACTATTGAAGTTGTCAGATACGAGGATTTTAAATTATGCACTACGCTTGCGTATTGATCCGATATTACGGTACGAGCATATCGGTCTTACGTAGTGAGCATCTCTGTTGTTATGGAACCTCGTATCTCAAAATCATCCTGAGATACGAGGTTTTGACATCTGGGCGACGATTTGCTGTATTGGATAACAGTTCTTAAATGGCTTGGTACGTATCTAACAGATATGGTACAAAGGACGAAATACAAATATAATATTTCTGATTACATAACATAGAACATGGTGTCCCGTAGGGTACAGTTCTGGGCCGTTTGCTTTTCCTTATTTACATCGATTATATTATTAAAGAATTAAATGAAAGTAAACTATATTATTTGCAGATGACACAATGATGTATGTTACAGGTAGGAATATTGAAAAAAATGGAACAAAAATAAATGCAGATCTAAATAACCTCTGTAAATGGTTAAGCTTTGTTTAAATACGCCCAAGTCAAAGTATTGTATTTTCGGAAAAAAATTAAATTGAGTGAAGTAAATTTTGACAATATTAAAATTAGTATTAATAAAGAAAAATTGATACATGAGAAAGAAATAAAATACTTAGGTGTAATCTTTGATGAAGTTTAACATTTCATGCACATCTTAATTATGTATTGATCAAATTTTCTAAAAAAATAGTTTTTTTCTTCACACGACAATAAAACGGCATATTATTGAACTACTGACAGACGCTAAAAACTATTTAGAGGTTGGTACCTCGGTTATGTCATGTTATGAATGTAGCGGTAAAGTACCAACTTGATTCGTCGAGAATAAAACGTCACTATAACACTCGAGAATCTCGAAAATTTGAAAATAACACATGAAAACTAGCAATAAACGCTTGTAGAAAAATAATATATTTTACTTGGAGTTAAAAATTATAATTGTTTTAGCTTAATTTGCTGTCTCGGCTAACGCCTCGCCAGCAAACTTTAAGCTCAACAATTCTATTGTTTAACTCTAATTGAAATATCCTACTATTTCATGCCTCCGGTCATTATTGACGGTTTTGTAGGATTCAAAATCGGCCGGGAACATCAAATTCCCACCTAGACCTTACAAAAAGTGACATTTGGTAAAATTACACCAAAAATGTCACTTTAATTTTAAATTTGAAAATTAAGTAGTTATGCAATGACAAGTGGGTACCAACCAAAAAGAGTAAATCCTCAGCAATAAATGGTTGAACTAAATTAAGAATAATTTTGTAAATATTTTGAAGTTTGTCGGCATAAAAAATTTTGTGGATTACACGTCCAGAAAATGTCTTGCGAGTGCTCGTATTGCATCTCCTCGGCTAGGCAATATCACTCACACTCGCAAAATATCACTTTCTGGACTAGTGATCAAAATAACTATTTACCTAGAATTGGAAAAAATTGACTATCAACCCAAGATTATTATTGTATAATAGCATAGCTGTGCCCATTTAAAATTTTGTTCCACGATTTTATTCAATTTGCCAAATTATAAAATAGATCAATACAAACAATACAAAATAGAGCCATGAGAACTACATTAGAATGTAACAGATACAGACTAATCCAAACTATGTTGAATGTACTTAGTTTCATGTTCGTAAAACAAAAGTAATGATTGATGTCTGTATATTTATTTTCAAAATTAAACAGTAGCTAAAAATGATAAATCAAGTTTATTATTATTATTAAATGAAATCACATTCAACAATAGTAGATATATTGTTGAATAATCACGTCAATGCAATCCTATTACTATTCATAAAAATGAAATGAATAATAACAAATATTGTCGCTATGAAAACAATTAGGGCGTGTTTTATTCGAAATTAATTACACAATGCTCGTTCAAGAGTTGTATTAAATTAATCCGATTTAACATAAATTTGAATACAGTAAATATACGTTTATTTAACGAGGTACATTAATGTTGAAACTATTATAGTAAAATATTAAATTGAGGATTAGTTGAATTTTTATTTGGGATTAGAGTTGCAATACAAATAGAGGTTGAGAGTAATTCGTTTTTTTCATTGCTCTCCAGGTGTCTGTATAATAAAATGCAGTTAGTACATACCATAGCCAAAATAAATAACACAAATAACTTCGCTTTTAGTGTTGCAATAAAACTGTTGACGACCATTACAAATTCTTTTTAATATTGTTTTTTATAAGTTAAATTTTGTTACCGTTTTGTTTTGGCATGCCTGAGGTGTATTGTTTGCATGTAGCTGTGGGGTCTGGGGGTTCGTCCGAGACCAGGGGTTAGTCCAGCAACCAGAGCTTTACGAAGAGGCAACAGGCGGTTAACCCGCAATGAAAGTCGCTATCATTCAGGTGAGTGCTTTTGCACATCGTGCTTTCATTTTCATTACAATATATCATTGTAAATATTTTTTCGATTGCTTCTTGCAGTTGCGTTTTGTTCGTTTCGGGTTTTTTTTTTTTTTTTTTTTTTTTTTTTTTTTTTTTTTTTTTTTTTTTTTTTTTTTTTTTTTTTTTTTTTTTTTTTTTTTTTTTTTTTTTTTTTTTTTTTTTTTTTTTTTTTTTTTTTTTTTTTTTTTTTTTTTTTTTTTTTTTTTTTTTTTTTTTTTTTTTTTAAAAAAAAAAAAAAAAAAAAAAAAACGAGGATATATTGAAAATTCTTAGCCTACTATAGAACCAAACAAAATTTCAATGTCAAAATATTTTATTACTCAACATATTCTCCTCTTAATTGGATACATTTATTACAGCGAACCTGCAACGTCTCTAGACCTTTCAAAAAAATGTTTCTTCTTGCTCTGCAAACCAGACCTCCACAGCTTCTATTACCTCCTTGTTGGAAGAAAATGTACGACCTTTTAAACTTTTTTCAGTTGAGGAAAGAGGTGATAGTCGGACGGAGCCAAATCGGGTGAATAAGGGGGTGTTCTAGTAATTCAAACCCTAAATCACGAATTTTTGCATGGCAACATGAGATTTGTGTGCAGGGGCGTTGTCCTGCAAAAACAAAACACCTTTGGATAGCTTTCCGCGTCTTTTCTCTTTAATATTTTCCCGTAGAGTGGTCAGTAATGTCGAATAGTAATCTCCAGTTATTGTTCTACCCTTATCCAAAAATCAATCATGATTACTCCATGGCAATCCCAAAAACTGAAGCAAGAACTTTTCCAGCAGATTTTTGGACACGAAACTTCTTAGGTCTTGGAGAACCAGAGTGTCGCCATTCCATCGATTGTTGCTTTGTTTCTGGATCGTAGAAATGTACCCAAGTCTCATCCATAGTAACAATTCGGTTTAAGAAGTCTACATCGTTTTCAAATCGAGCACAGATCGAACGCGATGCTTCTACCCTTGCACGCTTTTGGTCAACATTCAAACATTTGGGGATCCATTTTGCAGCAATTTTTCTCATGTCCAAATTGACGTGAACCATATGATGAACGCGTTCGTATGAAATATTCAGTGCTTCAGATATCCGTTTTAGCCCAATTCGACGGTCTGATAAAATCATGTCATGAACTGCATCGATATTTTCGGGGACTGACACAGAAACTGGCCTTCCTGATCGGTCATCATCTTCAATGGAAAATTTACCTCTTTGAAGCTTGCATTCCAATTTTGACGGTCGCATACGAAGGACATTGATCACCAAGGGTATTAAGCATATCTTCGTAAATCTGCTTACCTCTTAACCCTTTTAAATACAGGTACTTGATGATGGCTCGATACTCCAATTTTTCGATTTTCACAATTTCGGTGGACATCTTTTTTCATTTAATTTATTGCGTGACTCTGGTTTACTTTTTTGACGTCAAACTTTACACTGACACTTCTAATAAGTTATTGTTCGTTGCTATGGTAACGCAATATTTTGTTTATGCAAGGAACTGGTCTAGGCTAACTAGATATCAATACATCCTCGTATATTGAATTTAAATTTAAATTAGTAGATTAGTTTTGTGGATTGGAAAAAAAAAAGCAAATTCCAAAGTTCTTGTTTTACATATTTTAAATTTAATGTAAGATAAATTGTCAAGTTGCAGACGATAATAAAATAAAACAAAAAATTTTCAAAAAAAAAAAATTAGGGAAGGGGATGGCCCAAAAACCCCCCCAAAGTTTTTTTTTTTCCAAACCCCATCTTTTTTTTAATGAAAACGGATATGACGATAAACCAAAGATTAGGCCGAATTAAAGGAGAACCGGTCGAAGAAAAATCATGGGAGCGAAATTCGTTTCTCTACATCTACTTTTTAAATTTTTGGCGCGTAAGTACTTCCTTGAAGGGTTCTTCATTCAAACTTAGTTTTTTAATGTACGGGTGGTTTAATTTGATATGTAGCAAGTATCAACCAGTTCAAAATCAGCAATCGACAAAAAAGTTTTAAAATATTATGTGCATGTAAAGTACATACAGACTGGCTGTCCGTTTTTGGAGTGCCACTATGGGGATCTCGCTTATCTTAGAGATACGAAGTTGGTTAAATTAGGGCAAAGTTGCCATTTTTGTGCTGAATTACAGGCTGAAATCCGTTTTATTGAAAACAAAAGAAAGTTGTTTTTCCATAACACTGCTTGAAAAGATTAAAAAAAAGATTTTTGGTCAAAATGATGATACTGGACTAAAAAGTGTGGCAAACATCGTGGTACTGGAGAAAAAAACGTCAACTAGAAATATTAAAATCGAAAATGGCGTTCATAAGAAAAATTAAGTTGACAAGTGTTTCTCCGCCATGTTGAAAACAATTGGAAAAGTGATGTCATATTCGAATTCTTCATAAAAAAGGTCTGAATAATGTCTTGGTTAGAAATATCTAATCTAATTAGTTTATCGGAAAAATGAAAAACAAAAATCAGAATTTTTCGTTTTTTTTCCGATATTTTCAAAATTATTGGTGATATTTCAGATTGTAATTCAGCATAAAAATGCGCAACTTTGTCCCAATTTAACCGACTTTGTATCTCTTAAGATAAGCGAGATCCTAATAGTGGCACTCGAAAAACGGATAGCCTGTATAGAAGTATTTCAGACATTGAATCCACTATATAAAAACTAACTTTACTGCAACTTTCCTAGTCTCAAAATCTTCTTTAAATTGTTTGTAACCACAATTGTTATTTTCCAAATGTGCCATTATCCAAAAATTGTTTTTGTTTATTCTAATTATTACTGCCTTGGCAAGACATTTGTTGCCAGTTTAAATAATAACATTAAACTTTTTCTGATAGCAAATAATATTAAGGAAATTTGTACGAAATGTTAAAGACCTGTAACTTCGTGCACCGGCAATGTCTCTATGTCAAGAACCATCTAGTCAACACATTTGTCAACTGAATTATTGTATGCAGTTTAAAGAGGAAATGTTTATATTTCTATTTACATTGAAATTTCAACTACCAACGCATATATTTTAACTTGTGTATCTTTTTAAACAATAATTATGGGTTAGCAAGCATAACAAAAACAGTTATCAGTACATACATTCCATCCACTTAAATTATGTTAATAGTCACATCACGTGTTAGATGAACTTGATGACACAGATTAATATTAATGATTATGAACTAATCTAACTCCCTAATGTATACGTTTTCTCATATTTCAGGAGTGCATTGAATTAATGCTTGATTCTACAAGAAAACTACTTCTCTTCTCTATAATCATTCCTAGCAATATGTTTATCATAATAGGTTCTTGTTTGACTCTTATTAACTCAATTACATTGAAGGTAATCGAAATACGCAGCACGCATTCGTACAATAGTGAACTTACACTCGAGTTCTCTCACTTCCGAGTGTCCCAAAGGACGAAACAGCTGTCGGGTGAATCTCGGTATTTGTTTGCTATTGTACAACCTCTTGCGAACTCTACAGCAGGCGATTTAAGATTTTTATTTTTTGCTAACACTTAGTTGGCTATAATTATCGAAGGATCGAATTACTTATCTGCTTTCACATACCTGTTGACAAAGTTGCTTAGAATGCGAATGCATTTACGTAGTGATCGTTCGTTAACACGAGTCAACACTAGGTGTCGCAAAACTTATTGTTTATAATCGAAATACTTCATGATCATTTTGTTGTAGATTTCTACTTCTTTTATATTCATCTGTAGGTAATTGTTTACATTTAACCAGAGTATTAACGAGGTTTGTGAAAACTAGATGAAGGCATTTTTTCAAGTACGATTCTTGCAAATTATTATAAATTGTTCTAGAAACGATATCTTAAGGTTTCCTCATTGGTGATCTTCTTTCTTTGACTTCGAAGCAAATAACGAAGAAGAACCTTTTATATCACAGTGCACAACAATGAAGCGTTTGATATAAAATATTTGTTTAGCCAAGAAATTAAATCGTGTTTGCCTAAACTGGTTCAAAGCAAATTCCAGTACTATCAAATAATACAATGTATTATGCACTAAAGCAACTTTGTCGACCAGTTGGTAATAATAATCGAAGAATCGCCTTATGTAACTGCTTACACATCTACCGACAAAGAATGCGACCTACCATATAATACATTTTTTCCATTGTAACTTCAGGTTTTGGTACAACTTTAGAACAGTCATTGTATCGATCTACCCATACTTTCTTTAGCCAAATCCATGTTTTATCCATAAAAACTGGTAATTCACATGGACATTCGGATTTTAAGTTCTACATGTACGATTTTAAAAATTTTATCCTCATTGCAATTAAATGCGAATTGTCCATGAGCTTCTGTGATGATCATCTTTGTTAATTTAAAATCAATTTCATATAGAGTTTTATTGAAATTGCGATTACTTATAGGCCGTCTGGTGGGCAATACTACTTTCCGCTCTAGAGGGGAAAGTATTGGTCGCAAAGAAAAAAATGAAAGAACCCAAAATGCAAAAATTTTTGTTCTCTACATATGTTATTTGAATTTTTTCGATGCACTTACTACCACAACACGCTATTTTTCGAAAAGCGTCGAGACGCAGAGTTTTCATCTCCCCGCGCCTCTAGCGGCAAGCCCCGAGGTCGCAAACTCAGGTGTACTATCAGGGGACCTATGTCTACTATCCCACCACATTACAATTCTTTCCGACCTTTTTGCAAATAAAACCTCCCAGTGGCATTGTCTGGACTAAATTATTACTTACACACATTTTTGAAGAATCATTGGTCCAATTTGTTTTGGGTTTCTTCTTTTTGTAACTTATAAAGTCAGATTTGAATGTTACTAAGATTTTACACGTTTAACGGAGCTGTGCTGATACCTAGTGTCATTGTAACTCTCTGTAAGTGTATAAGTTCCTCTTCAACAGATGTTAATGGAATCAAAAGACCCCCGTTATCATTTTCTTGTTTAAAGTAATCAAGGAAATTTAGCAACTATCTGCCGCGCAGTATAAAACTAGAAAGTTTTTGTTCTAAAAGGCTCAATTTGAAATAAAATAATCAATTTTGCCAACAGTTGCTGGGAACTTCAAAAAGTACTGGTACGGAGAATGTAAGATAGTTTAAGGATAAAAGCAATATCTCAAAAGATGGTTGGCAATGTGAGCGTCAAACTCGTAAACCTTCTGATAAGTAGATGCAGTTTATCAATTTTTTTGCATAACGGAATTGAATGCATCATCGAAAATCGACGATTCTAGTATTTCCAAGTTAGTTGATGACAAGTCCAATCTGGTAGATTGATCCTCTTTAATCATTGTTTGGAAATTTTTAGAACAATCTCTGGGGTATCTGCCAAGGAAGTATCCTCGATGTAGCACATATTAAGTTCCGTTGTTAGTGATCGAATTAGGGATGGATGGTAAGGAAAACGCCATAGAACTCAACGGATCACCTTGTTGACAGGCAACTTCTGATGAAATTTTGTCTGCATCGAAGGAAAGATGTGAAGGTTCATAGTAACATTGTAACTGAAACAGAGTCGGAGTTCATGTTTGATTGAATTAAACGCGTTCTTGCAGTATATTTAGAGACGAACAGTGTCACCATTTATCCGGTTAAGAACCTATGAGCGAACGACATGTACACAGGCTTTGCATCCAATTTCCGATACCATGGTGTATGGGAGTGAGATACTATTGAAGGTCAGTAAGGATCAAGGCACAAGCTAGTTTTCATGTTAATCTGCAAGAAAAACTTTCCACTACTATTCGCTATTTCACCTACCGGTGAGAGCTCTTTGTGATATCGCGTTTGTAATGTGTATATCACTCGTTACTTTTATTGTACAACGAACTAGGCTAAAATCGATTAACAAAAATCGTGCAACCGGATACAGAGAGATGCACCAAAATGATTGGATTATGTCAAGCTTTACATTTCCAGAAAGCTGAAGAACGAGCTGCTGTGGGGATCTGTCGGATTGTTTTGTTGTCAATATTTGCTTTAATTAAGGAGCCAAGCAGGGAGTCGCCAAATCTTTTTCCGGATTTTTTTGGTACTATAATCCTCCAAAGACAGGTTGTGCCTTATGCGCATGTGATTATTCAATTTTTCTTCTTCTTTTAACGTCCTCCGATGAGAAAATTAACCTGGAACTCTACACTGCTTAAAAAATTTATGAGGCGCCACCTAGGATTACATACAAGAAATATCTAGGGCCACTAGGAACTCATGGACACAGAAAGAAACCGTACGTGAATAGAAATATGTATATTGTTCTAGCGACTAGACTACAATTAACACACAGAGAAACACATAGACAAAACAATAGATAATATCATTTAGAATGAATAGCACAATATAGTTATCAAATAATACGAATTCACGAAAGGAGTTAAAACACGAATACAAACTCGAGGCACAAACGCCCCAAATAGGTTAGCGTATTTGAGAGTCGTAACACCGATTGATCCCTGCAAGTGATTCACGTGATAAATATTGTTCAAAAGGTATTTAACAACGATTACGGCGAGTACCGGACCTTGGCCGATTATTAAAATAGATTCAAAGCGCACAAAATTAATCAGGTACTTGAAAGATCTTTCTAGCTCACAACGTATTTTTTACCTACAGCGCCAAAAAGGTAAGTTGCTTAACGCACGACCACGGTACGTATACGTAGGACGCGACAAAATTTATGAATGACATGCATAAAAAAAAACTTAGCTCGTGTGACTAGGAAGTCTTTGGTGTTCGACAGTTACTCGGCAGATGTGACAGCTCCCGTATCCAAATCTAATATTTGATTATCCAACGAAGAAAAAGGAAAAGCCAAAATGGACTCCGTTGATAACAGTTGCTGGGCTGCTCACCAAAGACTAGATAAACGGCTTATCTTGAGTGGTGATCTTGAGCCGACGAAGGCTTCAAGGTAGGTTGAAATTCCAACGGTGGTGTGATATCAGATCCACTTCGATATTTTATAATTTTCGGATTATTATCCTTGCCAGCATAACCATTATTAAATATCCATTGACTAATTAAAACGGAGTACGTCTGCAATGACCTGCAGAATAAGCCAAATGGGAAACCCACAAAGAAAGACCAAAAGAAAAAAGGTGCCTGCAATTAATAGAACCCGTAAGAGCAAATATTTTATTAAAATCAAGGAAAGTAAAAAAAGATACTTACACAGGAACCGGAATCGAAGACTTATTCTCTACTTTGAATGGGATGATTATACTTCAATCGATATTACAAAGCACATGTCTAATTGTTCAATTTTTAGACAGCATTTTCCATGTACACCTTTTCGCGGCCGTCAGTAAAAATGAAATGAGATGTAATTTTTGCAAATGCGAACAAATCATCGGAACTGGCAATTCCAAACAACTAAAATCCCCAGAAGACTGTTCAATATAAGAATACATATTCAAACGCATTAGTGTAAACACGGCTGCCTATACTGTAGGGAGAAATTGGTCTATAAATCAATTATTTGCGAAATAATCCCGTCACACAGTCCTTAGTAATATGACAAGTGACAAATTGTTTTTTTTATCTTATCTTAATTTTTTATTTTAGTTATTTCCCACATCATAAGATAATGACGTAAGTATTTCCTTTGCTACCATCAAATTTTGATCCCTCTTATATTTAAAAAAGCAATGTAGTGTATTTATGTGAGTGTGTATTATTTAATTAAATGCTCATAAATGACTAAACTTACAATTTTGTCATACCGATACCGCTACTTCTGTCGCCACTTATTTTAATTTAAAATTTCTTAAAACTGTAGGATCACATAAATTCCAACTAGGTCAGTTAATTAACACAGACTTAGCTCTAAATTTTGTGATAGATCCAAATCGATGTTGCGTTGATAGGAGGCTTACCTTATGACTATAAAATCTCATTTACAACATTCAAGAAGTAGTCAAATACATTCCACTTAGATGTGTATAAGAACATGTCATATACTTCCTAAGTCCTAATTCATCCAGTAAAGAAATACATTTTTACAAGCAAAATGGTATCTTTCTTATATTTTGTAATAGTAAAAATACCCGATTCATAGAGTTAAGATCGGTTAAAAGAGAGGGTCAGTGAGTTTTCCTCTACTTATTATGAGGGTGGACCGAGTTATAATAATTGTTATATTCAAAGTTGAGGATCGATGTTGAATTCACGTCTTTGTTTTTGTATCGACTATGTGTTAAATGAAACAAACGTCCTTTCCCTTTTATATCATCAATCATCTAAACATGGACATGGTTCTTCGAATGCCCGTCATGTTTGAGAAGTTTTGAAACCTAAGATTAAATTGTCACTAGTCATTTTAAACATAAGCTATAAGTAAGCACTTTGCTAGAAAACCAATAAAATACTGGCATTATAAATTGATTTTGCGAAAGCAATGAAATTACAAAAATAACAATTACGCCACCGTTTGATAAATAATGTTGTAAAAACTTGAGACGATTTTGAGAGTTATAACAGAAACATTCACGTTTACAGCCATCAATAAAACGCGAAATTACGTCTTGTCATCTTAGGGTTATATTATTTTTTATTTAGTAAAGTGATATAAACGTCGGTGTTTTCTGCTCCTTTCTGATAATAAATGTTACGTATAACTTTTTGTACAAAATATATAAATTTTTGTATAAACTCTTCAGTTGGATGATTGTTGTATAACTGTCACGGTTGATAACTCGGGTCTGTCTTGTCACATATACGCGTATTCCCCATAGAAACATAAGTGTAACAGACGTTTTATATAATCTGCAACCCTCTATATTTTTTTCGGCGCTTCGAGTCGATCAAATTTAAACCAATTTATTCTTGTAAGGAGTTTTAACTTTGTTTCAGTACATGTTTTTGATCGAATTAAGAATTTTTATGTTGGGTTTATCTAATAAAATAAGGAAAGTAGGTCGGTCAATTCAAAAATGAAAAGGGTCGGACAGGCTATAAATTAAAATATTTAGACGAAGTAAGTGGTTTTTCTTTTTTGATATACTACAAGAGACGAGGGAAAATAATGAAAATTTACAATAATATTTGGGAAGTGATGTGATGATACACATACGCCATATTTTTATTGCGTGAAACAAATGTGTTTAGCACATCTTGGTGTTGTATAATGTAAAAATTTTCATATTGTTCTTGGAAATGTTTTCTTTTCTTTTTCCACCTTCAATTATTCGTCCTTGCCGCCAAGTGCAGTAACTGCTTTAACCCTTTTCCCATAATAATCATTTTCAGTAACTTATTTCTATTTCTTTCTGTGACTGGTATTATTTATTTTACTAATTGATTGAACCAGTAAAATTAACTGAAAAATTTTACAATCAAAATCTGTCAATTAAAGTTTGATCACTTTGTTTAACTTAACAGACAAGTTCAGGATCACTCACAAAACCACGAGGTTGTAGCATGTAAATTGCCTCAGCAATATGCTCATGCAAAAGATATTTTGTACATCTACTTGTATTGCAGGCAACTTTTTTATTAATTGTTAGAAACATTCACAAGCCTGGCTTTATATCTTATAGATACCACCATCTCAATCTTGCTCAATCATCTGTAGCTGATTGGTTTGCTTTTTGATAGTTTACCACCGTCCAGGCTAGATTTTGTTTCATAACTACTATCAAACTACCTCGGTAATTTGCTTGGACAATTTAATTATTTTGGTGAATTGTGATTTTCTTCTACATCTCTGAATTTCATCTTGCCCATCCTACTTTCCCATATTCCGTTGTGAATTTATGAACTAGCTTGGTTCGAACGTCTGTTGCAGTGATTTTGCTTCATGCCCTTTGAGTATTTTTGTTCTTGAGAATACCCCAAACTATAACCATTTGGACAGTATGTAAACAATAAACAAACCTTTTTTAAACGAATATCTAATTTTTGTAAGTAGTCTGAAAAGTTTCCGACCTAACATAGCTACAAGAATTTTTATCTTAAAATTTATTTTTATTTTTCTACATAGTCTCCTTGCGACTCTATACACTTCTCCCAGCGATGCTCCCATCTCTTTAATCCGTCCAAATAGTACTCGGCGTTCTTCTCTGCAAAATAATTGTTTAAGAAGGTGATTGCCTCCTCATTTGACAAAAATCCTTGTCCTCCGAGCGCAGTTATTAGTTGGTGAATAAGGTGCATGGTCAAGCAGTTCAAACCGTAATTCATGGATTTCAGCTATGGCAACTGTTGAGGTATGAGACGGGGCGTTGTCTTGGTGAAAGAGGATTTTCTTTGCTGCAAATGTGGCCGTTAATCCGCAATTTCTGCCTTCAGCTTGTCGAGTAATGATGCGTAGTATGCTCCTGTAATGGTTTTCTCTTTTTGAAGATAATCGATTAGGATAACTCCATGACTATCCCAAAAAACAGTCGCCATCACTTTCCCAGCAGAAAAAACAGATTGTGCTTTTTTTGGAGCCGGTTCCCTCTTTGCAGTCCACTGTTTTGATTGTATTTTTGTTTCAGGCGTAAGTGGTGTATCCAAGTTTCATCTACAGTAATTAATCGGCGCCAAAACTCGGATTTATTGCGCCTAAACTGCGCCAACAGAGCATTGGAAATGTTCATTCGAACACGTTTTTAGTCTAACGTTAGCAAACGGAACCCAACGCGCGGACAGCTTTCTCATGCCTAGATCTTGATTTAATATGTGACAAACACGTTCTTTGGACATTTTCATTGTCTCTGCTATCTCTCTCACTTTAATTCGGCGGTCGTATAACACCATTTGGTGAACTTTAGCGATGTTATCATCAGTAGTTACAGTTTTGGACGTCCCGAACGTTCATCATCTCTCAAGCTCTTACGGCCACGTTTAAATTCAGCTGCCCAAAATTTCACAGTGGTAAATGATGGTGAAGAGTCCCGTACACAAAGTCTAACTCATCTTTAATTTGCGTAGGCGTATTCCCTTTAAAAACAGTATTTTATGACAGCTCGATACTCAATTTTCTCCATTTTCACAAAAATACTCACATCGACTCCCTCAAACGACTGTCAAATAAAAAATGGCTGAAACTTTGATATGTTGCTGTCAAAAGATGCACAACTACATTCCCTGACTTTTATGGACGAGTGCTGCCATCTTCACGTTGAGGTCGGAAACTTTTCAGACTGCCCTCGTATATCATGCAACCAAAATTCTTATTTTACTTGTCGGTCTCATACCAGCCGGTACTTTTTCATCTATTGATGACATATACTGCAGTCATGACAGCTTCAGGCCAGAACTATTTAGACAAATTACCTCCAAGTAGCATATATCTTTTTTTTTCAAAATTCTTTTGTTCGTCTTCTTCAGGATCCTATTTTGTTGAAGAGTATACTGGATTGGATTCGTGTGAGACATATTCTTTACCATTGTCACATCTAAAGAAACTAACTCTTAAATTAAAATATGCTGTGGCCATTCTTTTGTTTGTACTGTATAGCACACACAAAACAATCACTGAGAATAAGTTCCAGTGGGCGGGTTGCTTTTTCTGTGTTGGGTGTGCTTTTCTCGGACACGGGTCTCAATACAAGTTCCGTATTTTCTGTTTTCGATAGATTTTACTCCAGTAACCATTAATAAAAGCTACTTTATTTTTTATTTTACTTAAACTTTTATTTTTTACAAAACTAAGTTAGTTTATAGATGATATATGGTTTCTAATGATGTCGAAACACCCTGTACTGCCTTATCATTGTTAACAAAATATGACACACAACATCTTTTCTTCAAGAGTAGCTCATGTTGAACGTAACTCACATACAAGTTTCTCAAAATTAAAAAAAATGTGTTTCTAAGGAACTGGAATCAGGATCAAATTTCATTGTTGACAAAGATATCCGTAATAAAAAGTTGACCGTTAATATCTTTCCTTTCATATGTATCTATGCATTTATCAATGGCTGCATCGCAGAACAACGAGATCTATAGTCAGATTCTACGAAATTTAGCAAATATAATTTCTAAATCATCCATAAGGATCTTAATCCTAAACTTCCAATTGTCGTAATTTGATCCATCGTCGATAGCCATTTTGTCATCGCTTGTTTGTTCAAGGCAACCCAAAAAGAACAGTGGCACTACTCTATTTGACGAATACATTTTTACATTTTTTGTTACAGTGAAAACAAATTAAAAATAATAAGAAAAGTAATGAGCAATTACTGAATTTTTAGACAAAATTAGATTGTAAGAAAAATTATAGAGAGAGAGAGAGACAATTTTATATATAAATATACCCGATGGTTTAAATTGTCGAAGAGCGTCGTAGATTAGTTGAGAGAATTTTTGTATATACGAAAATTGTCTTAATTTAGTAATCGTGTTAATTGCACGAGATAATATTGAGTGCCACTGGTACATTAATTACGTGATCGCTGAAGGCGTGAACCAGAAAGCTCTATGGAAAACACTAAATATAACAGTAAAGAAATTCAAATTCAACGTAATTCGATATAATTTTATTTCCAAAATAATCACAGCTTTAATTTAATCGTTTATTCTATCGCCATTGTGTGCTTTTTGACTTCGAGGTGGTTTTGTCGGTGAATTGATAATATTGAACGGTTGTCCTTTACCATCCGAAATATATTTCTTGACTCCAACAAAATATTTTGCTTTCGGAAATGCTTGTCCTTCTAGTCAAGGAAGTAATGAAAAACAGGTGTAGAAGTCAGAAACCCGTCGCTACTTGAAGAGAGTCCTGATTACGACCAATTGCTGTAATGTAGGAGTTAAGAAATCCGTGGGCAAATTCGTGAACGGATTCGTGTAAAGAAAAATAATTCATGATTTAATTTGAGTCCCCTATTCGTCTAAAACAAAAGACAAAGCGTCTGTGATACGCTACTCCTCCACGTGATTCGTGTAAAACTTACTGTTGCCGAAGAAAAAGGTAAAAATATCAAGCAAGCCCATCCCAATCTTACTAAATTAGGACAAGCGACAGAACCTCAAATAGTGAAGGATTACTAAGGATTGTTATTGGTAATTATTGTAAACATTAGCATAAACAGTCGAATGTAGGTATTTGTTGTCTTCGGTGTGTTGTTGGTTGCTGTATTTAAGTTCGCAGAATTTTCAAATGTGGCGGTTTCAGGAAATGCTTTTCAAATTTTCCAACGTTTTTCTATCTTCTGCTCATCGTAAATTGACTTTTGGCCTTGTCGTGAGATCCAATTGTATAATTTTAGTTGTTGGAAAAGGGACGGTGCTTACCAAAGATGGAATAACCATCGGCTTAGAAATTTTGATTTTTTCGAGTACTGGTTTTTTTTCCGCATATAGTTAAGGATGCGGCTAGAACGCCCTCTTCTTTCCTGATTACGGCTCACCATCCCGAGCTGGAGCTGGTTGAACCCACGAAATCTAACACCGAACATCGTAACACTGGGCGAACTAAGGTCAGATCATTCTTAATCATACCCCAAACATCTTAAGCTACATACCTGATTTACTTAAGTCACATCGATTCTTCATATCCTACCTGTCTCTTGTCCTTTCTTTCGCTCTCTGAGATTACTTTTGTGTATTTAAATTTAAGTGATACCGATTCTGCGTGCCACTTGCATAAAACTACCAATCATAAATAGTAACGTGATAGTAATTTATGTTAATTACGAAAACTCCTGTTGTATCTTAAAATTTGAAAATTCCCAAATCTTGAATTGGGCCTTCTTATAGGAGATGGATCAGGGATGTAGTAACTAATACTCCATGTGCTTATTGTGCCGACGTTTCACTTTAGGTCAGAGTCTGACCTTTATCAAGGCTGTTATTTATTAAAACAAAAAACGGAATAAATTAGACAAGATAATACACAGGTTTAAAGTATTAATACATAATTACTGAACTTGCACAAAAAAAAAACTAATAAGATCACAAATGTACGACTAGATTAGATGCAATTACAATTTAGCAATAAATACTACACGTTTTAGTTATAATGGAACTTAAAATTAATTGTTAAATGTACTTACCAGTAAAGAATAGGAGCTAACAAGTTACTTTTTAACATCAGTCGTATTGGAAGCCCAGATTATGAATAAAGACATAAATAATAGTCACAAATAATTAAAATAGTACTAATAAATAATATATAACAAACTAACTTTAGGACAACAGCTATATAAACATTACATAAGAAATTTTAACAATGCCATTACAGATAAGATGTAAAACGTCACGTCGAAAAAAATTGTCTGAGGGTCAATAGTGAATCACAGATAACACCAGGCAAAATATCTAAACAAAATTACCATAGAAGGAATTGTTTTTATTTGTTTTATTAGTAGTGGTTGGTTGACTAGATTGGTAATAGTTATTGTATAAATGGTGGTGGGTATAATTAGTTTATAAACATGTTAGTTTAGATTGGTATTAATGTTATGGTGGTGGAGTAATTAGCAATTAAGTTATTGTAAGAAATATTACTTAAGGTTACTTGTGTCATTTTTAAGGTTAACATTATTGTCCTTAGTACGTTGATGTAAATCATCCTCAGAAATCAAACGTTTCTTAAAATGGGGTTCCATATCTAAGATAATAGGTGAATCAAATTTGAATTCATGTCCTTCTTCCTTGCAATGTAATGATAATCCTGTGTCCTCACTTTTATTTTGCAATTATATTTGTGATTATTAATCCTATTTTTTTAATTTTTGTTTGGTTTGTCCAACATATACCTTGTCATGCGAGATGTGTGACAAGGTATATGTTGGACAAACTTCTAAATTAGAAAATAGGATTAATAATCACAAATATAATTGCAAAATAAAAGTGAGGACACAGGATATCTCTCCATTGCAAGGAAGATGACAGAATCAATATGACCTTTGTCTGATATGAAACAGTCCAAAAGGTCTGTATGATTTCAGAGATGATTTTACTCCAATTACAGGGACAATATGTTAACTTTAAAAAATGACACAAGTAACTAAGTAATATTTAAATAACTTAATTGCTAATTACTCCCACCACCATAACATTAATACTAATCTAAACTAACATGTTTATAAACTAATTATACCCACCACCACTTATACTATAACTATTACTAATCTAGTCAACTAACTACTACTAATAATACAAATAAAACAATTCCTTCTATGGTAATTTTGTTTAATAGATGATTTGCTTAGTGTTATCTGAAGTTCATTATTGACCCCCAGAAAATTTTCTGACGGAAGTATAAGCATCTTATCTGTAATGGCATTGAGTAAGCACTTTATGTGCGTTTATATAGTTGTTGTCCAAAAGTTAAGTCTGATTAGATATGTATTTATTGGTACTATTGTTTAATTATTTGTGACTTATTATTAGATGTCTTTATTCATAATCTGGCTTCAAATACGACTGATGTTAAAAAGTAACTTGTTAGCTCCTATTCTTTACTGGTAAGTACATTTAACAATTAATTTAAGTTCCATTATAACTAAAACGTGTAGTATTTATTGCCCAAATTGTAATTGCATCTAATCTAGTCGTACATTTGTAGATCTTATTCGTGTTTTTGTCAGAAGCCTCGGTAATATGTATTTATTTAAACCTGTGTATTATCTTGTCTAATTTATTCCGTTTTTTGTTTTAATAAATAACAGCCTTGATAAAGGTCAGACTCCCCTGACCAAACAACACGTCGGCACAATAAGCACATGTATGGAGTGATATTACTACATCCTGATCCCATCTCCCTAGAAAGGCCCAATTCAAGATTTGGGAACTTTCAAAAATAATTAATTTATGTTGTTTTCTTAATAATTGTTGTCAGCTAATGTATTTTGATAATGTTAAGATTTAATTAGGGTTAAGATTTTGACAGACCTCTTATGATTAAACAAAAATAGTGTTGGTTGTGTACTGTCAGCAGGGCAGTGTTAGGTGAAAAAATATTTCATTATTTTATTTAGTACTGTTTATTTAATTATGTTGATTGAGGGTATACAGTGATTTATTGGTAGCTTGCAATGAATGTACATACGTTAATCATTTCTTTACGTTACTTTTGTTCTAGAGTATCTTACCGCATGTTACATGAAGCCTGTTATTTCGTTTCTCTACACATAACAAATTATTATTTTGTTTTCTTCTTTGGTGTAATTGTTACAACATGCAAGCTGCCTAAATCAGGATCGTTGAATACGATTATTTATATTTTCTTTGTACGCATTTCGTCTCCACAAAATTTATTTTATATGATTTTCTGTAATATATGTAAATATTCATCACGATTTTGATCTCCTTTCACCTCCCGTATATTCAACCCCATAAGGGTTGTTACAGGTTATAGAAGAAAATTCTCTAAATGGCGGAGCGTAGAGTTTAACTGATCCTGCAATCACGAACTCGGAACAAAAATGGCCGTCGTTCTCCCAACGGAAGAGTAAGATGGCGCAGCATCTATCGGCACTCGAAAAAAACGAGACCACAATTTTTTTTTTGGTGGATCACGCAAATAAATATCCTAACATTTTCTCCTTTACTTCAGTAGAATAAGCTTCATAAACTTAACTGTACGTTCACTGGGCCCATAACCTGTTAAAATCTTTAATTAAAGGAGACAGATACAACGTTTATGTTTATGTAACAGATTTTTACTACACACTTACAAACGAATATACACGGCAAGTCGATGTAAAGTTGCTTAATCTAGTATAAAGAGGGTGAGACCCAAAAAAATTAAAACTAACACAGAAAAGATAACTTTTGTTTTGAGCCTCGATGTATAATCTTCAAGCAATGTAGTAGACAACAAAGGCAGAAACTGTCTTGTCATTTATTGATATTATTGGTTCTATATAATCAATTATTAACAAAGAAGTTGTCTTATCTAAAAAAATTAAATGTAATAGTATTCTAAAATTTACACAATAAAATAGCCATTTCAGATTCGTAAAAAATGGTGAAAACTACAACTCAATAAACTTTGACATATGCGAAGATATTAGGTGCCACATAAGAAATCATGATTGCTTATGAAAACAAACTGATAAAATAGCTGTTGAAAACGAGTCAAGTCCACAATTTTGTATGTGGAACATAACAGACCCAATTATTTGACTTCAGAATTCATACCGCTTGGATCTAATGAGAATTTATCGCGACTGCCTATTTACGATGGAATTATATATCCCCATTTGTCCATAAAATACGTAACAATAGTACAGGACCTTTGACCATAATCACGATCGTTTAAATTTTGGTCCAAGATATGGAAAAACTAAATAAGTTCTCTCGCACATAACTCCATAATGTTCCATAATAATAAATGTGTAGAGACATATAGAAGATTCACCGGGGTTTTTATTTGTAAATATTCTGGACAAACAAAAGTACAGTAGGTTGTGTGCCCTTTTGGCTATTCTTGATATCCAAATCTAATTAAATCTCCCATATATGAAAACGTCTATACCAGGTTTCATTAAAGCCGGCATTTATGGCATTGTAGGTGTCGTGTTTATATACGACAGACCGGCCTCTGACGTTTTTTATAACTTATAACGTACTACATTTTTTCAAAGTAGGGAGTATGATTTTAAAGTTCAATCCTATTATTTTACAAATGAAATGAAATACTAGATATGGTATCCAACTTCCAATAAAAAATGGAGGGTTATGCAACGTTTCACAAACTGAGTCATTGTCAACTCCTTTTATTTTTACTTTTATGGCCAATTAGAGTTAGTAGGTTATCAAGTGAGTAAAATCATTTCTGTATGGAGGCCGGCGCTGTCTGGTCGTATGTAAACACCATATTTAAAAGTCACTAGTTCGATCTTTACAAACTTGGCATGTAGGTGTTATTTGTAATATCGGAGATTTGATTAGATTTTGTCATCATCCGTTGAGCACAAGAGACCTCTGCATGGAATTTTCCTACTCTTGAATATTTACAAAAGTATTCATTTTACACTTTCTTCCTCAAATAAAGTTAGTTGCAATTTAATTATGGGCAACTTTGGGATAGGTAGACTATTTTTTGATTCCGAGGCCAATGGTGGAAAAAGAGATACCATGACCTTTGATTATAAATTTTCGTCTGCATACAGATTTGCTAAAATAAAAATGTGCAGCAAATGAAAAACGATTTCTTACAATTAATAATGAAAGTATGTCTTATTAAATTGATAGGGTGTTACAGGTTGGTTGTTGAGGTATTAAAAATTTAATACTGATAAAGCCGCTGAGAAACATACCCGTAGCTCTGTGTAGTAGAGTGGGTCGCAGGAAGGAAGCGAAGAACGTAGTTGAAGACTTCTAATCAGTAGGACTTAAGAAAAGTAAAACAAACAAACTCGTAGAAGCACGACTAGAGAGTTTTCAAAATAATAATAAGAGGCATAACAGTATACAGATGATCACAGTTAATACAACGATCCCAGTCTAATATAAAATTTAAATTATGAAAAGACCCCACGATATGCTAATAAGTTAATGAATTTATATGGAAATATATAGCCTTGCAAGGCGGGCTGACGACTTCGTGCGTTTTTGTGAAAAAAAATTATTCGACGACTGCAAGGCTCCTTGAGTTTACAAACGCTAAACGCAATGTTATCTGATTATCTGTGTTTCCATTTTGTGTTTGTTATTTCTTTATCCTACTATTTTTTTCGTCATTGTCGTTACTGGAGCTTGCACCGGTCCATTATATGTCGTCACGCAATGGCTGTGCTGTTTTTTATGTTCTTATGTACCTTCTATAATGTTTACACACTTAATCAATATTATTACATTAGAATAATAAAGTGGGTAAGGGTTAGCATGTTCACTTTTACTGGTTTTCCTAAACCTTGAAGCAAATGCTTTATCAATTCGAAGCAATCCACACAATTGCACACGGTTTCGTCACCACACTATACAAGTTTATACTGACCTTTTGGGGCACCATACATAACACTTACATTACAATTAAATAATGAAAATGTACCATACAAATAAATAAATAAATAAATAAGACGTAGTAATAATTGGTGTCTTAAAAATGTAAGTCGTAATTTAAATAACGTTCCATACATACACAAAAGACGCCTTTTGAAGTTGACGACGATTTCACCGTTCAATTAATAAATACAAATACTTAAAGCTAAACTTATCTGATGTATATCGGTGACGGCTTAACCAGAACTTTTACATATGATCACCACGTAAGACTGGATTAGTAACCATCGGACGAAGAGAGCACACGGTCAAAGACCAATATCGCATACACCCCAATCAAACTTTAATTTAATTACCAACGTTGACGTTGACGTTGACAGTGAGTACATAATTCAGTAGTAGAAAAATATTTCAAAACTTCCAGGGAGAAAATGCTGGATAAACGAATCCCCCAAAATATATTATAGAAGGACATACCTACGACTAAAGGAGTTCGTTTTGGATATTGTAGAGGCACGTTATTCACAAGATTAATGCTCACTAGAAGCGCCGATGTGTACAATGGCGTACAATTCTTTTAGGGAATAAAATTTTGTAATTTTAAATTTCAGTTTAAAACACTTAAAAAGAGCGCGTTTTGAACAAGCAGACCCATACTCGTTTAAGGGTTATTCGTTATTAAAACAGTTAGGTGTATTTATTGTATTGTTTTTTTTTCACTTTTTCTATCAAAATTTTATTAGTCTTATAAGGTCTAATTATTTTATTTTTGAACAAAATATTTCTTTTTACACTTTTGATACGCTTTTAATAGTTTGTTAGTATGAGCACTTTGTGGAGTTCTTAAGTCTTTCATGTCGGAGAGTTTTATAATATGGTGATGGAGGAATGCTTGGAATTTCTGCAACACTATAAATTAATTAATTAAATTAAGTATAAAATAAAGGTGTGTGTCAGAGTTTGAATGTCTGAAATATTATTTAAAGAAGTTCTAAATAGAGTTATGTATCCTCGACAGAGACAAACCAAACGTCACTACATACTCTGCAATGAATGTTAGGTGTGTGTAGCCAATGAATACGCGACACCAGTAATGCAATCTCGTATCTTATTCTACATCTTCATCTGTGAAATTTGCAAGCTTCACGTCTGAAATCCCATTTTGAAGGAGCTCAAACCCCATTTGCTTCTAGTAATAACATGGATTACACGTCGTGTCGTATTGCTGTAACTATTGAATTTTATTTTATAAACTAGCAATGGTTACAATTATATAATTGCGTCGGGCCCCATAAATAAACTTCATTCAAATAAATATCAACAAGTAAAAAAAGTTTTATTGATAGCTCCAATAATAATTCTCATTTAGCAATTCAACTTGTGCGAGTGCTTTTCAAATTGGTACGTTTACATAAATTCTAATCTTTTATAAATACTAGCTCCTATATACATTTCGACGAAACAATAAAACCGAGATAAAACGAACAATAATGTAACTGTTATGTTAACCTAAAATAAGAAACGTTATAGCTGTGATATTGTTATGTTCAGATAAGGGTTGTAACTGTATTTGTTATACCCGCATGTGTATTGTTGTTGTTGCTGTTACAGCAACAATCCCGACTTTTCATTTTTTAAATGGAAATAACTTTTGTTTATGCCTTTTTTGTGTCTTGTAGAAGTTCGACAAGAGGCTGTACAACAGGCGTTGGGCAGGCGATGCAAAACGGACATAGACCTTCGTTGCCTATGCCGTCAAACGAACCTCCGTCATGGCAAGAAGTCCTGACCGAGATCGACGAGATTCTGGTAAGATTTGTTGAAATAATAATTAACACGTTTGCTTGATAAATGCAAAATATGCACATATCAAGAATTTGTTGATTGATACCGTTCATAACGATAATGAAATCATTTATGCATTATGGGTTCGATCCATTTGAAATGATTTATGCAAATGAATTCGAAATGCATGCATCGTTTGTTTACATTTCAAATCATAATGTTATTTGGGTGTAGTGTAAAAGTAAAAATGGTCTGCAATAACGTTGCCATTACATTTAGCTTGCAATCACAAATTTTACAAAAGGAACTGTTCGGTAAGTGGATTAGAACAACGGTAGAGGTCAAATAACAAAACTGAACCCAGTCAGCGTTCGTCATAACACAACAGAAATCCGGAACCTAAACTCTCTGTACTGCACGGTATTGGGCATTGTTCGGAAAATAACTTACTGCAGTTATTTCAGCCCACTCATGTCTAAATCAAGTTAGTAAAGGGTTTTCAGCTTTCGATATACGTATGTACGTAACCCTGAGTGCAGTTTGTTAAATAGTTACTGAAGTGTAAATGATCTATAGAAACCGGTGGATATTGAACTCATTTTTAGGTAAGTTGCATTTTCACTAGAAATTGTAAGGGTGATATTGTTTATGGGTATGTATTTTAAAACCACGTCTTTATACAAACAAGGGATATAAAGTAAAATAAACATACTTTAAAAAAGCAATTTTACTTTATTAAATTATGAATGATAAATCGTCGAAATACACAAATAAATTCTCAAATTTTTAATTTTCTTTAATTGACTTAAAAAAACTAGAAACTACAACTTCCGTCCAGTCGGTACTCGAGCGGTTCCCCCTGTGCGTCAGCTAAACATTCTACCACGAAATCAACTCTCTATTTCAAAGTGTTAATTTGACTAACGTTTGTACCTGGCACAATATTTTATTAAATAGATAAATTTGAACAAATTTTGTGGCAATGTAAGTGTTTAAGCATGCTAATAAAAAAACAGTAAAATTTTTGTAATGATTTACGCGAAAAAATCCGGGTTCGATCCCGATTGACGTAATTTTTATTAATAAGTTTATAATCAATGTTATTATTAATATAATTTTTATAAAATAACTTTAATCCTTTTTAAAATTTATACTCAGTTCACAAAATTGTATTATAATGATAATAAAGTTAATACAAAAATACTGCAATCGGAATCGAACCCTAGTTAGAAAGCGCTAAAAGATTACTAGGCAACAAATTAACCAATTAGTTCACGAAGGCCGCTTAAAATAAATGAAAATACATTCGGTTAATAAATAAAATTTCAAAAAAAATAACTTATTTTACTGATTTTTTAGTAAAGTACGCTTTGATTATTCATTATTATCACGTCAATTGAGTTTTATTTTATGTATTTAAGATATATGTTGTATTGTCAGTGGCGTAACTTCAAATTGAGGGCCCGGGGGCTCCAAAAGCCAGAGGGCTCATCACGCTACCCTATCAATAGGTATGACAAAACAGCTTAAATTATTACATAAGTATATTATATTATTTTATAATACAATGATTAATATTGATTATCACATGTTTACGATATGAATACAAAAAGAACTGTGAAACAAAAATAAATACATAATTACATAATTATAGGTTCTTCTTGATTTTAGATTTGCAAGGGCCGTAACAATAGTCGAACTATTGAGATTTTTCAATTAAGATTATTGCCAACTTGATAACCGGTACTGCGACATTGTGCTACGAAGGTATGACTTAATTAGTTTTAATTTAGAAAATGATCTTACTGCGGCCGCTGCAGTAGCGGGTATGGTTAAGAAAAAAATTACAAGCTGTACAAATATTCAAAACATTTGATGCAGTTGATGGTTTTCAGTTATAGAAATATTTACTTAAATTATATATAGATTCCAGTTCCGATAATTTATTTTGAAAAGTCGGTTTTAATTGCAGAATTTCATTGACCAAGTCTAACAAAAGATCTTTCTCATATTTTTGAACAAAGTTAAAGGCAGCAGATTGTAACTATTCTTCAGTCATTGAGAAAAATATTTTTGGCATAATATAGGTGAAAACAAATTCAGAAATTTCATATAAAGTAGAAACCGTTAAAGCTTGTTTTAATTTGGAAAATCACAATGTCCATAAAAGTACCATAAAAATGTGTGTTTCAAAATATTTTTTTGTGTCTGATAACCGTTGGTGACTGCTCAATTCTTCCATAAATTTAGGGACTTTACGAATTCTTTTTTTTTAAATATAAATTCAACTCCCCAAGTCTCTGCTAACTTAAAGGATGAATTTAGTACATTATGAAAATTTCTTGTAATCCCTGTAAAGCATTTGTTAGCAAGTTGGCAGCTTGGTCGAGATCGCATTCTCGTGCTTATAGCAACAGAGACACTGTGTTTAATAAATTTAAAATTTTTGCCTCAGATACTATAATTATTATTACGTCAAAAGTTTGAAAATAATTTTGAAGTGAAGTTGCCTCATTTTGTTCTTCTTTATTGCGTCCTGGATATGTATGCCAGAACTGGGTTTAATAGATTTAGCGCCGAGAGGCAACTGTCTCGCGATGACCAACGAGTCGAGCACAATTTTTAAAGATACATTAACAGAAGACGTAGATTTTAACTGTGACCATCTCTTAATACTATTGCCAAAAAAGTCACATACAGACTTTGTAATTTTTCATGAAAGTTTCGAATTTCTACAATATTTTGGACGGAATCATTAATCATCAAATTTAGATTATGAGCTGCACAATGCACATATGTAGCCAGAGGTTGGACACGTTTTATTCGAGCTTGCAGCCCAAAATAAGCACCATTCATGTTAGCTGCACCATCAAATCCAATGCCTCTGAGTTTGTTTATACTGACCTTATTTTGTTCAAAATTTGTGTAAACTTCTTCCTCCATTTCTGCACTACTTTGGTCTGCATTTTTTCAAACCGAACAAAGCTTTTTTGAATTGACATATTTATAGGTACTTCATTTTGTCACACTCAATATTAACGTAGCGGTACACGTGACTTTGCTGATCAATTTTTGATATATTTTGGGTTGAATCAGTAATATAACTAAAAAATGGTGCCTTTCGGATATCCTCTAAAATATCATATTTAATTTTTTCTGCTATAAGCGAAATAATTTCATTCTGTATTTGGACTTAAATATTTGACAGTGTCTTTAGGTTTGCGGAGTAATTCAAAAATACAGCATTTTTGCCTTCTGTATGACCTCTTAAAGCAATGCTTTCTATTGACAAGGTTAAAATCACATTATAAACCCTATCCAAGACCTGCATCCAGTAACTTTCTTCTTGTCGAATTTGATTTTCAAGTTCTTCATTCACAGTTTTTTGTTCTATAAACTGCTTATATGCTAAGCAAGCTTTTCTTGAGATTTTGATTCATCATGTCTTTCAATTCCACGTCCTGTATGTAAAAGTAATAAGCTGATGCAAAACAACGCCCATTAGTGTTTTTGGAAACAGGCCATATTTCACGATTAAATGTTTGTCTTCGCTTGGTAATAATTTTCGGCGATAATTGGCAAAGTCCGTTGAGAACTGTTTAGATATTAACTTTTCAGTTTCAACAAATTCCACATTTTTCAATAGAACTAATGGACGTAGAAGAAGAAGGAGTAGCCTCCTGAAATTCCTGTCGACTAGGAACATCATCAGAATTATCAAATGACCCCTGTCCTTCTTCGTTAGATTCATAGGAATCACATACATATTACAGTGAGCAGATTTTTAAAAATAACCACTCACTTTCGGTAATTTTCAGATTTTTTATTTTAAGTCTTTTGTTTTTTTACGTTTCTGCTCTCTGCTAGCTTGCTTATTCATAATAACAATATGTATTGTTAATGTTTGTATTCTGTTGTGTGATGTACTGTACTTTAGCAACTACACAGAAGAAAAATTGTATGATAGTAAAAAAAATTACCAAAAATGTTACCTTTTATGATAAATAAGAATAGCTTCTCAAGTACACAATCACGATAGTATTATTCACTAATTTAAATTATTGTAACTGATATTAATAATTACTTTGTCGAAAACACGTAAACTCGTAAATACAAAGCACTACCAATGGCACTACCACCTTTTCTGTGGCACTCCTAACGCAATTATTTAAAGCGTTAGGATCAGCGGAATTTTTACTAGTCTTAAAATCCATTGTTTATAATTCTCGGATTTCAAATCTGAGATTTCCAAACAAACACAAGCTCCAGTGTTTCTGTCGTTCTGCGTTCATTCGAATTTCGCCCGAATAATGTTTACAATCATTAACTTTTACTTTCACATATTCTCCATATTGTACCTTTGTTTTAAAATTAGGTATTATTAAAAATTTCAACTTTCAGTTAATCCAAGTTACAATAAGAGTGCACGATCTGGGCCTCTTGACCCATGGGCCCGGGACACTTGCCCCCTTTGCCCCCTCGTTAGTTATGCCACTGAATATTGTGTTCAAATTGTGCCAGAAAAAAGATACACGTTAATTTTTAATTTAACAGAAGTATATCTTCTATTCTGTTTTCTCGAGAAGCAGAATTTGGAAATATGACTTTTGAACGCTCTAGAATATATTGATTTATTGTTTGTATTTAGATCATTAAAGTATTTTTCAATTGCCGACAACAGATGTTTAAACTCTATCGTCTGTGTATTAATTAAACTGAGGTTTTATTATTACTTTACTTCATAAAAACGTTCTCGAGGAGAATCCATTATGTTTTCCCTAGAAATCTTTGGGTGCGTTTCCGGTTAACTTACATCTGTGTTAATTTGTTGGCTAGCCCAATAGTTTTTGTAAGAATTAGTTGAAAACTCAATATTTTTTTATTGTATATATGCCAAAATTTCTAGGTAAACGCTAAAGTTCTCGTCACTATGTGTAAGGTGGTTAGGAAACTGAGAAAGCATTTTGAAAAGAGGTAAAGGACAATCCGAAAATATAGCTACGACTTTATGCCTTTCTATCCATTTTGTTTCATAAAATTTTTGAGTTACTCAATTTATTTTTAAAAACTGATTGCTATTGGGAGGTATGGGAAAACAAGAACATACCTTTCCAGTTGACCGTTTTTATTTTGATATTTTTCACGCGTCGTTAGCGTTAAAACTTAAGCAATACGATAAGCAATGATATATTTAGTATTAGTATTTTAATATCATATTTTTGTACAGGGTGAGTTTTTTCGATTGTTTTAAATGAAAAGTACAAGATACAGAAGTCGGCGTCCAGTGCTCTTTTTTTAGAGATAAACTTAGATCCAAAAGCAAAATGTGATACGTTTAACCGTTTTCTAGTTACGGTACAAATGAATTTTTTGTTTTTAAAAATATATGATTCAATGTAGTTTATTTGAACAATAATAGTATTATTCGGTTTGATTGTTGTCAAAGAAGTAAAACTAAATAGTAGGCTTCAGAATAAAAGACTTGTAATTATTAAAATATGAAATAACGAATGAACAAATGTTATGGATAATTAGTTATCTAAAATCGGCTCTGAAGTTCCTAGAAACTGTAAGGATAAGGTAATCTAAACATTTCTTTAGATGAGCAGTAAAATCTTCCACCTTTACTGCGGCACTATACGTTCAACCTAAATTTTCGCTGCTTTTTTCGTGTACCCAATATCCAGTGTGGATGAAAAATTTCTAACACCGATAATATGTGCCCCATCCGACCAATAATAGATTTGATAAAATTTTCATTGTAAATACCACTGACAGTACGTAATCCGTCTCAGTTTATCATCCTCGATAAGAAAATGCCCCTTTCTGAATTTGCACGGATGACAATGGTGTTTTCTTAAAGTTCTTAGTTTTGTTTGGGACACCTCGACATCAACAATTTCTCTTTACATAAAGTTGTTGACTCAGCTTCCACCCAACCCAGCATCGCCACGGCGTCCTGTTCACCATTTTCCTTAAATTTCCTTTAAATATTCTTGACTCTGGAAATTGTCTTTCAGGGTAAATTTAGGAATAATTCAGCAGCTGCATGAGCGTTTTCTTTTGATAATCTTTTACCATGTCGTATTTCTCGTTGTTTGTAAAATATATATTATCAACCATGGATAAAATAACACAGTAATTTTTCGGCTAGAAACTACACGTAATGAACCAAGATAAATTTAATGTTTTTGTTTATTGTCAGCTATAAGGCACAGTTTACTATTTATATTGTTTTATTCCATACTTCAGATGCAATTATTATACGTTACACGTGAATATAACGATTAATACTCAATTGAACTATAATTATACATATATTTTTGAAAAGCAAAAAAATGCTTTCAATAGTACGATGGCCAACTACTATTTATATTTTGTGTTTGAATCTGAGTTTATCTCTAAAAAGACCCCTGACACCAACATCAATTTTTTTTCTATCTTGTATAATAAGGGTACTTTCCATTTAAAACCACTCTGTACATCAGTAAATGTACCTCGCATAGTAGCAGCACCATCATAATCTTATTCTCACAGGAACAAAAGTGAGAAAGTCTTCTTGTCCATGTCCTTGCTTGTTAGTGATAAAATTTGTTCTTTAAAAGTAGTACCGCCACGATCGGGATCTACATCAGGCTCTAAATTTCCCAGCATTTTGCCATCGATAGTTTTCTGTTAGGTCGATAGCCAATATGTCAATTTTTTAGTTGAATTTAGGTTGTCTATTTTGCAAATGGGATTGACTTCAGTCTTATCGTGAGTGTGACGAAAAAGGGGTGCACTATTTTCTATATGAAAATATGAAGGTCATTTATATTTACCAACCAGTTGAACTGAAATATTTTTTATTGCCAATCAATTACAAAATCGTTTCTAATTCCAAATTTTTGTATGAAACTCAAATATTTTACCACATCAAACTTGGTTTCTTCTCTGAAAGTCTTACCCACTTAATTACAAAAATTTATCTTAAAAAATAAAAAACCTGATTACTAACTGCAGTTGTTCAAGGCGTCTTCTTTGCGCTACTGCATTTATTTTCTTTTTTTTTACACTTCCGGGATTAGGCATAATTATCCATTTCAGAGTATTATTTGAAACATATTCACTTTCTATTTTCATTTTTTCATTTTTTTTCTTTAGCTTTGCATATAATGTTTGTTTTGGGATGAGTTGTTGTTCATTGTTTGTGTATTTATAGTTGTGTTTGTTATAGTTACCAGTTTAGGATACATGGAGGTTGGTGATACATATTGCGGTGGATTACCAACTTCGCATATAAATTCGCTATGAGACATCTTTTTAATTATTTATTTATTAATTATTTATAATCTCAGTTTTGTGAGTCCGTTCCCAAATAAAAGAATTAGTTATATAGCACACATAGAATTTAATTAATTTCATACAAAACACAATAATTTTTTATACAAATGATTTTATTCGTCATACGACGCATGCATACAGTTCAATTCGAATTAACAAAAAAATACGTTATTGTAACCGACCTTGTATCGATGATAACCTCGACACCTGCGTTGTCTTCTAGTCGTTGGGTGCACCAAATTAGTTTTGTAGTACCGGTTGAGTAATTAATTGTTGTCACTCTTTACTTATTTTCGAAGGAAATTTTACTTTATTTACCATTAACGGGTTTTAATTGCATTTTTAAACTTAATGCCTGTTGTTTCTTTGATTCTCGAAATACGAATCCTTCCTTCGCGTTAGGACTTGCATTTCCCCTCTTTCACTTTACTCACTTTGAACGTTAGGTTTTAAATATTTTTCTCACTCCTACTTACACATGAAGATTGTCTCATATCACTCAAACTGTTTCGTTATGTTTTTCACACATAGTGGAAACTAATTTTGATACACTTTTACGAGTGTTCATCATATTATTGCTACACAAAACTTACTTATTATTCTTGTTTCTTTAATTAAACAGAAATCAATCTTTTATGTACAAATCAAATTCTAATTTAATATTAATTAATTATGGTTTATAAAATATAGATTGGCATTTTAGAAAACTCTTAACTACAAATTTTATTTTAATTTTAATTTCTTATTTAAATAAATTTAAATATAAACTTTCAATCTAAATTTTTATTCTTTCATTTCTTGTTTAAACATAATTTTTGTTTATTTATTCAACAAAATAACTCTTCTACTGCAATATATATCTAATACTTTGTGAGTGGCTTCTTATTGCTGAGTCCGAGACACTTTCCTCTGCGACTTTTCCCAAAACTGTTGCATTTCCGAGCACGCCAGGTAATATTTCGGTTTCCCGACCTATTGTTTTTAATATATTATATACTTTATATTTTCAGATGTTGAAGCTATTTTGGCAAGAAATTCAAAAATCATTTTGTCCAACAAATTTACTGCTGTTTTGGCTAGTCCGACGGTCCAAATATGTCGAATTTATGAGGTTATGTTTTCGATATATATACAGTGACCGGCAAAGAGTTTGCATCGAATTGGAAAAAATTTTGTAATTGAGATATCCGAAAATTTTTTTTGGCAAATGAATTCAGCATATCGAATGACAAAAAAAAGCACTTTGACAAATGTCATGTTACCACTGTCATGGCGGCAAATTTAAAAAATATCCCTTAAATATGTAAAAAGGGAGGTTAGATGACATTTCTATTTCTCGTCGAGTAAATACTTTATTTTTCTCAAGAACGACATCTCGGCGATAATAGAATATCCGTTTCATTGATTTTAGTTGCGTACCTTGTTTCCATAGCTTCGCATATTGCCTGGAAGTTGTATATTTTCTTTTTTATGTCACTCTTTCTATCATAGTTAACAACACAGTCTAAATAAGTGAAGTTTGTTCTATTGTGTTATTTTTAATGATTATCTTAGATAGAATTAGATTTTTGCCGTTTAAAGCCTTAGTTACAAATAATTCTAGATTGCAGTTGCTTTCAAATTGGATTTAGTGTAAAAACTGATTTTTGAGCTTATCTTCTGGATTTTGCATTTGATCATCTGCAAACAAAATGGTGTCAACATATTTTCACTTTTTAATTTCAATTCCCACGTTTACTTACTTTTTCAGTTTTTGATGAAGTGAATCAAAATACACTCTTGTTCAACGCCCAGGTCATTAAAATTTAGTCAGGGTGTCCCATTAAAAATTTTAAAGGTGATATCACGTGACCCGAGATGTGACGTTTTAACAACGTCATATCGTAGTTCAGATAGTTTTCGAGATATAAACTTGCCAAAACCTCATGTATAGTTTCTTCTGTATTTTTTGTAAATCTATCAAGTAGGCTTTCTGTTTCCTTTGACTACTTCTTTAATCTCTGCATCTCGAATTCCTAAACCTTTTTTAGTTGTTATTTTATGTGTTAATCCGATACCTCCTTTATCAAAGAGTTAAGATAAATATACGTCAGAATCAAACAATTTTTTAACTCAAAATTAACTTTCTGACACCTTATTTAAATGAACTAGTTATACAGTTTTTAAATTTGAATGCTCATTGTTATAACTAAGTCAAGATAACCGTAAGTAAACTATCGTCAAAGTGATACATTCTGTGAGTGAGTATAAAAGTATCTCATTTATTGGACACATCAGACAACTTTGCCGACAGATGAGTAAGCAGTTACATGAGTCGATTCTTTGATTATTATAGACAACTAAGTGTTGGCATAAATAACAATTTCGAATCGCCCATCTGTAAGATATCTTGCAAGATATTATACAACAGCAAACAAACACCGAGAATCACTCCTGAAGAGTCCCAAAAGGACGAAATAGCTGCCGATTGTCGACAAAGTTGGATAAACTACCACATTTTCGTAGGTCTACCCGGTATCGGCTAATGCCAAATTTAATTGGCATCATCATGCCCAATTTTAATTCAAATAGCATTAATTATTATTAGCATTTCATGCAGCCTCATTAAACAATTACCTTATTATTTTATTGTTTTATAGTCTGAAGATGACTTATTATAGAGTCGAACGACAGTTGACTACATGTGTAATTGGCAATTTATTGAATTAACACTAAAAACTAAAACAGTGATAGTAGGCGTCGCCACCTAATGGAACATTGCCATTTATCAATTCACAGATTGAAAATGGGTAGGTAGAAATCTGTAGATACTCTGATGTCAGCAGTGAATTCATGGTCGCCTCGATAAAAGCTGTGAGCTCTTTTAACGCAAAATGATATATTTTTGTCAGCGAAGTTAACCATGGCCACTGATAATTGCAGAATCACGAATAGCACCTACATACACTTGTTTCACCTATAAAAGATCATTAGTATAGGGTAGCTCGAAGGAAAGCTCTAGAAACACTTATGGAGGAAAATGGGTTTAGTTCTCACCTAATATTATCATCCGTAGCCGGTAAACGACATCTCTAAATTATTTTTTAATAATAGTCCTCAATGGGTGTTTTACGTATCATATCTGTTGAGTTGAATTTCAAATTGGATTGATGGAATGTTCATTTATGTTTCAAATAAGTTTTCTAAACAATCGTAAATAAAACTTTGTTAATTATACCATGAGGTTATTTTACATTGACCAAAATTATTAAATGCCGTCCTCGAATAAATTTTATTTCTTTTGTAACGTCTTTACTACCACTATTAGCAACTTTAATACTTTCTAAGCACGAAAGCATATTATTGAGAAACGTGATTTGATTGTAATCTGCAGTAAACGGTGTAGCGTGATGCTTGCGAAATTATTTATGAGAATTTAATATATCAAATAATTTACGACATTTAGTTACAGTATTACACTTTCCGCGCGTTAGGGTTTATCTCAATTAAATTGTTATCAAAACTTGCGCCAGACGATTGTATCTAATTTATTATGTATTACATTTTTTTATTTTGGCCATTATGTCAAATGGTCACATTAATGTACACGTTTGAATATAATCTTTTTATACAAAAAGGAATTCAATCTTGCATGTAATTAGCATGGACACTCTTATCTTATCGTATTATTTTTCATTACTTCAAGAAATATCACACACGACATAGTAATTAAAGAGAATTACCAGTTGCCCTCCTCATCAATTTTAATATTTGTTGGATGAAAGCCATTTAGTGAAATCTTGGCAGCCTTTTAGACACATACAAATTTGTTTTGACTTTTAAAAAATTCCCTGAAGTGCTGTCCTAAGGTGTACCATTGCATATAATCATCACCTACTATGGTTTTGACGAAACCGTTTTTCTCGCTGTCTTTACTGAAATGAATCCGTAGGGTATTTTTTAATTGGAATATCTAGAAAAAAGGGGTGAAATGGTTTTCTAACGTCGGTTACACAAAGCGTCTATTTTGTACTTATAGAACTTTGTACTTGAACTAAATGTATTGAAAAATATTTAACATTAACAAGTTCGATGTTTCTGGAAACTACATTCTAATAGTGTGCGAATTGTTTTCATTAGTGTCATTATTTTATTGAAGCACCTTGTACGTATACACGGCGTCCCTTGACTTGCAATCATGAACTTATTATGGAAACGTTTATCTTTAAACGTCAGTAATCGTAAGCTGTTTTTTGACGCTAAAGATTTTCTTTTTTTGTACACGACCGTTTGCTATTACCAGCGAACTAAAAGTAATTTATTACCGCTCTTAGCGGGCGTAAAACGATATATTTTATAATAAGTTTATAGAAACGATTCTTTCCTCTGTACATAAACGACGTTTGAAGAAAAAATAGTATGTTTTATTCGGAGTACAGTTTTTGGTGCCATTTTTATAATATATCATAAGGAAAGCCTTGGACGGCTGGGAAGGAGGAGTTATCATAGGTGGCAAAAGTACAGATAATCTCCGCTCGCTACGCTGATGACACCACACTCATCGCCAAAGATGAGCAGGAAATGTCGAGTCTTATTGAGCGAGTAGAGAGAGTGAGTTTGGAGTTTGGTCTACAACTGAATCGTCAGAAAACGAAACTTATGCTAATAAATCGCACGCTAAAGCATGGAAGAAATGCCGAGTATTCAAGATATGGAGAACGTAGAAGATATAACCTATCTAGGTGCCCACATCAGCACAAATGGCGGATCAAGTCAAGAAATCAGAAGAAGGATAGCTTTTGCCAAAACGGTTATGACCAAACTGAACAAAATTTGGAAAGATCGGCATATAACAACCACAACAAAATGCCAATTAGTAAACACCCTCGTTTTTCCAATTGCGTTATATACAGTAGAATCCTTAACCTTAAAAGCCACAGACATCGCCAAGTTGGATGTGTTTGAGATGTGGGTCTGGAGAAGACTACTGAGGATCCCCTGGACAACCCGCAGAACCAACGCATTCATACTCGAAGAACTTAACCAGGTTGTCAACTAAAATCAAACAACTGATTCTAAAGTATTTTGGACATGTCAGCAGGAGGAAAGATGATAACCTCGAAAAACTTATGGTCCAACGAACAGTAGAGGGAACGCGGCCTAGAGGACTCCAAAACGATGGCTGTACCAGATGAAGCAGTTTACAGGAAAATCTTTCCAAGACAACATTAGAAGTACGACAGATGAGAGGAATGGAGGAAACTGCTAAAAACACAACAAACATAAGATCACGATGCTTCAAAAAACTCAACATATAATTGTAGATTTTATGAGGTTTAAAAAAAAAGGTGAAAAGTGTATCATGCCACCCACAGTGTGGAAGGCTTGATACTCCTCTATGGGTGGGTTGATACGGATTATAGCTTATATTTATTAACAAACATTTGAAAACATAGTAAAATCAGTCGGAGTTCTGTTGGTCCTTGCAGTTCCACCAATTGTATATGGCTTGGGCAGTTTAATAAAATCTTCATAAGATAACTCAAAAACGTCATCAACGACAGGGAAAACAATTTTATAACCTTGCTTTATTATGCGCACACATTTCAGAATATAATCATTTTCAATGATGTCTAATACTTCAGCAAGATAGTGTCGAGTCGATAAGTGCCTTGGTCATTGCGCAATGGACAAATTCTGTTTCCCAAAACCACTGATAATGTTTTTCGGTGTGAAGGCTCGAGGAAGAAGGATATGCTAAACCAATCAATTATTATAGTTTGTTCTGGATGATTGACCATTCAAGCGTCAGCTTGTTTGTTGAAATACAGCTTAAAAGGGTAAAATACTGATACATCGAGTGGTTGAAGCTTATGGCTCGTGTGGCGGTAAGCTCAATACAACAACTCCATTTTCTTTACATATTGCGAATACACCCGGTGAAATATGGGTATCATGATTGTCAAGAATTAATAGGCACTTTGTGGAGATCACATTTTGCAAATTTTATGAAATGTTTGATACATCTGAAAATTTTCCGTTTTCCAACCTGTTGTATGGTGGGGCACCTTTAGTCATATAGTCTTGAACTCGAATACGTGAGTACACAAAAAAAAAAGTGGAATTGTGTTCCCGATTGCACTAATTGTGCAACACACAGTTATCAATGTTCCACGTTCCGCAGATGTCGCTTTCGATACTTGTTTCTGTCCCTTTTTGGCAATGATTTTTGTGGTTTACGAGCTGTTGTGACACCTACTTCTCAACATTATAAATGCAATCTGGAGAACATTTGTCCCTTTGCATTACTTTACTTAAATTTTGAAGAAATTCTTGCACATTATTTTTATTGAATAGCTAAGCTCTACCTAAGCTAGTTGCTTCAGGAATGCGTAAGGAAAGGTGAGTATTACGACTCATAAACCCGGGTCGTAAGAAGCTTCTTGTTTCTTATTCCAATTTAATGGAACTTCTTTATTATTCTCAGTGGCAAAAGTATACACAAATTTTCTGGTTATACAAGAAGTCAAACCATAATTCATATCTGCTGCTTGTAATAAATAATCTTCATCATTTGTAAAAATTTGAGATGAATTGTATTTCGGTAAAAAAGAACAATTTTCATTTTCTTTATATTTTTTATATACAGATACAGTCATTTTATCGACTTTGTATTTTTGCGCGGTAGATCGAATAGACTTTTTTTTCATCAATTACCGTCGTTGAGGCTTACTTTGACCAAAAATATGAACATTTTTCACTAATCATTCTGCGGTTACAGTTTCTAATGGCATATAAGTGTTACAATAATACTGATATCAAGCCAGAGATGAAATATTAATGAAAGATTCAAAAATCAATGTGTAGTAACAAACCTGCAAATCTGTAATGCTCAGAGGCTCCTCCACATGGTAAAAATACTAACATGTCTCAACTAACAATCAAAATAAATACGCATTCATTATAAAAAAGGATCTTAGCAAACAAAATTCTTATTCAGCTATTTAAGTTATTATTCTATTAAAAACTTCGGTTACCACCATCCATTTCTGGAACAGAGAAACAACCTTTCTTTATAAACTTAGGGACTTGAATTTTACAAATTATCTTTTTCCAACTGTAAAATTGTTCGTCTTTGATCATAGGCCAACGCCAGAACATTTTCCCTTTTTCATACATTTCACAAGAGCTCCTTCTTCATTTGTAAACACAATCTGGCCAGGATAGTTACGTAATTCCCATGTCACTAGAACATAATCGCCAGTAATAATATTTATAAGAGAGTCTCTGGTATCTTCAATGCTTCTAGTAAGATGAGTGTGTGGCAATTGCTCGTTTTCAAGAGCAGGCAATTCCTGTTTTTCTTTCGTGCCTTCTGCCTGGTCAACCTGGAGAAATGTTTCCTCTTGAAGAACAACTGAATCTTGAATGTTTTCAGTATTTCCTGCTAACTTGGTTAGTGATATCTTTCCTTGGCGAACAGGTAGGTATTGCCTGTCTTCATTGTTATTTATAGGACCAGTTTGCACCAACTCTTCGATACAGAATACAGGCAAGTCCTGATCTTCTTCAACTTTGTTTACAGGCTCAGTCAGTATCAACTCATCAAAATGAAGAGTATGTGAAGTTTGCACTTCTTTGTCGCTTTTGGTGAGCTTAGACTGCAGGATTTCCTCTTGAAGGTTATTTTGTCCAACACTGCGATATAACTGATCATTGACTAACTTTGCAAGTGGAACATCTTCCTCGGAATAATAGTCTTCTGCAACATGGTCTTCAGTGGCCCACTGGACATAGTTACCCGTAAACATGGGACAAATTAAGGCACCATTTTGTTTTCTTAAGAATTGGTAATAAACTTATATAAACTTTTTGAATTTACTAGTGTCTCACTCCTAAGTATATTTAATAAGAATAAATACAATAATCATTATAAACTTACCAGGAATCACAGTTTCATAAGAATGTTTGCACACATCAGCACAAATGGTTTTACCGGTAAAAACATTGAACGGCACTAGTATGCTATCACATGTAGGTGGGGGAGCCAAAACCGCCTACGCTTGCGCTGATACTGCCATCTATCACCATCGCCTGGAACTACAGCGTGTGATGAAGCCGTTACGAGATGGAGTTTTCCGATTTGGGTCAAAGTTACCCACTAGGGCTAAAGTAACCCTCAACGACGGTACTTCTTTTACGGCATTCTTTAACACCGAACGTGAATTTGCCCATCGTCCTTTCGATTTCCATTTGAACGGCATCTGCAAAACATAATCATATGTCTTTCTGTTCGTGTATTAATGAAATATAAAATCGGGAGGTTTGATACATGTCTCTAGCCTCCCACACCATGCGTATCAAACCTCCCGGACACCATTTTTTTTAAATTTTCCGCTTCAACCAAATCCAAGTGGATGCTTGGAAGTTTGGATAAGTACAAAAGGATGGTGTTTTTATGAAGTTTCCTCAGGAAACTATCGGATTTCGCACAACAAAATGTACCGATATTTTTCACTTTTTATCGGCCACTGTCCCTGCAGTTGTCTGACGTTTTCTTAGAACCACAATGTGTAAAAACTTATGTGACCAACACAGCACTTCAGTACTAGGGTAAACCAGACAGTTATTGGCACCTTAAGATGTAATTTTAGGTGACAAGGTGGTTCATTCGATCTTAATCAAAATGAAGCTTCTAAACAACGTAAACGCTGTTACAATTGTACTTGTTTATTATTTATCTTGTCATTTCAATCAAGAACATTATCTTTATTGGAAGTAATTTATAAAAATATCTTATTTTTTAAAGAACAACAAGAGACATAGTGATTGGCATAGGATCATACAGTGATTGACTCAGGTATCCTTAGTGATTGGCACCCAACCATTGACTACCTAATTTTCTTTAATTACGGAGAAATTCTCAATCTCGTTTAAATCAAAACTTACGTTACCTTAACAATACCAAACTTATTTTATTGCAAAATCGATCATTACAACTTATTAACACATGAAACAGTTAATATAAGTAGGTAAATAAAATGTAATACTGTTTATTTGTTTGGTACCTAGGTAGCTTTTGAGCAACTTGGACATACAAATTTGGTCACAATAGGAGGCATATTATTATGTTTTCTTATGCATTGCGGATGAAATGTTCTAGCACAATAGAGACAGTTTATTCCTATATTTTTGCATTTATATTGTTAATGCAAATGTAACATAGGCCAGTCAGAACTCTCTTATTGTCTTTGAAATCATCCACTGGTTTGTTTTCCGGTACTTCATCCTTAAATAAAAACCTTACATAACTTTCTTTACAAGGGACTCTTACATCATAGAGTATGTTAACTTTTGGATTATTTTTAACAATCAATGGTCCTTTATTAGAAATTTTTTGCTCAGTATTTTCTATTTGTCTCTTGGAACTTGAGTCAGCCAAAACTATTTTATTTTCTTTAAAATCATTTTTAGCATCAGTTTTGTACTCAGAAAGTTCTTTAACATGACTTTCTTTATGAACGTTCAACTTCTTAGTGTTTTGTGTTTGCTTCTTCCTCTTCAACTTATTTTGCGTGGTAACATTTTTCCTTTCAATAATCTTCAACTTTCTGTCTTGTTTCTTCCGCTCTATTTCTTTTTTTGCGTCCATTTTCTCCTCCTTCATTCGTTTCCAGCTCGAAGATGAGATGATGAAGGTTTCCTTTCTGTATTTCTTTCCCTTTTCTCTGTGGAGTGCCAGGCCACGATAAGTAATTTTTATATTCTTACTATTTTTAGGAGACGATTTTGTAACACCCACATTTTCTTTCTCAATTTCCACAGATTGCGTATAGACACTCTCATTTATTGTCGATGTTTCTTTAGAATTCAGAACTTCTCCAACTTCATATTCTTTACCAAGAAAATTGTTTGGTAGAAAATATTGTTGCATGCTTTCACCAAAACGTTCCTGAACTTCTAACGTATCTGTGGAGTCGTCTTTGAAAATAATACTAGCTTGGCTTAAATCGAAATCATTTTGGTTAAGTCCTATAAAATCAAATTCTATTTCCCGCTGTATTGAATTTATATTTCGCTAGGCAATAAAAGAAATTCAGTATTCCGGTGGTCAAGCTCATTATTCATTAGTCTTAAAGATTACGTTTGCCGTACAATTAATGTGATTATTAACGTCACAAACCTCAATTAGTTTGAAATTTTTATATAATTTTCTTAATATTTGCATTTTGCCTCTTAATTCATTTTGTTCATCTTCTGTTCCTATAATATTTGTAAACGTTATAAAATCAATTGTGTCAATAGGCTGAGGTCGTTTTAATATGCATCATTCTTTTTAAGATCCGGCTTAGTTTGAGTTCCTAAACATGTTGTATAATTTATCGCAGGGTTCCACGGAGATAGACCGCAGGCGCAGGTGCAAAAACCATTTCGAAGTATTCCTGACTGTACTTCAACTATTACAGTTTTTTGTACACAAGCAAACTTCTTTTAGTTGCGGCTTGTTTAGGGTTAGCTCTGTTCCATTTTAAATGATTCATTTATTCAATCGGACTTAATCGGCTTAAACGCCGACACATCGGCAGGTTGCAAAATTCTGGTAGAATTTGGATACAACGCCACCAAAATAATGTTCAATTGTGTGCAAAGTTGACTCAGATAATAAATCAGGTTTATACTATGACCATCAACTAACAGTAGGACAGGAAAAGTGATTTTGTTGTGAATAAGGTATGGATAAAAAAACATTTCCAACGTATTCATAAAATAATTGGGCGGTAATCCAACTATTATCGCTTTTTTCCAGTTTTCATCCTTTAGGCATTGAAGAAATTACCTCTTCTGGGACTCGTTTATAGGAGTACACGACCATCGGTGAAACCATTTTGCCCACTGGTAAAAAGGTAAACATGACAGTCAGAGTTGATTTCGCAGGACCTCGTTCAATTTCGGAGACATTCTTAGTGCCACACGGGGCTAACACTTTCTTATTTTTGGGACATAGACTAAGGTTTGTTTCGTTACCATTATACACTCTTTAGGGATTAAGTAAGATATTATACACGTTCTTATCTTTTAGGGAAGATTTGATCTAAAAAAAAACACTTTTCTATATTGTCTTCGAAAACATTTACACTAGCTGCAGTGGCATCTTCTGCCGTTCTGTGCGTTAATTCAGAATTTCTTCTTAAAAACCAATGGTACCATCCGTCTTGAGGGACGTTAGGTTTAAAAGGTTTTGGTGGCGGCTCTTTGTGAAAAAGCTCTTTTACTGATTCCTGAAGATCGTCTTTTCTTCTTGGAAATCCCTTTTTGTTACACTTCTTCACCCAGTCTATCAAAGCACGTTCTTCATCGTGAGTTAAAATTAGTGGAGGTCCATGAGAAACTTTTTTAAATTTTTTGCTTATTCGAAATTGAAGAGTTGATCGAGGTACGTTAAATGATTGAGACGATTTCTTCTTAAACATCCCATTTTTAAAGCTCTCAAGCGCATTTTGAATAATGTCTTCTTCATAATGTTTTGCATACTTCTTACCACTTACTGTTTTAGGCATTGTTATATCTCCCCACCTGCAAAAAATTTCTCATTCAGCAAAATTTTGCAAAATATTAATCTATTAAATTCATTAAACATTACAATATTTTTGGCAATATAGTTGTTTTGATTTTGTTGAATAGAAATGCCAATAACGTTTTAATTTTCGGCAATATTTTGCACCAATGCCAATAACTGTTTAATAATACTGGTTTTAATTGTACAGTTATTGGCATACAAAATTTTTATTTTATAGAAATGAAAGAACAATCTCTATTATTAACGTAACACTTACCTTGTACACTGTAGCTGTAGATGAACAAAAATAGTGCATTTTTTTGAGGCCACTTGTTACAGAAAAACACTAACTTTTTGGAAGTTCTTGACACAGGAACGATTAGTAACGCTGCACACATTAGACTGACTTGTTTGAACTGGGATATTTGGTCACGTGACAGAAGAATGTGTTATATTAATCGTCACAAAAACATGTTGACCACTATAATCCAGAGTCTTAGAAAAACGAATTACTCTATCAAGTGCCAATTATTCTACAGGTGTCAATAACTGTCTGGTTTACCCTATTGCCATAAATACGTGAAATATGAACGGTGTATCAAACTCCCCATAGTATCAAACCTCCCCAGATTCCCCTACTATATGCTAATTTAAAGTAGTTAAGCTCTTCAGATTGACATTTATTAGTGTTACTATAGGCTGCTTTATTTCTATATTTTACATATTCAGAATAATAGCAAACAATGGCTTCTTTTCAAGACAAATAATTAAAAGTTTATCTCTTATATTTTTATTGAATAATGAATTGTACCTACAGTTTTTTGTTAATTAATTAATTAGGCTGATTTCATTCTGCGTAATTCTGTCTCTGCTTTTCTTTTCAAATTTAATTAAACTTCTTTAATTTATTATCATTAAAAATACAAATCGAAAAACGGAGGTACATTTAAGTAGATCTTAGACTAACGCTGGCGCTTCATCATTTAAATTAGAATGAATGGGACCACTTTCATTGTAAATATTTTATTTTATTGCTTTTAAATGGCTGTTTATACTTTTTCATCTCGGTTTTTGTTTTGATGGAAATTCGCTAAATTATATTTTCTTGTGGCGTTTTATTTGGAATAATTTTTGTCGGTTCAAATAAGATTTTTCTTGCTTTTGTTGTGTTTGACTGGTGATTTACTATTTTATGATGAATTAGTTCTTTAAGTGGTTCTGAATTGCCTGTTTTTATCACACGATAAAGATTAATAAGCCAAAGTAGATTTTGGGATTTGAAAATTTGATTTGTAAAGGTGGATTTATAGGAACGGGAAATATCAATTAAGTTTGTAAATTCAATATCTGAAGAAAATCTAAAAATTTAATTTATTTATTCACAAATAAAATTAGCTAACTAAATTTGTTTTAGTAATGGCTCAATTTGAGCCAGATTTTATGGGTTCCTTAATAAAATAAATAATACAAGGGATATTTTGGGTTTCCAATGTGCGATTTTAAACGGTCGTTGCCCTATATGACATAATATTGATGCTGCACGAATCACAATCCCGACATACAGATGAAGTAATCGGCTCAAATACCACTCAAGTGGGGGTGCATCATTTTCTCGTAGTAGGACGATGAAATTGACTTTAAGAGTTCAGGCAACCTCTTGAACTATTTTTTGCCTCTGTTGCAGTTAAGGCATTACGTCTGGGCTCCATCGTTTCCAGAAATGCTGTATTAGTACCTGGGACTGTTGAAAGCTAGTTAAGTGACTTTCTGAGGAGTTTAGATAGGAATTCTTATTATAAATTCACATTTGATGTAGTTGATGTTCATTTTTAATTTTGTAGTTACCTGTGAGTAGTGGTTATTTTCACTTTTGTCAAATATATTATGTGAATGCTTCGAGAATTGTTTAAATTATCCACCATTCCATCAGGTTATGGGCCCAGGACAGCTAGTTTAAAGGATAATTGATATTTTTGATAAAGAAAAATATACCGCTGTGAATTGTAGATAAACTACGTTTTATATTTTTACTTGATATCAAATAAAACTTACCGGTATTTGAAAAGCTGAAAGGTAGAGAAAATTACAGCACATGGAGATTTGCGATGAAAACATATCTTGAAGATGAAGATTTGTGGAGTTATGTAGAAGGTGCAAATGATTGATCCTATTAATTATGTACAAATTGAAAAAGCAACGACAGTAAAAGAAGTGTGGATAACTTGCAGGCAGCATTTCACGATTCGAGTTTATCACATAAAGTGAACTTAATGAAAACATCAATCACCACTAACTTGGGAAACTGTGATACAGTAGAAGAATATGTTAACAAAATAATGAGCACAGCAACTTTTTGTTGACAGGTTTAACCGATTAATAGAAACCAATGATTATGGCCATAGAAAGCTCAGGTGTCAAATTAACAGCTAATTTTGTTGAAACGAAGCTTTTACAAGAAGTCAAACTAATTAATTCAACTACTGTGGCGCTATACAATAAAGCAAGAAGATTGATCCCAAATAAAGACCCTAGGTGTTTTAAATGCGATAAGTATGGACACATTTCAAAAAATTGCACCGTGAAGCCGAAATCAAATAGTGATCAAACACAACGGAAATCAAACAGTGCATTATTTTCAAGTTTACTTATGTCTTCTGGAAGTGGCAATGAAGAAAATAACTGGTACGTTGATTCGGGTGCTTCAGCACATATGTCAAATTCAAATCAACTAGTAAACTTGAGACCTTCGATGCAAACGGAAATTACTGTGGCAAACAATCAAAAATTTCAGTTACTGGTGTTGGTGATACACACATTACGATTTAACAATCAATTAATTGATGTTAAAGATGTTTTACATGTACCGAAGTTTGTCAACAAATTTGTTGTCGGTGAGTCAAACCATAAAAAATGGTAACAAAGTGATATTTGATAAGTTAGGTTACAGAATTTATAGTAGCGATGAAGAAGTTTTAGCTTCAGCAAAATTAATAAACAATCTTTATAAACTCAATAATATAAATAGTGAAAATAGTTTTGTTGCTTGAACTGATGATTTTGGATTGTGGCATCGCCGTTTAGGGCATCTAAACTATCAGTATATAAAACAATTAAAAACGATGGTTATTCCAAATTCATTAAATTTTGATAAACCTAATAGTAGTATAACTGTGTTACATGCATTAAGGGAAACAGTCGATACTGCCATTTAAAAATACAGGTACTCGCGCAAGTAAAGTTCTTGAATTAATCCATTCCGACTTATGTGGACCGTTAGAAGTGAAATCTCTAGGAGGTACGAGATATTTTTTTACTTTAATTGATGATTACTCGCATAAAGTGTTTGTTTACATACTGAAATCTAAAGATGAAGTAGTGAACTATTTTGTGATCAAAAACTTTGTAGAAAATCAAACAAATGAAAAAATTAAAACCTTACGTTCTGATAATGGCGGTGAATATTGTTTATGAGAGTTTATTTAATAGTTTGCAGAATTTGGGCATACAGCATCAGTTGACCACAGTTTATACTCCTCAACAGAATGGTTTAGCGGAACAAATGAACCGTTCTTTGATGCAAGATTAAGTAAACCCTATTGGGCGGAAGCGGTGGCAACAGCTGTATACTTAATCAATCATTCTCCTACAAAAAAGTTTGAAAAATAAAACTCCAGAGGAATTATGGTCCGGAAAGAAACGAAAAATGTTAGATGCTAAATCAGAAGAAAGCATTTTTGTTGGATACGGTTCAAGAACTAAAGGTTATCGTTTATATCAACCAACCACCAATATGATGTACACAAGTAGAGATGTTGTTTTTCTTGAAGATCATAAAATTGATGAAGTTTCTCAAGGAAGCATTCAATTGAATTTGGATAGTGACTATCAGATTGAAGTGGGAGATTTATTAAACAACGTTCATGATTCAGATACTGAAGATAATATACTTAAAATGGGAGACAAATCAAGTACCGATTTGTCTATTAATCATCAATATGACAATTTACAACGTTCTACAATAAGGCCTCAGAAAAAAACATGGCTGACTATTACCTGTATAATCCGTTTACTTGTACATCAAATGATCCACTAAGCCATGAGTACTCCAGAGGCTGAACAATGGAAAAGGGCAATGGCAAACGAATATGAGTTAAGGGAGAACAATACTTGGACTTTGAGTGACCTGCCAGTTAATAAGAAGGTTATTAATTCGAAATGGATTTTTAAAAAGAAAACCTCAATCAACGAAAATGTTAGATACAAAGCCAGACTAGTAATAAAAGGTTGTTCTTAGAAACATGGCATCGATTATGATGAAACATATGCACCTGTGGTTAGATTCGGTACAATTCGATATTTAATCTCTCGTTGCAAGATATGGCTTGATATTGGATCAGATGGATGCTGTTTCAGCTTTTCTACAAGGGATCTTACTGAAGAAATTTATATGGTTCAACCTGAAGGTTTTAACACAAGTAATGAAGTTTGTCGTCTCAACAAAGCAATTTATGGTTTGAAACAAGCAAATCGTACATGGAACCAAAAACTACATTCTGTTTCAATGAAACCTGATATGTTTTTTGATTGCTAACGTAACAAGTTATTACAGAATCAAACATAAAGAATTTATACTTTTTGTTTATTTCGAGCTGAGCTGACATTTTTCTTTCCCCGTTTTTTAAACCAATAATGCGATTTGTGGAAGTTTCGCTTTCCAATCGGTTATTATCTTATTAGCGTTGAATTCTACCTCTTCTTTCAGAAAGTCAATTAGCGAGGTGCTGAAATAATTTGCAAATTTTTAGCATTTTCTTTTATGGTTTTCTTTTGCAAGCTTCTCCAATACCTTATTTAATGCATTGTACAAATTCTGCAGCGAGAAACCTACTTTTCTTAAGAATAATTTTCTTGCTTGTTTTCAAATCTGTTGAATTATTTTTTTGCAAGATTTGAATTGTTTTTTGTTTCATTTTATAATGTAGTACAAATTCTCATCATGCTCTGAAAGAGTCGAACATTAAGGAGTTGGTTGAGTGAATCGAATGTATTGCCAGAGAACAGAAAACAATTTTATTTTGATGGCATAAGTCAGTTAAAAAACATGGCTGACTATTACCTGTATAATCCGTTTACTTGTACATCAAATGATCCACTAAGCCATGAGTACTCCAGAGGCTGAACAATGGAAAAGGGCAATGGCAAAACGAATATGAGTTAAGGGAGAACAATACTTGACTTTGAGTGACCTGCCAGTTAATAAGAAGGTTATTAATTGAAATGGATTTTTAAAAGAAAACCTCAATCAACGAAAATGTTAGATACAAAGCCAGACTAGTAATAAAAGGTTGTTCTAGAAACATGGCATCGATTATGATGAAACATATGCACCTGTGGTTAGATTCGGTACAATTCGATATTTAATCTCTCTCGTTGCAAGATATGGCTTGGATATTGATCAGATGGATGCTGTTTCAGCTTTTCTACAAGGGATCTTACTGAAGAAATTTATATGGTTCAACCTGAAGGTTTTAACACAAGTAATGAAGTTTGTCGTCTCAACAAAGCAATTTATGGTTTGAAACAAGCAAATCGTGCATGGAACCAAAAACTACATTCTGTTTCAATGAAAATTGGTCTGAATTCGTCAGAAACAGATCCTTGTATGTATTACAAAGTTATTGGAAGGATGATTTTTTAATATTTATCAATGATATGGATAGAAAAAACATTAAAATTAGAATTACATAAAAGATTTAACATGCATATGTTTATTTGGGTCGGACGCAACATAAGTAATGACCTGGAATTCATGACCGAGATTCTATCATGGTTAATGCGGTACACAAATTTTCAAATATTAAGTTTTCTTTGCCGACCACTCGTTTTAAATGAGTTTTTACAGAGTTTATCGGGGATTCCCAGAGCCCGCCTTCACGAGGGGAGCGAGATAGTGAATTTCCATTTTATAAAGTTTGAAGTTTTTTGTCGCATAATAGATTAAATACAGAGTCTTGCCTAGCTTTAGATTCAGTTGACGAAAATAGTCGATATACAGACAAAGACGTATATGTGTGTCTTTGACAAACGATCTCCTCTAGTTTGATCTTTAATCATGGTTGCCCCTGCTTAATCAAGACCAAGATTGGAAAAGGATACACAGTCTTTAAACGTACATCTAATGGAAGATTTTCCATTAGAGGTCCCATTTCAAAAAACGTGACATAGTTTTGGAAATATTTTTGGATCCACCGATGGGTTAAAGGCGCCTTCTCATGGCAGCAAATAATTGTTGTGTTCCACGCTAACAACCTTTATATGTTAACTGCCAATGATGAGCTTGGTAAATTTAAGGTTTTAGGCAAGAATAAGGGGTTAACTGGCTAACCTGTCTCCAACGCATAGATATCATTTATGTTTAATAAACGGATTTAATGGCCGTATGCGCGACTCCTTTATATTTATGTTGTGATGATACACTTCGTTTGTTGTTATTGTGAAATCTTATTTTAATTATATTAGTGCTTGATTAAATTGTACAGTGAGTGCGGTAGATAGAGTGGCGTTGTCGATTGAAGTACAGAGAACGCGTTAATTAGTAGGTGTGACAGTGGTCATTGAAAAAGGTAACTTTATTGAATATCATTTTTTTCGAAAAGACGCATTTTATGTATATGCTACATAATCAATTACATGAACTTGCAGCTGTCATTAATTAAACGACATCACTAATCCTACGAACTACAATCCAAGTAAGGGCTTCTGCCTAGAAAATCAATGGAGAAGAGTCCACTTTTGTTGCTACCCTTCGTGAAGGATTATATTAGAGGCCGTTATTATTTTAGGTAACCTCAATAATAAATGTATATAATGGAATTATCAAAATTTGCCTCGAACATAGTGTTCACCAACACATTGTCCTTGAACTCCGACATTTTCTCATGATAGTATATAGGTAACTAATAAGTTGGTTTTTTTTGTAAAAAGTTCCCGATCTCCTAAAAGAAGGATAAAATTTCATTAAGGTTAACAATAAAAATGAGAAAAACAAATTCTTTACTCTATTGATAATTTTTTGCTATGCCACTGCAAAACGCAATGTGATCTCACAACGACACCAATACGTCGGTTATTTTGTACCGTAGAACCGCGTCATTGATTAGTCGTAGATTTAACTCTGGCATTGAAAACCTCGCGTAGTTTTGCCGTCAAACATGTCTAATTGAAAACAGCATAATGCGGAAAATACTGCGGGGGAACCTCCTCCATGTGACCTACACCATCAGAAGGATGACAGTATTAAGGAACTCTTGGTAATTTCTCTGTAATGGAAGGAACAATTAAACATTAAACACTATTTTAAATCAGTCAGTTGTCCAGAGCACTTTTGGTATATTTACTAGATAGTGATTCCACTATTAACCTCCTTTAAGTGTTAATCTAATGGAGCCAACAACAACAAGAGTTGTTCAGAAACAAGATTATTTTAAGCTTGCTGTGAACAGAGTAGATAACACTTAGGAAATTTTTGAAAATTACTTATCGCAAATGTTTAAAGAGTTTGGGGTGTTTTTTTCGTTTATCACGAAAGTTTTTTTTCAAATATGATGATAGGAAGATAGGAAAAAGGTGCTTCTCGTAAGGATTAGTTCAACTTGGATACCTATCGTTCGTCGACGTGTGTACATTATTTCATTATCCGATTGAAAATGACACCGAATCCCGATAACTTTTGTAGCAAGCGTGCACCGCCATCAAGTGTTTTAATTCCATGAACAAACTAAGTATCGGCAAAGAAAACAGCGACTGGTCATTTCAACACCCAAAAAAGTATACAATATACCCGTACCAACACAAGTATAAATTTTTAAACACATTGTACACACAAACAATAATTATAATAATATTTTATTTTCTTCATATCAAGGTATCAATCTCCAAGATTTTCTTTGTATAATTCCAGAACCATCTTACACATGTTACTGCTACCTCTTTTCATATACTTCAATAATTTACTGAAACTTATGTCTACTGGTATAATCTCCTACCACGCACACTTGTCGTTCGGGAGACTCGAGTTCGATCCCCGCAAGAGTCGTGTGGTCTGCCGTGAGTTTTTCAGAGGTTTTGACGGCAATATCAGTAGGTGAATGCTTTGAGGGAATGAAAAGCCTATGTTTTCTTGTTTTTATATATAGTTATTCCGGTTTTAATTGCTCAAGTAACTTACTGCGACTTTAATAAGTTAATATTTTCTTTTTTTAATTTAATTTTTTAAATAATCTTCTGGTTTTTAAAGTCAATCTACATTAGTGTACTCTTGACCTCACTTTGATATCATTATAATTTACTTAGGTAAATGTTTGTGGAAACATTCTAGAAAAGATTAACTACTTAAACGTGGCTCGGGGCAAAATTGATAAAACAAAGTTTGAACATGTAGAGAATATTTGACCTTAATTTGGCCCTTAAAGGCAGGTAAAAAAGTTTTACTAACGAAAGTAACCAACCTGATATGTTTTTTGATTGCTAACGTAACAAGTTATTACAGAATCAAACATAAAGAATTTATACTTTTTTGTTTATTTCGAGCTGAGCTGACATTTTTCTTTCCTGTTTTTTAAACCAATAATGCGATTTGTGGCAAGTTTCGCTTTCCAATCGGTTATTATCTTATTAGCGTTGAATTCTACCTCTTCTCTTTCAGAAAGTCAATTAGCGAGGTGCTGAAATAATTTGCAAATTTTTTAGCATTTTCTTTATGGTTTTCTTTTGCAAGCTTTTCCAATACCTTATTTAATGCATTGTACAAATTCTGCAGCGAGAAACCTACTTTTCTTATAGAATAATTTTCTTGCTTGTTTTCAAATCTGTTGAATTATTTTTTGCAAGATTTGAATTGTTTTTGGTTTCCATTTTTATAATGTAGTACAAATTCTCATCATGCTCTGAAAGAGTCGAACATTAAGGAGTTGGTTGAGTGAATCGAATGTATTGCCAGAGAACAGAAAACAATTTTATTTTGATGGCATAAGTCAGTTATTTCATTAATTTGTTTTGTCATTCAATAATTTCAATAATTTGGTTTATAACAAATTGTTGTCGGGTATCATTTCAAAGTTTTTCTTGTAGAAAATACAAAAAAAACATCACTTTTCCTTAATTGTCAAACAATCTACTATTCCCACACTAAAAATATGGGACAACTGGGAAAATATTAGATTTTGTTACAGCTACATTGAAAATTGGAGAAGTGTGGAAGGTTACCACGAGTAGATCGAAATTTCACTCTAGTCTAAGTATTTTCTCCAGTACCATATTTGATTCAATCGATTATTCACTGTTTTTTTTAACATTTTATTCAAAATTTACGGTTTTCTTAATAAAAAGCTTGATAAACTTTGCCCAAAATGCTCGTAACTTTGAGATAGTACGAGTATTTTGTTTACATATAGATAAGAATAGAAAGTGAGTCTCCCTAAGCTATAGGCAACTCACAATGCATATAAATCCTACTCAGACATCTTAATTTAACTTTAATTACTTATGCAATAAATATTTTCGACACATTGACCATGAAACGAACGCCAAGGTATGTTCCTTTTTCGTTATCGTAACCAAATATTAATTTATAACAAACGAAACTGCGAAACTTTCTCCTTTCCGTAAATTAGGTTTCAATTATTTCGCTACTAAATAATTACGATAATTCTAAGAAGCGTTTCGGTTTCGAAAGATTAATTTTAATTGGAAAAACAATTCATCAATGCGACTTAAATACTTAGTAAGAAAAACGTCTCCTAAGTCGAATTTTCTGGCCGTTAGTCATAACGTTGATGAAACTTAATTTATTTAAAACAATATAAGAGTGAGTAGCGATTAGAATTGAATTTCTCGGTAGCGGTATCGTGAATATTGTGGTTGCAGAATGTATTTTCAAGGAACAAACAAAATCGTATCGTACATTTTAAATCGAAACCAGTTTGTCTTAAATCATTATCGAAAATGCAGTCTAAAATGAAGTGAACAAGTTAAAATTTGTTGAAGGTTGTAAAGTAATTAAAATGCTACTAACAATGATGATTTGAACGGAGTGAATGTTTTGTTTCTATAAATAACGTAAGTTATTTTAATATTTATCTTTTTTTACAAAAATGTTAACAGTTTGTTTAGTAAATGTGCAACTGCAATTACCCCCTTCAAAATCTATTTTACGTTAGTTATTGCAAGTTTTCAATAATTAGTTGAAAATCAAACGGTTTATTTTCTCTGATTCTTTAAAACAATGTTTAATCTACAAATTATTATCATATATCCGGTTGAAAGGACCAATAATTTTTTTATTTTAATAGAACTAATTAAAGTGTGTTTTTTGCTTTCATATAGTAAAATTCCATGGTATTTCTCTAATAGCGTTTTTTTAAATCGGCTTTCATCTTTTTACGTTACTTTATTGTAGCATGAATGCACAGTTGCATTGTTGCAGAAAATGTTTAACGGACTGTTAGACTAATGTAACGGTAGAATAGCGTTCTCCTTTATGCAAGAGAGTAAAAATGTAAAGGATGGGTAGCTCTACCCATAATCCTTACTTCCTTGTTATTTTGAATATTTTACATTGGTATTCTGTATTGAATGCGAGCAAATTGCCTTTGTTGTAAAGGTTATGTTGTCTCCTGTAGATATAAACTTGAAATAACTGTAAAGTTTCGTTTTTTGTCATACCACTGGGCTATATAATTTGATCATTTTTGAATTCTCTATCAAATAAAAAATTATTTTGTGTCACCACTACAGACAGTAAAAAATTATGTTAATTTTTATAGTCTGTATACTATTGGCGCGGAGTAATAAATCATAATTGCTTGAAATAATTCTTTTATTTTCTTGTGAAAGCGGTACTTCTACGGTTAAGTAAAACCAATAAATTCTAACCCAAAATACGATCATTATGCCGTTCTTGCATATCGACCCATTTAGGGTCTGAGAACAATGGTTTAATCTGTGAAAACACGTTGCCACCAGCCCAGGTACTGACGAAACGAGAATCATAGCCGTAGATGTGGGTATTATACCAAGATACAAAAATAATGGTATATAATACGTAAGAAGTAAAATTTGTAATGTGATCTACTATACAAATAAAATAAATAACATATAACCACATAATAATTCATATCAAGGTAGATTTTACTATTATAATATATTTACCTACTAAAAATATGATTTTCCAAACGTATCAGGTACCTACGCCACTGCAATACGGTAGATTCGATCATTCTGACAGGTTTATTACTCCGCGCCAATAGTATACAGACTATAATAATGGTAATGCGTGTTTCATTCACTTCCAGTATCAGTATTTTCTACAAATTTTCTCAAAATATTTGTCTTACTATGCCAAATCTTATTAAAATCGCATACGCCGTTTTGAATTTATAATAAAAAAAAAGGATTTCAAAATTTTAACTTCAAGGCCGCATAGCGCTTAAACTAAGCGACTTTAGACTAAATTAAGTTTACTTAAATCCGCTTATTTTGGTCAAAGGAATATGTGGTAGGCGTGTGTAAAGACCTTTACAGAAACCTGTATAATGTAACATTTTAGGGCGCATAAAATAGGTACATTATAGGCACACGTGTCAATGTTTACACGAGATGTCACAAGACACACATTTTAATTATGTGTTTATATTTTAAAAAAATGTTCAAACATTTCATGAAACAATTAATTTCTCGCCATTTTTATATGAAAAATCGAACAAAAACTCCAACAGAACGTTAAGGATTCAAAATAACTACAAAATTATGAACTAAATATCCCTATAGCCATCCGTGCTCTCTTGCACACAAGAGAACGCTATTCACATCGCCAAATCTTAAATGTCATGCGTATCAATTGTAACGACGGCAATTTTCGACGAACAAAAGTTCATCTTATGAATTCACAAAGTCTGTCTGTCTGTCTGTCTGTCTGGATGTCCGTAGCTTTTTTCCTGTTGACATTTTTGAAAATTTTCTTTCGGATTCCTATAGAACATCAAAATCTAAGACATTTTTGCTTTGATCATTTTTGTCTATCTCATCGGCAAAGTGGTCAAATCGAGTCCCGAAAAAATTTTAAAAAATTTTACAAGTCCAGTCAAATTTTCGAAAATTTTTAAGCTAAATAAGCAGTTCTTTTGTTCATCCCAGCAATGCAAGCTTGCGCATTCCCAACTGGTTTGTTTTTATTTTAAAAAGTCAGAATTTAGATTCTAACGGTTGTTTAGGTAACTGGGATTATTTGAAGTTTTGTGCAAACTGTTGTGAAGTCAAATTTACAAAGAGGTATTGCGGTTACGGATGCACATTTAAGGTACTCCAAATTGATGAGTGGTTAATCAATTTTGATTAGTGGCGACCAAATTTATGTATAGTACTCTAAAACCGTACTAAGCTACTATAGAGTCGAATTGAAATAATTTGAAAAAATCTGCAGTATGTAAGATGCAGGCTATGAAGTGTTCAATATTGCGGGAACAGCTAAGAGCATTTTTAACACGTATTTCACCTTTTTGAGGCTCATCGGAGTAGGCAAGTGATACCGGTGTCGCCACCATTGAATTAATTTGTTAAAAAAATGTCCTTAGACTTTTTGCAAAGGTGAGAGTTCACTGCCTGCACCTTACATAATACAGATTATTACAATTTATTTCAATTTGATAAATCTAAGTACACGGCAACTGTCCAAGAGGTAACGGCACCGTTATCACTTACTTTACAGAGTGTTCCATAAAGAAAGAACCAACGTCTATGCCTAACACCAAATTTAATGGTTCTAGGTCTACAATTTTGAAAATTGTAGTTTGTTTTCAGAATTATGTCCATACGAGTTTAAAAAAGCATAATTTTGTTGAAATAATTTTCGTTTATTCTACTTTTCTTGAGAAGTGAGAACTTTATGCGACAATAGCCTAATGAGGTAGACATCCCTTTTTACAGGCAATGTCGCAACGTAAGAAAGAGACATTGGCGACGAGACATAATGTTTACTATATAAAGGGTCGTTTAACACTTGATATGCAATTTACGTTCCTCTTTGCGCAAATATTTGGCCAGCTCCAGGTAGGTTAGTTGAGCTGTGGAAATGTTGATATATCCCGATACCCACTGATTATAAAACTATTGCCACCGGCTGGAGAAAGCAATTACTATTGATAGAGGAGGCGCATTCGAACCTTGAGAGTCTCAGCGTCAGAGGAATGTTTTCAATTTGACGATCTTTTTGTCCACTGAATCAAAGCGACGGGTCTGTAAAAGGCAAAACTGTCGGTGGTGTAAAAAGGCGTTGAGCAGATGCTTTCAAATTTTCGGTACCTCGGTTGCTTGCTCCAATAAATTTTTTTATGGAACCACGGAATGCCTTCCACGCCTGGAATGCTGGACCCTAAATTCCTTCAAGCTTTAAGTTCGTCCATTACCATGACATCGTTGCAGGATGTCCTAAGTAATATTTTTTGAAAATATTGGTTTGCTGCAGCCATAACATTCACAATCATACGTTCTTGCAAGAATAGAGAAGAGTAATCTGGTTGGTCAGCAAGTGAAAACTAGGTTATATTCTTAGGGCCCCGTAAGATCTTTAGAATCCTTGTGGAAAGTGTTGACGAGCATCCGCATTTATCTCGAGTTAAATTCAGACTTTTTTGTGTTGTATATCTCCCATACGAAGTCGAAATAAATGTTGGTGATGCATACGAACTCGCCCGACGCTTTGACAAGGGTTCAAAAATATTATGTGACCCTAAAACAAAGCTCTCACACAATTAGTAATTATAGTTTTTAAATGTTCTCTATCCCTAAAAGGACAGTGTTTGTAAACCTCGTTCTTCAATAATCCCCAAAAGAAAAAATCCATTGGTTAAGCCACCATTTTAAAAAAAATTGGAAAAATTTAAATTATTTCTAGATGGCCATGACTTCAAATCCTGATGTTTTTTTAAATGAAGAACAACTTTTTCAAATAAAATTTTTGATACTTACTAAAATATGTTGGTGCATTTTTAGCTTTAGAGGATGCACAAACTTTTATGAAGAATAACTTTTTATCAAAACACCCACTATAAAGAAGTTTACCATTTGGTGCGGACTTTGGGGATGACGCTGTATGACCTCTGACGCCACACGTCACGAATTTGTTTTAAATGGAAAAATAATTTTTTTTTGAATTTCTAAGACTAATTTCTCGAAAACGGTTATCTAGATTTTTTTTAATTTTAACAGTTTTGTAAGATACCCACAAACTTTAACGTATCAATTTTAAAAAAAAGTGTATCACCCAATTGAGAATCGTAGGTTATTATTTGAATAAACATATTTAAAATCAGTTAAGCTTGCGTATGTATCTTATTATAATAATTTAGTTACAATGTTCTATTTCTTTTTATTCATGTGTGCTAGAAAAGAAAAACATAATCAAGCTACTTAAGTTTGCCATGTTAATATGTGCGACTGTAATAATCGTATTTTGACACTAAATTAATATTTTGACATTTCCCACTTTGACGTTTTGTTTTGATTGTTGGTTTAACTGTTTTAACTTTATTTCTTTTTCAAGAATTCAAAGAATAGTACCTATTAGCCGTTTAATAACTACATAATTCATAAAAATAATTCAAGGAATTAAATAAAATGAACGACATTTGATTAAATGTACTATAATTACATGTTATTGGTAATACAGTATAAAGAGGTCATACTAACGTCGACATACGTTCATGAAAATTGATTCAGGCAGTTATTCAGAATGAGTCATACGCAATCGTATATGATTTGAACTATACCATTCTTACGTAACAAATAGTTCTTCGAAATAGTGCTAATAAATTTGGTGTGTTTGGTTACGGCTGACCGGAAGTAGTTCTTTAACTGAAGACTTATTTTAAGATGGGCGGATTTTAATTTACAGTTTTCTCAAATCAGAAAAAATAGATACAAAATTTGGTCGACTTTCGCTAACCGGAAATTAATTAAGTAAACATCATCATAACTCCGTTTTAATTGAATTTGTGAGACCGTTCATTCGTTTGTTAATAATCGAGATGTGTTTAGCAATTTCGTTGACATAAATTTTTACATTAATATACAGCATGTCCACTATTTCTAACTTTGTTATCTTTGGTGTTGGTGTTACAAAATCGGTTAAATAGGCGAACTAGTATCCTTTCAAATGATAAAACAGAGAAACAAGATCAATGCACTTTTTTTAAAATAGAACACCGGGTATATTTTGTTGCGGTTTGAAAGAGAAACTGGACAAAAAGTGTTTGCACACTATTATAAAAAAGTGTAAAATAAAGTAAATATAGGTCCCAACACGGGTGGACCTTCTTTAGGAGTTGTTCTGGAAGGGTGTTTAATGGAACAACTCCTAAAGAAGGTCCAACCCGTGTTGGAATATTATAGAAATCTTTATTGTTACTTTTATTTGCATGAAATCGATACATAGGAAAATTGTTTAGTAGCTGTCAAATTATTAATATTTACTCTTTGGAATTTACTGTTAGCAAGAGTACTTGTTTTATAATTCATTCAACCGTAAAATTTAACAACTACTAAATAAGGAAGCATTAATTTTCCATATGTATCTCGATTTAATGCAAATGAAAAATAAAGATTCGCCAATAACTACTTTATTTTACATTTTTTATATTACTTTTGTGTTCTCTTTCAAACCGCAATAGAACTATCGTATTCTATTTAAAAGAAAGGTATTCATACCATCATCGTGAGAACACGACCTTCAATTGTTTTTCAGGTTTGCCATTTGTTATCACCATTAAAAATGATACTAATTTACCTATTTGACTGATTTTGTAGCTGACGCAGTTAGCAATAGTGTGCACTTAAATGTGGACAGGCTGTGTAAAAAATAGCGGAATCGTTAGAAATCATATAAAAAATAAAACCTAAACCTAAACTATGTCAAATGCCAAACACTTTCTATAGTAACACAAAGTGCTTCATCATAACGGTTAGATTTTGTATAAAGGCTTTTAAAATCCGTTACACCGACTGATTTTGTGTAATTTTTAAAAATAAACAAAAAAGTGAATGTTAAGAGTTAAGCTTTATTTTCTTTGGTATATTGGCGCCGAGTCAGCGGGCCATTGGACTTAACGAGGCATTCGGATCAGTCGACGACCGCTATTTAAATATTTTCTGTATTGTTCGTTGCACATTTTTGAAATCGCAGTTTGTAGCGATTCCTCTTTATCTTCATAAAGGCAATTACCTCGGCTTATTTGAGAGAGAGGGAGAACTGTTAGTGTTCAGTGAAAGCATGCATTAAATACTTTAATCCGGTCCTATCGCTAAGGACACGGATAATTACACAAATTAATTATGTATTTATTCAAAATAAAACTAATTTTAGATAAGTGACGAAAAATAAACCATAATTGTCTGTCACGATTCGACGTTAGTTAAAAGGAAATTTTTCGCCCGAGGTCTCAAAGAAAATCCTCGTATTTTACGTAACGATGTAATTAATTCAATGACGTGACTTCGGAACAACAACAAACATCTTTTGTTTGATTCGATAAATACAGATATGTATTGTTATTTTTGTATCTTATCACTAGTGTATCGGGTCAACTTTGTGGTTGTCTAATTAATGCGTTTGTACGCGCTCCGCTTCTAATGCTGAAGCTTCAACACAATAAAAGTGACACCGACGGTGACGGTGCGCTTGGTTTCTGTTCGAACCGCAAAAATAATACAAAAGAATAAAGACGGAGATAAAAGTTTCTCTCAGGTTGGGTCTGTCTGAGTCATTTGTGAAGTCATTTTCCTATTCATAATCTGTTCACGGTTATTCAGTTGTCGGTCGCATTTTCGTATGGAAGATAATCTAGTGAAACGTGATGCGTTTTATACACATGTGGATATGGATGTAATTGTTGTTATGCGTTATAATTTGCGTATTAAACAGTGATATTAAGTGCGTTGACCTCCAGGTTAAACTAAAATCAAACCTGTTTGTTCTATTTTACAGAATCCTCATCTGACGAAGACAGTATAGTAAATGAAGAAACTGTTGAAAGTACACCGGAAAGGGAACGAGCTAGGGATCGTAGCACACCACAAATGTTACCGCCACCACCTTTGTCTGACACCAGCAGTACTGGTTCACCACCTCCTCTACACCACAGAACCCGATTGCCACCACCTTCCAACAACTGGGATCTACGCAATAAGCATGAAATTACCGATATCACTGATGTTATGCAGAATTTTAGGCCTTGTAAGTTCATGTACGATGTATGCACGATTGATTATATTCGCTTTTGTTTAGATTCGCAACCACCTGATGTTACGCATACTTCAGTTCAAGGTGGCAGAAGGAGCACGGCCGCTGATAGGGTCAACAGATATGGGTCATCTGCATCAGATGATACGATAGGGACTGGTACGGGTAGATGGAAAGTTTCGGCTAAAATTCAACAACTTCTTAATACGCTTAAGAGGCCTAAACGTCGTCCTCTGCCCGAGTTCTATGAAGATGACGACATCGAACTTGAAATTGCTGCTAATCCTAAGGATCCAAATGCACCAAAACCTGAGGGTAAGTCATTTTCTTTAGTTTTTTTATTTCGTTACTTTTTCAACAGTTTTTTCGTAAATTCTGGTAATGTTTAATTTTATTCGGTGCTTTAAAGCATTGCTTTTTGATGAACATTAATTTTAGAATCTATAAAATCGGCACTTTGCGAGGGAAACCAAACCTTTCCGGTCATGGATTGGCCTGTGCAACAATTTCACAACCTTTCGTCAAAACTCTTGCCCGTTGATTTTTTAATTACGCGTATTTGTTTCACCGCTGGATGTTCTTTGTCACGCTGCTGTTGACTTCATTTTTTACGGCTGATTGCGTACAAACATGTTTCGTAATTTTACATTATCCTCCTCTTCAATTGTTTTCGTTGCCAAATTTTATATTTTTAATTTTAACTCATTGTCTCAGTTATTTCTTTTCTTTGCACACTGTGATTTTGGTTCTTAATATTTGTGTTTTATTTTTTGTTCAGTTCTTTCGTGACCTTCTTATTTGATTTGTAATATAAAAAATATTATGAATTAGCATCATACAAATTTTGAGAAAGGTTGTGAAATTAATGCGATATACTACGATGCATGGTTTTGTTGGTAAAAAATCAAGTAAAATGATTAGAAGATGCGAAAATGTTATTATTTTTTTAATTCCTTGTTGAATTTGAATTTTAGTTTGCTTGGCATACATCGGGTTTTGATATTTATTTGGAAAATTATAGCTGCAAAAAAATCAAATAAAGTAATAGTATGGTTTTATTGTCAAAACGGCTTTTTCTTAAATCGGAGTATAGTTAGTAATAGGGACGACAACAGAAATTGAGTTTTTTCTATTACTTCAAAGAAAAATTTGAAATTTGCAAATTTTGTAGGATAAAATTTGTTTTGGCCGGAAGTTGCCGGATTTGTTTTTTTTTAAGGTGAGGTTTCCTGCTATTTTGAATTTGGTCTGAGACCCCTAGGTCCTTCTTGGTCGAGGTGGAAAATAAAAACAACTCAAATAGTTGAAATTGCTAACGTTTCGCCCTCTACGTGAGGACTTTTTCAAGACTTAACAATGAGTTGACAATAATCAAACTTCAAGGGTGTTTTCGTCAGAATGATGAAATCAATGAAAAAAATAGAATCTAAACAAGTTAAAATAGTTGAAAACGTCGAACTTATATTTTATATTTATTTAATAGTATTTAATATCGCAACACAACACTAAATATAAATTACAAACGAACCATGAATAACATATTTATTACAACTATTTGAATTGTTTTGTTTTTCACCTCCGGCAAGAAGGGGTACTAAATTCAAAATTGTTTTTCTTTTACTTTTTTAATCCATGATATTATTTTACGTAGGATGAATTGAAATGAATTAGAACAAAATGTTCTTTTAAAACAAAACGTCTTCCGGGATTTCACCGTGTCATAATTGCCAACGTTTCGCCACCTACCGTAAGGTTCTGCATCAGGGCAGGAAACTTGAAACAAACAAACGAAGGTTCAAGGTAGAATACTACAACTCAAGTAATCAACTTCTCAACAAAGCCAGTCTAGTGTTCGGTCCAATTCCGGAAGACGTTTTCGTTTAACAATGACTCCGGTAGCGGAAGCCTCAATTCTACAAAATGTTCTTTTTTAATTTTGACATATAATGTGATATTTTTCATAAAGTAATTAGGTGTCGAAATGGTTAGAAAAGTAAAATTTTTATAAATTATTTAATTAAGTTATTTTGGCAACGTTTCGTGTCCAGAAGGTTAAAACTTCTTCAGGCCAATATCTTCACGTCATAGTTATGCACAATTTTTGTACTGTAAATGTTTCATTTTATGTCAGTTTATACGTAATTTATTACGTAGTTTATACTTAATATACAGGGTGGTCCAAAAATATAGGTCGCAACTATACTACGCTACGCTTTGGTGCAGTTTTTTTGGTGTTTTCCCGTTTGTTTATACTACTCTACTAAGCATAAAAAGTTTTTGTTCAGTTGGGCTTAGTTAAGGAGGTACGGCCCTGTAAAGTTTCAATTTAAAATTGGTATTTTCTTATTATCTCAGGAATGAGTTAAAGATATAATCTGAAAATTTATATTGTAAAATCTATCATTATGGTACACAATTTAATAATCTTTAAAAAAAAGATGGCGTAGATCCGGGGTAGCTGTGAGGTTGTTATTTAAAAAATTGTAAATCTTAGAAATTTTGATCACCCTGTACGATTTTTAGAATAAGCAATTTATTACGGACAATGTTCTTTCAATTTTTCGTTAGTATAATATTTTTCCAGAAAAATTGTTTTTTTTAATGTCTGTTTTTTGCATCAAAAATTATAATGGTGAAGTCATTGAAAAAGAAGTGTAAAATTCGAATATTTTTTATTATAGGTATAAATTTATTTAAAAATAAATATCAACAATAAAAAAAATAATTTAACAATTAATATTCATTTACATCTTACAAGAGATGCTCAAAATGTTGCCCTTGTGACTCCACACATGCCATGATTTTGAACTTTTTATCAACATTTATGTTATAAAAATAAAATAAAAATACAACTATGGTCATAAAAACAATAGTAGTTCAGAAAACCTCCTATTGTTTATTTAAAATTTGAATTTTGCTTTTAAATCAAACGAAAACAGACATTAAAAGAAAAGAATTTTTCTCGAAAAATATTACATTAAATAAAATATTGAAAGAACATTTTTTTGTACGTAATAAAGTGCTTATTCCAAAACTCGTACAGGATGATCAAAATTTCTAAGGTTTACATTTTTTTAAATAATATCCTTACAGCTACCCCGGTATCTAAGCCCAACTGAACAAAAGTTTATAAGAAAAATGTTTATGCTTTTTTTTTATGCTTAGTAGCGTAGTATAGTTTGCGACCTATATTTTTGGACCACCCTGTATGTAGTTATTTTAAATTTATCATGTATCCGCATTGTTTGTAGCGATATTGGCCTGAAGGGCTGTTCACCTTCTAGACACGAAACGTTGCCAAAATAACCACACAATAATAACTTTGTTTTATTGTCACTCCTGAAAGAAGAACTCAATTAATAGCTATTTTTATCAGTGACGAAACGCATGATTTTTAGTAACGAACGTGATAATTGCGGGACGAGCGTAGCGAGTGTTACATACAATACTTTTTCTAATTTAAAAAAAAATGACGCCAACGGGACGGAAATTTATAGCGAAATGGTAAAAGTTTTACAAGTTTTGTCTTTTTAGTAGCTTACAGGTTGATAAATTTTACATTTTAAAATTACTTTGAAATATACAGAATGTCCCAAAAACGTATGGCACATCAAAGTTATATTTTTTCTTATGAAACACCCGGTATTTTATTGCCTTTTTCTGAATGCCGTAAGAAATAAGGTATACTTTCATAAAGGTTCCCTATATCTAAACACAGAGTGTTCCGAGTTACGTCGACTTTTCTTAAATTATGGAGTATATAAAAAATGCAACATCTTCTAACCCAACAAATCATAACAAATTTACTATTACGTCTAAATAGTTGGAGATTTGATGAATGTATTCCATGATTAAATATTAAGCTTCTCTTTACAGGGTGTTCAGAATTTACAGGTTAATTATTGGATCATTCAATATGTAATATGAGCTTTATTTTAAATGGAACACCCTGTATTTATTAATTCATAACGTTAAGAAAAAATCCTCTTCGAATGGTATAGGGGTGTTCTATGCCTAAGCCTAGTTTGATCCACAAAAACTAAGTGCAATGTAAGTACTCGCAATTTCCTTCTTGAATAATTGTGGAGTGAAAACGTCGCCAAAATTGCACATTAAGTTTTGTGTTTGATTGCCCCTCCTAAAAGAAGGTGAAAGAAACATATTCTGATTACACGAAGGAAGAACTATACCTGTACCGGGGACTTTTTTCTTAATGTTATAAATTAATTAAATACAGAGTGTTCCATTTAAAATAAGGCTTATATTACATATTGTATTTAGACGTAAGAGTAAATTTGTTATAATTTGTTGGATTTGAAGATATTGAATTTTTTTTAATAGTCCATATTTTTAGTAAAATCAACGTAACTCAGAACACTATTTATATAGGTATAGGAAACCTTTATGAAAGTATTCGTTATTTTTTACGGGCAATCAAAAAACGCATTAAAATACAGGGCGTCCTATAAGAAAAAATATAACTTTGATCCACCACACTTTTTTGGGACTTGCTGTACATTTCAAAATGATTTTAAACTGTAAAGTTTATTAACCTGCAAGCTACTAAAAAGACAAAACTTGTAAAACTTTTACTGTTTCGCTATAAACTCTGTATTCTCAACGCCTACTTTTTCATAACATTCACCAAAACTTTTATTACGGCCATTATGATCACAAAGGCCACCTACAGTTTTAATCACAAGGGCCACTTTAGTCAACCCATATCTGACTCCCACGCTTACTTGCAAAAGTGAATATCGAGGTTTTCACAACGCCCACTTTATTCACTATGGCCAGCATAAAATTTTTTCACTACGGCGACCACGATTGCAACACCGGAACAAGTAAATTTTGAGGTTAATTTGGGACCACAGAACACAATAAAGTTCTTTCTACATTTAAAAAAAAAACAAAATAACGTTACAAATTAAATGCATAGTTCTCCATTAAAGTGAATTCGTTTTTTTTGCCTCAGTTTTTTTAATAAATATTGATTTGCTTGAAGTTTTAATTAATTAATAATATGTAATTTTTTTATACAGAGTGGGCTACGCTCAACGGGGCGGAGCTTACTGGGAAAACGAAAAATGATATGAAAAAGTCCCCCTAATTGGGAATTAATAGACAAAAATGCATTAGCTAATTTTTTGGCGATTAAGTGTAATGAATGTATTTAAACCATACTAATTTAAATATTAAATTGATAACTATAAAGAATGGGTATAGAGAAGCCTTAATAAAGTGACATTATTTTGTTCAGTATACTTCAAAAATAAAAGAAAATACAGGGTGTTCCATTCAAAAAACATAACATTGATATAGCACGCTTTTTTGGAACATTCTGTATATCTCTGACTAAAAAAAGAAAAGTAGCCGTCACTAACCTACGTACTCCTGCCAAATAACTTTTATATCATTTTTCGTTTTCCCAGTAAGCTCCGTCCCGTTGAGCTGGCCCACCCTGTATTCAATTCAATAAATAACATAATGGCGTAGTTATTGAAAATGTTTTATAACTTAAAAAAAACCGTTTTGGACACAATTTTGATACGACTTTTTTCTGGCTCATAAAACTGTGTAAGCATACCAAAAATTTGTCAAATACCGAAAAATTTGCATTCTCGGTTTTTTCTATCTTCTGTTTTGAACGTTTCTCAGTGTAGTTTGTGTATTTCATCCAAAGGAATTTGAAAATCAAATTCCATGCTATTAATAATCACATCTTTACATATTCATCATACTACTGACCAAAAAAAATCTGCATCTTTCGCGGCAATCTAAGCAATTAAAATGTTTTAACTATTTTATAGCATACTTCAACACAACTTTTTAAGTTTTTTTGTTTTTTTTGTTTGTACTTTTTATGTTTCCATTCTTTTTATGTTCCTTTTTTTTAAATTTATTTTCATTTTGACAAAAAAATGTCTTACTTTGAATATTTCTCATTCGTACCGGCCATACCTGATCAAAATTTGATTATGATTGTTCTGTATGGCAAAAAAATTTGGCACCCAACGTGGGTTTATGAAAATATTACATTTCTATAAAATTCGGTTTTGTAGCTGCCTTTGAATCGATCGGTTACTAACCGTGTTCGTATGTTAACATTTGCTTAAAAAAATAATAGGGTTAAAAGTTGTCATCGTTTTCAATTTGTCTTGTTGTTTCCCATTACCGTTTTTTATTATTTCATACGAATAATTTTTTATTATATTTTGACTTTTCTTTGAAATCCAAATTTCAAATTTAAAGTCTCCGTTTCATGCTGAATTGAAATTGAATGTGTAGCAGCTTAACGAATATAAACAGTTAATTAAAGTCTTATTGGTAATTGTAAGTCTATTATTCGATTAATTAGAGAGTTTAATTGAAGCTGCAGAATAATGTAATAGCGTCAATTATAAATCACTTATCTTCTTTCGATTGATGGATTCTACAGTAATTTGTCGAGTTGTTTAACATGCGCTTTTGTATTTCAGGTGGTTGTATGACACCAGCCGTCGGCGAACAATTAGTGGTTCCGTCAGGATTACCGAGAAATTTGGAAGCGGCAGTTACAAGATATGGTTCGGCGTCGTTTAAGGCACCTGTTGCTACCGTTCTTGATCCTAATGGAAAGTTAACAACCACCTTGACATACGGTAAATTACTCAGTCGTTCGCAAAAAATTGCGTACGCGCTTTTAACAAAAGCGTACGGAAAAACTGGAGATACAAGTTTGAAAACGGGCGATCGAATTGCTCTCGTATATCCAAACAACGATCCGATCAATTTTTTGTGCGCTTTTACGGTTGTTTGCAAGCCGGCATCGTACCGGTACCTATCGAAGTTCCAATTACGCGACGCGACGCGGGTTCTCAACAAATCGGATTTCTTTTGGGCAGCTGCAATGTACAAGTTGCACTCACATCGGAGGCTTGTTTAAAAGGCTTACCTAAAAGTACCTCGGGAGATGTAATACAATTTAAAGGATGGCCAAAGGTTGCATTGGTTCGTGACCGAACACTTAACCAGAACACCGAAGGATTGGCTCCCACCACCGAAACTTACGGATGAGACTCCAGCTTACATCGAATACAGCACCGATCGGGATGGTTCCGTCATGGGCGTCACTATTACGCGTGCAGCTATGTTATCTCATTGTCGCACGCTCACGATGGCTTGCAATTACACTGAAGGAGAAATTATGGTGTGTGTTCTCGATTTTAAAAGAGAAGTTGGGCTTTGGCACTCAGTATTAGCTAGCGTATTAAATGGCATGCACGTGATTTATATTCCATACGCTTTAATGAAAGTTAACCCGGCTAGTTGGATGCAAATGATAACGAAATATAGAGCTAGCGTCGCAATAGTAAAGTCTAGAGATCTTCATTGGGGCTTATTAGCTACAAAAGACCACAAAGAAATTAGTTTAAGTTCTTTACGTATGCTTCTAGTCGCCGACGGCGCCAATCCTTGGTCTCTTAGTTCTTGCGATCAATTTTTATCAGTATTTCAAGCGAAAGGCTTGAGACCGGACGCTATATGTCCGTGCGCTAGTTCGAGCGAAGTGTTGACTGTATCTGTGAGACGACCGGGTAGGGCTGGAGTGAACGCAACCGGCCGCGGAGTACTTTCGATGCAAGGACTCAGTTACGGAGTAGTGCGTGTAGATCAAGAAAATAGCTTAACTTCGTTAACTTTACAAGACTGCGGTCAGGTGATGCCTGGTTGTGTTATAGTTGTTGTTAAAATGGAGGGACCTACATATCTGTGCAAAACCGACGAGGTCGGCGAAATCTGCGTAAATTCCGGCTCAACTGGTACTCAATATTGGGGTTTACAAGGATTAAGTAATAGTACGTTTAAAATTCAACCATTAGCTGCGGACGGTAAACCAATATCTGACGCTGAGTATACCAGATCCGGATTATTGGGTTTTTTGGGACCAGGTGGTTTAGTTTTCGTTTGTGGTTCGCGCGACGGTTTGATGACCGTCACCGGCAGAAAACATAATGCTGACGATATAATTGCGACAGTTTTGGCTGTGGAACCTATGAAATTTATTTATAGAGGACGCATCGCTGTATTTAGCATAAGAGTTCTTAGAGATGAAAGAATTTGTGTCATTGCTGAGCAGAGACCGGATTGCAGTGAGGAAGAGGTACGTGACTCTGTTTTGTGTAAATTTTACGAGCAACCGAATATTATTTCAGTCGTTCCAGTGGATGTCTAGAGTGCTGCAAGCTGTTGACTCGATACACCAAGTTGGAATATACTGTTTGGCGTTGGTTCCCCCTAATTTCCTTCCAAAAACACCACTCGGGGGAATACATCTATCGGAAACAAAACGTCGATTTTTTGGAGGGGACGTTACATCCGGCCAACGTTCTTATGTGTCCCCACACTTGTGTTACAAATCTACCAAAACCAAGAGAGGTTCATCAAGGTACGTTCTTTTTGAATAGTATTTTTCACAATACTTCTTAAAGGTCTGATGTACAAGGGACTTTTCATTGTTATCATTTCATGGTTTGAAAGTTATTTGGAATGTTACTATGAGCTCTGTACAAACTATGTAGAGCAACTAATGCATTTGTCTATACTCTTCTGAATGCGTTCGGTATCCCAAGTGGTAGTTTGTAGTAAATGAAATAAGTTTGTTGTATTTTGGGAACGGAACTTGTAGTGTAGTAAGAGCATTTGTATTGAGCCTCAAGTAGCATCCAATAGTACAATATAGTGTCACCAGAAACGAAATAATATGGAACTGCTTTTTCTACTTTCGGCGCGATTTTCTTCGTTGAAAACGTTCGACAATATTTAAATTATACAGAGTGGCCTAGAGCCGTGTGATTCTTCTGTAACGGCCTTATATGAAGAGTTACGAGGAAAATTTATTCGACAAAATTCCCATGACCATACGTAATTCACATTATTTACTAAAAAGAATTTTATTCCATTTGAAAAACAAAATTTTTGGCATATTTCTGAACTAGGACTAAAAACAATTTTAAAATCATGGGAATTATGTCGAATGCATTTTCCTCGTAAGTCTTCAAAACTTCTTGACCACTATCTATAATAAATTTATATATACACGAGCTGCCCTTAGTAAAAACAGTTCACAAAATATGTTTGTCTATATGTCTATAAAACTAAAAGCACCACGACAAGGTGACATTAACCATGTTAAGTCTATGGGGAAATAAAAATTCTATTGCGCGTGCTTTTTAAGCGAAAGCCAAGGGTACCGTTAGTAAAAAAATAAATTAAAAGCAACTGATTATATTTTTTAATTAATAAATGATTATACACGGTGTCCCATAACTAACGGACAATACGAAATATGAGAAAACAAACAAAGAAAAGTTTAATAGTCCAGTGCATTTAGAGTTGACCTACCATTTTGTATACTTTTTCTCTCCCCCCATTTGAAAGGATTTTCCTCGGTTACTGTAACTCTAAGTTTGCGCACCCATAAAACCAACCCTTCCATCGCCATCTTGGATTTGGTGTTTTTTTGGAATTTTTATATCTCGCGTTCTGATTATCGCACAGTCATAAACTTGGTGTCTTTGGATTCGTTTTAAGTTATATTTTCAAATATGTTATATGACAAAAAACTGTGTGCTTAACGGGAAAAAAGTTATTGCTCTTCAAAGACAACAGAACGGCTTAAAAAAAAATTTTTTTATCCTTTTCAGCTCCTATCTTTTTTCCAGTCCACTTGACGCTTTTTTGAAACACAACTTTATGAAAGATAAAGTAATTTCAAGTGTTTACAAAAAAATATAAATATAACCATTTCTCGCCCGTCAATCGACGCGCAAAGTTGCTATGCTCCACGCTGCATTTCGTCGGACTTCGACTTGTCCCCATGATACATTGTTTAAATATACATGTTTGTTCAATAAAAATTGTTGGAGTTGATTTTTATTTAAAAAATGAATATGACCGCAAACTTACGGTTAAACTCACCGAGGAAAACCCTTTCGAATGGAGGGTAAGAGAAAAAATGTACGCAAAAATGGTGGGTCACACCTATAAAAATTTCCTAAATGCACTGGACTATAAAGCATTTGGTATTTTAATATTGCACGTCGCACTAGGGCGCCGTTTCTAAAACGACCTATTTTGATGACCTCTTTCTACAGTTGCCGTATTGTTTATTAGTTATGGGATACCTTGTAATTTTTATCAATTTTATCAATAACTTTTACGCTGATGTGGCTAACAAACTTTTTCAAACATAATTTTGAAAATTAGTCCACAACGTTACAAAGTTAGTTTTGGCAGAAAATTTAAATTATCTTCAACCATTACAAATCATTCTAAAAATTTGAAACCTTCAATTTGGGAAAAGCTTATGCAATTATGTGCTTCAAAAAGCAAGTGGCTGAGGGATTGCTTTTAATTGTGTACTATGCAGAAGAGCAGATCCATATTTTTCGTTCTTGCATAGTTGATAAACTAACAAGCACAATGTCACCTTATTTGTTTGATTGTGTGCAGCGTAAATTGCACGATTATAACTAACGTTCATAAAATTTCGAACCTCGTACATTTTATGTTTTAATACACATCGGACTCTTTAATTGGCCCATGTCTAACCTGGCAGCTTGAGCTTGAGTGATGCTATAGCATGTTGTTCCTCTGGCTTTCAGCAGCCGACTGTGTTTCAGACGTTGGCCCTGCGTCTGTTATCGTGGGTAACCTGGTGCAAGGCAATCGTCTTGCTAGTGCTCAAGGTAGAGACATGGGTATTCTTGATGAAGAAAATGATTCTAACAAACGGGTAAGTTGTTTAACACTTCGAGGAAATAACAAATTTAAGTTCACGGTTTTTTTTCAGTATCAATTAATTTCTGAACTTCTACGATGGAGAGCTCAGAGCACAGCCGATCACGTTTTATTCACTCTTTTGAACAGCAAAGGCACCGCCGCTAAAGTTCTTAGCTGTTCTGAACTCCACAAACGAGCAGAAAGGATTGGAAATCTATTGAGCGAGAAAGGTCGGGTCAACAGAGGAGATCATGTTGCTTTAATATTTCCACCAGGGCTGGATTTGATTTGCGCCTTTTACGGTTGCCTTTACGTTGGTGCAGTTCCTGTTACAATAAGGCCACCACATCCGCAGAACCTGCAAACAACTTTACCAACAGTGCGAATGATTGTAGACGTGTCGAAATCGATCTTAGTGCTTTCATCTCAAGCTGTAATCAAACTATTACGTTCGAAGGAGGCTAGCAACGTCGTCGATTTGAAATCATGGCCTCCTATTTTGGACACCGACGATATGCCGAAGAAGAAGCTTTCAGATGCGTATCGTGCTCCGACTGCCGAAATGCTCGCGTATCTTGATTTTAGTGTGTCGACTACTGGAATGTTGGCGGGAATCAAGATGTCACATGCCGCTGTTACGAATTTGTGCAGAAGTATGAAGCTGGCTTGCGAATTGTATCCTAGCAGACATATAGCTCTTTGTCTGGACCCTTACTGTGGGTTAGGATTTGCTTTATGGTAAGTTTTCTTGAAAGAAAATTTGATTGTATATATTTATGTTTCTACTGAAAGACACAATTACTGTGTAGTGGATGATAACACTAGTTTCTTTTTAAACTTATGCGAAGTAATTGATAAATGCAGCATTTTGGCTTCTTATTCTTTGTTTGGAACTGACTATTTGTTAACATAGTGGTCAGATTCTTCAGAGATCCGTTTTATTCTAATGTTGTGAGGGGGCGGAAAATAGCAGACCTACGTAAGGTACCGTTCCGGTATTCTTGACGATCGGATTCCAGATGTGGTTTCTTCCTTTCTGTTAAAGTTTTCTGGATGTTTGTGGATCTCGATGGCTTCTCTAACTAATCGTACGCGGTCTGTGACTTTCGATATGTATGAAAGATATGCGTGCTCTTGATCTTTTAGGTCTTATTGATCTTTGCTTCCTGTTGGACTCGCTAGCGTCAAATTTAGTTTTAGATGTTCCACTTGAAGATTCTCTAGTTCACAAATTCTTCGAGCTTCTTCCGTTAGTTGTTGTTCATCTTTTATCTCCATGATGAACTGGATACTTCTCTATATCGTGTTTCCAAACGACAACGATATCACGTACGTACCGGAACCATATCCTTGGCTTGTATTCCGCGGCCTCGATGGCTTTCTTTTCAAAATTCCAATGAAGAAATTGGCAATCACTTCTGTGGACTTTCCCATTCCCATCCCATCTACCTCCGGTGAAACAAACTTTGAAGAGCTTGCTGATGTCATTTGGGAAGATTTTAGTCACGAATTCGAGACATTCCTTCAGTGGCACTTTGGTAAACAGCGAAACCTCAAAGCGTACAAGGATATCTTGGGGTCCGATAATGATATCCTGAATTTTGCGCACAAAGATTTCTTATATGTGCTAAGTAGTATGTTGGTGACCCAGGATCTCTCACTGTTCGTCTCAGAGAGAAATCTGCTTTATGGATCTTGGGTTACTTTGATACAGATATTTTCCTCTTGTAGGAGGTATATTTTAAATACTTTCTTCTATGTTTGTTTTTTTATTAACATTCCAAAGGAATTCCACCAACCATTTTTCTTTATTATAAGCGTGGATTTGTGAGTGTCCCTGAGATTATTTATTCCACATAACTTTCTCTCCATTTACGATTTCTTCTTCTAGTATTATTCTTTTTTTTCTCTCTGATACTTCCATTAAGTCACTTACTAATTTCGTCAGGTTACCATAATTTCTTATTTTTCAGGTATTCTGTCTGTTATAATTTCTCTGATTAATTCCTTTTTATGATAGTGAGCGAAACAAGGATGAATTATCTCCTGATTATACATTAGGTGGTTTATACACTATTTCATCCCCTTAAGTTCTTGCTAGGTAATGGAAACCTTTCCAATACAAAGATAATAATCATTCATTCAATGTGATGAACAAATAATAAGCTGATTACGCTTTGTAGACTAAGCAACTTTTACTTGAAACATTTTCTCGCAAATATACCGAGCGAGAAGTTGCAGTCTTTTTATTTAAACTAAAATTTAACCAAAATGATTATAAATGACACATTAGCAAATTAGGTACATACCCAAGGTACACAGTACTTTTTAAAATTTAATACGAACCCTGGTCGAACATAAGTAAATAAAAACTAAAAATGTCAAAATAAATACTTCTCCGACGTTTAAGTTCATAAAGATCCAGTGTAAAGCATGTTTATTTTACTTTAAATCCCTTGGGATTTTAAAACGCTTGAAATTTAAAGTGGAACTCAAATTGCTACTTTAGTCCCTGGAGTGCATAACAAAATATTAGAATTTTTCCGTTGTACAAAGTTTTTGAATTTATCTTTATTATCATTTAAAAGCCAAGCGAAAGTCCATTATCCTATTTTACAACAATTTTTTAAATTAAGTTTTTAATTCCATTTTCTTCTTGCATAGGTGCTTAAGCAGCATATATTCAGGTCATCATTCCATCTTGATACCTCCATCCGAAGTAGAAGTTAATCCAGCATTATGGTTAACGGCCGTAAGTCAGTACAAAGTTCGCGACACATTTTGCTCATACGGCGTGATGGAATTGTGCACGAAAGGATTAGGTTCATCCGTTAACCAATTGAAAACTCGCGGCGTATCTCTAGCTTGCGTTCGAACGTGCGTCGTGGTGGCCGAAGAGAGGCCCAGAATTAACCTAACTACCAGCTTTTCCAAACTATTCAGCGCTCTAGGACTCAGCCCTAGAGCTGTTTCAACATCGTTTGGATGCCGTGTCAACGTGGCAATATGTCTTCAAGGTGCTTCGAGCCCGGAACCTTCTACAGTTTACGTAGATTTGCGAGCTTTGAGAAACGATCGCGTAACTTTGGTTGAACGTGGAAGTCCGCACAGTCTGTGTTTGATAGAAAGCGGAAAATTATTGCCCGGAGTTAAAGTATTAATTGCTAATCCAGAATCTAAGGGTCAATGTGGTGATTCGCACTTGGGCGAGATATGGGTGCAAAGTGGACATTCGGCCAGCGGATATTTTACCATATACGGCGACGAAAGCGATTACGCCGATCATTTTAACGCCAGACTTGTCACCAACAACACCGGCGAAGTTTACGCCAGAACTGGGTACCTGGGATTTTTGCGTCGTACTGAAATCACATCGACGGGAACTCACAACGAGGAAACCAGGCTGGGTGGTTTGAGCGAGAGCGATACGGAATCGCTCGGATCCCAACAGCATCTTGCTGGTGGAGATGCCGCTGAGTTACAGGACGCCGTTTTCGTCGTTGGGGCTCTTGACGAGACGATTGTGTTGCGCGGGATGCGATATCACCCCATCGATATTGAAAACAGTGTTTTACGGTGTCACAAGAAAATTGCTGAATGGTACGGATATTTAACTGGATCATAAGTATTTTATTACTATGTATTTTGATTTTTACAGTGCCGTATTTACGTGGACTAATTTGTTGGTGGTCGTGGTCGAATTGGATGGAAACGAAAGCGAAGCTTTGGATTTGGTACCTTTAGTGACGAATACTGTATTGGAAGAGCATCATTTAATTGTAGGAGTAGTTGTAGTTGTTGACCCAGGAGTTGTGCCAATTAATTCTAGAGGCGAAAAACAACGTATGCACCTCAGAGATGGCTTTTTAGCTGACCAACTTGATCCTATTTATGTGGCTTACAATATGTAAATGTTTGTACCTATAGTTTAATATCAGTTGGTATCTGATGTTTTTATATTGTAAGCATATCTGCCATGAAATCGTGATTTACTACTGTAATTAATTTTAATTTTAAGTTAGGTCGACATTTTAAAATTAGTTTAGCGTTTTGTGACAATTCGACAGTGTTCAATTTTTGGCTCAACTTTTTAAATCTTGAAAGAAAAAAAACAAGAAGAAACTTTTACATTTTCACATGAATTTGTGTGAATGTAAATAATACATGGCCTATTAGGCGATAGTGGTTGTATAGTTTACGTTAATATGTTGTACAGACTGTTTGACTATTTCTAGTACATTTTGCTTTGATTCTGTGCAATAATCACTTTTTCAATTGTGATTTGATTTTTGGAAAAGGTACAATTTAAAAATTGGTACATTTTTTTTTGACACAATCAAACCGTGACATCTTTTATTTTATTCTAGAAAAATGTATGACTCTAGTCTGTTATTGCAATTCCATTGCTTTAAAAAAGAACTTAGTTATTAAAATGGCATGCATTTAAAAATTGTTTTTTGTGAAGTTTACGAACCGCCCATTTTCTTCTATATCGATTATCATTACCTTCTAGTTTACTCTTAGGACAATTGGTTTTTTTTATTCCATAGATATCTATTAACAGCTTCTACGCATAGTTACTGCCTTAGTTATTCTGCACAAACACTGTGGTAGCACAGTTCGTGACAATAGATTAATTTTATGTAAATACTAATATTTAAAAGTTAGTGCTAACTCTTGCACGGTTGTATTTAATATTATTCATTATTTAAAATTACCGTGATTTATATTTGTTAGTCCTGTAAAATTACGTAAATTGTGATTGAATTCACAATTGCAAATAAATGTACCTTTATACAATTATTTTTTATTTTATTTAGTTTTACACAGTAAGTTACACAACCGTAAAGTAACAGAAAGTGTACATCAGAACTGAGAATTATATCGAAAAAATAATGGAAAGAGCACAAAGATTGATCTATATACCCTCCACCTAAATCTTGAAGACCTGTATAGTTAAATACAGTTTGGTGGAAAAAAATATGGTCTGGAGTTGTTTTCAAGAAACATCTTATTGATGATCCAACAATAGAAGTCACGGGTTTTGATCAAAAAAGAAAAATTTGGTCAAAAGGAAATAGCATAAGAACAGTCCATGCATATCTTGTTTAAATAAAGTGGGATTTTTAATCCAAATTGTGACGGTGGAAACGAAACAGAGACCGTTACACATACTGTTGTTGATAACAAAGTTTAAAGGAGGGTTTATAAGCATTCATGATTTAACGGATATAGCTGTATTATGGCTTATTAATTTGAACGATATAAGTAATATTTTGTATTCTCTCTCCTGATTATCTGTCATTCAATTATTTTGTTTGTTGTTTGTTTATCTTACTACTTTTTTCGTCATTGTCGTGAGTGGCACTTGAACCGGTTCATTATACAGGGTCGCTATTATGTATGGGTACAGCTTAATATCTTGAGAACTATTTATTACAGTTCTTTGAAATTTGTTATGCCATTAGGAGCAACTAAATTGTATTTGTGAAGATTTTTTTCAGTTTTTTAGCGGCATTTGTTTCGCAGATAGAAGCTAACTCGATTTTTTTAAATAGCATGAGGGGTTAAAAGTTAAATTATTGAGAGAAGAGTATTTTTTTCTGAATTCAACGATGAATTACATGCCTATCTTTATTTCGGTTAAAAGGCAAAAAAAAAGAAAACTGTTAAAAAAAATAATAAAAAAATCAAGTTGGCTTTGGAAGTAAAAATTTTTGTAACATTAAACAAAAATTTTATTAATCAAAATATAAATTACAACAGAAATATTTAAGTATATTACATAAGGTGCTCAAATTGTGCCCCATTTACTTCCTGATAATAATCAAGGCGTTGAATAAAATTTTGTAAAGAACCAATCGAAGTATCTGCAGAAATATTAGCACTCTCGTGTCTTATTCTTGTTCTTAGCTGTTCCAGTAATGGTCGGTCGACATACACTCGATTATTGACATGACCCCAAAGGAAAAATCAAAGTTTGATCTAAATATGCACGCACTTGACGGCCAAAATGCGGTGGTGCGCCATCTTGTTGAAACCATATTGTTTCTGCTGGTAGATTCGAGTTCCGGTTGTTAGGAAATATTTCCCGAAGACGCGGAACAATATGTTGTTGCAGATATCTTTCAGACGTTGAATTGTCGTTCATAAAAAATGGACCTATTACATTCCGTCCGGTGATGCCACTCCAAACATTTATTTTTTGCGGATATTGGGTTGTGGCGGTTTACGTGTCCATTTAGGCAAAACGTTGACTCGCCGGAGAAAAGGATATGATTGATAAAGTTACCATCACCTTTCACTCTCTTCATGATGGTTTCGCAAAACTGTTCTGCGATCAAAATCATCATCAGATAGCTCCTGGAGTAGATGAATTTTGTACGGATGGTATCGTTCGCGTTTGAGTATCTTTTGAACAGAGCCTCTGCTAATGTTGTGAATTAAAGCCAATTGTTGAACTGAAGTTTTTGTATGCGCAACTACATCCAACATAACGCCCAGAGAGTTTGTTTTATTAGTCACAACTATAGGACGTCCAGGTTTTTCCCGGTCTTTAACGTTACCGGTTTCTTAAAATCTCTGTAATGTTCTTGAGACCGTGGTTCGGGAAATCGGTTCCCGTTGAGGATGAACTTGATTGAAAAAAGCCATTATACCTCGGAACAACTTCTTCTTCTATCGCCATATTCAACCATCATTAGAATTTCGATACGTTCGGTTTGGGTTAAATGCACCATCATGAATTGAAAGTAATTATTGCACACAAGTTCAAGTTTTTACTAATCTGTCACTGATAAAATTACATTTATCCAAAAACATTAAGCAACGTTTTTCTTTTTTTCTTTTGTTGCCTTTTAACCGAAATATGCATGTAATTGTAATACATCTTTGAATTTAGAAAAAAATACTCTTTTCAAAAATGTAAGTTTTAACCCTTCGTGCTATTTAAAAAATTCAAGTTAGCCCTGTATCTCCAAAACAAATACCGCTAAAAATTGAAAAAATCTTCACAAATCTAATTTAATTGCTCCTAACAGCATATCAAATTTCAAAGAGCTGTGATAAATAGTTCTCAAAATATTAAGCTGTACCCATACATAATAGTGACCCTGTATGTTGTCATGCAATGGCTGGGCTGTTATATGTTATGGTCGGCATGTTTAGGTTTCAGTGGTTTTCCTAAACATAGAAGAAATTTTTTTGCCAAGACGAACTAATCCACAATTGAACACGGTTTCGTCACCACACTATACAGGTTGATACTGATCTTCTGGGGCACCATGCTAAAACTTACATCACAATACAATAATGAAAAATAATGTACCATACGAATAAATAATAATCTATAGAATTGTTGCACAGTAGGAAATGACATGAATTTGCTTATTTATGTAGATAGCGAAACTTTCCGTTCATAGCTTATCATACCAAGTATCGTGTCAAAATTGAATGAATGATAGATTAATACGTTTCACGACTTCGGGAAAAGAAAAAGTCTCTGTGGATATCTTTTATATATCTTAGGTAGCAAAATTATATCTAGGTACTCCATATCGATACGACAAAGAATTTTGGATATTCGAATATAACCACAATCCTCTGGTAGGTCTCTGTTAGAACTATGGAATACCATATACGGGCGCGGATCCCAAACATCGAAATTTGTTAATACTGAGAGAGACTCCTCCCCAATATCGCCTCCTTCTTCGCCATCTACTTAATGAAGAAATTTCATACGTACTAAATAAAAAATGTATTGATGTATCAAAAAAAAAACAAAGTACTAAGTAAGTTTAAGTAGATAGAGGTGATAATGGGTATTAGATCGGCCTTAGTAGTTAGACATTGATTTATTTTTCAATATTTCCCTTATCAGTTATAAGCTTCATCAGGAAAATAAAATTATTTAAGCCATAATACATGTAGGCAATTTTTATATTCTTGGAAGGAACTTATAATTAGAAATTGTATTGAGCAACGTGTACCGACATTTTTATTTGCAATTGCTGCACGTTGTCGCACCACCTGGCATTATAAAAACATGTATATACAAAGTATGTCATAAATTGAATGAATACAGAGTGTGACATAAATTACATACATAACAATTCTCCACGCCTATTTGAAAAACAATAAACATTTTAAAAATTTACATTTACTAAAATTTTATGTTGGTGAGTATCGACGCCGTGGCTTCCTGTCCCTTGCGGATCGTCTGGGTTGAAATTTGTCGGCTGCTAGAATAGAAGCTCCGACTTCGTCACCTTGTCGATAAGTAGGAAGTTGAATTGAACTTGTAGTCTTGGGTTCATCTGTTTGCGGTTGGGTTGTATCTAAGTTTCTAGGTTCTTCTAGAAATCGGACTGTTTGAGACTCCCGAGTTATACTTGAAGCGATAGGCCCATAGTATTTTATTCGTCTTCCCTCTTCAGGTACTTGAATACTCTGAGTAGATTGGTTTTTTAATTTTCCACAAGATATAAGCTGATTAACATGTCGCTTGTGGCGTATACCTTGGTGTTCGACTTCATAATGAAGATTTCCAAATTTTGTTACGATGGTACCATACTGCCATGGATATGAATTGTTGTATATACGAAACATAACTGGATCTCCCACAGCAAACGAACGAAGATTTTTGACATCATTTTTTGGTAGTGTTTTAAGTTTTAAGTCTGGACGAATGGTGTCAATTCGAGATTGTATGGTTCTTCCAAGAAACAGAAGTGAAGGTGGCTGTCCGGTAGTTTGATGAGGAGCTCTATGATATTGTTGAAGAAAGAGATTTATACATTCTCGAATGTTACTGGATGTAGCTTTCATGCTGTACAGAGCTCTTTTATAGTTTGAACGTAACGCTCTGCTTGTCCGTTCGTAGAAGGATGGTACGGAGCTATGCGTTTGTGAAATCTCACACCTTGTACTTTTAAAAACTCCTTAAAAGTATTTGAAGTAAAAGAAGTTCCGTTGTCCGATACGACAGTGTCTGGTACGCCATATAGAGAAAATAAATCATGAAGTAACTTGCACGTTTCTTCACTAGTCATTGATGAGGTAATGGAAACTTGCATCCATTTAGAATAAGCATCGACAATAATAAGTAAGTATTTTCCACAAATCGGACCAGCGTAATCAATGTGGATACGACTCCATGGTTTGTCAGGATATTCCCAATGATGAGAGTTATTTTTAGATGGCATTTTAGAATTCCTAAGACAAGCTTCGCAATTTTTAGCTAACTGTTCAATATCACGATCGATATTGGGCCAGTAGATAACAGATCGGGCTAGACCTTTCATTTTAACGATACCGATGTGCGCCATATGTAACTCTTGGAGTAATTTGTTTTGTAGTTTGGAAGGTATAACGACTCTATGCCCAAGCATTAAGCAATCGCATGATTGGGAATAATCCAGCTCTCTTCCTGTATACCCTAGAGTTGATAAATTTTTTCCCTTCCTGGATAGCAATTAACAATGGTGACAATTCTGGTCTTTACCAGTTTCAGAAGCAATTTCGTCTGAAGTTACAGGCAATTGACGGATTTGTTTCTGAACAAAACAATCAAAATCGTCAAGTTGTATTTGATTTTCTGAATTTGGGATTCTCGATAAGTAGTCTGCATTGATATTCTCTTTTGAACTTTTATGTCTGATTTCGTAATTAAAATTAGATAAATAACTAGCATAGTTTGCACAACGGGATAAAGTGAATTTAGGCAAAAGAGCATTTGGGGCGAATATGTGAGACACAGGTTTATTGTCAGTGAAAATAGTAAACTTCCGACCGTATACGTATTGGAAAAACTTTTCACCCCCAAAGAATACTTAAAGCTTCTTTATCTATTTGAGGATAAGCCTTTTCTGTTGAAGTAAGGGATTTGCTAGCATAAGCTATTGGTCTTTCTTTTCCATCAGGCATTATGTGCGAAAGGACTGCACCTAAAGCGACTGGACTTGCGTCTACAGCTAAAATTAATGGCAATTGAGGATTGTATGGAATTAACACGTTGTTTGAAGTCAATTCGATTTTAATTGTTCAAACAACTCAATTCTTTCGTTAGTCCATTTGAAACTGTTTGGTTTCAGCATTTCCCTTAATGGGAATGTAACAGTAGATAAATTCGGAATGAAGGAATGATAGTATGTAACTTTCCCAAGAAAGGTGCGCAATTCATCAGGATTTTTAGGTTTAGAAGCATTAATAATTGCATTTACATGTTTGTCTAGTTTATGTAGACCTGACCCGTCAATTTTGTAGCCAAGGAATTCTACGCTATCTAACAAGAATTTACACTTGGAACGTTTTAGTTTCAAACCAGATTTGAGAAGTTTCTCAAAAACACCTTCAAGTACAGTTAGTAGATTTTTAGAAGAATCAGCAAAGACTAAAATATCGTCAAAGAAGTTAACAGAGCCTTGTACTCCATGAAGTATTTGTTCAAGACGACGTTGCCATATAGCAGGGATACTAGCAACTCCGTACTGCGCTCTTGTAGGTCTGATAAGTCCATGACTAGGCGTGTTTAGTGTCATAAGTTCGCAAGAATTTTCATTACAAGGTAAACTCATAAAGGCATCAGTAACGTCTAATCTACAGAAGACTTTTGCATTATGTAATTTATTGAAAATATCTTCTATTTTAGGAATGGGGTGTTCATCGATAATCAATTGGGGATTCAAAGTTGATTTGTAATCACCTGTAATTCTTAATTTATCACCTTTGATGACTGTATGAGTTGGAGAAGCCCATTCGAATGAGTAACTTTAGAATAAAATCCATATTGTATTTTTTTATCAATTTCTTGAGCATATAGATCTCGGAGGGAATAAGGAATAGGACGTGCTCTTGCAAAAACTGGTTTAGCGTCTGCTTTAAGATGCAATTGAACCGGAGGTCCTTCCAGTGTACCTGCTACGTCACTAAATAAACTATCATATCTCGTCATGAGATTATTTAATTGAACTGAAATATTATTTTCAATCGCGAAAATTTGTACTTTTTCTTCCAGTTTATTAATGGAAAAGAAATCTTGGAAAGAAAGAAGATCTGAAAAGTGAATGATACATTCACGGCCATATATGTTATCAGCCGGGAAATCTACAACATAGAGATTAAGTAGCTTGGTTCGAGCTTTGTAAGTTACATCGACCTGAAGATACCCTAAGCATTTAAAACTGTTTTTCGTGTAACTAGAAAATTTACGAGTAGTCGGAAGAAGTTTTGCATTAGGAATTATTTTATTTAGGACATCAATACTAATAATAGAACATGCACCTCCTGTATCTAATTCCATAGAAATTGGTTTATTATTGAGAAGAATATGGATAAGTGCTCTTGGAGTACACCCAATTATAGAATTAATTGAAATTTGGAGAAATTCTGCGTTTGATTCAGTGGGCTCAATTTCATTTATACTAGGTTGTAATTTGTTTTCAGATTCAACGCTTTTACAAGCTTTAGCAATGTGCCCTGTACGTTTGCATAGATGACAAATTGCATATCGAAACTTGCAATATCGACGCCAATGAGTACCACCACAAGAATCGCATGTTCCAGGAATAGAATTTTTACTAGGATTAGAATTTGTGCTTTGCATGCTAGAAGATGGGTATTTACAGCGTGAGCGTGATTTTGTCTTAAATTCATTTGTTTCTTAATTTTGGTCTACTCTCATGCGAAAACTTATATTGCATTTCTGTACTTACAGAATTGGGTTTCATTGAGCTTGCAGCTTCCCTTGTAGCTTCCATTTCTAATGCTATTTTGATAACATCTCCAAACTTGTCTGGTTTACTGGCTAACTATTTCATCACGAATATCGTCTCTTTGCACTCCATGGATAAATTGTATAACTAAGGAATAATCTAGGAATGTATCAAACTTGCAGTATCGTGCTCCAGCTTTCAATCGGGATACGAAATCGATAATAGATTCATCTGGCTTCTGAAATATTTTACGAAAATTAATAGCCTCACTGTATTTATTCTTGGATTTCACAAGATGCTCCACAAGTTTTGATTTAATCACTTCAAGTTCAACTCGTCAACTGGAATTGGATATGATAAGTTGTTTAAGGTAGAATTTAGTTCAGCACCCATGTGGACACGTAAATGAGAAGCCCATTTACTTTCTGGAATGTTACACAGCTGCAATTGTAATTCAAATCGATCGAAGTAATCTTCAATAGATTCGCTTGAACTCGTCTTAAATGCATCGAAATAAAATCTTGAATTAACCTGGGGTGGAATGTGTGTGACTTGTTCAACATGGATATTTGCCAGTCTGGAAACTAATTCCGTTAATTGGTTTAATTTTTCTCCCAATTCCTCGCACGTGGTCATGATTGTTATTGATTAAATAACTGTTCGTAATTCTCGTCGCCAATTTTATATTCTTGGAAGGAACTTATAATTAGAAATTGTATTGAGCAACGTGTACCGACATTTTTTATTTGCAATTGCTGCACGTTGTCGCACCACCTGGCATTATAAAAACATGTATATACAAAATATGTCATAAATTGAATGAATACAGAGTGTGACATAAATTACATACATAACAGCAATACTGATTGTAAATTACCAAAAGGCGTAATTAAAAACAAAATTAACTGGAGAAAATTATTGTTGACCGCTAGGTATTACGATTTAAGTTACAACTGAGTAAGTACTAAGTAAGTATTAAATACCATACATAATATTGTAGTCAGTTGTTACAAGTTCAGTTTTAAAACGTTTGAAGATCATCATCCAGCTCGTGGTTTTCTGCTGCAGTAGCGGAAAGTATAGAATTACTAAACATTATTAGAAATGCGATCGACAAAGGTTGTATAATTAATGAGAAAACAAATATTACCTTTCTTACACAGTGTCTTTCATTTAACAACCAATTTTCTAGTAACCATTTAGTTTCAGTCTCGGAGCTTTCCCGTACTACACCTAAAAACACACAAATACAGAAGTGGTCATAAATACAGGGTGTTAAAAAAAGAATGTAAAATATTTCAGTAGGTAATAGTATGTACCAAAATAAGCAGAAAAGTCTTAATAAACATGGGTCCGCAAAGTAACGGTTGCGGAGATATGGACCACTATTCGTTTTTCAAACATTTTATTTTATACGAATAAACCGACAAAGGAAGCTTTCAAGAAACAAAAAACAAAGTTACAGAAGATGTTCAAAATGTCCTCCGTCCATTTCCAAGCAGGCACGACATCTTCGTCTCGACGATATTCGAACTCTTTTGAAAACACCCTCCTTGGTTTGGATTTCTTGACACTTTTGATTAATCCGTAGCTGCAGCTCTTCCAGGCTATTTACAGGAGTACCATACACTAATGTCTTCAAATATCCCCAAACAAAGAAATCTAGAGGGTTCAGATCAGGCGATCTTGGAGCCCATAAACAAGTCCCACCCATCTAAATAACAAAAGGTGCTAAAAAACATAAAACATTCCATATCTCCACAACCGTTACCTTGCGGACCCATGTTTATTAAGACTTTTCTGCTTATTTTGGTTCATACTATTATCTTCTGAAATATTTTACACTCTTTTTTTAACATCCTGTATTTAAAACAACTTTTGAAATTGTTACCTAGGATACATTCAACCAAATTGACAAAGGCATTGAATATGCTTTTTTTCCACGACCACTATGAAAACTTTACATTTCGTAGTCATAAACAACTAGAGAAAATTATCTAAACGTCTGCAGAAAATCATTTCGTTACTAGTAACGGTATATATACTCCAATTGACTGAACGTAGTTACAAAAGCTGATTGGTTGCTCGTTTTGATTTGAAACTGATATTTATTTATCTAACCTGAAAATCTGTCAAAACGACGTCTACACTTCAAATAAAAAAGTAAACTTGATAATTATTGTTCACTGTAAACAATAAAAAAAATTTTGGTAGTCATGAAAACAGCTATATTTTTTGTCAAACTGACATTTTGATCTTAAATTAAATTTTGATAAAACTCAGATACTACATACTGGTCGTGGAAAAAGTATAGTGTATTACTCGTGATTATCAGCGCTCGGGCTACCACCCTCGCGCAGCTAACACTCGCATGAAAACTGATTTTCTTCTCGTGTAATACAATATACTATTTCCTCTGAAGAGGAAGGCAAAGTCGTCTTTAATCAATGTACGTATAATTCTCCCAATGGCATATGATGTATTTTCCATCTTGTTCATCCAAATCTAACGATAGGAATACACACAGGTGAAAGTTCGAAACCGCGATGGCGATTGAAGTTGTTCGGATGGTTGGTGATTTCTATACTCTCTCTAATTTTTGTATTGAAAAAGAAAGAAGATTTGGTAATCAAAGCGGAACTATGAAAATCTATCTTGTGATCAGTATCGAAATGATGCTCCAGCCACGGCAGGCTTGGAACCGTGTTTCAACCTTTTAACCTAACAAAACTGTCATGTTTCGAATAACGTGTACTAATAGAACTACTAGTTTTACCTATGTATACTAAACCACATGAACAAGGAATAAAATATACACCTTGAGAAGAAAGAGTAGGAAACTTATCCTTAGGGGAAGGTAAAACTTGTGAGATATTGTTAGATGTAAACATAGGTTTAATGCTGTTTTCTCGAAGAAGCTTGCTTATTCGATTAGTAGCCTTGTGAATGTAAGGGGGGAAAGCTGGAGTTGTTTCTGAAGTAGTAAAAGAAATCTCTTTTAAACCTTGGGGGCGAGGATGAGAGTGACGTTTAATGACTTTTTGGATAACTTGTTTGGCAACTACGGTAACCTTTTCGACACGGTCCAATCCCAGAAGACGTTCATGTTCCAGATCTCTTTTGACTTGACTAGAATGAAGAGCAATCTCAAAGGAATTAAGGCTATCAGTTGATTATAACTGGTCTTAAAATTAATCGCAAGATCTCTCACTGCTTCATTGAAACGATCATTTGCAACAATTGATGACAATAACAAAAATGATGTATAAGTTTGTTGCTCGCCACTGATTGAAGACTCTGGGCATAATGTCCGTTTGAGTAGACCTGCGAATAAATGTAGTTTTAATCTCATAAAATGCTGTGAACATTAATCTTACTTGTTTTTGTGTGTAATAATTTAGTCCAAAGTCATCAGTGATTAACTTGGGCTAATAGTTGTCGATTTGAGACGCTGTTGGAGGACATGAACGTGGCTGACATTAGCTTCCTTGTTTCTCTTGCCTGTGCTATTATGGTGCAGGTAGATGATTTGTCACTGGAACTTCGCTCTTCCTTCCTTCAACAAACGAATTTTTTCTTAGACAACATTTTTGTACAAAACCGCAAAGCCCCATTTAGAGAAAACACTTAACAATGGTGTTTCAAATAAAGATGCCGACTTCACTGGTACTACATATGGTATTGGTATTAATGTGAGTACTAGAACTAAATCAAGCACTATATCGATCATTACGTGTTGAACAATCACAAAATTCCTTTAATAATGATAAAAGAGAGCGACGCTATTAAACAGAAAAACTATGATATAGCTGTTGACGCAGCTATAAGAGTACCCAAAAGAATTCGACGTTTCAATTGCCTCCGACAATCACCACCTTAATTTGCTGTTAAAGTGTCCGTTGATCAGATTACACACTCATAGGAGAGAAAGATAGAAAGATAAACTCGAGCGATTAATAAAATGTTCATGAAATCTTTATGAGGTTGCGTTTTCAGAGATGTAGTATTGGTATTTGATTATAAAGTTACTGTAGTAGGTATTATATAGAAAAATGGTGATAAAGTAAAGTTTACCTTTTTTATTAATTGGGTTTTTTCACGATCCCAACCTGAAACCCCACATAAGAAATAATTGAAATGTAATTTTTTCGCACCATCACACTTGATTTTTACCGGTTGCTGATGATAACTTGTCCACTTTAAGAAATAAATCTTTGAATCAATTGATGCTTTTCTCGATTATTTCTTTTTGTCAACTTTAACATAAAATGCTCATTTCGACAATATTTACGTTTCCATATAGTTACCTTAATGATAACCTTCTATAACATTCTACTAATCGCCGGAGTGTGATAACAATTGTGATTTGAACTCAATATTTGCAACTTTAAAACGTAATGAAAGAAAATATCAAAACCATTTGGTTGTTTTTAAACCAAATGGTTTTGATATTTTTTTTTCTTTATAGAAGGTCATTAACTGCTATTAAAAAATTTAAAAAAAAACAAAAGTACTGCTGGAGTCGACTTAATCCCCACTTTTTTAATTTAAGACTGTTTGCCTATCTTTATAAAACCATTACATTTCTTGTTTAACTTAATACTAAAAACTAGTAAATTCCCTACTATCTGGAAACATGCACGTATTTCTCCTATACTTAAAAGTGGGGACCCCACATTTATCAACAATTATCGGCCAATATCTATACTCTGCAATTTTAGTAAGGTATTCGAAATGATTATATGGATGGTTTTGTATCACAAAGATCAACAACAACTAACTTAACCTGTATCAAACAGTATATTTCTGAAACTTTAGATAAGAAAGGGCAGGTTGATGTAATTTACACAGATATATCTAAAGCGTTTGACCAGATTAATTTTCATTTATTGTTAGATAAACTAGAAAGTATTGGATTTTCTGATTCTTTACTCCGGTTATTCGAGAGTTACGTGTTGAGCATAAAGGTGCTGTATCAACTTCATTTATTTTTACTTCAGGAGTTCCACAGGGATCAAACTTAGGACCTCTACTTTTTTTAATCTTTATTAATGATCTTCCAATAGCCTTAAAATGTCACAAATTATTGTTTGCTGACGATTTAAAGATTTTTAGCCAGATAAATGACATTAATGACTACTTGCAACTGCAAAGTTATTTAGAAGTAATAAGTACTTAGTGCATCAATAATGGATTACATCTGAATGTAAGTAAATGTTCCGTTCTAATCTACACAAGAACACATAATCCGCGGCTTTATAACTATTCTATGGATAACCTGACTTTAAAGTGTGTGTACAGTATTAAAGACCTTGGGATTAATTTTGACAACAAATTACTATTTATAGATCACCTAAACCATATCTTGTTAAAAGCTAACAGAACCTTTGGCTTTATTCATAGAAATTGTAAAGAGTTTACAAACATTCACTGCGTGAAAGTGTTGTTTTATGCGTTTGTTTTGCTGATAGTGGAATACGGATCACTAATTTGGTATCCTATTTATAAAACTCATATCAATAGTCTAGAATCATTGCAAAAAAGATTCCTAAAATATCTTGTTTATATTTCTTCAGGATCATATCCAAAGCACGATTTTCAATACTCTGCGGCTCTCTCTCATTTCAACATGACTTCTTACTTATTTTTCTAGTTTGGGTACAAGCCGTTTGAAATAAATGTCTATTATTATTATTATTATTATTATTATTTAATATGTCCCTGTCGGTACATCTTACACGTTAAATGAAAGACATTCATTCGTTGACGGTGCATAAAATACACTTCATTAAGATGTGGAGAGTTCTGAAGACAACATTAGAAAAAACGGAGCCCGTTATTGCAAAACCCCATCATCATCCATCAGACGCAGAAGGTGTTAAGGTATGTCTACAACGAATGAAAACAACGGCGAAAAACAACGCAGTCAATCCTTCCGAAATTTATGCTACTGAAGTTTCAACTCTTAATTACGCAACTAAGGCACGAATGCCATTAGAATTTGCGGAATTAAAGCCAAAGAATCATTCAAAAGATCCAGATGTACTACAAGACCTCACTATTGAAGGTAATGCTTTAATTGCTCATTAAGATTTGAAAATTTCTGCAATAAATGGTGAAAAATGTTTTCCATATATTTTTCTATACTTTAAGCTTCCTTAGTGAAATAATAATAATATTTGAGTTGCTTTTCTTCAGGAGAATGGTGTACCACGGGAGACCCTAACTACGCATGCTTCCTTCTTCATAACAGTCGTCCAGATTAAAAGGAACGGGAACTCAAACATTATTATTATACTAGACAAAGCCAGCATGCTACGCATGCGTTAAGTCACAAAATAAATTAGCTTCTAAAGAGCAGACAGTCATGAACAATAATTAGCACTTACATTAACATTCATCAGTTGAGTAATCAATATGAATGCAGAGTATGTACTCCATGTGAATTCGTACAAATGAGTCGAGAGTATTCGGGTGTGCGCTCGCAACGAATCGAGAGTAGGTGAGGACGCACAAACGACATAACATATTAATATAGAAGATATGGATGTAGTCCGAATAGAAATTATTTATTGAAAAAATATTTAGAAGCGGATTTATTGGCTCGACCGCTTTAACGTAATACAACAAAGTTTATTTAGGTGAAATTGACTGTTTGGTTCGCATAACGCTCGCAGTTACGCGTGTGTGAGTCATCAAGTTCGTGCATACGAAGATTTTTTGGGTGAAATTGAATCCTCTACAGTTAAACCATTCGAAAATTTGCAAAATTACGAATATTTTGATTTTTATTCGTGTTTTTACGTAATATGGTTTCGGAGTTATAAAAATTACAGTATTCGTATAACAATGTAAAATTCCTTAAAAAAATTTTTAAAAATGATAAATTTTTTTAAACATTATGTGATAGGGTCATAAAAGGAACGTTTTTTTTAAATAAATTTTTTTTATCTGTTATAATTTAGAAATTATGGCCGTTTTAGTTTTCGAATGAAATTTTGTCGGAAACGTTTTTCGCTTATAACTTTTGAAAACACGCGAGGTCTAACAAAACTGAAACGGTCAAAAAATTTTATTTCTTTATCCGCGTATGATGCTTTTTGAATTTTGAAAATCGGTCGGTAAATAAGCGAGTTGTGGTCAACTTACGGCTCAATTTGTTTGAAATTTTTTTGACTATTTTTAACATTTTTTTAACCTCGAAGATGTCCTCGTACAACAAAAATCTAAATCGAAAAATAAAGACACATCTTTCGTTAACTCGAAACTTTTTCGAAACGAAAATATCTTAAGTCGTTCTAATGTGAGACGAATTTGAAAAAGGTTGATTTTCGTATAGATTTGAAAATGAATCGAGAGTAGGTGTGAGTTCACACTAACGACATAATATATAAATATAAGATTATAGGAAGGTTAAAGTATAGAAAATATATGCAAAACATTTTTCGCCATTTATTGCAGAAATTTTCAAATCTTAATGAGTAATAAAATCATTTTACCATCAATAGTGGGGTAAAATCTGAATGGTAAAATTTTTGTTTTGCTAGTTTTATGTGTAGTTAAATGAAAAGTTGCGTTAGTGGCTTATATGAATTAATTGCACGCACATACTAATAAGCAAGGGTTTATAAGGTTGACGGTAATAATAAAAATAAAATGTTTAACATTGGAGCGTTGATTGAAGTAAATCAACGATTGTAGACTATGTTGTATAAAATTGTTAACAAGAGTTTCTTTGTTTCAATAAATGGGACCACTAATTCAACTTTCAAATGTTAGGGGAACCTATTCTAAAAATAGATTTTATACCGCACGTATACCAGAAGTTGACGAAATTTAAAGGTGTTAAATTTTTTATGTAAAGTAATGTTTAAAGTTTACGAATAAAATAAATACATCCCTTGAAAACTATGAATTAAAATTATTACAAAATTGACAACGAAAATATTTTGAAATTATTTTCGTACCTAATGATTAGAAATTGGTTTGGTAAATAAAACGAGAAATGCTTAAATTAAAAAGCAACTATGCGTTTAAAGGGTACAATGATATAATCATACGTTTCGTCACTGATTACATAATTAGCTTTTTAATAAATCGACATTATGCCCAAACTTATACTTGCAGACGGAAAGCCTCAGAACAATGTTTTGCTCTATTAACTGTAATTTGTAGAAAAAATGAGAAAACGTGGTGTTAACATTTTCTATTTGAAAACTGTCGCAAACAAATTCTATATTTTAAAACAGCATTAACATGTACTAACTACTTATTACCTCAAATTCAAATACTTACACTATATTTTTTTATTGAATTCTTTGACCTTTGGTAGTTCAGTATCCCAACTAGTATTTATTTTGTTACTCTGTTGAAGTAGGTATTATTTTCGGAATAATTGTGAACGGGTGAGAAAAACCAATTGGATCAATCAAACATGCGATAAAATCTCTCATATTCCAACGTATCACTTCTTTTTCTAAGATAATCCGAAAACAACTTTTTCTACAACCGATGTTCCGATTTCCCAAAATTTTAAGTTCATTTTTGCATTGGTCCACAATTTAACTGATTTTTCTTGAAATATGAACGTTTCTTCAATTCTTTAAAATATAGCTGGGTTGTGTTTGGCTTGGTGATTTAACTCTAAGCACCACCCAACAGTGACGATAATCTTGAACTTTTTGTACGTGTGGGTCTTTATACCATAAAGAAACGCAAGGATTCTCGGTCAGCATCAACTACTTCAACGGAAGAGTTTCGAGCGAAAAAGATGATGTCGCAGCGTTACATAAAAGCTTTGCAGGTATAAAGCAACATTTTCCCTGACGCAAGAAGATGCTACGGCAAAAAATGTCAGAGTGCTGAATTATGATTATGTAAATATCTTACTCCCACATACAGCTTTTTGATCTTAGATCGGGATTCTTTTATTATTTGGTCCATAAATAAACCGCATTTTCAAATAAAATAAATAAAATCAAACTTTTAGTATTTATATATTTACATTTACTTACTAGTAACAGATATAAATTACTAATTTTTATATTCCAGGAAAACAATCTTTACATAGCATATCTAGAAAGTCAGTTACAATGGTCTTATCAGTTGTAGTAGGATCACTCCCATTTTTCAGGTCTACCTCGTTCTCGTCTACATTTGTATGTTTTAAATCTTCTACAACTGTCAAATACGAAGAAACGCTAGTCTTTCCCAAAGAATTTGCAGCAATACAGGTGTACCATCCTTCGTCAACATATGTCACGTTATTTAACTCCAGGAGCTTGGGATTTTGCGAATCAATGATAGTCTACAAAGTGAGTGGTAGTATAAATACTGCTTATACAAATAGTTACTAACAGTGACCTGTAAATAGCAACACTAAATATGTACGGAAATTAGTGACCAAATTTAGCAGTAACGTTAATTTATTTAAAGATAAGTAGTAATTGTATATCTGGTGCTACTTGCATTGTTTATTCAGATTATTACAAGGTTATTTCTCTAGTGTCTCTACTGAGAGCAGAATTCGGCCCAAGCCAATCGATATTTGCCCGAAGTGTCAGGTGGGCAGTCCGCCGCTAAATGTGTTATTGATTTCGTACAGGAAAATTACAAACCAATTCATTAAATATACGAAATTTGTGCAAGCTAATTACCCTAAGAATTTCAGTACTAAATTAACTCAGTAAGTTCGTCTTGTTTACCGCCAAATCACGATTTGCAACTGCAATTATACCGGCCATTTACGGATCACCACAGACAGCAACATTTAGGCAACTGACCATGGCAATAACAACGTCTGTGTTTAGCCGAACCCGGAAGTACTAATACAAAGTTGCCGTCATTAGGTAGAACATTTTCAGCAGCTTGAAGGATCAGCTTTTGATCAGGATAATTCGCAAAATAACTGATATCATGGTCCTACATATCTGTCTATCACTCCGGAGTATGCGATAAATAGAGGAAATTGAACACATTCTGAATAAAAAATGTGTGCATTTTTGTTATTTATATTTTTAATAATTTTTTTCAATAGTTCATTGTTTCTACGAAGTTTGGTCTAATTCCTTTAGCGTTGCAATTTCTCCATCACTGACTAGGAAAATAACACACAATAGACCACAAAGTAAATACAGAATAGTTTGTTCTTTGACACGTTTTAAATACAATTTGTGTGTCTGAGTCTGTAAATGTCTAGTAGGCTAAGTAGTCCATGGTGAAGACATACTCTGTACGTCTAATCGAAAATTGCAATTAATCTTTTATAACAAAAATTAACCGCATTTTCCGATCAAGGTAAAATAGACAATAGAAAAACAACTAAAGAAATACCTTTATGTTGCTAGGAGAATCGTTTTTAACATAAGTCCCAGCTACCCAGTAGATGACAGCTTGCATATCACTTAGGAATCTGCAACTAAATGTGACATTGCTACCATAGGTAACTGTTTGATTTTGCTGATAATCTATTAAAATAGGTCTGACATGGTACCGTTCTAAAACAAAAATAAAAAGAGATTTTAAAATCAATTTATAGTATAAAAAATAGTTAACACTAAATGATTTGGTCCAATCGTTTTAGTTTTCTGTACTAAAGAAATCATTTTATTGCTTTAGTTTAACGCCTTAAAATAATATCAAATCGAGAACGAGATTGCGTTTGTGTTAATAAATAGTCAAGACCAAAAATCAACAACTCGGTTATTTGTGAATATCTCGCATCCTATGACTCGGAGACAAATTGAGGTGGTTATAAGTTTGAAGACAACAAAATTTTTCTTAACAAAAATTCTTAGTATGAGTAGTATCTGCTGCCGCACTACCTTTTCCGTATTTTCATGAATACCTCACTTCTTATGGCTCGGAAAGAAATTGAAGCCATTGTCAAAAAAACACTCTTGAAGTATCTTTGAATATATATCGCTTTCTATATTTCGGAGACACATTAAGGATTAGGATCTAAAGTCAAGATTACGGCATACCACACCAGAAGCAATCAATGCACTCTTTACGAATTGTTATAGGAGATGTAATACGAAGAATCTTTACAGAACATGTAGTGACCGTTTCCGCACTACCTTGGAGGTACGATACAAGATATATTCAAGGTTGTTTTTATATGGTTTCTCTAGCAAAATTTATATCTCCTTACGTCGTCGTCAATATCCTCCATTTTCACATATACTCTTTGTTTGTTTTAAATATATTTATCACACTGATAAAAGAAAGGAGGTAAAAAAAATTTTTATTTTCGAATGTAGCAGGAATAAAAAATAATGGGAACGATTTTTTGAAATACATAGAATAATTTAAGATAGGGCAAGATAATGCAAGGACAAGAGACAAGGGAGGATGCTGGTAAAGGGAATAGAGAGAAAAACAGTGTCAATGGATAAACAGATAAATGAACAAGGAAGAAAACTAATAGAACAATGCGAGTAAAGAGGATGGACAATCTTAAATCGAAACATAGAGGAGGGAGGTCTAGGAGAATACACATACTTCAGTGAAAGGGGAGAATTGTTAATAGATTATGCGATAGTTAACGGATGAAGTTTAGAGATGCTAGAAAACTAAGAATAAGAGAAAATTGGGAATCCGACCAACAACTGTTAGAAGTAATATTATATATATACAGGGTATCCCAACGAAAACTTGACCCCCCCCCCCTATAACGTGAAAACTAAAAAATATTTCAAAATTCGCCGAGACACGTTAATTTTTGTTCTTAAGGGGAGCCTTTTTGACAGTCAAGCCAACTCGATAGGTTCATCCCTCTAATGCCTAGTAACCCCAACTTTAAAATTTCAAACGAGACTACCCCACTTGTGGCATATCATTTTAAAGCCCTTTTCATTGCAAATACAATGACACTTCGTTTTTAGAAATCGGTTGAGATTTGACTGAATTATTGATACAAACCAACTTACGCGTAGTAATTTCTACGGGAATACTCGCATCTCATAAGTTTTTTATCGACTATACATGACCACACTTTATAGTTTTCACATTATAGAGGGGTCAAGTTTTGTTGGGATACCCTGTATATATATATATATATATATATATACAGGGTGTCTCAGATAAGGGTGGCAATATTTCAAGGGTACTTAGAGAAACTCCAGATTAGAGATTTGAGATAATAAATCTATGTCCGGAAATGCGTTGCTTCCGATATACAGGGCCTTGAAAAAATTCAAAATTAATATGTTTTGTCTGTATTTTGAAAACGCGTTGATCGATTTTCTTAAAATTTCCAGAGTATGTCAATCAAAGTATTGGTCATATTTATGTGCCAATCCGACTCTTCTAAAAATTTCCAGGACCAGACTTTCGGTTTTTCTCACTTAGTTTTAAGAGAAAAATGTAGCACGCCACTGGTTTTTCCAAATATTGGAATCATTTTTCACATTCCCAATCAATTTGGAAAAGAAACGCTCTCTTGTTTTTTCTTCTCCGACGCGTCGTTTCCGCGAAAAAAATAAAATCCATTTGGATGTCTTTCAAAGAGCTCATTATCGAAAAACTTCATGTGACAATAAAAACGTAGTGAACAATGAATATTGTCATGGCGACAACGAAAACAAAATTAATACCGCAACTGGCAAGAGGTTTGAGTATCGTTGTCTTCACCTGAACTTCAAAAACACTTGACTACCATATTAATTTTTGAATTTTTCAAGGCCCTGTATATCGGAAGCAACGCATTTCCGGACATAGATTTATTATCTCAAATCTCTAATCTGGAGTTTCTCTATGTACCCTTGAAATATTGCCACCCTTATCTGAGACACCCTGTATATATATTATCAAATACATCCTCATACCTTTCGGTGTCGGATACTACATTCTAACTACTGTACAATATAAAAAAAATTAAACAATTCTTTGGTTCCTATGGTTACATTAAATTAAATTAAATCTTACACTTATTTAAGTATAAACAGAACTTATTATGAACTTCTCTGTGATTAATCTGTCCTTGTTCACGTTTTGCACTCCCTCACAAACTTAGACCACTTTTTTCTATCTTTTGCTAGGGTCTGCTTCTTTCATTGTTATCCCCCGTTTCTTTATTAATTTGCCTATTACTCCATCCCATGTTTCCTTCGGCCTTCCTCTTCTTCGTTTTTCCATTATTCTTGATTTCCATACTCTCTGTTCTCGTCCATTCTTTGCATGTGTCCCCACCAGTTTAGCTGTTTCTGTTCTATGAATTCCAATAATTCGTTTGTCTCTAAATCCTGTCGTATTTCTTGGTTTCTAATTTTATCCATCTTAGTTATTCCCTTTACTTTCCTCAAGTATTTCATCTCTAGTGCCTGTATTTTGCTTTGCATTCTCTTCGATACAACCCACGACTCACATCCATATGTTAGTATTGGTCTGTATATTGTTTTGAATATCGTCATTTTTGTTTTCTTAGTGATCTCTTTTTTTCCTATAAATGTATCTTTCATTAGGTGAAACATTTTAAGGTCTTTTCCAATCTTCTGTTTATGTCCTCTACTTGTTTTCCATTTTCTTCTATTATTACTCCCAAATATTTATATTTTTGTATTTGTTCAATATCTCGTCCGTTGATCTGTATGTTAATTTTCTGTTGTTCGTTTGCTATTACCATTATTTTTGTTTTGTTCGTATTTATTCGCATTCCATATTTTTCCAGTGTTTCGGTCCATATATTTAAGTTATTTTGTAATTCTTCTTCATTTCCTGCCATTATTACTAAATCATCCGCAAACGCGCACTCCGACATTTTCTCTATTTTAAATTTCTGTATCCTACTTGTAATTTTTTTACTCGTGTTTCACACTCTTTAATTATTTCATCTATCATTATTATAAATAGAGCTGGACTTAGCGATCCCCCTTGTCTCATTCCTTCTTGTGTTTCAAACACGGTAGATTTCCAGTTATTCTTAATTATATAATTCCAGGTCTTACTATATACGAGGATGTATTGATATCTAGTTAGCCTAGACCAGTTCCTTTGCATAAACAAAATATTGCGTTACCATAGCAACGAACAATAACTTATTAGAAGTGTCAGTGTAAAGTTTGACGTCAAAAAAGTAAACCAGAGTCACGCAATAAATTAAATGAAAAAGATGTCCACCGAAATTGTGAAAATCGAAAATTGGAGGTAAATTTTCCATTGAAGATGATGACCGATCGGGAAGGCCAGTTTCTGTGTCAGTCCCCGAAAATATCGATGCAGTTCATGACATGATTTTATCAGACCGTCGAATTGGGCTAAAACGGATATCTGAAGCACTGAATATTTCATACGAACGCGTTCATCATATGGTTCACGTCAATTTGGACATGAGAAAAATTGCTGCAAAATGGATCCCCAAATGTTTGAATGTTGACCAAAAGCGTGCAAGGGTAGAAGCATCGCGTTCGATCTGTGCTCGATTTGAAAACGATGTAGACTTCTTAAACCGAATTGTTACTATGGATGAGACTTGGGTACATCCAGAAACAAAGCAACAATCGATCGAATGGCGACACTCTGGTTCTCCAAGACCTAAGAAGTTTCGTGTCCAAAATCTGCTGGAAAAGTTCTTGCTTCAGTTTTTTGGGATTGCCATGGAGTAATCATGATTGATTTTTTTGGATAAGGGTAGAACAATAACTAGAGATTACTATTCGACATTACTGACCACTCTACGGGAAAATATTAAAGAGAAAAGACGCGGAAAGCTATCCAAAGGTGTTTTGTTTTTGCAGGACAACGCCCCTGCACACAAATCTCATGTTGCCATGCAAAAAATTCGTGATTTAGGGTTTGAATTACTAGAGTGGAAGTCTGGTTTGCAGAGCAAGAAGAAACATTTTTTTTGAAAGGTCTAGAGACGTTGCAGGTTTGCTGTAATAAATGTATCCAATTAAGAGGAGAATATGTTGAGTAATAAAATATTTTGACATTGAAATTTTGTTTGGTTCTATAGTAGGCTAAGAATTTTTCAATATATCCTCGTATGCTTTTTATTGCTCGTATGAGTTTATTATTTATTTTTCGTCTTTCCAATATTTTCCACATTATTTCTCTTATTACTCTATCGAAGGCTTTTTCCAGGCCTATAAAACGAAGTATGCTTTTGTTTTACTCATCAGTGTTTTGTATATTAGTTGTTTTAATCTAAATATATGGTCATGTACATTTCTTCCCTTTCTGAATCCACTTTGAGCTTCTGTTATTATCGCATCTGTGTCTTTTCTTATTCTTTTTTCTAATATTGTTTCATATACCTTTAATGCTGTACTTAATAGTGTTATTTCTCTATAGTTGTTACAGTTTTTTGTATCACCTGTTTTATGAATGAATACTATTACACCAGTCTCCCAGTCCTGAGGAATTTTTCCTTCCTTCCATGCTTTATTATATACTTCCCATAACAATCGTCTTCCCTTCTGTCCCATATACTTCCTCTATTTTGATTCCTTCTTCTGTGTTGTTATGGCCTTGTTCATCGTTTTCTTCCTCTTGATTACTTCTGTTATTCCTTCTCTCTTCTAATTTTGGTTCCTTCTTCTCCTCTTCTTCGTCTTTTTTTATATTTAAGAGTTCTTTAAAATATTCTTTCCATCTTTTCATTATTGGCTGTTCTTCTGTTATTATTTCTCCCTTTTTATCTTTAATTACTGTGCTATGTATTGTTTTATCTTTCCTCATTGTCTTTAATATTTTATAAAACAGTTTTTGATTTTCCTTACTGTTTCTTTCTATCTTTTCTCCAAACTTTGTCCAACTTTTTCTTTTGCTTCTTTTATCATGTCTTTCGTTTTTCTCCTTTCTTCTTTATATAAATTATACTTTTCATCAGTTCTATCACTTAGTTAATCTCGCCATTTGCGCTTCTTAAACTTTACTTGCTGTTCCATTTTATTGTTCCACCAATCTGTTTGTTTTTTCTTACTATTTGTTTGTTAGTTCTACATGCTTCTTTGGCTGCATCTAATACAATTTGTTTGAATGTCTGCCAGGTTTGTTCAACATTTTTGTGTTCAACTTTTCTTTTTGTATTTTCATATTTAATTCAGTTATCTCTTGATATTTTTTTACTATCTGTGTTTCTCTCAATTTATATGATTTTATGGTTTCATGTTCAGTAGTTCTTATTTGTTTCATAGTGTATGTAGTTTTGCTATTCTCTTTCCATAGTATTGCTTCCAACATAAAATGGTCGCTTCCTATTTCTGGCCCTCGCCGTACTCTGACATTTTTGATATTTCTTCGGTTGTTTCTTTCAACTAATATATAATCTATTACTGATTTTTCTTTTCCATCTTTCGAATGTCTGGTGTATGTATGTATTTCTTTATGTTTATAAAAAGTGTTAGCTATTATTAAATTATTTATCGAGCAATAGTCTATCAATCTTGTACCATTACTGTTGTGCTTATCTTCCCCATAGTTCCCAATTGTTTCTACGTTTCTGTCCTTTCTTTTCCCCACTCTAGCGTTAAAGTCTCCCGCGATGTAAATTTCTCCTACACTGCTTTCGGTGATGGTGTTTAAGTCTTCCCAAAACTTATCTTTATTTTCCTTTCTCTCATCTTCATTTGGTCCATACGCTACTATTATCGTCATTTTCTTTCCTTTGTTTTATTGATTTCTACTGTTAAAATTCTTTCTGACCATCCTTTCCATTTTTGTACATCATTTTTCCATTTCTTGTTTATAACACAGGCCACACCAGCTGTTGCACGCTTTTCTGTTGCTACTCCGCTGTAAATTAATAAATGTTCTCCTTCTAATATTATTTCTCCTTTGCCCTTTTTCTTTGTTTCGGTTACTGCTAATATATCTGTGTTCGTTCTATCAAATTCCTCGTTTAATTCATTTTCCTTTCCATTCAGACTTCTTATGTTCCATGTTGCTAATTTCCATTTCTCTCTCTTTTCTGTCCTCCTCTTTAATCCGATTATTCTTATCCATTTCCTTCGCATGTTTCGTCATCATCTGTTGTTCCCGCCTTATTCGATTTGTTAGTTTTTGGCTTTGCATGTTGAATATATTCTTGCAGTTGTTTTTCTCTTCGGTTCCACATGTATGTTACTCCATCCATTGTTATTTTTTGGTAACCCACCCGTACTGTTTTTCCTGCTTCTCGTTTTTCTTTTGCAAATTTTCTTATAGATTGTTGTATTTCTATTTCCCTGTTTGTCAAATCGTGTTCTATGTATATTCCTGTATTCTGTAATTTACTTTTGTTCTTCATTATTTCTTCTTTATCTTGCCATCTGGTACATTTAGCCACAACTATTTGTTTTGCTTCCGCCTTTCCTTTTTATATGCTAGCTCTAGTTCTGCTTTTACCCCGATCTTCTCTGTTAAAAAATTCTGGATTTTTTGTTTCAAGTCGTCTCCTCTTATATCCGCCCCTTAATAACGACGTTCCATTTTTTCTTTTCCTTCTCAGCTTTTTCTCCACAATTTCTATTTTCTCTTCTAATTTTTCTTTTTCTTCCTTCCATTCTTGTTCTTTTTTAATTACCTCTTCCTCCCATTTTTGGTCTCTTCTAGCCAGTTCTTCTTTCCATTCGTATTCTTTCTACGCTAATTCTTCCTTTAGTAATTTTATTTCTTCCTTAATTCTTCTTTTATTCCATCATTACCCTTGTTGACTTCAGCTTTTAATTCTGCGTGGCTTTTACGAAATTCCACATTCATTTCTTCAATCATTTTTTTAATGTCTTCCTTATCGGTTTTTCCTAGTTCTGATGTCTCAAAGTTTTTTTTTTTTGCTCATTTATATGTAAATTTCAATTTGTACTCACTTCCTTTGACTTATTATTCCTCTTTGTTTCCACTTGTATTAGTCGCGCTATACTCCGTGTTTTGATAATCGTGCGTGTCGCGTAGGTGTCGTGTATAACTATTTTCCTGTATTAGTACAAGTGTTTCTTAAGTTTGTCGTCGCAGTTTTTTATTATAATCAGATAGTTTAAAATGTTAATTTATTTGTTTTATATGGAATGCGTAATTACTTTTATTCTGTTTATTAAACGTACGTATGTGTATTTTAATGTATTGAAATTGTTTAGATATCTGTTTATGTCACGAGGTTATCTGCATAAGTGCATACACTAAATTTGCATGTATATTACTGCAGTTTTCGTTGTCGTTTTATAATACTACCCGTTTATATTATGTTTTGCTACTTCTTTCCTTCACTTCACAAAATTAATAAACCCGGTATGCCTAATTTTAACAATTAACTCAAGCTTTTTACACGTATTTCATTCACTTTTGAACGGAGCCGTTGTTAACGGTTGTCATGTTGCAAAATGATATAATAATATTAAACGAATGAAAATGGAATAAAAGAACAGAAAAGGACGGAATGAAAAATGAAAAAAATTGGACGAAGGAAGGAATGGAAAGATACAGAACAAAGATGGAAGAAGTACAAGACACAGAGGAAGAAGTAGATAATCAATTAAAGTAATAAAGGGAATAGAGGAACCGGTAAACTACCGAATAAAGGGAAGGGAAGAATGGTGGAACAGGAAGTGTGAGGAGACAAAAAAAGAGTAAAGCTGGGGGAAGGATTGAGAATCATCTTTACCAAAATTTGGAGAGGAGAGGAATTCCCGAAGGAGAGGAGAGAAGTAATAACATGTCCAATTTACAAGGGCGGCGAAAAGAATGAAATAAAAAACATAGAGGAGTTAGTATCGCAAACATCGGATGCAACTTTACGGAGACATATTATGAAGATTACTTGAGGAAGAAATAGAAAAAGAAAGATATTCTCAGATTGGCAAACGGGGTTTAGAAAAGGAAGGAGGACAATGGATAAATATATTTAAAAAAAAAGTATTGTTCCTGGATATAAAATATAAAGGCGGAGTTTGACAATGCCGACAATCGGCTAAATTTAAAAGAAAAAAAATAAGTGAAAAATTAGTAAAAGCAATAGAAGAAATTTACCAAGAGACTAAATGCAGGACGAGACGGAGTGGAGAGTTAGGTGAAGCAGTCTGAACGAGGAAGGGGCTGATACAGGAGTAATAAGTCAAAGTTAAGTTGACACCAGAGGTAAGGTAGGGTGGAGAGCCGACTCTCTTGATTAATTAAGGAATTATGTTTTACATTTGCCATCTATCGGACTTTCACAGAATGATACTCTTTTATTAGAGCAGTATTCTGTAATGACTATCAAATTTACCCGCTAAATTTATTATTTTTTTAATTTATTAGAATGACCATTAATTATAGTAATATCTACAGGCAATCTATAGCTTGATTTGGATAAAAAATAGCAATGTTCCAAAGCCTCTTAGGAATTATAGAAATTAAATTTTTAGGGGAATGAAAGAATTAACAAAAAATGCAGAAAATTAATTTTTTGAAATTCGCAAGATTATTTAGACTGTCGCCGCTTTGGTATAAAACGACCTGAGGCATATGCCTGTGCCTTCAATGCAAACATCAGCAAAATGAATTTTACATATTCGATGGTTTTCCAAAAATGTTATCGGTGCAAAACAGTAATTTTTCATTTTGTATTCTTTGGATCCAAATATGATGAAAATTTGCATCAGTCGGTAAGGCGATTCTGTACACTTAAATTGTTTTTACGCACAATATACATACTAAATACCCGCCTTCGTGAAGTTGTATCTATACATTTTCACAAAAAGTATATTCAAACAGCGATACTCCAACTATAAACTGAAATTGACCACCGGTAGTTGATGATTCGGTGGACATTCGTCTAACGTAAGAGCAAGGATCGTCTCAACAGTCAAATCACAAATAATAACGTAACGTAACAAAACGTGAGGCGTTGCAAGATATAAGTAAAATACGTATCCTCGGCGATTAATGCAAATTGAGTACTTATATTCTGATACAGCTTAGGAGATTACTCTAGTAATTTAGTAATTGGAGTTTTTTGTTTTGGAAACAAAAAAAGTCCTGATCGGATGCGCAATCGGTGTAAAATAAGTCTCATTGATATTATCTTGATGCTACTCAGAATGGCGAACGGAATAAGCAGCCAAACAATTATAATAGACAACATGTCGAAATGTAAAAATGAGCACAGCTTCTCATTAATAATAGTTACAAACATCCAAAATCAGGTTCCTAAATAGATAGTTATAGAATTTTACCAAAAACTATGCTAGCGTAAGCACGAGGTGCGTGAAAGAACCAAATTTCATATTTGCATTAAGCTGTCCATTCACAAATTTAGACCAACTTATCCATAATTAACTGGTTGGTGGTATGCAACGATTTATAAGTGTTCATAGAAAGGAAGATTTCACAACAATAATAAATTGTTGAAACTTACAACCATTATAAAATTTACTTAATGCAGTTTTTTTAGAGGAAAGTGACCCTGAAAAGACGGAAGAGCAAGTTTACAGTTATGACCTTCTGGAACGCGGTTACCTTCGACGATGTCTAGTGTGACGGACGATAATAACACGAATCGTAAAATCCAAAATTGTAATTACACCAAAAATTTAACGTAAGAACTCTAAATTGAATAGACATTTTTTATGGGAAATTTATAATACACTTTTTGTGATAATAAATATAGGCATAGGCCATAGGAAACGAGACGTTTGTTTTTGATACGACACTTTTGTTTGCGTCCATTCCGGTATCAAACTCTTTTATTCTGTATATTCCAATAATAGAGCTTTAAATACTACAGCGGCAATTTTAAGCACACAAACGCATAGTTCGCTACTACAGCCAGAGTACCAAATCTTTGACATTAAAATTCTGTTCGAATATAATATTTCATTTACGGTGTTCTTACCAACAACATCCAAGGTGAAGTTGTGCGAAATGCATCCTAATTTGTTGCATACCTTACAGGTATATGTACCGCTATCATCCGAAGTTAAATCTTCTAAAGTCAAAGACCAGGTACCGTATTTAACTTTGCCGAACTGCCGATTAGGTTCTTTGAAGTTCTTGGTCCAGGTGATGTTGGGTGTTGGATAACCCGTAGATTTACATTTAAAGTAACCCATATTCCCCATGGGTTTTACTATTTGGGCATTCATCCGTTTAGTGTTAACAAACTCCGGTGGTTTTTCTTGATGTAACGCTTCTGTTAAAAAACAATAATACACGTCAGTTATGAAAAAGGATTTCGAGATGTAAGCGTTCCAAATTTGCATTTTGTGATACAGCAATGCCGTTTGTCACAAATGTTGTAGGTACCCATACATCCGATTTAAAAGTTGGAGGCACCCTGGCAACCAATGCAGGGGCCCGCTATACGCAATTACCTACCTCCCAGGGGTAGATTCCGAAAAACTGCTATTACGTCGGCATTTGTTGTCTTATCTGACTGAAATTTTGCACGTGGACATATTTGTACATCGTACAGGAGGGCGCCAGCGCTGTGCTGCAGGCGACTGAGCATGCACAGATGCACGAGGCGGCTAGTATTTCCCCCACTCTTTCTACCCGCGTATTGTTGAGTAAAGGAGAACGTATATCGCAAGGCGCGTTTCGCAAAGTGTTGCATATGTAAAGAAAATGTTTTCAGTGCATCCACAAGATGTAAAGTGCAAAATACTAACGTATTAACGAGACAAGAAGGTTTCGGATTCGTGTGCTCGACGCTTTTAGTCTCAAACATACCTGTACATCGTGATTCACAATGTAAAACTACGTCCACGTGCAAAATTTCAGTCAGATAGGACAGCAAATACCGACGTAATTGCACGCCTCTGCAGGGGTTGGCAGGTTGCCTCCAACTCGTAAATCACATGTATGGGTACCTACACCATTCGTGCCAAACGGTATTACTGTATCACAAAATGCAAGGTTGGACCTAGATTTGTCGCTTACAGCTCAGATTATTAGTGCCGAGTACATAAAATTTCTTCCGAAATCGCAAATCATCATCATCATTTTTTAAGGAGTAAATGTAATCAGCTGTTTTCATTTTTATGATAAATGTATGCACCGCCCATGCGCGATTCTAATATTTACACACATTTCTCTCAGCGAAAATGTGAACTTCAAAATTGTCCTATAATAAGGATTTCGGAAATATAATATATTATGATTAGAAGTACGAGTACGAGTTTGTAAATTTACAAACGAGTCATAAAAAGTTTAGTTCCGCTGCTAATAGCAACCGGCTGAATACAAAAAACTTTAGCGTAAAAAATAGGATTTAATGACTAGGTTGGTCAGCTGATGCATTAAATCAGCCTTATCTACTGCCGAATTAAACATACGAGCGTAAGTCAAAAATTACTTTCACTTTTTGTTCTACAACTTTATTAAACAAAGATAGGGGTACAACAGATATATTATTTTATTATATAGTCTGCCCCTTTAGCAATGCACTTGGTCCAGCAAGCCACAAGATTCCTTATGCCTTCCTGGTAGACATTTTTTGGTTGGTCATGAAGCCACTTTTGCACCACATTCCAAACGTCCATGTCTGAGGGAAATCGACGACCTCTCAAAGCTTCCTTGAGCGGTCCAAAGAGATAGTCTGAGGGAGCGAGATCTGTCTACTGTAAATATCTCTTGAGCTTGCTGAATGTTCTCGTAGGTGGTCGAAGTTGACGGTCGCCCAGCTCCCTTTTTTTGTGTTATGCTCGTTCGGCCACTTTTAAACATTTCGATCCATAAAAAAACGCTTTTACAAGATAAAGCACTTTCCCAGTATTGTGACATAAGTCTCCGGTGAATTTCAGCACCTTTCACACCCTCTGACCACAAAAATCTGATCACTCCTCGTTGCTCATCTGACATGCTTATGCCGTACACGTGACAACACACGCACCAACTCAACGCATGCGCATGCCGCCGCCTCCTATCTTAGTTTAATAAAGTTGTAGAACGAAAAATGTAAGTAATTTTTGACTTACCCTCGTATAATTTTTTCACCAATTACAGTCATTGAAAATAATTTGCGCATTAAGACTTTCATCTGATTCTGATATCCGCCAATCCACCGAATAATAGAAGACTCACAGTACCCACCTAAATAATTATGAAAACAAAAGAACTGTTACTTTTAATGTTTAGCGTCTGCCAGTAGTTCAATAATAATGCCGTTTTAATGTCGCTTGAAGAAAATGGTAGATTATTTAACTAGGAGTTAAACAATATAATTGTTGAGCTTAAACGTTTACTGGAGAGGCGTTAGCCGAATTAGCAAATTAACTAATTTTTAACTCCAAGTGACATGTACTATTTTTTCTTCAAACGTTTATTACTGGTTTTCATGTATTATTCCCAAAATTTGGAGATTCTCGATTGTTTAGACAGTAAAAACCTTTTTAGCGTTTGTCAGTAGTTCAATAATATGCCGTTTTAATGTCGCTTGAAGAAAATAGTTATTTTTGTTTATTATTTTGATTATGTCTTGCTTTTACAGTTAAATTTGTTAAAATGTTGTTAATAGAATTGTTTTATTCAACTGGAGATGTAATTTTTTTGTACATATAAATGTTCCTTTTCTGGCTCGAGTTGAATAATAGCTATGCTGAACTCGTTGCCAATTGTGGTTATCGTTACGTTTACTATCGCAAACACAAACTGTTTTAACGTAATAACACATAAACTGAAACTGACCTTATTTCTTAAATGGTACGTTTGGTTGTGATGATCGTTTTCTTTTTTTCCCACGTGTGAAGAACACAGATAAGTTTTTTTATTATTTTATTCTCGTTTCACTAATATTTTTTTGCCCCTTAACCACTTTGCACCTTCTTATTTTCTACTAAATTTGTTTTAACTATTTCACTTGCACATAAATTAACTTTTAGATTCCCTTTCTTTGTAATTTATAAATTTAACGTGAATTGTATCAAACGTCGTTACTACATTATTTGTTTTAAGGTGTAAACTTTTTTTTTTAATTTTTCTTTAATTATTATTTACTTCGACGTTGAAATCTTTTTATTATTTTTTTTTGTGAGATCATCGTATCTTTGGGAGCTGCCCTTAATTTCTTGACCGCTTCTATGTATAAGTTTTTGAAAAGACGCATAATTCATTTGTTTTAATGCGACAAAATAGGTGTTTTTTAATTCGTCGAAAATTCAATTTTTTATAAGTTATATTGAAATTAGTATCAAATTGTATACGGTAGGGAAAGAGGAGGGAGAAGTGCGATAGTAATGAAGTTGGGGAGCTGGGAGGAAAAAATGGTATGGGGAGAACATAGAGAAAGGGAATGTTTATAGACGATGACTTAACAAGAAAGGAAAGGGAAATGCAAGAGGTAATAAGAAGGAAGCAAGAAGACAAGAGAAGGAAGGGAAGAGAGTGAGAGTGGGGTATGGAAAGGTATGGAAAGGTAGGGATAGATAGTATAGAGCATAGATGAGTGTGGGAGGAAAATGAGTTAAAAAGTGGAATACAAAAACTAGAAAAAGTAAAAGGTGTGAAGGGGGAGGGAGAAAGGAATGGGGAGCAAGAGAAAAAAAGGGGAGGGAAGATATAAAATACTTTTTTGGAATGTGGCGGGTATAAAAAACAAAAGAAGGGGATTTTAGAGGTATATAGAACAATTTAAAATGGTTGGGATGACTGAAACGTGGATGGAAGAGAAAAAATGGGTAGATAGGATGCCGGAAGAGTTTGAATGGCAAATACAATACGCGGAAAGGAGAGAAAGGAGGGGGAGGGCAAAAGGGGAATAATGTAGGAGTGAGGAAAGAATGGGAAATAGTCAGGAGAAGACATACAGAAGATATAGAAGGATTGATAAAAACGGATGTAAAAACGGAGAGGGGTGAGATATACGAAGTAATTACGGACTTTGGGAGAGAGATGAATGAAACACGAGAAAATTGAAAAGAGAGAGAAGAAGAAGAAAAGATAATAATAGGAGGAGATTTTAATGCAAGAATAGGTGAAGAAGGAGGGATGATGATAAACGGAGAAGTAAAAAAGAGGAATACAAAAGACAAGAAAATAAATGGACAAGGAAGAAAATTGATTGAACTATGTAATGAAAGAGGATGGACAGTAATAAACGGTAACATGGAGGATGAAGAAAAAGGAGAGTACACGTTCATAGGGAGTAGGGGGAGTAGGTGATTGATTACGTAGTGACAAATGAAAGAGGGTTGGAGGACATTCAGGGGTTTAAGATAGGGGAGGGGGAAAAGTCAGATCACCAACCACTAGAACTGACGATAGTGGGGAGGAGGAGAAGTCGAAAGGTGCGAATGATAAACAAGAGGGGCAGTGGGGAAAAGGAAAGTGTGGACAAGGGAAAGTATCGAAAGGTATAGAGACAAACTAGAAGAGAACTGGGAACGACAAGATGAAATAGAGGGGGAGATAAGAATAATAGTAAAGAAAATGGAAGAGGCTGCAGAAACGAGAGAATATAAGAAAGAAGTAAAAGAATTAGAGAAAAGGTATGAATGGTGGAATGGAGAGTGTCAGATTGCAAAGAAGAATTTGAGAAGAGGGGAAGACAATGGAAGAAAGGCAAAATTTAGATAGAGGAGTATAGAAAGTTAAAGGTAAATCTCAAAACAGTTTGTGAAAAAGAAAGGTAGAATACAGAATGAAATTAGAAAAGGATATAGAGGAAATCAGAAATGAAAGACAAGCATGGGAGTTTATTGGAAGAATAAGAAAAAGGAAAAGAGGGTGGGACATAAGAATAGAAGCAAAAATGGGAGGAACATTGCAAGGAACTACTGGGCGGAATAGAAGATAGAAAGGAAGGAGAGGGTGAAGGAAATGAGCGGAGATCGAGAGAAGGAGAGATAGAAATGGACGAAATGGAGGAAGCGATCAGAAAAATTAAGAAAGGAAAGGCAGGAGGCACGGACGGAACACAGGAGAGCAGTGGATGTATGTGGGGAGAAAATGAAGGAGAGGTTGAGAGGGATGATGGAAAGGATATGGAAAGGGGAAGGATTCCCAAAGATGTGGAGGGAGGCGATAGTGTGTCCGATATATAAAGGTGGGAACAAGACAGAGGCAAAAGTTACAGAGCAATCAGCCTATTGAACGTAGGGTATAAGGTGTATGGGAAATTTTAAGAAGGAGATTGGTCGAGGAAATAGAGAGAAAAGGGTTACTACCAGATTGGCAAGCAGGTTTTAGGAAAAATAGAGGCACAATCGACAATATTTACATACTAAAGCATGTAGTAAATAGGCAGATTGAGAAGAAGGGGGTAAAATGTGGCAATTTTTATAGACGTAAAGGCGGCGTTTGACAGGGTGGAAAGGGAGTGTTTGAGAATGAAAGGGATAAGTGAAAGTTTGGTAGGGGCGATTGAAGAGTGCTATAACGAAACAAGATGCAAAGCGAGAGTCAACGGTGAAGTGGGGTATGGGTTTAGAATACTAAGAGGATTGAGATAAGGATGCCCGATGAGCTCGTGTTTATTCGCAGCATATATAGGGGACATGGAGGAGGAGTTGGAGAAGCAACAAGTGGGAGGGATAGCGGTAGGGAAGAAAAAAGTTAGAGTGCTAGCGTATGCGGATGACTTAGTGGCAGTGGCGAAGAGCGAGGAAGAAATGAAAAAGACGATAAAAGTAATTAAAAGTACTTAGAGAAGAAAGGATTGGAGGCGAATGTGGGAAAACGAAGACCATGGAATTTAAGAAAAAAAGGAAATGAAATGGTGGGGGGAAGAGAAAATAGAAAAAGTGGACAAATACAGATATCTGGGATACGTTATAAGCTATGATAATAAAATAGAGAGCATATAAAGGAACTGGAACAGAAAGGAAATAAGGTAGTCAGACAAGTATGGGGCATAGGGGAAAGAATATTTGGGAAAGACCTTGAGAAAAGAAGATGGCTGTTCGATAGGATGGTAAGAAGTGTTTTGACATATGGAGCGGAATTATGGGGATGGAAAGAATGGAGGAGCTGGAAAGAATTCAAGAAAAATATTGGAAATGGACACTAGGATTAGAAAAAGAAACACTGGGATACATAGTGGAGGAGGAGGTCAAGATGGAAAAATAAGAACACAGACAGGAAGAAGGGCAATGAGATATGAGGAGAAGATCGAAAGCAAGAGAGAGAAGAGATATTAAACGAGTGCTGGAAAGAAATAGAAATGCAGAGGGTAAAATATGGAGAAGAGGAAAGGAAATTATATTACGAAAGAAGGGGTGCGCAAGAAAAGAGATAACAAGAATAAAAAGAAGGGAGATGTAGAAGCAGAGATCGTAAGGAGGGACAGCAGGAGCATAGGGGGGAATAAAAGAAGGAGTACAATGGAAAATATTGGAAGGATAGAAGGAAAACTCAGATATTTAATTGGAGAGAGTGGATTAAAGGAAAAAGAATTATAGCAAGGTTTAGGGTAGGGAATGAGGAAAGGGAAAACAAATATTGGTTGAAGGACGAGGATAGAATATGTAGGATGTGTGGAGATGGGTGGGAGAACTTGGAACACATAAGTAAGGAATGTGGAGAACTGAGGGAAGAGGAGAAAGAGCGAGGAGAACTGCTGGGTGAAAGAGGGGAAGGGATTGAGTGGATGAAAGAGGTAATAAAAAGAAGAGAAGCAATGGAGAGAAGAAAAAGAAGCATAATCATGATATAGAATATACATTGAGGAAGAAGAAGAAGGAAGGATGAGAAGCTAGTTATTCAAAGCAGAAGGAGAGGAGGAAGGGGAAGAATATCAAATTAATTTTATGTTATATAGTATAGTTTGTTTGTGAAAAATGGTAGTGTATTAGGTTAATTTTATGATGTATGTAGGATGTAAGAAACCAAATTCATTGTTTATTGTATAAAAAAAAACAAATAAATGCATTGATTGATTGATGTCCAATAAATGTTAGTTTGCCATTTATTGCACTCAAACTTTTGTTTCACTAGCACAAAATGTCTAAAATTGGAATTTTCCTGCTTTCCCAAGCATGCTTAAATTTGTAAAGGACTCAACTTAGACCTATGAGTTCCTGTTAACACTTTCACCAACTGGCTATTGTTTATTTTGAAGATTAAACCAATTTTCATCATCGTACCGATACCTGTACTTTGAACACCTACAGGTAACGCTTAAACTAAACATAATACTACTAAAAAACATCTAAAAGTAATTTTTTTATTTCAGGACGTCATTTTGAAATGCTTAAATGAGTTCCTAACAAGAAAGCTCAAGGTGGAACAATATGTTTTGAAAGTAAGATTCTATGCCAAACCGCTCGACACAACTACAAGTGCATCCCAAAAATCATAGTAGTATCATGACACTAAAGTTTGATTTTTCATGTCGTGAAAAAGAACTTTAGTGCCGAGGTACATATTATATTTTTAAGAAATTCCAAAAATTTGAACAAAATCGGACAATTTTTTAACGTTCTTTAAGAAGTAAATGTAATCAATTGTTTTCTTTTACGACAAATGTTTGTACCATGCATGCCCGCCTCTAAAATTTACATACATTTTACACATCTCTACCGGCGAATATGTGAACTTAAAAATCGTCTTATAATGAATTACTTTAGTGCCGATTTTATTTACTTTACTGCCGATTTTTTCGTACTTTAGTGACGATTTAAAAAAAACATTTTTTTTTAAATTAAAGGCAAAAAGAATTTTAATTAAATTAAAATGAAATGGTCCAACAATAATATTGTCTGACCTATGATCTGTTACTGAAACTGTAACGACAATATTGATAACAAAGTGGAATTTAAGTTTATTTAAAATAAAACGTGATTAATACTTACCTAAGAGACTTCCGTTGTTAGGATTAACACAAAAAATAAATGAGATTAAAAATGTAATAAACACGAACATTGCAACAACCATACTTAATATAAGTACTTTAGCAATTATATTTGATATTGCTAATTAGTTTAATTTTTGTTTTTATTTTGTGTTGGAGCATGCGCATACCGACTACGACCAACGACGTCATGTGATACAATCGCAATATTAAGAGAGAACATGAAATAAATACGTATGTTGAAATAACGATGACGTTACACATACTTTAAAAACAGCATTTCCAACTAATTTAAAAATTAGCCTTTAGATTCAAAAGATGTTTCTTCCCTTTTGAAATGTAAAAAGTCTCTTCTCTAAGATACATTTATTAAGTGAAGGTTTGGAACAAAAACTTCTAGATCTTGACAGCCTATTTAGAAGTTGGATTCGGAATCCAAAACCATTCTACTGATAGAGAAGTTGCTTTTGTACAACCGGTATTACCATCTACGTGACTAGAAATTTGATATTCGGCATCAGGCATCAGGTGTATATAAAGGAAAATTCTGAAATATTGATAAGGTTCTGTACCGGGGAAATCATTGTGTTACGTTAAATTTTTGTTTAATGGTTTTATGGGTGTGTATTACTGTTAAATTTAGTTCAAAAATGAGTATGTGCGCCATCTAGCGACCTAGACTAAAAACACGTGTGTCGTTCGTTCCTTTTTTGTGTGTGTGTACTCCTGTGTGCCGCGTGCTTTGCTAGAAATGATTTATTCTAACAATTACTTCAAGTGCTGCCACTGACAACACGGTACGGCACTGGTATTTAGAACTGTCACCTTACATACCGCATAAGATGACTGTTTATCACAATCGCAAAGGTGGTCTTACACATTATTATGTTGATTGATCTTTTCTATTTGGACTGCAAAAGCATCTAGTTATCTGTGAAAACTACATTAAGTGAATTACTAATGGCTGTTTGGGTCTATGTGGTTAGTACCGCCTGTTCATGTTGCCGATTGGTTACATTAACTAATATTAATAGTAGAGTGCTTTGTATTTAGCAGGGTGCAAACTTTTTTTTTTTATTATTAATTTATCTTTATTCCAAAAAAAGTACAAAGGAAAAATACAAAACAATGACAGGAAATTACCCCACACAAAGGAATCCTGTGCGTGAGGAGGAAGTTCTTAAACTTATTACTTTTACTTAATTACTTAAATTAATTAATACCTAAATTTACAAAAATACATATTCATAATATAGAACATAATGCATAACATCACTTAATACTCATAACATCAAACTATAATTTTAACGCAAGAAAAGTTTTTTCAAATTTTTAGCTAAAAATGGAGTGTTGACTTTAAGTTCCGGTGGCAATTCATTAAACCAAGTCGGACCCACATAGGTCCAATGCCTCATGCCGTGACTGGTGTTTTTGTACAATGCTGTAGCAGAGTCGGATTTCCGCTTTCTCAGAATCACTCTCAATATGTTATTCTGGGCCACCTCAACTGGTTCCAGAACAGAGCTATATGCTCCTCCCCAACATAACAAACCATACGAGAGAACGGACTAAGCTAGGACATAGTACACAAGTTTGATAGTGTTAATGGACATGATGTTTCTAAGTCTAGAAAAAACGTAAATTAATTTGTTTAACCTTTTGACAATAACTGTCGCTTCAACTTTCCAACTCAAGTGTTGGGTCTATCCAAACACCTAGGTATTTAATACTCTGAACTCGCTCTATAGTGTTATTACCTAAGGATAAATGCAAAGACCTGTCAGGTTGCGTATTTGCATATATAGAATACGCAATATACTTTGTTTTAGAAACATTAAGGGTTAACTTATTACATTCTAGCCAATCATATACATATTTTAAACCATTTGAAGTAATATTAAAAGTTGTTAGGCAAGACTCCGAGGAGAACAAGAGAATAGAATCATCAGCAAACATATAAATTAGGCCTCCTATAATATTTTCAACAGTAGGCAAATCATTTATAAATATAAAGAACAAAATTGGCCCCAATACTGTACCCTGTGGTATTCCGTAGGGCGAACCATTTAAAACGTGACTTAATACATTACCAAACTTTACCCGCTGTGGCCTATCCATTAAATAATTAACGAACCATGCAAGTTCAAGACCTTTTTTACACCAATACGTTCTAACTTTTTGCCAACAAACAATGGGAGACGGTGTCAAAGGCTTTAGCCAGGTCTAGAAAAATGCTTACCGGTTTCTTCCCTATATCTAATTGACTCTGGATTTCAGAATTTACAACATCCAATGCATCCTGTGTACCCATACCTTTGCGAAAACTGTCTAGATGATAATAAACCATTATTATCTAGGAAATCCACTAATTGCTTTTTGACAAGTTTTTTCCATTACTTTAACCACATTAGAAAGCATGGAAATAGGTCTGTAATTAGTTACCTGTGCCATATCCCCATTTTTATACAAAGGTATAATTATTGATTCCTTGAGGCAAGAGGGAAATGCACCAGAGCTTAGACTAAGGTTAATTATAAAACGGAGTGGCTTAGCTATGAAATTCTTAATTAATTTTAAAATATTAACTGTAATTCTGTCATATCCCGGGCCTGCCGCTCCCCTCAAACTATCTATTGCTTTTATGATATCTGCCTCATGTACCTCAGCAAAGTGAAATTCTCTTGTTTCATTCGGCTCTACTTCAAAACCACTCCCATTCCTATCTGGTATAGTTCTAGCCATATTTTCACCCACCTTACAGAAATGAGAATTAAAATATTCAGCGCAGGATTGAGGATCAGAACTTACCATCACCTCTTTACCATTAACACAAAGATTAGTTGTTTCAATATGTTTTTCATTTTTACCTAACACATCCGAAATTGTTTTCCACAGTTTTTTTGAATCATTTCCCGCTTCAGAGATTTTTTACTATAATATGATTCCTTTGCTGCTCTAATAAGGTTTCGAAATTTGTTCCTGTATCTGTGAAAATAGATCTTAAGGCTTAAATTAAACGGTTCTTTACTTAACTGCTTATATAGCTTCTCTTTTTTACGCAAGGATATCATCAGACCATAAGTCATCCATGGCTTCAAACTTTTATATTTTGCAGATCTTTTCCTAATAATTTCGCTTGTGGTAGCCGAGTCCATATTCGAATTAATTACATGTATAAATCTTTCTGTAGCTTCTACCACACTGTTACAGGAACAAATTTCAGACCAGTCAACTGCCATTATATTATTCACAAATTTCACATAATCAACTTTCTTCTTTACATAAGAATATTGATTTGCACTGGATTGTGGACCCACAGAAGTTGGGTCTATTAAAAATGATACCGGTCTATGGTCAGTAATATTCCAATCCAAAGCAAATGCATTAAGATTGTTAATATTGGTACATATATGGTCAAGACATGACTCACGGATTACGAAGACAGGTTGACCACTGGGGTCAGTGACTCCTCTCAACTGAACATTTACCACTCTAGTGGGGCACGAGATTTTACTTAAAAAACCACGACTCAATATTAGACCTAAATAATGATTTCCTACCGTGGATAATTGATTATCTAATATATCAATATTCGTGTCCCCAATCAAAATTGTGTTAGGTAATAGATATTGTTCAACTTCTGTGAGAAATAAATCTATACTTCCAGATGGCGATCTATACATGCCTAGTACTGTATACAGTTCGGTATCACTTACTTTGACTGAGATTGAAAACAGTTGCATCCCGTTAAAATAATCTCAGTAATGCTAACAATTGGCATTAAAGCCTTTTAACTAACACCACCAAACCACTATTTTGATTAAAATTATTTTGAGTGGAAAAAGAGGTATGATCAGGTAAATTAAAAAAATTTTGAGGGCCCCTCCTCTTTACCACCAAGCCAACACTCTCCTAATATAATTAAATCAAAACTAAATTCTAAATTTGACAGAAATACTAAAATTCATCATAGTTTTTTGATATGCTCCTTATATTTAAATGTATACAAGATAACTTAAAATTATTATTACCAACAGAACTCATAAATTCAGCACTACTCCATACAGGACTTTTATCTACAAAATTGACATCAAATTTCTCAAATAAATCCATCGAATGAAGAAATTAAAAAATTAAAGACGCAACTACTCGCGATTTGCAAAAAAGTGACTCAAATTTATCCCCAATGGGACAATGATCAATGCAGCCTGATCTTCAGACTGAGTCGTAGCTGCGGCTCCGCATACAGTCCCATCGATGACAACTGAACCCGTTCCCGTCTTACAATCCAAACACTTCCATTTACCTTTAGCATGTCTTGATGTCTACTAGACTGTTTAATAACGTAACTACAAATATAAACGCCAGTGATTAATTATGAAACGGAAATTAATCACAAGCAATGATAATAAAATAATTCGGTAATTTCATTGACATGAATCCTAAACTATATATGAACGCGTTAAAAGACGACATACAAACGTCACTAGAATAATTTCAATATCGTTACCATAAATGCTTATAATTGATAAGTTTTTAAATGTAATACTAAATTCAGTGAATACTGACAACAATATTTAACAATTACTTATCTGAGTCCGTGGAAAGAATGATTAGAATTATCACTGCAACCAAAATTGCACGTATATTAGAGCACATTCGTAATTTTACGTTTACAATTAGTTAACAACAACACTTTAATGTTTTTACGAGTACAATTACTGAAAGCACCATTTCACGTTTTTGGTCGTCACACAAATTGAAACAAAAAAAATGGCGACTCGAAAATAGTTCAAACTTTTGCCGTTGGCAGGTCAATTGCTTGATCACAACCCTGCCTGTAATCATATCGACCACATTGTATGCGTGATCGTAACGCCGCCTGTGTCATGTAGTCCAGATTCGTCAAATTCTTGATAAAAACACCGCTTAACCATTGCAAGCAAAACAAGAAACGTATGGGGTAGCGTTGACTTGAAGAACATATTCAAAGAAGCTACTTGTACTTTTCGGTATTTTTTTTTTTTTTGATTTTGTTCGATATCTCTAGAGGCCTTGGTTCTGTAATATTTATTTAAATAATTTTGTTAAAATAATAAATTAATAAATATTATATTGTTTTTGTTGGATCGCCTAAGCATCGTTTTCATACCGTGTGACTGTTTATTCTATCTTTTATGAATTTTGGCTTAATAAACTTTGGTTTCTTGCAATTTTCCGCCTGGCGTTTTTGGACAACCAAACGTTGGTTCCATTTCCGCATAATTTCAATAGTTAACTTCGACAAATCGTACACGTGTTTCCTAGTTATTGCTAAAGGTAACATACTTTCTTTTATTAAATAAAATACTCGGGTTACTTTTATTTATTAGCTAAATGCTGTAATATGTTATCTGGATTGGGCACACTGTCGAACGCAGTAAGTGAAACGAATTTTTCTTATTAACGCAAGCGCCATTTTGGTATCCTTTTTAGAATTTCTATCTTAGGGACAAACTCATGGATTACTGGAGGCAAAATAAGCCTATGAATTGCGTTCCATTCTTTACTTGCACTGTTGGTGATATCCTTCAAAACACTTCGTTCTATGAGTCAGGAGTTGTATTTCTCTGCCAAGGAACCGTTGCACCCTATGAAATGAGGCGGCCTTCAACTTTGACACATATCTGTCGTGACTGTATCAGCCAGTAACTAGCTTCCATGATTATAATTATGTCTGTCTTAGAAACCGATCGTTATAATTATAATTAGGCCACTAATTAATAATTAGCGCTTTTTGTAATAATCTTTGTGATAGCGGGGTCCCACGACAAATCGTTTTCAGGTATGTTTGCGTCAGTATTTCGGTATCAGTTTTAATCATTTTCACGGTTTAGTAGCTATAATTGGAAAATTATTATTATTCGTATTAAAATAATTATGGTACTTGTTATCGAAAGGTGAATTGTTTTTCGGCTTTGGCCGTAGTTTCTTTTGTTTTGGGGAAAAACGATATTGCTGTCAGATAACTATATAGTCAAATTATCTGTGAGGTGTACGTAATGTATTTGCTAATTATTTTTTGTTGCTTTGTCCGTGGCACAAGTGGTAAGCTCTATATCGCTAAATTATGTGTTCCTTGAGTTATAAGTTTGTTTCTTAGTGTCTTAAGTCCCTACTGCTTAGGACTGATAACTACAACCGTAGGGTGGCACCCCTTTGTCTCGAAACATCTTTTCTAGTACTACACGGCTAAAATTTGCTCACGATCCCTCGCCGACAGTAGCTATCGGGTGGTGCTTCGAAACGACTATAAATTTTTTATAAAATAAATTTTCGACAATAACAAACTGTAGCAAACGATAAACAACAAAACAAAAATTCTAAATTACCGTGAGCGAAAGGGTAAGCGAAAGTCTGAGCGAAAGTAAACAAAAGTAGAAACTTTACCAACTAGTAACCTTGGATTCCAGCCACTTTCTGACCAGGTTCGAACAAAATATTTAATGACCCGCACCGTAGGCGCCGCTATGCAAGATGTGCGAAACAGTAAAAGTTTTGTCATTTTAGTAGTTTACAGGTTGATACATTTAATATTTTAAAATTTATTTGAAATATACAGTGCCCGAAAAAAATGTGGGGCATCAAAGTTATAATTTTTCTTACGGAACACGTTGTATTTTATTGCGTTTTTGATTACTCGTAAAAAATAAGGTATACTTTCATAAAGGTTCTCTATACCTAAAATACAGAGCGTTCCGAGTTACGTCGACTTTTCTTAAAATATGGAGTATTAAAAAAATCAATATCTTCTAATCCAACAAATCATAACAAATTTATCCTTACGTCTAAATAGTTGGATATTAGATTAATGTATTCCATAATTAAATATTAAACATTTCTTTACAGGGTGTTCAGAATTTAGAGGTTAATTATAAGATCATTCAATGTGTAATATGAGCGTAAAAAAAAAAAAAAAAAAAAAAAAAAAAAAAAAAAAAAAAAAAAAAAAAAAAAAAAAAAAAAAAAAAAAAAAACACAAACATACGGTAAAGCGGTGAATACTGCAAGTAGACAAGAACCGTTTAAGTGAATGTAAAATCACCCCACTCTCGTACAGTAACGCGACTGCGGTATATGTCTGACTACCTAAGTTGCACACATTCTATGCGTGTCTGATGTTGATGTTGCACGTCCACCGTTGATGTCTGTCGACGATTCAATACATAATATCAGAAATACATCATCTCCCCCGGAATAAATAACGCCCAGATGATTCTATATTTGCATATGAACTTCCCGAAGTTGCCGATAGGTGGCGATACGTGTTACATTATTATAATATTTTAGTTTCCTGTTATTCTCAATTTAAAATTAAAGATTAATTCAAACAAACTGAATAGTATAACTAAATAGTATATAAAAAATTAAAAAATATATTTTTAAATTATTGCGTGGTTCCGTCGTGTGGTAACATTATTTCGCGATATTCAATCAATGGCGAAACCGGAAAGCCAACGCATGACGCCATCTATCGGTGACTGAAGGAAACACTAACACGTATATAGAATCTACTGCTTGTATCTATGGGACGTTCTACATTCCGGGGGAGATGATATATTTCTGATAATATGAATTTGGTCGGGCAATTGAAAATCATTCTTGTGTATGGAACTATGATTTATCAGAATAGTAGACGAAACGTAACAGAAAAAGCATGGGCGGAGGTAGCCAAAGAACTAAAAGATACAAGTAAGTAAAAATATTTTTATTTATAAAAATAAAGTATGCATATTAGAATCCATGTCATATGTTTACACATATTTCCACTGAATTGGGATGGATCCTTGCAGCTTTACAAAATCCTTAGCTAAATATTTACGTAATCTTATGCCTACTGTCGTTTCGAGGTACTCATCATTATTTTCAATAATATGTATATTTTGTACTTTGATGTTATCTAAATGCGTTGGACTAAAGAATTTTCCTTCTTGTACTCGAATAAAATTTGTAATACACAAGCAGCTTTTCCGATATTTTTAACAGGTTCTTCGTCACAACAAAGCAGCCCTTCGAATATAAGGAATTTGGACACTAATATCCAGAAGGCACACTCGGCATTCTATCTTTCTCGTGAGAGTCTAAAGTTAAAAATCGTTCTTTCAGGGTTCAAAATTCTTTGAGGATAAGGATAAGGATAAATCAGCATCAGCATTGCCATTAAGGTCATTGAAAAAAACCTTTATAATTGAAATTACTTGACCTAGTATTCGCAAATTTCTTTACACGGATGTGTTTACCATCAATTGCAGCGGCGCAGTTTGGCAAATTCCTAGTACCGTTGAGCATTGCGTTTCCAAATTTTTTTGGTAGGAGTTGGCATAAATAATGGTTGCAAACCATTCCATATTGCTTCAGTTGTTTCTTTGACTATTTTACCAACGGTAGTGTCTCCTCGATAAAACTGAAATGAAAGGCTTTTAAAACTTTGTGGGTAGGGGGCTGCCCCAACGTTGATTTTATTTACGCGTGAACTTGAACATTTTATTACACTCTACATATTTACATATTAACAACTGATATTAACATCGTCGTCGCCGCGGGTCCTGCCTCCGTAATGTGATGCCGTCAACGAAACGGTAGATGTTCGGTGGCGGCAGCTCGATGAGGCGCAACTTCCAGGCGGGTGGCGAGGTAGGCGGCGTGGTGGTTCCCGTTGCTGTGGGCGAGCGTATGGACCTGGGTGCCGTCGTCTTCTGCGGCGATGGAGGTAACGGCGACACTGGCTCCGGTATGGGTGCGCGTCGAAGGAAAGCGCGCACGTCGCTCCGCTGTCGGCGTCGTTCTCGGCGCGACCTCTGTGGTGCCTTGATTGCTGCGGGGGCATCGACCAACCCCCAGTTGTGTGGCGGCGTGATCCCTGGGCCAGGCGTGGCACTGGGCTAGATGCGCCAGTGGGTAGGCCGGGCTATACGCGCCGGTGGTTGTTCCGGGCTATACGCGCCGGTGGTTGTTCCGGGCCATACGCGCCGGTGGTTGTTCCGGGCCATACGCGCCGGTGGTTGTTCCGGGCCATACGCGCCGGTGGTTGCTTTCACTGGGCTATACGCGCCAGTTAGTAACTCTGTTAGTTTAAGGCCTAATTGAGAGTGTCTCTTTTTGCGCGAGCCGTCTTCTTATAGGGGTTGTTGGCGTGATCAATCGGCTTCGCGTGTCCTCGGCTTGTAGGAGGGATGATTTTGCATGTGTGGGAATAGCCCGTGTTTGTGGTCCCCACAAAACTATCACTTGTTACTAAAAATACTTAAAAAAAACTTTTGTAATAATTTTTGTCGAAAAATTGTAAAAAAGTAACTTGGTTAATTTAAATTTAGATTTAGAAAAACTTAGTGACAAAATTGCCCAAGCAAAAGTATGAGTTTGTATTTTTACATGTATTTACAAATGTTAGCTGATGAACGTATAACCTTTTTTTTTAGTGTCTAACTGTTGGAGCTTTTCTACGATCACTGAAGAAACCACCAAGTGACTCTGGGAGACATACGAAAAGAAAGTATCTATTACTTAGATCAATACCTACATTAAAAAACAAGATCACTCCTTGAAAACGCTGATCGAAAGTAGTGAAAGTTCTGCAAGCGCAAATCATGAGCCGACGAGTGCTCAAAAAGTCAAAAAGTCGACACACAAGAATTACAAAGAAATGTTACCACTGAATCTAATTTTTCACTTGGTGTGACGCAGAAGACTACGAGACCGGATATAGAAAAAACCATTGTTACTCTTAACCAAAGAAATAAAAAAAGAAACTTCCTCATCCGTAACATTAAATCCTTCTGATGGCGCTTTTGTTTGATGGGTGAAAAACAAAAAGGACAAAGACAATTTCCAAGAACATCCGAATATGTTGTTTTGCGTAGTTTATTCTCAGATATGAGTAAAATGACAGATAAACAAAATAGAATAATCCGGCAGAAAGTTGTCGATTTGGTGGATAACATACTTGAAGATGTGGATCTTAAAAACCATCCTTAGGAAGATATACTTCACAAGATACAACAGATACAAAGAGGACCAACATTGTTCAACAATCAATCCAAATATTCAAAGAACAGAATGGTCACAAGGAGCTTTCAGCAACAACTCTCGAAATGCATGTGCCTCCTCAACTTCGCCAGGACAACCGTGGATGATGGTAGATGAAGAAAAGGTCTACGAGTTGAAGTGGGTTACCGTATAATTGCTAATATTACTGTGTTTTTTATTTTGTTTTTTAATTTATTTTTTTGTATTTTTGATGTTTACTTACCTAATAGTGATCAATAAACGTTCTCATGGAGAAATTGCCTGACGATAATGAGTGTCGTCCTTTAATATTGTTGGACCTATCAACTCCACTTACTTATTGAAACTTTCTTGGCTATGCGATAGAATTTAAATTTTTCAGGATTGAGGGACAACTGTTCCTTGTGCAGCAATTGCTGAACTATGTAAATATTACGATGAAGTAACGGGTGGCCCAATATCGGCGTAGTTTCTTTTTTTCTCTTTTACGTCTTTGCAAAATTTGCCATGCTACAATGACATCTTCCTCACTCGAAGCCATTTCTAATACTGCAAATTTACGGACAGTTGCAATACTGGTGTATTGCTGGAGAGAACTTAGCTGATACTGTTCTTAATGTTTTTAATGAACATATTAATCGAAGAGCTATCATTGTTAAATTTGTTTCCTATCAACAACGTGATTCAGTATTTCGTTTAAAAAAGGTATTAAAAGGAAGTGGGATTGTAATTCGTGAAGATTTGACGTCGGCGCGATTAAGTCTTTTGAAAATGGCAACTACGAAGTATACATATAAAAATGTATGGACCAAAGATGGTACAATTTTTGTTAAAACTAACAATGCCATGCCACGTATTACTAGTGCAAAGGACCTCCAATCTTAGAATGATGTTTTACATTCAGTGAATAATTTCTAATGTGGGAGTTCACAGAAACCTTGTCTTTGTTTTTTTTTTGTTTTGTTTGTTTCGTAATTACTCGTAATTTCTTTTTATTTAATTAATCAGTTAATCTTTCAATAATATATAAGATTTAGTTTATTTTGTGTTTATAAGTAATAAAATAACGTTTAAGTTAGTATATCATGAGTGGGTTTGCGATCTGCTCATATAAATATTCGTTCATTAAATGCTAATTTCAACAATTTTCAGGCAACAGTTCTTAGTGGCAATTTTGATATAATAGCTCTATCGGAAACAGGTTGTCTTATGTTCATTCCTCAAATACTGTATCTATTAATTGATATGTGTTTTTACGAAAAGATCGTGGATCAGCTGGCGATGGAGTAGGTATGTATATAAAACATACATTGAAATATAATATTATTCAAGTTAATCACAATATAGAGCAGTTATGGATTTCTGTTCATGTAGATGGGCGCAAATACGCATTTGGTATTGTTTATAAACCACCCCGGATTTCCTAAGTAATTTAGAAAACACTCTTTCAGTATTAATCCCCACCAATGACGAAATTTTTGTTTAGGCGATTTTAATATAAATGTGCTTGACTTTAACAACAGAAATGTAGTTGAACTCTTTAATTTACTTGATAGAACTGGATTATCCCAAATCATTACGGAACCTACTAGAATTACACAAAATTCTACTACTTTAATCGATCTTGTTCTTACAAGTAAAACTGAGTTAGTTTTTTCTGATGGTGTTCAGCATGTTCCTCACGTGTCTGATCATGAATTGATTTATTTTACTATTAACTTAACTACTATTATGAACTGCCCCACTTTTAGATCTTACCGTGATTATAAAAATTTTAATTATGAACAATTTAATGAACAACTTCAGTCAATCCCTTGGAAAAGTATTTATGATATCACTGGCATCGATGACAAAATTAATTTTCTCGTTAACAACATTATCATAATTTTTTATTTAAATGCCCTTTACAAAACAGCCAGGTTCACAAAACCGTATGCCCATTGGTTAACGGATAATGTTAAATTAATGTTGTCTATTCGCGATAAAGCTTTCCAAAAGTATAAAGGAACTAAAGACATGAGAGATTGGAATTATTATAAACAAACTAAAAATTTAGTTAACGTAAAGAGAAACGTGCATATTTTGATAATCAGCTACGTCAAAAATACACTAAAGCATTATGGAAGGAGTTAAAACAATTACACTTATCTAATAAACAAAAATCAAATATTCCACAAGAACTAGCTGATCCGCAGAAGATTAACGTTTTCTTCACTATCTCATTGACTAATGTTACAGTAGATCCTGAAATAATTAATTATCATCGAAATAAATAAAAGAATCTGTCAACTCATCATTAACATTTAAGACGGTTGTCGAAATGAGGTCTTACAAATTATATCTGCTATTAAATCGCATGCTATTAGTAAGTATACATATGATCAAATTATGTGTACCTTTCTTATTACCTATATTAACTCATATTATAAACTTTTGTATTACATACGTCGTCAGTGTATCCCATTAGCTGGAAGAGGTCTCTCGTACTACCTATACCTAAAATAGATAATCCTAAGGAATATAAAGATCTGAGGTCAATAAGCATACTTCCTGCTTTATCAAAGATATTTAAAAAGGTAAAACAACTAAATGATAATTTACATTCAAATCAAATAATTCCAAGTATTCAGTCAGGCTTTAGGTCTCAGCATAGCTGTTGTACCACCTTACTCACGTAACAGACGATATCTTTCGAGCTACTGATACTGATAAGTTGACATTATTGACCTTAATAGACTTTTCAAAAGCATTTGACACTATTAATTACGATATTTTGATATCTATACTTCAATATATTGGTTTACATCAGAACTCTGTAGCGCTACTGTATAATTATTTATCACAACGCAAGCAAGCGGTTAAATGTTTAAATAAAATATCTAATTTTGCTGATGTACTTCAGGTGTTAAACAAAATTCAATACTTGGTCCAATTCTATACATAATTTATACCTCTACATTTCCTAAAGCTTTAAATCATGTTCAATGTTATTTATATGCTGATGATACTCAAATTTGGTATTCCTTTTCTTCTAATGCAGTGGTCGAAGCGTGTAATGTTGTCAATAGCGAATTAAACAAATTATATGAAATTTCGAAGTCACATAACCTCCAGATTAATGCCGCTAAATCTAATATTATTTTATTCTGGAAACCAAGCCTTGGTAAAAAATTCTGTCAACATTTATATCGGGAAAATAAATTAGCTCTCAAAACGTCTAAAAATCTAGGAATAATAACACTATTCTGGACTTCCATTGTCTATATTTTAGTTTAATTGAATAAACAACGTTTCAATTGCTATTGAATCTGCAATCGTCTTCAGGTTAATACTGACAAACTCAAAAGTTACAGTAACTTATATACTAATACAAAGTTAGTGAAGCGATCAAGTGTACAAAGTTAATGAAGGGGACGTTACCGTAAACTAAGATTAGTCAGGCGTCTAATTAAGGGTTTCCACACATTGTTAATCTCTACGCTGGGTTGACTAACAACATTCTTGTTGTTTTCGATAAACGCTGCTTCTTTAAATTTTCTCTTGTACCAGTGCTCTTCTCGGTGTATAATTCTTGCCTCCGACCATTTCATTTTGTGATGTTTTTCCCAGGAGTGTTGGGCAATGCCGGATTTCAAAGTCTCTCCTCTCTGCGTATGGGTTTTATGTTCCTTCAACCTGATATCTAACGGTCTTTTAGTTTCCCTACGTATGACTGGCCGCATTCACATGGGACTTCGTAGATGCAATTCTTGGAGTCACGACTGTTGTCTGGTCTAGTTTTGGAGATCATGCTACCAATAGTTCTTGATGATCTGAATACCGTGTTAATGTCATAATTTCTTCCTATCCTTTTTATTTTCTCAGATAATCCTTTGACATATGGAATGCTGAGTAGTGTTTTGGGTTTCTCTTCGGTCATGGCTGGTTGGTTCTTAGAGAGTTGTAGAGCAGTTTCTACCACTCGTTTCGGGTAACCATTTTGTTTAAGGTCTCTTCTGATGTTCTTGATTTCTTCTTGTAGTCCTACCTCTGTATTACATAGTCTGTGAGCTCTGTCGACTAAAGATTTAATAATCCCTTTCTTTGTTGTTCCACTGTGATTGGAGTCGTAATTCAGATATTGGCCGGTATGAGTTGGCTTTCTGTAAACTGATGTCACAATATCCTCATTGTTTTTTTTGCGAGGACGTCCAAGAATGGTAGTGAGTATTCCCTTTCTTTCTCCATGGTGAATTTGATGGATGGCTTAATGTTGTTCAGGTGGTGTAGAAAAGGTCTAGCTGACGGTCGCTATGGTTCCAAATTATGAACGTATCGTCTACATATCTGAGCCATAATTTTGGTTTAAATCTCGCTTTTTCCAGTGCTTGGACCTCGAACCAGTTCATGTAGATGTTGGCGATTACCGGTGAGAGAGACGAACCCATAGGAAGACCGTCGTCTTGTGCAAAGAATTCGTCCTTTAATTGGAAATATGAGTTCCTGAGGACATTGTCAGGTTCCTTTCCCCTTAACCGGTAGCAAAGTTCTATTATGTAATTCCTCGTCCTCTAGCAACTTCTTCTGAATAATTTCTAAAGATTCTTCAACCGGAACATTAGAGTAGAGGCTTTCTACATCGAAGCTGACAAAACGATCTCGTTTTTGTAGTTCTATAGACTCAAGAATCTCTACAAAATGTCTGGAATCCTTCACAAACGATGGGCTGCCATCTTGAAGTGGTCGTAGAATTGGAAGTAAGAACTTGGCTAGTTGGTATGTGGGTCCATAACGAGAGCTAGTTATTGGTCGAAGCGGCATGTTGTCTTTATGTATTTTTGGTAATCCATATAAATGCGGTGGTTTGCTGTGGTGTGGCGTAAGAGTTGTCCTTGTTCTCGAAGGAAGGTATTCTTCGTATTTCTTCAATATCTGGTAGACCTTCCTCTCCAGGCTGGAAGTGGGATCTTTCTTCAAGCGTCGGTAGTTCCCTTGTCGTAGAATCTCGTCTGTTTTTTGGTCGTATGTATGGGAATCCATGATTACTGTTGCTTTTCCTTTGTCAGCTGGCAGGATTTTGATGGATTTATTCTTCTGTAGTTCTTTAAGGACCGATATCTCCTGTTTTGTTATGTTGCTTTGTTCTTTCCTTTTCTTCTCCAGTACACTCCGGACTTTCCACTTGAACTCCTCTGCTTGTACCGGTTCTAACTTTGCGGTCTCCACAGCACTCACAATGTCGAGAATAGGAACTTCTTTGCAACTATCGGCAAAATTTAATCCTTTTTCCAAAAGTGAAGTCTCCGGGATTGATAATGCATGTGAGGAAATGTTGACAATGGTTCTCTTCGGTTAATTTCCGATTATTTGTTGGATAGGAAGAAATTATGACATTAACACGGTATTCAGATCATCAAGAACTATTGGTAGCATGATCTCCAAAACTAGACCAGACAACAGTCGTGACTCCAAGAATTGCATCTACGAAGTCCCATGTGAATGCGGCCAGTCATACGTAGGGGAAACTAAAGACCGTTAGATATCAGGTTGAAGGAACATAAAACCCATACGCAGAGGGGAGAGACTTTGAAATCCGGCATTGCCCAACACTCCTGGGAAAAACATCACAAAATGAAATGGTCGGAGGCAAGAATTATACACCGAGAAGAGCACTGGTACAAGAGAAAATTTAAAGAAGCAGCGTTTATCGAAAACAACAAGAATATCTTTAGTCAACCCAGCGTAGAGATTAACAATGTGTGGAAACCCTTAATTAGACGCCTGACTAATCTTAGTTTACGGTAACGTCTCCCTTCATTAACTTTGTACACTTGATCGCTTCATTAACTTTGTATTAGTATATAAGTTACAGTAGTCTTTAAGTTTGTTACTATTCACCTAAAGACGATTGCAGATTCAATAGCAATTGAAACGTTGTGTTTATTCAATTAAACTAAAATATAGACAATGGAAGTCCAGAATAGTGTTATTATTTCAAACATAATTAAACCTATTCAACGTACGTTAGAAAAATCTAGGACTTACACTAGACCAATCCCTAAGATTTATCGAACATATACCAAAGGTTCTTCAAGGCATATGGCGGCTTAAACCAATTTTTCGTAATTGCCATGCTTTCCGCCAAAAGCCATTAATAACATTATGTGATTCTCTTTTCTTCTTTGGGTGCCTATCTGTTCCAAATGCTGGCTATCAAATTGGCTAATCTAACCTTTGTTTGCGCTGCTCTAAATAATTCTGTGGTTGTCATCGAAAACCATGTTCTTAAATTTTTCAACCACGAAATCCTTCTCCTTCCAACACTTCTCTTTTTCCCTTCTTTCTAATTTCTTTTGCCCTTGTGCATGCACTGTAGAAAATTCTATATTCTTTGTTTTTCTTGTTTCAGCATAATGTGGCCTTAGGTATTTGTAATTTTCGTGTTTTAATTTTGTTTTAAGATTTCTTTTCTTTTGACATTCTTCTTAGAATTTCAATGTTTGTTACATGTTCCATCCATGAAACTCTCAAATCCTTCTATACAGCCACATCTCAAACGCCCTCGATCTTCTTTTGTCGTTGCTTCGTAAGTGTCCACCTCCACCCGTATAGTAATACTGAAACACGTAGCATCGTAACATCCTGAGTTTTAGTTCAGTTAGTTCTCGGTTTTAAATACTTTTGCACTTTTATGAATACACTTCTGCTCTTTTCTATTCGAGATTGATTTCTACAGAGTGGTCCCATTGCTCATTAATGATAGTACCAAGGTATGTGTATTTGTTTAGACTCTTTTAATTGTTCCACTTATCTAATTTTTAGTTGTCGGTAGAACGTTGTTCTGCTTATGATCATGTATTTATTTTTCCATGTTAATATCATCCATATCGCTGGCTACCGTATGTTAGTCTATCCATTAGCTGTTTTAGATCTTATATTATCGGTTAAATATTACTGTATCGTCAGCGTATCTGATGTTATTTAAGCGCTGTCCATTTTACCGTATTCCCTCTTGTGCATTGTCCAGGCTTTCCTAAATATGTGTTCTGAATAAATGTTGAACAGTATTGGCGACAATACACATCCCTGTCTTACTCCACGCAAAATTTTTATTGCCTGTCTGGTCTTCTCCCCACTCTTACACTTGCTATCTGTTCCAGTATAAATTTATTATTATCCTTAGGTCCTTGTCATCTATGCCTGTATTTTATGATTTCCTATCAGTTTCTCGGTGCTGGACCCTATCAAAGCTTTTCTATAGTCTACGAAACAAACATGGCCTAACAGTTATATCTCTACACCTCTGAATAGAACTTTACGCTAAATGAAGCTTCTGGTTCCTACTGCGTTCTAAATCAAATTGTGTTGGTGCTATTTGTTCTTCATGTTTTATAGATTATTCTGTGTAAGATCTTTGAAACACTTTCAATAGATGGAAATAAGGCTTATTTTTCTGTATTCTCGCATTTTTGGCTCCCGATTTTTGATAACGTTATGAACTCTGGACTTAAGCCATTGTTGCGGTATAGTACCCGTGTTATATAAGATTATTCAGTGTTAACCACTTAATACCTTCGTCATCCATTGTTTCAAAATTCGGCTTTGGAAGTTGTCTCGGGCCTGGAGCTTTGCTTTGATTCTTTGGTATTATCTAAATTCAACATGTATGCTTCAGTCCAAGATCAACGATATTAGAAAATGCAAGTACTTCAAAAGCCGTTTGCACTAATATAGGAATTAGAATAGATAATATTACATAAAAGAAAATTCATTGGTTAAATATGACTCAAAGAAGATATTTGCATATTTGCTTGTACCACCGAATAATCAAAAATCAAACTCCAGTCTATCTATACAATAAAATTACTTTTCGGACAGATATCCACAACCTGAACTTACGTCATATAAGTTTACTAACAATGCCTCACCATAGTACAACCATGTTTCAAAGATCTTTCTCGTATTACATTGTTAAAATTTATAATGACCTGCCTTCTACCTTAAAAAAGTTTATCTGATAAAGGATTTCACTTTCAGTTAAGAAATAATTTGCCACTTTGAACGCCTCCCAATATGCAAACTCAGTATAAATACTGCATTCAATTGTTACATTAGTATTTGTGTGAGTATCTTGAATGCTGTACTTTTGTGGACATTTTGCCTTAGTTATTATTTAATTGTTTATTATTTATTTAGTGTTAATTGTTTGATAACTAATTATTTAATGTTTAATTATTTAATATGTATTTATTTAATATTTAGTATATAGTAACATTGCAATATATGGACAGCCAGTGTTATGTATCCACTTTTGTTATTAGGATCGCTTATTCTGTTAATAAACCAAACACAACCTCCCTTGATCGTTTATTCGTCATCACCATCTTCACAAGTCATGTCTATATATAGGGTGTTAACTAAATATATAACAACTCCCTTTCTTTAAAGAGAGTCTAAAATGATATAAAGTAATAAGACAAAACAATCAAATAAAAAAAACAAAGATTATATAAACTTAGTGGAATATAGAACACAATAAGGTGAATGATCTTATCAGTACGATATATAATCTTAAATAAATTGGTTTTCGAATCATCTACCTGATCGAGCCTCTATTTACAGCCCTTCTTTCCTTACCAAACTTACTTAGGTCTACTTTCTACGTTTTCAGTACAATTTGGTTTGTAGTATCAGTTTGAACTGGTACACAACCATTTGTCGATCTCTATAACACTAGTATTGTTAATATTATTTCATATAATTCATTAAACAAGTCAGCATCGGTGTATTAAATTATAACATTAAATTTTACGCAAAATCACCTATTTCTGTTATAGTCTACCAGATTCATTATGTTTGACCATAATAGCCTCTAGGTCGTTCATTGTCTATTCCTATAATTTTGCCTTGGTTCCCACTTATTATTATCCATCAATATCATTACGTTACTATTCAGATCGAGATTAGTCTAAGGTCTTTGGCATTTCTATTGTAATAATATTGTTGAGTGTTTTGACGACTAACGAGTTCCACAAGGCATTCTCTATCCAACCAACTTGGCATTAATAATTTTTCAGATACTGGGATTTGACCGTTTAGTCTACGACGAAAAGTATTTATCTGGAGACGGCATATTTACCTTATTGGAGTATTTCGGTATTCTAAAAGACAGATACACATCCTTTTATCATGAAGGCCTTTTTCAATATTCTTTAATGCTCTGGACATGACGTTCTATGAAACCATTGCTTTGAGGGTAACGAGGAGTTGAGGTAATCTGGTCTATTTTCCATAGTTCCATAAAATTTTTAACAAAACTACTAAACTGACGACCATTATCTTAACAGTTTATCCGGTTTACCATGTACTCAAATATTTTCTTTAATTCTTTTATTACAATTTCTGACGTTGTATTATTTTCAATTATCACTGGGAAATTTGAAAAGTAATCTACAACCAACAGATAATCATTTCCTTCAAAACAGAATAAACCCAGCTACTAGTTCCCAGGCCTACTCGGTAAGTTTCTATTGATTATAGTCTTTCTGATTTTGTTTGATATGTTAAGCATGTAAACAGTTACTACACAGTCTTCAATTTCTATTCATTAATGGCAATATAATAATCTTTACATAGCAATAGTTTTGTACCCCTAAATGATTATAATGAATTTTCTCATTACATCCTTTCTAATTTTTTAGGAATTACAATTTGTTGACCTCTAAAACTACTCCATCATATTACCAATTCATGCCGATAATTCCAAAATGGTCTAACGCAAAATTTAATTTATTTCATGTCCGGCCAACCTTGTTGAATTACTTGCTTTAGTTCAATCATCTCAGGATCAACCAAATTTTCATTTGCAAAACATTGTAATTTATTTTAAATTATGTTATCGTAAAATCATACTATTTGTGAATTTATTAAATTTTCTTCGATTTGAAAACTTTATTATCATAACTCTGTTTGCATCCAAGTTGAAAATATCTAGAATCTGACATATCTCTAGTTAGTTCTTCGAATGTTGTAATTCATAATGTTCTCTCACAAATAGCATTATTAATTTTGTGGGTCCAGACAAATTCTAATTTCATTATTTGGTTTTACTAATATAATAGGTCAAAATTCTGTTGGTTCAGTAACCTTTTAATTATAGTATCCTTAACCATACCCTCAGTTCTACTTTGAGTTTCATATTAATTGAAATGGTATTTTCTACAAGGTGCAACGTGGCTCATAATTTTCTTTTAATTTGAAGTACAAGTATAACCGGTTATTTTCCCTATCCCGTCAAATAATTCTTTCTTTTCTGAAACTACCATTTCAACGTCTGGATGTTTACCGACTGAATCTATATTTATTTAAAAGATTTAACATTTGTATAGTTGCCTAATCCTACAACTGGCATACTTTTCCTTACTGTTTCAACTATGATAAACTCTACATTATACATTTGATCTTTATAAAGGATTTTAAATTCACATTTACCATATGTATGTATTTTACTACTGTAAATCAGCTTATTTGGTAAGAACACGACTACAAAAATCTCCATTTAAGTTAAAGTATTGTAAACATGTATTGGAATTCATTAATCTGTGCACTGTATCAATCTAAATTTTACGGTCTTGTCACATTCTAACAATTTTAAATCTACTAACCATTCTTTATTAGAATTCGTATGGATGCATCTAATAGAAATGACTGTTTTTCTTTTTACCCTAGCTGAGATTTCATTTATAGGTCTAGTATTATTATTCGATTAATGGCTCTACATACTTTTGTGAAATGATTTGCTTTACAATAATACAAATTTACCTCTAGCCGGACAATTAGAAAATTGTTATAATCATACCCACATTTGTAACATTTTCTTCTTGTTCGTTGTTGTATGGTCGGCTCAATGATCCACGAGAGATGGTCTACCTCGAGTGACTGACTTCGGCCTTGGTATGTGCTTCTTCGATTAAAACGTCCCTATAAACTGGATTACCAGGGATTTCTTTCCTCTTCTTTAGTACGGTTAATTGGTTCAGACTCGATCAGTTTCCGCCGCACTGTTGCTTCTTCTGCCTGCTCTGCTGCTTTACATATTTGAATACATTTTTGCAAGATAGTCCATCCTATGTTCAATCAATTTATTTCTAATTACTTTCATTTTGAATAACGACTTATTATTACTATCTTTAATTATGCTGTTGTTAAGGATCCATCCATGGTGCCGCTACCATTGAGATCTTTCAGGAAACTGTTAAAATCTTGTTTGCTCCTTGTACTCGTTTGTTAAACGTTTGTGAATTGTGTTTGTTTAGGAACATAATATTTCATGCTAATATTTATTTTGTTTGTTTATGGTAGATAGATAAAGTGTTTCTAACACTTCTACTGCCTCTTCTCTATAGCATCATAAGGACGCAGCTACTTTGGTTTTTGGAACAACCACTGCTAACAGACAGTTCAAAACTTTGTTTAAATTTCTTAAAATTGAAGGATACATCTCCATCCATGCACATTGGTTTTGGTTGCTCTATGAATTCCATTTTATTCTTATTCTTTTGCGTAGCACGTGCAAACTTAACCTCAAAATTATTATTGATTTGAATAGTTCTTTTTCTTTTAAATTTTCATAAAATATTAGTCTCGTAAGTCTTTTTGGACCGCCCGCCATGTCTATGTACCACTTTTGTTATTAGGATGTTATTCTGTTAATAAACCAAACACAACCTCCCTTGATCGTTTATTCGCCATCAGCATCTTCTACAAGTCATGTCTATATATAGGGTGTAACTAAATATATAACAGCCAGGCAATCAGGGTTAAGTGGAAAACAGCCATTCTATCTATGTATGCTTTAATTAATCGATTTTCTCGTCCTCTACCGTCCTTTATCGATAAATAGACCAAGATAATCCAGGAGTGACTTGGTTTAGTAGTAGGTTACCCTGATGTTACAGGATTTACTTATTTATTTATTACCTTTACCTTCAATAGGAAAATATTTTTGTCTTATAGAATGTAACTTTATTTTCATACTTTATGATTACACTGTAGTTACAAAAACAAAACTATTATTATTATTAAATATTTCACTTAACTTGGTAATTAATCTATGGTACGTTCTTAAATCAGTGTATACCAACTTATTTATTTTGTAATTGATATTTATCCACTTCTATATCCATCAAATCTAGATACTCGTAAGTGTTTCTAATAATGTCAGAAATAACTTCGTTATCAAAACCCAACGCACCATTACAATTTAAAGCGAAATCCAATTGCTTGTTGTAGGTGGTAACTGAAAACATAATTCCTAAAACATTTAAAATTTAAAAGATTTGTAAATATAGACTGAAATAAAATACCAATGTTTTGTAAGTGAGGAATCCAAAATACGCACTTAGACAGTCCTATAGGTGGTTCATTTAAGGAAACTTTTGGCGATCCGGGCAAAATACTAAATGCAGTAGTAAAAGACATTTGTGAAATCAAAAACTTCAGTAATTTTGTTGGTAATAGTCCTCCCAGAAATGGCAAAAGAGTCTGATACTAGAATTTTAGAAAAGTTAATTGATTTTCCAACTTACCTCTAATTTGTTGTACCATAAGTTGGTGAGGGGTTCTAGAGGATTTTAGTAATTTGTTGACAATTTTCAACCTACTAATAAGAGGATAGTCTAGAATGTAGTTTTTGTGATTATCTATAAAAATGGGCACTTTCACTTGTAATCCTGCGTATTGATTTGTTAAGGTCACTTTTTTAGAATTTAATTCTAATAGCCGATCGAAGTTTGTAATGACTGGTACCATCCCTGTGATATAAGTTGGCTTCGACGTAGTATGCTAAAACCAAATTTTTGATACATTGTTTTAATTAAATTTATTTTCTTTATTACGTGAAAAAGTATTACTTTGCAAAGTATACTAATTGGACTTTATTTTATTTATATTGTAATTAGTGTTCAGTTCTGGGAGTGCGCGAAAATATCCAACATCTAAATCATACAAAGGTTTCAAATTAAGATTTTTCGTAGCCTAACAAATGTGGAATGGTATGTCAGCAATCAAACACTACATGCCGATCTCAAAATCGCATGGGTTAAAGATGAAATCAGATGATATGCGACTAATTATGTGAACAGAATTCAGTTTCATCCTACTGTGTTTGTAACGAATCTTCTTGAAGAAGAAATAAACACTCGACGCCTAAATATACAAAAAACAACGATATATTATAAGAGCACCGAAAGAGTATTTGCTCTGATACAAAGTTTTTCACAGTTCGAGCAGAGTATATGGTTTGAATCATAGTTCCTCACAACCCGGACCTGACATTTTGAGTTTAAGAGAAAGTCGAGGCAAGTATGTTCTCAATTCGTCAATAATTCATGGTCACCACAGGCTTAGTTTTTCAAATAACCTGCGAAATAAAGACTACATTTACTTTTTACGTATCAGTGGCGCACGGATAAGTTTTGAAAAAAAAACGAAATGTTAGAACGGAAAAGTCTTTCATGATGCGGTCATGTCAAAATTGTAACCGAATAGCCAACGTATCTTCTACTTTCGCAAAGAGTTTCATTCGGACAAAGAATCCAAAAATTTGTCAAAAGTTTAGCGTTTTATCCAGTATGTTTTTTAAGGTAAGGTAGGTCATGATGACCAGGTTCGGAACTCAAACATGTATGGGTAAAAAAAGTGTCATGTTCTATATAGAGTGGCGTGTAGAAGCCTTATTGAACTGGGCGTCAGTTGTGCGATGAGGAAAAGAACTAAAAACTGTCAAGTACAGGGTAATTACGAGTACGAATGGAATGGGGCTACTTTAATGTAAGATACACTGCGAAATTCAAGAAATGGACTGAGAATGTAGTATCAAGGAAGAAGTGCAGAAATCCATAAAGATCAAAATGACAACTATTATTAAAATTATCTATTCATACACAACAGTAAAATACGAAAACCAATAATTGTGGTCAAATATGAAGCAAGTAGGAGAAGAAGAACAACGCTAGAACAAAAAAAATGAAGGAAATAGGAAAACAAATGGGTAGATGCAGCGCAGCAATACTGTCATTACAAGAGTGGTAGAACTTTGTGAATAAGAGGAAAAGGATAAAATCTCGATTATTAAAAGTAACAAAGTAGAGAACGAGAAAGCAAAACGGACATTCCCGGAGAAAACGAACGAAAAACAAATGCTAAATATGAATAACGAAAAAAATACAGAAGGTAAGTTAGTGAGATTGAATAACGAAAATAGCAGCAGTTGCTTGTGTAATAGCTAATGATACGCAAGAATCTAACCAAAGAGAAATATGAAAGATTATCGCTAAGTTGAAAAAATGGAAAAGGAACGGCAAAAGACGATATGTGCTGGAATATGATAGAATCTGCCAGAAAAAAGATGAAACAAAGAATATACGAGTTATTGAAGAAGATTCGGAGGAAGGAGAAGATCAAGAAGGAATGAACGAAAAGAATAACAGTCCTAATCCTCAATAGGGGAAATAAAATGGAATGTGATGATCTTGTATACAAGATCGTCTTTTTCAACAGGAATGTTATTTTTTTGAACATAATGTTGATGACATTATTTGTTTATTCAATGGCTCAGTTTCCCAAGTTAATGAATTCTTGACTAACTAAAAACGTAGGAGGGAGAAAGGGGGTACATACGTCATGGAATCGATATACCACATTTACGCATTAAACTTTATTTAAGTTGAGTGTTGAGCGGTCTACGTTCTATTTGCTATTTACAGGTATTATACAGTGTGAGTACAAAGTTTTAAACTAATTCGGTATAATGAAAACAATTAAATTTCATCAAAAATCCTCGAAATGAATTTCATTTTTTCTCTGTACATATTTCTTTTATTTGTTGCATTTTGATAGTCTATATTCAACATCGGAGATGAAAGGCCTTTCAACAAACACAACTCGTGTTAACGAAACGACCAAATTAGAAGATGCAAGTATCACTCTAATCTTTTTAGATGCTATGAACACGCCAACCAAATACAAACAGATGTGGCATTGACAAAAAGTAAATGAAAAATACTATAATAACTAGGCACGTTTCAAAACATTAACAAAACGAAAGTCCTGATGAAGGAAAAAGCTATCACGAGCAAGTACAGGCTAAAACAAGTTTTTTACAACTCATTGAGAAAAAGAGCTTGCTTTATATGTAAACCTATTATTAAATTTGCGTTATGGACTGTTTTTCAAACCACTCAGAAAACTTGCATATGACTTCACAAGGAAATCGTCAAATTGCCGAATATCAACATATTAGGGAAGAAAGAAAATATGTTAAAGTAATTTTGTCATTACCAAACTTAACAGTATGAGTTTAAGGGTCGAATTTGGAGAGCGTCCTAATATCAAAATCACCCTCAACGGTCACTCATTGATGACTCAAGGTTGGCTAAAATCTGTCTCACTTTTCACCCATTAGTTAGGAACATTTTAGTCACTCATTGTTCTTTATTGGTTTCTGAATACCGTTCAGTGGGGTCACTATACTATATTATATGAGTGGTCTTATACAACGCTATCTGAATTCGGCCCTAAGTCCTTCGACTGGGGTTAATGCAATTGAAAGGTATCCGTTTACACCCAAACTGATTTATAATATTGATGTAAGCATTACCACAGTTATAAAAGACCTGAAAGTAGTATCTGCCAAAGGCAAGAAACCGGGGAACCAAATCGCATCGGTCCCATATAGTGAAATAGTTTCTTTTGTAGGAATCATTAGTGCAATTTGATCAACTTTTCTTCAAGTTTTTATATATGCGCAGTTAAAATTCTGAAATATACTTAACTTAGTTTTTGGAAACAGATTGGGCTGGATGCTATTTCCATAAGTTGAACATGTGCGGAGCATTCTGTATTAAAAAAATCGTTGTGCTCCTATTATTTTCACCATAGACTACAAACCGTTAGACATTGAGGTGTATGGTCGATTAAAAAGTATTTAGCTACAGCGCTTAATAATTATTTACGTGATGGGCAAATGTGTGGAACCAAGTAAATATCTCTGAAATTATTAGAGATATCAAAATAAAATTTGGAAGGTGGATACTGCAGTAGATTGCCTGTTTGTTTTACCGGAAGTAATGTCGATTTTAAAGTTTTAGTTTCTGATGAAAAATTTGATTACGAGTACAAAAATATCGGGTTCGATATTTTTATTTCACTACCTATCGAGATATTAACAGAAAAGTAACTAAAGGAAGTAAAAATCTAATGGTATCTAGTAGTTAATGAAATTCATTGTAGAAGTGACAGTAGTTGTCAAAATAGGTTATTAGTGTTTGAATTTGAACGTGAAAAGATTCTATTGTTTTAATTTGATTGTAAAATGGTCGAATTAAGTAAAAGAAAAAGAATAGAAGTATTAATGATGATTGGGTATGGGGAGAGGAAAAGGACGCATCAAGAAGTTTGTGACCTTTTCAATATTGTTCATCCGAATGCACAAATATCCCGTTCAGTAGTAACGAAAACTTTGCGAAGGTACGATACAAGTGGAACAGTTAGCAATTTACCAAAAATTGGACGGTTAAGAAGTGCAACTAATGAAGGTGTAGCTCAAAATGTTGCTATATCTTTGGAAGAAAATCTTCACTTCTCCACTACCGACCTCGCCAATATGCATGGAATTAGCCGTCGTTCAATAAGAAGGATATTAAAGCGAGAAAAATATCATCCATACAAAATTCGCCTTGTTTAAGAACTCTCCGAAGACGATTTCGACAGACGTTTAGAATGTTGTGAAACGATGATGTATCCACCTTCCAAATTTCATTTTGATATCTCTAATAATTCCAGAGATATTTACTTGGTTCCACACATTTGCCCATCACTGTACATTACAAATCCAGGAAGAGCAAAAACTATTTGTAGCATCGGATAATTTTTTAACAGAACATATTTGAATGCCTTCTCGATTAGTAACATAACTCAGGGGTTTAAACAAGTTGGTCTTTGGCAAGTCAATAGACACATATTTACAGAATAGGATTTTGAAGCTAGTATAGTGACCGACGGGTTATTCAAAATTGCAAATGTTCCAAAAGATGATAATCCAACAGGAAAAACTTTAAGTGATGTTTTGGAAGAAATACCCCCGTGACCTAAGCTACCTGTAGGAAGAAGTCAAGCCGTAGAAAACGAAATTCATAATCTCGAATTTATACAGATCGGTGTTGTGATATAAAGTTGCTGTGCAATAATTACAATCAATATTCATTTCAAAATAAAATAAACCTACCTTTTTAAACAATCCCGTAGACTCGCACTGCAAGCAGTTAAAATAATATCTGAAAATGAAATTTGAGAACATTTTCTCTTTATTGCTTTGACTTTTGAAAATATTTTCCATCTGTGTCGATACCAAATGTTAAAACTTCTTTTTTATATTGTTTTTACCGTCCAGATCATTTCTGTCGGACTTTTTGTACAAGTACGTATAAATCAAACTTGGAGATAATACGACCATCTCAAAGAATATCCAAATAATGTACATTACGTAACTACTCCACCTTTTTTTTATCTCTAAAAGACTTTCGAGGCTTTTGGAGACTTCCATGATTTCTACGTTAATTTCTGGAAATATATTGAACCACAATTGAGCTAAGCCCATTCCATCTGCGACGACATGGTGTACTCGAAACAAAACGGGATATTTCTTTTTGTTAAAACTTTCACTCTTTAACGGTTGTGTACCAATGTGTATATCCCACAACATGGTATTGTTCTTGGGTAATGGGTTATAAAACGATTCGCTAAGCAATTCCGCAAGTTCTGCATTATCTATTTCTGCCACTTTATCCTTAACGGGCAGTTTAAAAACATAATCATCAGAAGTGACACACACTTTTTTATAATAAGAGTATCCCATCCAGTTTTCTAATGTGCAGAACAGTTTTTGTAAGTTTTCATTTTGTTTCATTTTATGTAAATGCTCGGAACTTTTAGTCAATTCGTATAAGCCATCACCGGTAGATTCATCGCACTCTAGAATTAACAAAATGTGAATAAACGAAAATTCCGTTTCCTCCATGGCGTGGTAAACGTCAAAATTTTCAACTAGTTTATAAAAGTCATCACCAAATTTTAATTTCAATACAAGACTTAACAACTTTCGATAAATCCACCCGACACCACTCAGTACTATCGTCAAAAATGTGAGCAAAATAAAGAAGGGGAGAAACAGCAGGAAGCCTAATAAAAATCGTTTCTCTTCGAAATGTACCTAAAACATTCAGCTAAACATAAAAATTTAAAAGGCTACTTTTAAATACTTTGATTTCACTAAGATTTTTTAACAGCGCCCAAATAAAAAATGGGACTGCTAGTGATACTAAGATGTTTTCTAAGTTAAACATATTAAAAAAATTACTGTAAACGTTTTAAAAGTTTGTCTTTCATTGGCACCGGAATAATCGATATTTAGTGGTAAAGAATTATTTGATAAATTTTTGATTAAATGTTATCGTAGCACAATGTATAGATTAAAAATAAATAACGTGATAATATAATGCATGTTTAAATAAATATAATAAGTTTTGATTTTGTGGTCATTTAACGAGAAACACTACAAAAATCACATTAAAGTTAAATGAAGAACAGACGGTTCGTTACGGAACTCCATGTCTAAATCTTTATGTTTTAGAAAAAAAAGATTGAAATGAAATGGTAGCTTTGTTTGTTTGGAGTATACGCCTGTTGCAATGAATTTTTTTAGACTTGACTAAGTGCGATACAGCTCTTAGTTTAGGAAATAGTCAAAAAATTATTTTAATATACAGACTGTTTCATTAAGCTTTGTACGTGGCCATATCTCGAACACTATTGGGTATAGAAATTCGAGAAAAAATTTGTATTACTTAAACGGCTATGAGAAAATCCTAGAAATTATTTTCAAGTTCCGAATTTCACCGCAAAGGAGCGCAATTGACGGGGCGAGGCATAAAATTCAAGATTCCTCCGAAAATTTTCATATGAAGCTATGACTTCAATAACATCATTAGAAAGACTGAATAATTCAGTATTAGTCATTCAGTCTGAGGCTCCTTGGCGTACCGACCTTAATAAGACAAGTAGAAGCTCCTGAATGCCTAATAATTTAAATGACTATATTTTCTAAATGACTTATCTGATTGTAGCAAACTCAGACTTGTTTGTAAGAAAAATGTCAGTGTTTTCAAATACCGTATCCATCGGCACTCAACAGTTTCAAATAAAATTGATAGAGGACGCAGTTCGCAATAATAACAGTTTTTTTCAATTTTGCCACGAAAATTCAAATCATACAGTATAATTCTGATATCATAATCGGAAAATAGATTAGATAGATAACGCGAAATCCGAAGTTCGATATCTTCGCCCGTTTCAGAGTTATTATCAAAAGATTACATTTTTCAAACTTTAATTTGATAAAATGGTTATTTTGGTAGTTCAGAGAATTTTTGGTTCAATTTTATGGTTGTGTAGGTTTGTCAATCATTTCAGTGGCACAAAACTACATTTAAATTAAAAACACCCCACAAATAACTTCTAATAAGGCATAGATGCTGATTTAAAAGTAAATTAAAATAAGTAGTCATGAAACAAAATCTGTAGGTTTCCATGGAATAGATAAATGTCAACAGTTTTAATTTTTTCTAAAAAAACTTTGTCATTGATTCTTTTTAATTTCGTATTACTTAAGTGAAATGTGTGTCGAACGACATTTCGTGTAATAAAGGACACGCATAAATACTTGGCTTTATCGACCGAGTGTTTATTGAATTCTAAGTTATCGCTTAGATTATTATTATTATTATATCAAATCATCCTTCTACCTTTCGGTGTAGGATATAAATATTACATTAGATATTATTATTGTACATTTAAATTTACAAATGTCTTCCATTCTTTTTTATTACACGCCATCTTCTCTGTTTCTTTCCATGTTTTTCCTTTTTCTTCTAATATTCTTCCCACTTCCCCATTCCATGTTTTTCTTGGTCTTCCTCTTTTTCTGTTTTCCATTATTCTTGTCTTCCATATCTGCTTTACTGGTGCTTTTTCATTTATTCTTACTAGATGACCCCACCACGACAGTTGCTTCTTCTGTATAAATTTTTGTGTACTTTCTACTTCCAGTTCTTTTCTTATGTCTGTGTTTCGTATTCTATCTCTTCTTGTAATACCTTTTATTTTTCTTAGGTACCTCATTTCGACTGCTTGTATCTTGCTTTTTTCTTGATTTGTCAGTACCCATGATTCGCTGCCATAAGTTAAAATTGGCCTATATATCGATTTGAAAACTTTTGTTTTCGTTTCAACTGAAACTTCCCTCTTACTCAAAAAATTATTTTTCAGTGCAAAGAATAACCCATTAGCCTTCTTTATTATGTTGTTATTTGCTTCCTGGGTTCCTTTCTCGTCCAATACCTACTTCTCTTAAATAATGGATGTACTTTACTTGTTCAATTCTTTCTCCTTCAATCTCAATTTTCATGTTTACTTTTTGTTCTCCGATTTCCATTACCTTTGATTTGCTTTTGTTAATTTTCATTCTATTTTCTTTCAGTACCAAATTCCAACTATTTAAATTTGTTTGTAAATCTTTTTCACTTTCCGCAATTAATACGACGTCATCCGCGTATATTCCCTCCGATTTTTTAATTATTTCGTCCATGAATATTATAAATAGCAGTGGGCTTAAGCTTCGTCCTTGCCTTAATCCTCTATTTGTGTTAAATTTTTTTGATGTTTTATTGTCTTTCACAACTGTACTTTTGGCCATTCTTATAAATTATTTGAATCATTTTATAAGTTTCGTGCTTACATGTCTTTCCCTTAACAACCTCCACACTGTTCCTCTAGGTACCGTATCAAACGCTTTCTCTAGATCCAAGAATGCCAAATATATCATCCTTTTTTCTTTTCGTGCTTTCTCTGTGATTTGTTTTATTGTAAATATATGATCCTCGTCTGAATCCCCTTTGTTCCTCTTCCATTGTCTCTTCAGTTACCATTCTAATTCTTTTTCTATTATTTTTCTAATATTTTCATACATATACTTAGAAGTGTTACTCCTCTATAATTGTTACACTCTTTTTTATCTACTTTTTTGTGAATTGGCACGATTAACGCTGTTGTCCAATCTTTTGGTAGTTCTTCATCTATCCACACTTTGTTGTATATACTTAATAGTGTATCTCTGCCTTTTTGTCCTATACTTTTTATCATTTCCGCCGTTATTTTGTCACATCCAGCCGCTTTCCCGTATTTTAGATCTTTTATTCTTCTTTCAGTTTTTTCTCCGTTTTGGGGATCATTTAGTAATTCTTCAAAGTGTTCTCTCCATCTTTCCATTATTTTTATTTCTTCAGTTATAATTTCTCCGCTTTTTCCTTTTATTATTTTGTATTCAGTGTCTTCTCTGTTCTTAAAGTTTTCAATGTTCTATAAGAATAGTTTTTGATTTCCTTTTGAGTCTTTCCATTTTTTTCTCCAAAAATCTTCCATTGGTTTTCTTTCGAATTTTTGATCAATTGTTTAGTTGTTTTTCGCTCTTGCTTATATTTCTTGTATTTTTCTCCCGTTCTTGTCCGATAAGTAACTTTTCCAAGCTTCTTTCTTTTTCTTAATTTGTATTTTAATTTCCTCTGTCCACCATGATGTGTGTTTGTTATTATTTTTCTCTCTTGTTTTCCCACATATCTCTTCCGCTGTGTTTATTACTATGTTTTTAAAGTATGTCATCCGCATTCAACACTCCTCTCCTTTATTTCGTATTCGTATCCTTCCAGTTTCTTGCTTATAGCTTCTTCGTATTTATCCGCTACTTCCTTCTCTCTTAATTTGGATAATAGAAGTTAGCAATGACGGTCTATTGGCGCTAATTATAACTTTGCCATTCTTCCGGCCCCCCCCCCCCCCCCCCCCCCCCCCCCCCCCCCCCCCCCCCCCCCCTCCCCCCCCCCCCCCCCCCCCCCCCCCCCCCCCCCCCCCCCCCTTCCCTTTCCCCCTCCCCCCCCCCCTTTTCCCCCCCTCCCCCCCTTTCCCCCCCCTTCCTTCTCCCCCCCCCCCCCCCTTTTCCTTCTTCCCCCCCCCCCTTCCCCCCCTTTCCCCCCCCCCCCCCCCCCCCTCTCCCCTTCCCCCCCTTCCCCCCCTTCCCCCCCTTCCTTCCCCTTTCCCCCTTTCCCCCCTTCCCCCCCCCCCCCTTCCCCCCCTTTCCCCCCCTTTCCCCTCCCCCCCCTTCTCCCCTCCCCCCCCTCCTCCCCCCTCTTTTCTCCCTTCTTCTTCCTCCTCCTTTTCTCTCTTTCCCCCCCCCTCCCCTCCCCCTCCCCCCTCTTCCCCCCCCCCCCCTCCCTTTTTCCCCCCTCCTTTCTTTTCCCCCCCCCCTCCCTTTTCCTCCTCCTTTCCCTTTCCTTCCCCTCCTCTTTCTCCCCCCCCTTCCTTTCTCCCTCCCCCTTTCCCCCTTTCTTTCCCCCCCCCCCCCCCCCCCCCCCCCCCCCTTCCCCCCCCCCCCCCCCCCCTCCCCTCCTCCTTCCCCTCCCCCCCCTTCCCTCCCCTCCCCCTTCCCCTCCCCCTCCCTCTTCCCCCCTTCTTCCCCTCTTCCCCCCCCCCCCCCCCCCCCCCCCCCCCCCCCCCCCCCCTTCCCCCCCCCCCCCCCCCCTTTCCCCCTTCCCCCCCCCCCCCCCCCCCCCCCCCCCCCCCCCCCCCCCCCCCCCCCCCCCCCCCCCCCCCCCCCCCCCCTCTTCCCCCCCCCCCCCCCCCCTTCCCCCCCCCCCCCCCCCCCCCCCCCCCTCCCCCCCTTCCCCCCCCCCCCCCCCCCCCCTCCCCCCCCCCCCCCCCCCCCTCCCCCCCCCCCCCCCCCCCCTCCCCTCCCCCCCCCCCCCCTCTCCCCCCCCCCCCCCCCCCCCCCCCCCCTCCCCTCCTCCCCCCCCCCCCCCCCCCCCCTCCATATTTGGATAATACGAAGTTCGTTGCGACAATGCCTTGCATTTTCAACTTGTTCTAGTTGTGGTAAAGTAAATTTGCACAACATGCATTATTGGTTCCAAACCAATCCGTATTGGATGCGCGAAGTGGATCACAACAGGTGGATTGTAAACGTTTGGTGTGGTATTTTAAGGAACACAATTATTGGAACGTTTATTTTTGATGATCATCTTAATGGTGAATTACATTTGAATTTTTTAGAAAATGACTTGCCTATCCTTTTCGAAGATGTTTCCATTGAGTTAAAGTTGTCCATGTGGTATCAACATGATGGATGCCCTACACACTTTTCGAAAAGGTCCGTGATTTTTTAAATGTTAATCCCGGACCGCTGGATTGGAAGGGATAGTTTGTTTCCTTGGCCACCCATATCCCGCGATTTAACTGCGTTAGAATAAATGGCATTGTTTATAAAATGCGACCAACCACACGGGACGACATGATTCGGCGAATTGAAAACCCTATAAATTCGATTTCACGAGCTGAAATTTAAACAGCTGTTAACAAATATTGATAATTGTATTTTGCAAAATAGAGGTCATTTTGAACATTTATAAAAACCTTTCCATTAATCCCTTAAAAATTTTATTGCTAAATGTTGATATTGTTATGGCCCGTTGGCCTTTAAACACGCTCCAAATGTCGTCTTTTACATAATTTGGACTAGTCCTAATCCTAAAGTAAGTGTGAAGGGAAGCATTAAATATAACATAACTAATTGTTATTAATCCTAGCTACAAAGCTACAAAACTAGGAAATTAATCATTTTTTCAAATTGAAGTGTGAAAAATGCAATCTTTTGACAATAACTCAGAAACGGGCGGAGATATCGAACTGCGATTTTCTTGTTTTCTCTTGCAAATTTAATCTACTTTCCGATTATGACATCAAAATTATACTGTATGATTTGAATTTTCGTGGCAAAATTGAAAAAAACTGTTATTATTGCGAACTGTGCCCTCTAGCAATTTTATTTGAAACTGTCGAGTTGCGATTGATACGTTTTTTGAAAACACTGACATTTCTCTTACAAACAAGCCCGAGTTTGCTGTAATCAAAAAAGTCATTTAGAAAATACAGTCATTTAAATTATTAGACATTGTGGGACTTGGCCGGTACGCCAATGACCCTTAGACAAAACTTATGCGGAATTATTCAGGCTTTCTAATGATGTTATTAAAGTTATAGCTTCATATGAAAATTTTCGGAGAAATCTTGAATTTTATGCCTCGGCCTGTAAATTGCGCCCACTTTTTTTTAAATAGCAACCTATCAATTTTTTATGCTGTTCGATGAAGGCTTAATTTAGATAAAAAATATTTTTTACATTTTTTAAATTGATTGTCATTTTATTTCTTTAAAAATTTAGCACGAAAGCTGGTGTATTAAAAACGATTTTGAACAAACTATGATACTTATATTCGTAGTTGTAAGTAAGAAGTGTTTAAATAGTTTAAAAAATTTCTAATTCGCCATACTTATTTTGTATGAGAGCGCTAATTCCGAAATTTTTCATATTGCTGAATCTAATTTTTTTTAAATGGCACCCTTGATTTTTTAACCGTTTCTAATGTATTTTAATTCTCTTTCGATTTCCACTAATACTTTTCTCCTAACACCTACAGTTACGGATATATTTATCAATTTTCAGTTAAATCACACCAAATAAACTTTTAATTAAATAACATTATTTTAATCAAGCAGGTTTAATCTAGTAGGTTCTGCTTCTATTAAACAAAAAACAACTAACCAGACTAGAAGCAAAGTTCTTTGCTAGAAGGTACTTTATTAGTTTATTATTGGTTCGATTCGAATAAACGAAAGCTCTAGTTTTGTGACCATTTCTTCCTGATGCTAAATTGTTAAAGAAATTGCTCTAAAATGGCAACGCCGCAATCAATTTAAAAAATTTTAATAGTTTTTTCACTCTTTTCATTTTCTTCATCGAACAGAATAATAAAAATGGTGGGTTGCTGTTTAGGCTCAACTTCGGTTTAGCGCCATGATTATTTTTTGGCAAAATATAGCTAAATAGACTGGAAATCGTCTCGTGAATCTGAATACGTTCTTTTCTTGCGGAAATGTTTCGTTAAAAAATTATGATGTTTTGAAAATTTAATTTTTTACAGTATCTCTAAAGGAAAGTCTTAAGTGTATTTCTTATGTGTAGTAGATGGCGCTATATAGACACATGTTTTCATGTGATTGGGGTAAACGGTGTTGGTTGGTAGGTATGATCGGAGGTGAACGGTGTTTGTTGATAGGTTACAGTTACTACAATTTTCTTCTTAAAAAAATTACATGTTTTTATGTGATTTGGAGTAAACGGTGTTAGTTGGTAGGTGTGATCGGTGGCGAACGTTGTTGTTTGGTAGGTTACAGTTATTACAATTTTCTTTTTAAAAAAATTACATGTTTTTAGTGATTTGGGGTAAACGGTGTTGGTTGGTAGGTGTGATCGGGGGTGAACGGTGTTGGATGGCAGATTACAGTTATTACAATTTTTTTTTTAAAATAAATTACATGTTTTTATGTGATTTGGAGTAAAAGGTGTTTCCGATGTACCTCTAATGCTCTTTTTAATATTGAATTTTAATTTTGAAAAATTAATAACTTTTTAACGAAACATTTCCGCAAAAAAAAGTACCTGATATTTGGACTGAGGAGGCGATTTCCAGTGTAAATAACTATATTTCGTCGAAGAAAAACCATGTCGCTGCCCAGCGAAAACAAAACACCCTGTATAAACATTTTTTTCTAAAATAGAGAAATTTTATGCTGGCATCAATACAGGGGCACTAGAAACGAGGCCGGAGTAATGGCGAATGAAAACAAAAATTTTAAAATATAGAATTAGGTATAATAATTGATATACGTCCTATTCATCTAAAAATTTTCAGATATCCAACGCTATTCACTTTGTTATTTCAAATGAAACACTATGTAGATTTTTGCATTTTTTGATGGGAATCATAATTCTGAATCTTTTTTATTAAGCTCGTCTATCTTTTACTGTTTTTGAGATTAATGATCGAATTGGTGATAAAATTTGCTACAAAGTGGTATTACATGTTCCTGTACTTAAAACAAATCGTTTTAGAGTTGTTTCCAAAAAATGAAAAACTTAATTAAATTAAAATATGAGAAAATTGTCTAGGTCAAGGAGAAGAGAACTTTTTTTAGAAAACTTTCTGTACGGTAAATCTAAATATTTGCATGAAGATATTTTTATCAGACATAACAACCATGTCAGGGTTTTGGGCAATTCTCGCGAGATCACAAAAAGATACTATCAGGTCTGGTTTAGTTTCAATGTCTTTTGCATTATGATATATGACGGTTTCCATACGTGTAGTACGTGCACCTTTGCTATTGCCTTTAAAAAGTAGATTTTTTCAAAATCGGTACTAACGATTGTTTTAGGTGTCTCTGTGGCTACAATTTAAAAATATTTTTAATTATACAGGGTGTCTCACTTTAATTGACCCATTGACTGTCAACTTTGATATTTTATATAAAAACAAATCGTTTTATTTTGAATTTACTTGAAAAACTATGGTGACTTTATGTACAAGAGTCTTACTCAAAAAAATGATACTTTTCGAGATATACATTTTTAAACATTTAATTTCACGTTTTTTAGGTTATTTGAAATATCAAACTTAAATTTTATTAACACTTAGGGCGGTAACGACCTTAACTATCCATGATTTAAAAGTTTTATACAGGGTTATGAAAAAAAAATGTCAAACTTTGTAATCGAGATAAATTAATAATTTGATAAAATCAAACAGAACAGCTTGTCTATTTTTCTCTTGGTCGATGTAAAATTAAATTTTTTACAAATATTCTATTAAAGTCTGTCTACCAAAACTCAACCATTGAAATCAGTTTTTTTTTCAAAAATACACGGTTCATCAAAACTCGAAATTATAAAATAGATCATCAAAATTTACAACAAAATCGCTGGACATATGATTTTAAATAGCCGAAAGGAATATTAGAATAAACTGGAAATGTCAAATACGAGAAGAATTCCTAGTTAAGGATGGAGTTTGTTTTTTCGTAACACCTTATTTCCAATAGTCTTCAAAACTTGAAAGTTATTTGTCGTATTCCTTCTAAAGGTACGATTCTCAACTGCTGATAACGACAACGAAGTCAATTTGTACATTCTCTTCAGTACATACATGTTTCCTAGTGTTTTAAACATTGTTGGCAATTGCAGTTTTACAGTTCAGTGTATTTTTTTCCTCCAATTAAGTTTCTAATTTTAAAGTTCTTAACCTTCTAGATGGAGGTAGGGTTGAGAATAACGGTCTTAGGTTTCATAAAAGGCAGACGTTTCGCCCACAACTGCGAGGGCTTTATCGAGGCTAAAAAGTAAATTGTAAATTATCGAGGCTAAAACTTTTCTTTAGCCTCTTAGCCTCGATAAAGCCCTCGCAGTTGTGGGCGAAACGTCAGCCTTTTATGAAAATCAAAAATATGAATGGCCACAAAATGCGTCGTTTGTATGTCATTTATTTTCAAATCTTGTATTACGTCAAGTTCGTACATATTATTTTGCGTTCATAATTTTTTTTCGTTTAGGTTATATTTACGTATGTTTGTATTTTTGTATTGTTTTAGTTGTGTTCTTCTGTAGTACTTTGTTCTGCAATTATTAGTGTATGTTTGACTTTCGATTCTATTTTTATAATCGTTTCCTGTGAATTTAAAGGTTTCCTTGTATAAGCATGAAAAACAAGAAATTTTATTCGCAGATAAGTAAAAGCAGTTACATAAGTCGATCCTACGATAATTATATTAGAAGTCCATGTGAATAATGATTTCATGGTTTTTAAATTGTCTTTTAAATTTCTTACGGCTGAAAAATGATGTTAATTATTCCTGGTATGTTCTAAAAATTCCTTGGAATCGTTTCTTAATACATTCAATAAATTTCGCTTAGTAGTTTGAATTTTTTCTTTTACGGTTTTTTTAATCAAATTTCTCTACATCTTGAATTTTTACTTTTTCTTGCTTTGTGTTCCATTTCTGATATATCACAGAGTCTTCGCCAAAGAAATCTTCAACTATTGCCACAATTTTTCCTTGCATTTATAGCATTTTCTTGATAAACATAATTTATTGGTTTTCTTTTCCCCCTCTTGGAGACAGCACGTGCTTGTGATAAATTGCTTTAGGTTGTTTTTCTCTTATTATTTTATTAATTTTAACTTCTGGATGATTAGAGTTATATTTGCACAAAGTTTGCACATGCATGTGTCTCTCTTATTTACATTCCTTTCTATAACAAAAAACGGTTTAAAACGACAAAATGTTGAGTAACTCAATTTATAGTTAACTGATATCGAAAAATCTGTCCACAAATTAAGAAGTGAATCATTGAGATGACGCTTTTTTTCTTTTGCTTTAGAAAAGTTTCTTTCCAGGACAAAGTGTGCTACTGCTGTCTAACTGAAGAAAATTGGATACTTCTCTTTTCATGTCAGTTATTTTCTTAGTCCTACTATTGATTTTTGAAGACTTTTCTGTTGCCAGATTTGACGAGGTTACGTTTTGAAGCTCTCCTACCTTTTTATATTTTTTAATGATTGAACCTGAAACGTTCTTCCCAAATTCTCTTTCTTCTTTATTTTTTCTAATATTTTTAAAGTTAATTGACAGTTGCTCTTTCATCACTTCACAAAAAAATAATTTTCTTCTTACTTCCTCCATATTTCCAGATTTAATTAATAAATGAGTCTGAGTATTTGGTGAGGTTCTTTCTTGCTCCATCATTAAAAATTTGTTTTCTTCTAAATTCTTATTTAGTCTTGCTGCTCTCATTTTGTACTTATTTCTTTGAGCTTTAGTTATGTGTAATTTTGTCTTCATTTTCTCAATTATTTTATTTAATTCTTTCAAGTGCTTCCTTCTTCTTTTCTTTGCACTACTTTTTAAATTTTCGTTGGACGGTCTGGCAAGAGGAACAGGAAGCGGCGTTGGAGGAGGAGAGTAATCTTCTAATTTTTTTAATTCTTTCATTTTATTTTTGTGTCTTGCCGCCCCCTCTCTTCAATTTTTTCATCTGCCTTTCTTCTGGTATATTTCTCTCTTTCTTTTCGTTTAGCCTCCTCATATTTGATTGGATCATTTCTGTTCTCTTCCCTTTTGCGTCTCATTCGATCGCACGTCTTTTGTTTTTTGCTTCTTCAGTTTTTAACGGCATATTCAACTAAAAATATGTCAATTTGATTATCATGCAATAAACTATTTTTTTATAAGGTGAGCAACTCTTTAAAAGTGAAACACTGTGACATTTATTATATCTCCTTTTTTTAAATCAGGCATAAATAAATTCAAGAGAAACATATGTGGTCACCTTATTTAATACCACAAATACCTTAAAAGTTCACCTCTGTTTTGGCTAACTAATTTCCATGTATATTTTTTTAATTAACTTACCCAAAAAAAATTAAATGGAGGTGAAACAATAGTCTGGTCACTCAGGTTCTAACTTGTTTTATTCACAAAATAAGTCGCCACCTTTACCCATTAAAGTCGACAGCAGACTGAACTAGCTGCATATTTTACTGGAATATGAAAAATATTTCAATATTTCAAATATATAGAATCTTATAAGTTAGTGCGATGGCACCATCTGACATGTTTTTTGTAACCATGGAACTTAGTACAGAGGTGAATGGTTGACTAGTACCAAACCATTTTATATTTTTCAGTTGCTTTTTTCTTAAATATTCAATTTTATAACATTCGGAATTTAAAAATTTAGAGTTTTTTGCAAAAGTTGGGCAATTTTGTTTTATGATTTATGTCTAAGATGAACAATAAAAATAGCAGTAATTTTAAACATACTGAATAGTAACATCGAACGGAGGTGAATTTTCTTATAATGTCAGGCAGATTTTGAAAAATTCAATAATTTTTTAAACTTTTTTTATATACTGAGGCAATACATTTTTTAATCAAAATGTGTGTCTGACGACATCTCGTGTAAAAGCATTGACACGTATGATTAGTATAAACTAAGAAAATGCCAAAGTTAAATGTAACGACATGTGTGCGTTTACGTGCATATCGTTATCTAAGCAACAGCTTTAATGCTAAAGCGTTACATGTAACTGTTGGCATTTTCTTAGTTTATACTAATCATACGTGTCAATGCTTTTACACGAGATGTCGTCAGACACACATTTTACTTATATTCATTACTCCACGAGTTTAAAAGACCAACCGCCGTCTTGTACAGTTGTATACCGCACTTAAGTATACACCTCTGATGAGCTCATAATAAGAGCGAAATGCGGCATCAGGTGTTCTTTCGTTGCGTGTTATGCTTCTGTACAAGTTTTTTACTTGGCTTATCGACACTCGTGCGTTTCATGCATTAAAGCTGTTGCTTAGATAGCGATATGCACGTAAACGCACACATGTCGTTACATTTAACTGTTGGCATTTTCTTAGTTCTTACATTTTTTAATGTATTCCTTTTACTTCTTCCAAAAACAGATTTTATTAATTTTTATATTTTACAATAATAATGAAATAAACTTTGTGCCAAGAAAGAAGATCCCTGCGTCATAAGTATGTGCATATGAATCAATATTAAAAACTTTTGAGTCAATTTGAGTATTTACTATTTAGTTCCTGGTTAAAATTAGAAAGTAACTAAAACAGTGTTGGCAAGATATGTGATTGTCAGTTGAAATACTAACCTTAAAAAGTAACAAGTGACAGTAATTAATAGAGTCGGATTCACCGGGTTTTAAGTATGACTCATCGTTACAAATCGTATGCATCAATCCAGGCGCTCGTATGTCGTAACTAATAAATAATTCTTACTGTCAATCCAGTTAGATCAGCTGTTTCAAACTAATTAAAACAATCATAAATGTGTTGCTTTTGACCACAAATTTTCTGGTTTTCTGTTCATTTTTTTAAATTGTGTCACTGAATAAAGGTTGTGGGAACTTATAATAATTATAATTTATTTATATATTTGTACAATTGCAAAACTATAATATTATGATAAATTAATGTATATGACCCAGATGTCCACGTATAAAACGTCTTAAAATAATTTTACTTTAGTGTTAAATTCAACGTTTAGTTTTGAAGTACCTATTTAACTAATTTTAACAATTGTTTGAGTTAAATACCGCTTTATCGAATGTACATTCATCCACTCAGAGTCATTACTGGGTTGTAACGCCAAATGAATCAACTACATAAATAATTAAAAAACCATCCGATATAATTCCACAAGTTCAAACCGCTGCTCAATATCCCACGACTTCTTCATTTCTTTTTCAGCATGTTGAATGCATTTCATCCAATATGTACAATTTATTCTTTGGAGCGATTGTTTCCACACGTCTTATACATGTTCGTGAGTGCAAGCTCATCTTTTTCATAAATTTTCGGGTTTGGATTTTTGTTAACTAATTGTAAAAGTTCTCATTTTAACATTTTCTGATCATGCATCACATTATGCTCTAACAAAATGTACACAAATCTTGTTTCGTGGATGAAGCATTGGGTATTCTTCTTTTAGTGTTGAATGGTAATTGGTGTTGTCTAATATAATTAAACTAGGTTTTGTTAAATTTATATTAGAAATAAAGCCTTTGCTGTTTCCTGCATGTACAACAATAAACCTAAAAACAGATTTTAATTTATTACTTATAAAATCGGGGACAAACTTTTTGCCTTCTCCAAGTGGTTTTTTGATGCTTTGTTTAGAAGCATCGTGAACCTCAACTAAATATCCAAGTTAGTATGCATATTGTAAATTGTTCGTTTAACATCTTTCACAAAATTATCAACATCACAAGACTTTGACTTCCTAGATTTTTGTTTTGGCACTGCAGGCTCTTCGTTCTCCTTCACTTCATATCTTTTCTTAATCGAAGGTACAGTATTTAAGTTAACGCCATATGCTTCTATTGTTCACTATAATCAATTAAGCTGTAAGATAAAATGGTACTTTTAATTCATTAAATACTTGCATAACTGATGTGAAAGGCAACAATACAGCACCGTTGTCACTTTGAAATAGTCCATTACTTTCATACCGACTGCCTCGGCTTCCAATTTCTTTGGCATCGCAACTATTCACATGCTATCGTATTAATAATAATAATAATGCTATCGTAAGTAATTAATTAATTTTTGGTTAATATCATGTAATTACTTAATCTGCTTCGATGAAAGTGAAAAAACTGATTTAAATAAAGGAAAGTTGAAAAAATTCAAAAACGGTGTGGCAACTTGAAGTACGAATATAGGGTTATGTCAATGTAAACAAAGAAAATTATTCGAACATACGTTTCATTGCTTGCACATGAAATAAAGAACGACATACGTATCCCAATTGCATTTCACTGATATTTTTGTTTACAGAAACAGAAAACTATGTCACGTCGATTATCATACTTTACTGCAATGAGTCATACCTAAAACCCGGTGAATCCGACTATAGCCAATTAAGTGTTAGCAAAAATAAAAATCTCGAATTGCCTGCTGTAAATTCGCAAAATAATTACCGTATGATCGACTTATGTAACTGGTTTTACTTATCTGTCGACAAAGTTGCTTAAGAGGGCGGGTTCAAATACTGCCACGTTTAGATGGCGTCGCTATCGATATTCATCAACTCCTTTCCCGATGATTTTTAAACAAGAAATACCTGTTTCAAAAAATGTTCATGTTACAACACAAAGCTTAATACTTAACGTAGGCGTGGATGTAAAATTGATAAAATTTCATGCTCAAATATGCCCAAAATTTAATATTTGCCAAAATACAATTTTTGAAAAATATGAATGAAATAATGGATTTTATTGTATTCACCTCATCAAGCTAACAATTTTAAATGCATTTTAAAATGCAAGTGCACAAATCATTAAATAAATATTGCTCTTTCCGAAACGCCCTCAAGTGGCTGTTATTAGAACCAATTTTAGTTTCTAGTATTTTTAATAGATAGCACCACAAGAGCAAACAATTAGCGGCATTTTAAAATTTTGTCATATTCGTGGTGAAAGTTTTTTATTCGTAAATGAGGACGAATCGTAGGGAAGTTGAGATGTTACTTACTTACGTCTTAGGTGAAGGAAAGATTTTTGTCGTTAATATCTATTAACCAAATTTTACAGTTAGACACGATTTCAAGTTTAAATAGTATAATCTTATAATCAGAGATTATAGTATCGACAGTATTATACCGTTTACCAATGTTGGTGTAGATATGATCAAGAATAGTACTGGATGAAGATGTTACACGTGTTGGAGATTTTATTATCTGACTTAACCTAAAACTTTCAAGATGTTGTTTAGCAATATAAATTCTTCATTCTTTATTGTTGCGTTTACGTTAAAGTCGCCCGTTATCATCATGTTCATACTGGGTTTGTACATTTTTTTCTAAGATAGAGTTTAGAGATGTTTTAATAGTATATTAACGCCTAAAAACACACACGAAAAAACTCTTAACGAAAATTGACGTAAAAAATCTATTATATGATACGATTATTTCTTATTCGTTTTAATTTTATTTTAAATTACGTCCTTTTTAGACATCCAATCAAAATAATTACTAAACAACCAAACATAATGCTATTGTGTTTTATTCGTTCCCAATAGAGGGCTCAGTTTTACACCAAGTTTTGATCGTTAATATCTCATGTTAATATAGTCATCCACAATAATTGTTTAATCTTTGTAGCTCCGGCTCTGACGGAATTTACAATGTTAGATGACGGAATTTCCACTGAAGAAAAATCAGTACAAGTAGGTACCTTACAACGAATACAGTAGCCTATAAAAGTCAAATTCTGAGACTTGTCGGGTTTTGAATTTAGGCGCCTGATATAATCAGGGACGCAGAGAAATTTACTCAGTACGCCTATGTAAAACAACTATAAAAAAACAACCATAGCTGTACGTTTTGAATTTTTCAACATTATAAATATTAATTGTTATATAATAATTATGCAAAAATGGGTGTAAGTACGAAACCTAAAAAATTAAATTATCTATTAATTCCTGTCAATGTGAACTATGTATCATGGGAAAATATAACATAAAATAAAATATGGAAGGTGATCAGTACCTTACAGTACTCCATGGTCAACAAGAAAAACATGTTGTTCCTGAGAATCACCACTTTGGTTTCCGGACCTGGTCATCAAGACCCTCCCGGATAATTAGGAATAAATGTACAACACAATTTCACAAAACACAATCACATTACACACTTAATTAATATTATTACATATGAATACTAGGATGGGTAAGGTTTGGCATGTTTAGGTTTTAGTGGTTTTCCTAAACCTTGAAGCAAATGCTTTGCCAAGACGAACCAATCCACAATTGCACACGGTTTCGTCACCACACTGTACAGGTTTATACTGATCTTCTGGGACACCATACATAACACTTACAGCACAATACAATATTTAAAATGTACCATACGATTAAATAAATAATGGGGAAAGAACGTAGTTACGTAAATAAGAACTAAAAGTATTTTGGCACAAAAACCGTTGAACATTGTTGTGATCGACTACATAGGGAATTTGGTATCTGGAAATAAAGAGTATAAAAACATTTTAATCATAGTTGATATTTTTTCTAAGTATGTGAAACTCTATCCAAGCAAGAAATCGAATACTAATCACGAGTTAAATAGTATAAAAAAATTCATGAACGAAGTAGGAAAACCAGAAATCATTGTAGCGGATAATGCCACATATTTTAGAAATGAAAAGTATTTGAAAAGAAAAGATAAGGATATTATTGCTCAATAAGACATCCCTGTGCAAACCCAGCCGAAAGATATATCAAAGAAGTTATCAAAATACTCAGGCTAATGACGTATCGAAGACATGAGCAATGGGTGATACTTAGAGGACGTTGAAAGGTTCATGAACGAAACACCCAGCATCACAACAAATGAAGCTCCATTAACAATAATGAAAGGAGAAAGACCAGCGAGAATGTGGATGGAAGCAAGTAAGGTGCAAGATCTAGAAGCGTTGAGAATAAGAGTCAAGAACACCACAAAAAGGGCGGCAGAAAAATATGAGAAAAGACAAAATAGAAAAATTAAACGTTTAATGGAATTCAAGATTGGCCAACAAGTTATTATTAAAAGGTTAAGAGTTGCAGACGGACCCAGAAAGATTGCGGCTAAGTTATTGCTACTTTATGAAGGACCGTTTAAGGTAATAAAGAAATTTGGTGATGCGACATACGAATTACAAGATGAAGAAATGGAAAGAATAAGAGGGCGATTCCATGTATCAATGATATATGATTACCCGATAGAGAGGTATAACAACCTGAAAATGAAATAAACGTACAAGAAGATCGTTTAGATGTATTACCAAGTACAATATTAATACAGGAAGAAAACATAGAAAAGGAAGAGTTTGAAAGAAAATGTAAACGGCTATGGGAAAATCTTTGCGTTCCACAAATATTTTATAATAATAAAAAACTGGAAGCAACAAAAAATATTAAAACAAGAAACGACGCAAATAAAAATTTCAAGGAAAATTATGTATACAAAGGTTTAGTCATAGAACGAATTTGGGAAGATCTGGATAAGGAGAAGGAAATTAAGAAAGCAGAAGTAAGAAGTGAAACGAAAAAAAATGACAGTTATGAGAAAGAGTTAGAAATGGAATATGCGAAGAATTTTGACACAAAAACAAGTTTAAAACGCGTTCAATTAGAAATGAAAAAACTTCTAACAAGAGAAAGTAAATATGAGAAAAGTAAGGAAGGAGGAGTAACATACGAAGTCAAATGGAAAGCACATTGGAAATTAAGAAATGAATTATTAAGAAAATTGTTGGAAGAAATGAAAAGACGACGTGAAATTGAACGAACGATGGAAAATATGCGAAAGAGGCAAGTAGGGAAGAAGAAGAATGAAGAGAAAGAACCAAGTGAAAACAAAGTGCATGCGTTCGAAGATAAAGAAAAAGAAGGCGAAACAATTTTTAAAACAAGAAGGTTGAATATTAAAAGAGCTTAGACGAAGGAAGGTATTAATTGTAAGTTAAAAAGTATAAGGAAACCTGAGGAAATAATGGAAAATAATTTAGCATGGAAATAAAATACAATGAATAAGGATTAAGGTAGAATTAAAGTTTAAAAAAGTTTCTTATTAGCTCGAAGTGAATGAATTAGATTTTAAGAAACAAGATGAAACAAAGCAAGAAATTATTTGGGAGGAAGGTACAAGAGTTAAAGAAAATTAGTAAGGAAGCATATAGAAAGAATAATCACAAGATTTCAGGACCGATTAAGGAAAAGGAAGTTTACACATGAATAAAGCATCATGAAAAGTAAGGAAATTATAGGATAATAGAAAAATGGAAACTGGGAAAGTAGATGCTTAGAAATACGAAGAAAATGCACAGAGTTGCAGAGAAGATGAGAAATAAGACGAATAATAATATGAAATATGAATAAAATAATGAAGGACAAAGGATCCAAAAATGAAGCTAATAAGCAAAAAATAAAGTGACCTAAGTGGCACAAGAAGAAGGAAAGGAGGAAAATAAGGAGAAATGAAGAAGTAAGCATCTACCAAACAAGGGAAAGTAACAAGAAGAAATGACAATCGGTGAGAAGTAAGAAAAGGAAAATGAGGAAATGAAAATGTGAAGAATTAATTTAAAATATGGTTAAATAAAGTTGAAATGAAAACCTATCCACCTCTCAAATAATAATTTGAGAAATATGAATGAATGTTGGTTGAATGAAAGTAATTAAAGTTAGGAACAGTTATAATTAAAAGTTTATAGTTACAAATTTAATAGGGAACAAAGGACATTTTACATACGAATAAAAAATAAACAAATTTTTGAATAGAATGAACACAGCATAAACATAAATTATAAAAGGCATTAAAAACATAAAACTTGTAAAATAAAAAAATTACGAATGAACATGTGTAAGATAAAGTTTTAAAATGTACCAAGAAAATATTTTGTTGATATCGTAAATGTTGTGTTGTAAATAAAAATTTTGTTTCCATTTTGGAGGGAGAAATGTGATGATTTTCTGAGGCGCAGTCTCAATTTTCTTGAATCAATTTATTTGTCTTGGGATTTACAATATTCATGTACATCCTGTATAACAAATTTTCAGAATTTTAATAAATATCTTAAATAATCTTCAAAACATGTGTGAAGAGTCCACCTGTAACTAAAAATGTCGTTAGTTTATAGTTGAAATGTTAATTTTAAGTATTACCTTGGTGAATCATGTAAACCCCAGCAGTTTCGGAAAAATTTGGTTGAACGTTTAAAAATCTTCGTTATCAACAATCCTGGGATGAAGAAAGTGCTCAGTGGGACTAGTAAACGAATGTGGAATACATTTAATGTGATTTGTGTGTCCAAGAAGCCCTAAATGCCCAAATTTTCAGCAACATGCATTAACCTATAAACACAATTATAGTATATTCCATTTAATTTTTCCGCTTTTGGATTATCTAGTAAAAGCAATAACCCAGCGGGCGGTGTACATAAACAGATAAAAACTGAGGTTAGACAGAGACATGCAAATTGCTTTTCCTGTTAATAAGAAAGAGATAAATTTACTTACAAATTCTAAACCTATTGTATTTATTCTCACCCTCTCTGTCACGTCTAACGTTCAATATATTTATCTTTCTCTGCATCGAGAGCGCTTTAAACCCAATCTGCAGTTCTCAAACATCTAAATTAGAATATTATTACAAATCTTTTTAAAATAAATTATATTCAAAAATCGTCAAAAGGTCCGATTTGAATTGAATTAAATATTGCATTCCAATAAATGAGTACTATTTTATTAATTACCTACACTTCTAGTTTTATTTAAGTGTACCTAATTACTTGCAATTGGAATTCCAAAGTCAGGAAATTATAATTGCTTTTTAATTATACACTTTCTATTTCCACTTTCTGTTTGTTTAAAGTTAAAGTACCTATTCAGTTGTAAAAGTGATTCGTGTTCATGCATAATATGGCGCCACATTTAAGTATACAAACACAACAAATAATTTTAAAAGTGTACGAATATTTCATAAGAGAAAACAGAATGGCGGTCCTTTATTGGATATAAAAACGTAGCGACTGCCACCGGAATCACAACGCGAACTTTACGTAATATCACCAGTAGAGCAAAAATGACAATTTGGAGGAAGAAACGAGAGTTAAGTTAAAACAAGAACAAGTGATTTGGACAACGCTGTAAAGCAAAATGTAAGGCAAACCATTTATGAAATGTACGAACTAAAGAAACATATAACCTTGGAAACCCTTAAAACAACGTTGGCCGAAAAATACATTTTACATGTTTCAAAAACGTCATTGCATAGATTGGTAAGAGATTTGGGATTTCGTTTTAAAAAAACTGACAACAGGCGTGTTTTATGCGAGAAAGAGAATGTACTATTTAAAAAGTCCGGTTTTGAGGAAATATATGGAAAATTTGAATTCGGCGTGTCCTAAGCCTACGATTTTTTAGACGAGACTTGGATTTTGGAAGAGGATCCATTAAACGTTCGTGGCAGGACAATTCTACTAAAAGTGTCAAAATTGGGGAAACGAAGGCAAACGTTTCATAATATTACATGCTGGCGGAAAAGAAGGCTTCATCGACGGTTGCGATCTAATTTTTCAACAAAATCTAAAAGTGCCGACTACCATGATAACATGAATCATGAAAATTTCGAAAAATGGTTTGAAGATATGTTGATGGCGTTAGAAGAACCTTCCATGATTGTTTTGGATAACGCTTTATACCATTCCCGAGTTACTGAGAAACAGCCTGCATCATCATGGGAAAAAAAGGAAATAATGGAATGGTTAACAACAAAAATATAATATTTCATCCACAAGAAACTAAGTTAGAACTGTTATATTTATGTAAGCAACAAGTTACCTCTAAAGAATTTGTTATTGACAACTTAGCGTTAAGTTATGGACACGAAGTTCTTAGATTGCCCCCTATCACTGTCAGTACAACCCTATAGAGATGGTTTGGGGTATAGCAAAACTTACTACGATAACCATATAGGCAGAGATGGCTACGGAGACGTCCAGGTTATCAACATGTGGAACGAAGCCCTCCGCACTGTTTCCAATGAAGTGTGGAAAAAGAGTGTAGATCATACTGAAAGGTTGATTAAAGCAGATTTAGAAAACAATATGTGTTTGACGTACAACCTTTAATAATACGTGTAAGTAACTCTGACTCCGACTCTGACAGCAGTAACAGTGATGGTGATATATAAACCTAATAATTTTTCATTTTAAATTTACTTATTTATTTCTCATTTATTGAATTTGCTTTAGTACGTAATGTAATATTTATTTAAATTCAATTTCAATGGAAACTGTTGATATTATTGTAAGTACCTACACAATAATGCCATTGGACATTTCTAATGATTTTTTAAATATAATTTATTTTAAAAAGACGTGTAATTAATTTAATTCTTAACCTTAAGTCACACTAACTATAGTACATAAAATGTAAGAAGTCCGTTTTCAGATTAGCGCATATATTCTGCTAATACGTACGAATATACTTTGGTCTTTGTTACACGTATTGTATAAAGAAGACAAAAGATATATAGAATGTTTGTTAGCGCTGCGGGCAGTGAACTAACACATACATCCTACGTTGAAATGGATTTTCCTGTATTAGAAGAAGACGGCATTATAAAGCGGCACGTTGCATCTACTTACAAATATCGACCGCAAGTTATGATGATCCAGTGGTACTACAAATTTTATTTTATTTTTCTCAAATCGTACCACATAAATGTTATGCAGGTAAGTAACCTGTATATCTATTTTTTAAACAAACGAATTAAAGAAAGAATCATTTATTTAAAATATGAATAAAGCTATTGTTACAGCAAACATTAAAATAATTATAATGATTGGGTTTAAAGCGCTCTCGATGCAGAGAAAGATAAATATATTGAACGTTAGACGTGACAGAGAGAGTGAGAATAAATACAATAGGTTTAGAATTTGTAAGTAAATTTATCTCTTTCTTATTAACAGGAAAAGCAATTTGCGTGTCTCTGTCTAACCTCAGTTTTTATCTGTTTATGTACACCGCCCGCTGGGTTATTGCTTTTACTAGATAATCCAAAAGCGGAAAAATTAAATGGAATATACTATACATTAAGTGCAAATTATGGAAAATTAACATTTATTAGGGGACATAAAGTGTGTGGGACCGAAAATGTGAAGTGAACCTTTATCGGTTTGTTGAAAGAAAAGTAGAAAAAATTATAATTTAAAAAAAAGAAGTGACGTCATCAAAAAATCCTTGAACTTTAAAGTGCATATAAAACGAAAACTAAATGTACGATTTCAAAAAACTAATTACAAAAGTGGTTCAGAAACATTTTAGCTACAAGATGAGATCAATATTTCATTAAATTTCAAAAATTGAAATTTGATAAAATAGCTAGGAACCCGAGCGAGATTAAAAACAAAAGACGACGGGCGTCCTTTTGCATAGTTTATAAATATAAGTGCCGAACAAATTGTGGCAGATTCTTAAAAACTACGGTGAAAAGACGGCTAACTTTTAATAAAGAAAATTTAGAATCTATGAGTAATGCAAAAACAAAGTTTCATTCGCTCTCATTTTCGAGGACGGAGCAATCAGTACATACATTCAACGAATGCTCCAAGCATACAAATTTTTGACATTTTACACACGTTTTTTTTTCGATCACAATAAGCGCATCGACCACGAGCATTATCTGAAACTGGATGAGGTGGAAGCTCTTCTAATCCTAATATTCCCCTTATTCGAATTTTCATGATATTTGGAATTGTCTGATTTACACGCCGACGAAGATGACCTTCAATCAATTGAAAACATAATTTTCGTAGAAACAATCGACGACGAATATTCCAGTTCAAATTACTGGTTGAATGTATAATGAAAGAATTAATTCCTGCGACATTCAACAACGAATAAAAACAACCATGGGCCATCTTCTAGTGTTTCTTGAGACATCATAAGCTGCACACAATTTATCGACACAATCAACCCCTCCTTTAGTGTCATTGTAGTCCATTATCATTTCTGGCTTATTTGTGTTTTCATTGACTTTATCGTCAAAATGCACACTTGACACCAATAAAACATTTTATTCTTCTTTGGAATATATGATAGTAATGTTGCATTTTTTAAAAGCAAACATGCTAGATTGAGGAGGACGATTTGATGGACGAGCAAATTCTAATGGAAGTTCTCTTTTTGTTTTCCTTATTGTACCCAGAAGAGTTAAATTGTAATTCGCCAGCAAATTGTCGAGGAGAGTCATACTGGTAAACCAGTTATCGACTGTAACATTTCGGCCAGACCCTTTTATGGGCTCACAAAGTCTTGAAACAATATCATTCGGCGAATTACTTATTGCGAAAGGGCCCTCCGGTTGCCGACCAACATATATTTCTAAATTGAGTGTATAAAATGTTTTTGAATCTGCTAATGCAAACACCTTTATGCCATACCTAGCGGGTTTGCTAGGTATATATTGACGGAAACTACACCGTCCGCGAAACGCCTCCAGTTTTTCGTCAATGGTTACGTTTTCAAATGGCGAGTATGCAGTTTACATTTGTTGACGAAATTATCAAATATCTGTCGAATGGGAGCAAGCTTGTCATATTTCCTGCGTGCGTCACGAGTGGTTGAATCGTCGAACCTGAGATGTTGCAAAATGAAACGAAACCTTTGTTGAGACATCGTAAGTCGAAATAGTTCTACTCCGGTACCATTTTTGTCCCACAATTCATCGACATTCAATCGGCTTGACTTTAAAACTCCACATAAATATATAAGACCAACCAAGGCCTTCATTTCCAATAAATCTGTATCTTTGGCATCTCTTTCTCGTTGATAATGTTCACGTTTTTCTCGTATATGTTGATTTGTACATTCAACGATTACATTCAAAATTGTATCGGAAAAAAATAAGACCAAATTTCCAATTCCTTCTTCAAGTCTTTCACTGGCGGCTTCACACCAGGAAGATGTTTTATTAAATTTTGTTTTCTAGTTCGTCCACGTCTGGGTATTTGATGTTTAGACCATATGGTTGTATTATCTTTTCCAATGAATATTGCTTCCTGAATTGGAATTTCAACAATGTCATCTTCATCATCTGAAATTTCTTGTTCAGTATTGCTGTCGATCTCTTCCATCACTACAATATCTTCTTCCGATTCGTCTTCGTCATCTTCATAAGCAGTAGCTGGCATATGTTCTGCCATGAGTTTCTCTAAATGTCTTTGTTCTTTTTCCCAGGAACACATCTAAACATTTTGAAAATACTATTTTAAAATATTTTAGAAGGAAAATACTGTAGTTACCTTGAATAAAAACGGTACTGAAATATCACTTTAGAAAAAAACGCACAAGCAAAGTCGCACGCGGAGTATCACTCCGCAACGTACATAACAACGAAACAAATGCACTCACCGGCCTATGACTTGTTACTACTCACTATTAGGGTATTTCAGGAGACTACTGTTAACCCCACCACAATATGACCGCGCGTTAAAAAAATATACCAAAAATCTTAAACTTGCGGAATGAGAGTCCGCGCGCGACCTCCCAAAGGTTAATTCATGCACGTGGGGATTCGGTAAGAAAATTTCACGACCAAAATAAATTTAAAATCGTATGTCACATAAAATTAAAAGTAAGTTGGCTAAGAATTTTTTGTGACAGATAACCAACAATTTGTCAACGTGTGTTTCAAGAGCAAGCAAAAATGTCCCGTTTTGGTTATGAAAACCAAGAAAATATTAAGAAGGAAGTAGTAAACTTAGTGCCACGGAACACAAAGAGATGTAGAGAAAGTGTATGGAAACAGTTTATTCAATTTTGTGCGGAAAAGGATTATGAGATTAACAACCCGTCTATTTCAGTCAAAGAGCTTTGCATAATTTTAGAAAGTTATGCATTTAACATGAAAAAAAGAACTCTGAAGATTATAAGGAAGGTGTAGTTAAGGTGATGTGGAATAGCACAGCCAAACAGTTACAAGAAATGTTTTTTCATAAGTACAATATAAAGTTTGATCCTTTCACTGACCTCGAGTTTTCTCCTGCCAGAGCTGCACGTGATGCGATGCGTAAAAAATTACAAAAAGATCCTTTAAAACGAAAAGTAAGTTCTGCTATTTTAAGTCACGAAGAATACAAAAAGATTCTAGAAAACTGCGATGAAAATACTCCGACAGGTCTCCAAAGAAAATTTTTTTATGTCGCATCCCACGAGCTGGCATGGAGGGGAGGGGAAGGTTTTTCAGCTTCTATTGAGTATTTTTTAGAAGAAAGTGATGGAAGAATTGAGTATAACCCTGTGTTTTCAAAAACTGCGCAAGGTGGTATACACAATTTAACAGACAGCAAGTGGCTAGTATGGAATGATAATAACCCGATATCTGTCCAGTTCGTTTATTCAAAAAATTATTAGATAAAAGGGGCAGTCACATAATGACTCAAAGATTATTTCTGACACCAAATCCAAATTGGCATCATGCTGATTCTATAGGATGGTACAAAATTCTCCGGTGGGTAAAAATACAATTTCCACATGGTTTAAAGTAGGAGCATCAGGTATTGGTATCGATACTAAAAAGAAAAAAGTAACTAACCACTCGGCTAGAGCTACGGCTGTCTCAAATTTAGCTAAACATGGAGTTGGAGAACAGCAACTTATTAAAATAACTGGGCATAGCAACAGCCAGTCTATCAAACCTTATCTGCAACTAGATGCTGAACATCACCAAAATATCGTTGAATCCATGAGAAGCACCAATTCTTCTAAGGATGGTTTTCATCAATCAGTCGCAAGTTCAAGTCATGCGTCATCGATCGTTTATAATAATTGTATATTTAATATTACAAATAATAAGTAGGTTGTCGTATACGGAGAAATAATGAACATTGTTAAATTGTTATATGCTATACTTAAAAAATTATCTAGAGAAAATATAAACGTTTTGGAAATTCGTTATTAATGTTTTTATTAATATTTCTGTTGTGTGACACAATTCGTTTCAGCGATAATTCATTAGCAAAAGTGGTGGATCCTGGTTTTCTTAGCTAAATTAAGGAAAAATATATTGATAAAAAACCTCTTCCACCCATTTTAGTTTTATGAAAGCATGAAAAATTGTCAAAACAAATATATTTTGTTGTTTCACATCGAGTTTTGTGTACTAAAATAGGTGGAATGTGTTTTATTTATCCTAATAAATTATGGAGCGAAATTGAGGATAAACACGTCGACCAACTTATCGATTAAAAAAACCCCTTCCACCTATTTTAGTTTTATGTAAGTATGATAATTCGTTAAAAACAAATCCATGTTATTGTTACACATCGAGTTTTCTGTACTAAAATAGGTGGAACGCGTTTTTATACCCTAAATTATGAAGCGGAATTGAGAACAAATATGTCAACTAACAAATCGATAAAAAAAACCTTTTCCACTTATTTTATTTTTATGAAAGTATGAAAACTTGTTAAAAACAAATCTAGTTTATTGCTACACATCGAGTTTTCCGTATTAAATTAGGTGCAACGTGTTTTTTTAATTCTAAATTATGGAGCGAAATTGAGGATAAACACGGCGGCCAATATCGATAAAAAAACTTCTTTCACCCATTTTAGTTGTATGAAGGTATGAAAAATCTTCAAAAACAAATCTATTTTATTGCTACATATCGAGTTTTCTGTACTAAAATAGGTGGAACATGTTTTTGTATTATATACGTTTTGTAATTTTACTAAATAACGGTATGTTTAGTATTTATCTTAGGCGGCTTTGAATGCACTGAATAAAAATTTAGAGTGACAGTTCAACTGGCATAGTTTTTTCATCAGCGCATATGTGCTACGTAAAATTTAGTGAGAATGATTAAAGAAAAATACAGTTTGTGTAAAAGTTGCAAAGTTCGATCCGATGTCAAGATAAAGCATCAAAAGCTTATACATTTAGAACATATTATGGAACAATGCAGAATATGGAAACCCGACAATAAACATTTGTTTCAAAAAATACAGGAGCATTTATTGAGTATGTCCACTAAGTTGTCACGGATTAGTAAAGATAAATTGAATAAAATCGTCTCGAAATATTATATTTACGTAGTTAAGCATAGACATTTAACTACAACTGACGAGGCTTTTTCACCTGCGTATTCACCATTGAAAAAAGAAGAATTTATTACAGATTTTTATAATCACTTAAATTATGTCGTTAATAATATTATGTTAAATTAAAAAGAGAAATTAAATATTACGTTATTTTAGTTTTACGGGTTTCACTCTTGTATTTTGTTATTTGCCCAGAATAAGATAAATAATACTTATTATTTTAACACTAAAACGTCATATGTTTCATGACAGAAATATTTTCACTTATTAAGAATTTGCCGGGGTACCCTAGAAGCAAAATATTTCCGGAAAAATTTTAGTTGTCATGGTAACGAAGTAAAATATAGAGTTTTGATTGGTTATAACATGTAGTCGTGAAATTTTCTAAGAAAAATTTTAATCGGAAATTAAAGTTAGATTCCGACGTGTAATTATAAAAGTGAAAAGTATTTAGGGAAGTAGAAACTTAAAAAATAAAATTTAAGTTGTAAAACGAGTTAAAAGTGTTAAAGGTGTTTATAGAAATAAAGTCAAGGATATGGAGGTTAATCATAAGAAATTAAATAGTATATTATACACCAAGGTTGTGAAGTCAGTCATTATTGCCTTAGCACCAGTTTATTTCGCGAGGGGCGGTAGCAATAATGGACTTCACAACCATGGTGTATATACTATTTTTTCCACTACTAGCCAAATTTAAGCCAAAAATAAAAATAAACATTTTTCTTGTAAAAATCAAGTAGCACAGGAATGCAAATAAATCAAAAAGCATTAAAGCTCCATACGTTGATAAACCAACTGCAACTGATTCACTAAACACTTGTGTGGTATATTCCACCTTCATTTTCTGAAAATTATTCGGAGTAAAATGATTAGTTGATATAGGAGCCAATCGCAGCGGTTTAGATTTGTCTGACATGTAGAAATTTTTAATGTCTTTCCAAGATGCTTTATTGTTATTAAAGATTATATCGTATTTAATCAAGTTATTTTGCACCGACTTCAATAAATAGGGGACATCGAAGAAATAATAGATTTTCTTATCGTTTACGAGAAGGTATGGTTTTTCCGGTGATACATCTATTCTTTTAATTAGGTTTCAAAAATTTTACTACTGCCCTACCATTGACACCGCATTGTAGTTGTAGCTTTTCTATGCAGTTTAATACTATCGACTTCAGTTTGTCACCTTTGCATATCGTATTTGTAAAGATGTAGCACAAGGGTTGTTTAACTCTGTATATCTCCTACTTCTTAGTGGTTTCTTTTTTAAGTCCACTTGGGCTGTCACAATTTCTGCTCTGCTTTCGGGAAGTAATCGTTGGGAGATGTTAACTTCAATTGAAGTGCTTTCTTTTCATGTTGCAATTTAAGAATGTTCCTCCGTAATTTTCTTTACCTAAGAGTATTTGAGCTGCAAGCTTGAGTAGTTTTGGTATAGCTATAGATGTTAACGGGCATTTATTGCTTCGCCAATATACCTTGCATCATTTGAATATTGGGTTTCAGAAATTGACACTTGTAATTCATTTAGAATGGCAAGTGTTCACCACATTCTCGTTAAGCTTTTTAGAGTCGACATTTTTATGCAACAGATCGGAACTTCCAGATTCTGTTAACCATTCAAAACACCTACAACAAAATGTTTGTAATTTACTTAAAATTCTTCATGTAACTTAACTCGCCTGGTTAAATCTCCTTTGGAAAACCTGAAAAAGTGATTCTACCATCATATTTAATAAATAAATAAATTCAGGTTATGTATTTGCGGTTATGGGATGAGGGCGCGAATTTTTTAAACTAATGGTATTTTTTATTCAAATAATTTTATCGTGTTAGGTAATTTTAAGCAGCAAATACGTTAAAGATAATCACCTGGATATACAAAATTATGTTTCACTCGTTTTTGTTAAACAACTTTTCTTAGATTCTCAAAATTTGAAATTGTCCATTATTAACCTAGGTCAACAATAGAAAAAATTATTAACCACTAATAGAGAAATTCAACTTCTCAGTTGGCTAGGAGACGCAATAATTGTCCACTTCACAGCTAGTAGTGGAAAAAAAGCCACAAAATATATAAAAAAAACTGCACAAGAAACTGTTAAGGTTAGTTTTAATTGTATTATTGTAAAACGTATTTATTAAATGTAGATTTTATAACATGGTAAATTTTTGCGGAAAATGTTTAGTTATTTATAATTATAAAACAAGTTACCAACTATGAATTAGTAACCATTAAATTAAATAGATGTCGTACTATTATAAATGATTCAAATTACTTCAATCACATCGAAAACTAAATGGTGGATTTTTTTAAATAAATGTGGTTTCACCTGTAAAGGAAATTTAATTTTCGTAAAGTAAAACTCAAAGAATAGGTAAAAGCAATGCTACAGAAAAGGAAGTAATCATAATCTTAACAACTTTAAAAGATTTTATAGAAGTAGGGAAGTTTGTCATACGAGGATATATTGAAAAATTCTTAGCCTACTATAGAACCAAACAAAATTTCAATGTCAAAATATTTTATTACTCAACATATTCTCCTCTTAATTGGATACATTTATTACAGCAAACCTGCAACGTCTCTAGACCTTTCAAAAAATGTTTCTTCTTGCTCTGCAAACCAGACTTCCACATTCTAGTAATTCAAACCCTAAATCACGAATTTTTTGCATGGCAACATGAGATTTGTGTGCAGGGGCGTTGTCCTGCAAAAACAAAACACCTTTGGATAGCTTTCCGCGTCTTTTCTCTTTAATATTTTCCCGTAGAGTGGTCAGTAATGTCGAATAGTAATCTCCAGTTATTGTTCTACCCTTATCCAAAAAATCAATCATGATTACTCCATGGCAATCCCAAAAAACTGAAGCAAGAACTTTTCCAGCAGATTTTGGACACGAAACTCTTAGGTCTTGGAGAACCAGAGTGTCGCCATTCCATCGATTGTTGCTTTGTTTCTGGATCGTAGAAATGTACCCAAGTCTCATCCATAGTAACAATTCGGTTTAAGAAGTCTACATCGTTTTCAAATCGAGCACAGATCGAACGCGATGCTACCCTTGCACGCTTTTGGTCAACATTCAAACATTTGGGGATCCATTTTGCAGCAATTTTTCTCATGTCCAAATTGACGTGAACCATATGATGAACGCGTTCGTATGAAATATTCAGTGCTTCAGATATCCGTTTTAGCCCAATTCGACGGTCTGATAAAATCATGTCATGAACTGCATCGATATTTTCGGGGACTGACACAGAAACTGGCCTTCCCGATCGGTCATCATCTTCAATGGAAAATTTACCTCTTTTGAAGCTTGCATTCCAATTTTTGACGGTCGCATACGAAGGACATTGATCACCAAGGGTATTAAGCATATCTTCGTAAATCTGCTTACCTCTTAACCCTTTTAAATACAGGTACTTGATGATGGCTCGATACTCCAATTTTCGATTTTCACAATTTCGGTGGACATCTTTTTTTATTTAATTTATTGCGTGACTCTGGTTTATTTTTTGACGTCAAACTTTACACTGACACTTCTAATAAGTTATTGTTCGTTGCTATGGTAACGCAATATTTTGTTTATGCAAGGAACTGGTCTAGGCTAACTAGATATCAATACATCCTCGTGCACATGTATGTGAATTAAAATTTGATAAGTTTTTTGTAAGCCCTGAGATGAAGTAATCGAGTCATATAAAAAAAACGTTAGTTAATTAAAAATGTTAACGTTTTGTGCGAAATAGCCTTTAGTTCACAGAATTTATATCAACCCTAAAAATAGGGATAAAATACATACATAAGAGCACTCCAGCCTACCGCAGGCCTATGGCTTAAATTTTCTTATTCCAAACATTTCTATCTTGCACTAGATCTTCCCAATTCATTAAATTATGTTCTTCTAAGTATTTCTGTGTGCAATCCCACCACACTTCCTCTATTGTTTATTCCACCTATATCTGTGTTAAAATTTCTTTGGTCAACTCTTCTTTCATTCTATATACATGTCCTAGCCACCATAATCTACTTTGCTGCACTTTAATTTTAATGTTCTGATCTTGAAATAGTTCTGCAAGCTCTGAATTTGTTCTTCTCCAGATACCATTTTCCTTGATGCCTCCAAATATCTTTCTTAATATTTTTCTTTCCACACCTGTAAACGATTTATATTTTCCATTGTTAACACCCATGTTTCACTTGCAAATAATACTACCATGCGTATCACAGTTGTACAAAGATTTAGCTTTAAACTTCTTGAAATGCTTTTCTCACTCAAAATCTTGTTTAATGCACCTGCTGACTTCGATCCTGAAACAATTCTTCTTGCTATGTTGTTGTTGTGACTTCCTTCGGTAGTTATTTCCATACCTAGGTATATTGTACTTTTTGGAGACCTAAACACATATTTTCGTTTCTTATCCAGTTATTAGATTTGCATGTCTCTTAGTTTATTTCCCAAAATCATATAACTAGATTTGTTTTCATTAATTTCTAATCCTACTGCTTGTGCTTGTTTTTCCATTTTCATTTCTATGCTCTTTAGTTCTTCTTTTGTTTTTGCGAGGAGCACCACATCATCTGCATACGCTAGGCTTTGATATGAACTTTTTAGTATGTTGTTCTTTGTATTAATACCGCTTCTTCTAAAGATAACTTCTAATGTTATATTCAATAACTTTGTAGAAAGAGTTTCAGTCCTATTTTATTTTCAAATTCCGCTGATATTTGTCCTTTATATTTTACTACATTGACGACGTGTTTCAATGTCATCTTTGTCAGTGTAATCAATTCTTTCGTTATTTGTAACTATTCAATCGCTTTATATACTTCCAGCCTGTTCATTGTCATATGCTTGTCGAAAATCTATAAATAATGTATGTATTTGAATATTTTTCCTGTTACATTTTTCATGGATTTGGTGCATTACAAATATGTGGTCTACCACCGATTTCTCTTTTTTAAAGCCTGCTTGATATTCTCCAATTTTGTCTGCTACCTCTTTTTTTAGTCTCTTATTTATTAAATGCGCCAGAATTTTATATACAGTATTTAATAACGATATTGGCCTATAGTTTTCAGGTAATTGACTATTACCGTTTTTATATATGGGGCAAATCACAGCATTATACCAATCCTTTGGCATTTCTTTTGTTTGCCAAACTATATTTATTAATTTGTATATCCTATCGATTACATTGGGTTCTGCGTATTTTATCAACTCTATTTCTATATCATCTTATCCTGCACTTTTATTATTTTTCATGTTTTGCATCACTTCTAAAAATTCTTCATATGTTGGCTCTTCCATTTGTATTTCTTCATTTTCTCCAGCTTGTTCTTGCAATCGTTCGTATTTTACTTTATCCATGTCTTCTAAATTCTCATTTTTGAAGTATTGGGCCCAAATTTCTACCATTAGTTTTTTATCCAGTTGTAGTTCGTCATTTTTGTTTCTTAGCCCTGTTGCTTGTATGTATCCCTTCTTTTCTGCCTTAATTGTGTTGTAGAAGTTTCTTATATTTTTGTTGTCGTAAGTTTCTTGCATGTTCGCTAGCTTTTTCTTTATCTCTTCTCTTTTATTCTTTCTGCACATGCTGTTGATCTTATTTTTTAGAATTTTGTAGTTTTGTTGTAGTTCTGTTGTTGGATTCTTTATCATCTCGATTCTAATTTTTTTCTTTTGTTCAATTAGCTTTTACATTCTTCATCGAACCATTTTCTTGCATTATCATTGGTTTCTAGTTGTAATTTATTTTTACTTTCCTGTATTATCTTTTTTAGATACTCCTACTCCTCATCTACATTCCCATTTCTTGGTTTCTTGTTTAGGACGGCTATTGTATTTTCTGCGTACTGTCTTCTCTTATCTTCTTCTTCTAAACTCCTTATTTTCGCTTTGTTTCTTTTGGTTCTACCTTTCTTTGTAATGTTAGGGACAGCTTCTTCTATTTTAGCTTTGATTAACATATGGTCTGAGCTTATATCTGTTTCTCTGTATGTTCTAATGTTCTGTACGCATTGCATGTGAATTTTATTGATTATTAGGTGGTCTATTTGGTTTTTTGTCTTTTTATGTGGGCTCATCCATGTCGCTTTACAAATGTTTTTCCTTTTTAACATGGTACTTCTAATTATCATATTTTGACTTGCTGCAAAATCCACCAACATTTGTCCATTGCTGTTAGATTTTTTTTGATGTAGCCTTTCTTTGCCTGTAACTGACTCATTTCGTTCTTCTTTTCCTACTTTCGCGTTTAAATCACCAACAATTTTAACATCGAACTTTGGGAGTTTGTCCACTAGATCCTCCAGTTCTTCATAAAATTCTATTTATCTTGTCTCTTCTGTTTCTTCTGTTGGTGCATGTACGTTAATAATCGTAAATTTTCTGTATCTTCCCTAAGTCTAATGTAGCTAATTCGGTTATTTATTACTTTGTGTTCTGCTATTGCTTGCTTCAGTTTGTTTATTATTAAAAGCCGGTTCCTAGTCTATTTTCTTCCCCTCCCCATTTAACCACACATACTTTTCTGTATTAATTTGTTTTGTTCCACTTATATTAGTTTCTTGCACTACTAACACATCTATTCTATAACTTTCGACCTCTTCCATTAGTTGTTTCAATTTTCCTATCTTATTTAATCCTTGTACATTCCATGAACCAATGTTTAGAAATGTTTTTACCTTTGTTACTTTTTTTGATTTTCTTTGTATTGCACTAAAACATACCTTCTCACTTTTCTTTGATGCATTTTCACTTAGTTCCGTTATCGTTAAATCTAAACTCTGTTTCATGGTCTTCGTCCTTGTCCATGCCTGTGTGGTCTCCATGTGCCTTGCCAGGCTTCCTCCTTGTGCTTGTAACCATTCATACTTAATTCCATTCACCTCTAGCTTTCTGTATCCTACTTTTGTTTTCTCACCTGCATTCTTCTTTTCTCGAGCCACATTTCTTATTGCCTGTTGTACCTTTCTCTCTTTCACCGTGAGATCACAATTTTTCTGATTGCCAAATTATAGCGTTTTCCTCCCACTCCATTCTAACTTCCTTTAATTCTTTCTTTACTTCTGCGAATTCTGCCTTCATATCGGTTATTTTGGATGCAAATTCTTTCTTTAGTTCTTCTTTCACTTCCTCCAGCTTCTTTAGTATTGCGTCCATCTCTCGATTTTCAGGTTCTTTCTTCTCCTGTGTGCCTTTTACACTAACAATACTGTTGGCCCTTCCTCTCCTGGTGCAATTTTTGTCGTTCTTACTCATGCAAGTTTCTTTTACTTAACTTTTGGACACCCTGTATACAGGATTTTCGATTTTACGTGTACGTTTTGACCTTCGTGACGTTTTCGTTCCGCCGGTATACAACTTTCACCCGTATTTTATCACCGGATGCATTTTATTCACAGAATTTCTTTTTTAATTTTCTGTAGTTCTAAGCTATTATCCCTTCCGATCACTGCCTCACTCTTATTTAACTTTCTCGCACTTTATCCTTCGTTATATTCCAAATTTATAGTTTAATATTTTAATAAATACTTTAAATTTTACTGCACTGTTGACGGAACCTACTTGTAGGTTATCGCGTTGAACAAATACAAATACCTTCAATTTTTTACAATGTTAGATGACGGAATTTGCACTGAAGAAAAATCAGTACAAGAAAGTACCTTAAGATGAATACAATACCTTACAAAATCAAATTCTGAGACTTGTCGGGTTTTGAATTTAGGCGCCTGATATAATCAGGGACCCTGGGGATTTTACTCAGTACGCCTATGTAAAACAACTAAAAAAGCAACCACAGCTGAACGTTTTGAATTTTTCAACATTATAAATATTTATTTTTATACAATAATTATGCAAAAATGGGTGTAAGTACGAAACCTAAAATATTAAATTATCTATTAATTCCTACTTGTTTAGAAAATAGATAAAACTTTAAAAGGCAAACAACAAATGAAGTACCATAACCTCAACATTAAAACAAAGGGTAAAATATAACACTATTAAATAACAATACAATAATCTGACCTTTATTTTAGTCCAGGGATTGAAATGTGTTCTCTCTGGTGGATAGTACAGGATGCCGGGGTGATTGTTTTCTGGAACTGCCTATTCAGACGTTGATTATAATCGTAGGTGGAAACGAAGCCTCGGTGGAAAGCAGGTGAGTTTAGATTTGCTTTTTAGATGGTTTTTTCATCGGCTGTAGTTGTATGAATTCACCATTCTATTATTGAGATAGGGCTATTACCAATAACCACAATTAGTTTTTATACGATGCTGGATCTAATTTCCAATAAAGAATTTTTCTAATGGAAATTAATCCTGATTAATATCATAAGGAATACAAATCCAAATAATGATTAGTATGAATTAACATGTAAAATTTCTTGTAAGTGGCTACTCAACAACTCTAAACTTTAAAAAAATAAGGGCAAGAAATTGTCTATCTATAGAAATAGAAAAAGGAATTGGTGCAATTTGAAATTGTTAATATAAATACTTTTAAACTCCTGATAATAACACATTTCCATTAGCGACTCAATTAGGTATCGATAATTTTCTTACTGTAGCAACATGAAGACAAAAATTTTAAAGATTTTATTTGTAGTCGACATTTTCTTACTTGGATAATCAAGGTCAACAAATTTATAATTAATTGGCTGGTTTTGTATAAATTCTATCTTGTCCAAACTTGCATGTTGTGTCGGGAATCCTACGTAACTGTAATTGTTACCCAATTAAAACATTACAAACTTGTGTACCTACCTAATTTTTAATCATTCTAACTAATAATATTCAGCAAGAAATGGTCTCTTGAAGGGCCCAGGATGGTAGGTACTGCATCAACTTTAAAATATTTCATTCATCTACAACAATGACTCGATAATCACTTTCATTGAAATGTTGATCACATATCCTTGAAGAAGAATTTGTGAAAATTCTAGTCAAATAGCCCAGCACCCACGTTCTTAATAATTTTTTATCGAAAATAAGTGAAGGTAAATGAGGGTCTAAATTTTTTGTATAAAATAACTTCAGCCTAATACTCCTGTATCGCAATCCAATTATTAGAATTTTATAATCTGAACTGAATGAAATTCATTGCTTTAGGAATTTAGAACCAATACTCCTTAACCAAAAATTATGCACTGCGCTCATGGCTATATGTTACGCTACTGATTCCCAATTTTAGGCGCGCTAAGCTCCGTTTTGTTGAGGTTATGTGATTCCACTTCCGTTAGTTCATGTGAGAGTTGTGTTTGGTAGTGCTTGCTTTGGTATTTTGTTCCGTTGCAGCTGTAATCCAGATTAAAATCTATTCAAGTATAGAATTAAGTAAGTAATCTTTTAAAATAGTATAATTCAGAATGTAGTCAAATAAAATTTTATCCAATTTGACTAAGATGCATACAGGTAGGCTTCGTTTGTTTAGATGCATACTGACATCATTCTTCTTTGTTTAAGTCTGGTTTAAGTTTGTTGACTTGGTACGTTTTCCTGCTTAGAAAATTATGTCTAACGCCCTTTCAATCAAAAATCAAACCTTCCATATAATGTTAGCTGTATACTTGCGGGACAAGGAGGTTTTAATTTGTGACTAAGATTATCTCTTGTCGTATCCAAGGGGCCCTCATTCAGGACACTGTTTGTCTATTCGTTTAAAATTATAAATCTTTCATGCTTCTTCTAGGAACAATTTAAGATGGTACTTTTGCTTTTGACCAGGGAGTTTCACGACAGGGCAGTTGCACCAACACGACTTATACTTAAGCAATGCTAACAAACAATCATTGCAATTGTTTTAACGCATGCTTCAGTTTAAATTGTGTTGGTGCAACTGATCATAAGGAGGTGTTCCACCAAACTTAGTCGACTGGTTTTAAACATTTTATAGTAGTTACTACTACTTATTAAAAACTTTGTTCGAAAAACCATCCGACATTGAATGTGGCCACATATTAATTTGGGTTTTCATTCCTTAATTTTTAAATCATACTCAGTAACTATTGTTTGTTATTTTTAAAATCTTAAATATCAATAACTCCCAGTTAAATGATTGATATATCCACCCTTCTTTCAATATCAAGTTTTCGGTTAATGATTAAGTACTATGTTATCATATAATTATTTAAAAATCTACTTCACTAAGTCTTTCTAAAAAGATCAAATTTCTTAACGTATTACATAGTACCTAAAAGAATAAATATAATTTCAGAAATAATTTAACAGTAATTTATTATAAATTTTATCTCGATTTTAATAATTTGAATTGAGGTGCTGTTTTAGAATATTCTATTGATTTTATTGTGTTTATTGTATGTTGTAGTACATCTTGATGCTTGTTTTATATTTTCTTTCTATTTGGGTAATTCCACGCCAAATCAACCAAAAAAAAAGTAACTTTCCCACCACACCATCTCCGACTTTTATGAAATTTTACAGGATTATTAGGGGCTATAAGACATGAAATTTTCCCAAATTAAAGATCTCAGTTATGTCTGTCTAGAAGTCGAAATAAAAAATAATTTACATTTAGGCATGCTTCCGCATGCAATTTTAATGCTTTTTCAACCCGTCTATTCAAACTAATCGTTGCAGAAACAGAAAAATTTGTAATCTAATGTAATTTTTTGTCCTCGTTCAGAAAGGTAATAAGACATTTTTCGATATCTTGCTTAGTTTATGAGATGCAGACTCTGCGCAGGGGTTTACCAAAAATGGTCCTGACCAAAAGGCCCTAATTTCAGAATCATGAAATTTTATATATGCAATGAACAATGTATAAGGTAACTTCCTGTAAAATTTCAAGAGAGTGTTTTGCTTCGTTTCCAAGATAAAAATCGAGAAAGTGTACTATTTTTTACTCTATGCGAAAAGCATGTATGCTCACACTTTTCATATTCTGATATAATTTCAGAAATATTTTAACAGTAATTTATTAAAAATTTTATCTCAATTTTAATAATTTGAATTGAGGTGCTGTTTTAGAATATTCTATTGATATTATTGTTTATTGTATATTCTAGTACATCTTGAAGCTTGTTTTTATATTTTCTTTCTATTTACATTGTTACATATGTGTATACTAAACAGTGCCTGCCCGGATGAATCTAATTGTTAAGACTTTTACTAATATCATTCATTTAAGGTTATATTACAGTAAAAACGCAGTATACACTAATCATGTGTAATTTGTTTTACGGATGTTATCATAAAAATCGGGCGCAGTTTGTGAGTGTAACTGCTATGTAACTAGAGGTTGCTAAAATATTTGTTCTTCAATTGATGCAATTATTAAATTTTTATAGCTTCTTTATTAAATTTCTTTTTCGTCATTTTTGTGACGCACATGTTTAAAATGTAACCACATACATCTTGTAGAGAATTTCAGTCCACGTAGTGCTATACAGGGTGTCCAGAAACTCTTCTGCCAAACGGAAACTACAGGTACTAGAGGTTATTTTATGTTGATTTAACTCAAATTACCTTAAGGGGATTCTTTCTTTTTTCTGGAACACTATTATAACATGTGATTCGTAAAAAATCAACGTTGTTAGCGTCAGCCATAATTTTCACTGGTATAGAGAGAACATACTGTTGTTAATATTTGGTTTATTGAATAGAAATACAACACATAATTGAGATTTATTTATAATATGCGTTACATCACGTTACATCAATATACGTTCTGGAAGTACATGCAATAGAAACCAGATACAAAAACGAACTAATGTCGGTGCTTCCGGTGGACATACTCGACAAACTAAAACCTAGGCAGTTATACAACCAACAATACAGTTAAACAAATATTTTGCATTATTGCTTTAACACTTCCACCCAAAATATGTCACCGTTGATTACAGGAAACTTCTAACATTTTGCGAATGTTTTCAAACCTTAAGCGTGGTAGAGGATTGGTCAGAATATCTGCAATCTGATTAATACCATCCACATGTTGGGCATCAACTTCGCCTTCTTCGAATTTGTCTCGAATAAAGTGGAACTTTATTTCTATATGCTTCGAACGCTTATGGAACTCTGTATTTTTCACCAACTTAAGAGTGGCGTTTACCTATACAAAAAAGTCCACTTTTAGACCTTTGCCGTTTTAAGCCTTGAAAAGCCATTTTACAACTTTTGAACTTGAAATTTTGTAATCGTGTATAAGAAACTTGAATCTAGAAGGTGGCGCTCGACTTTTTCTTAATTTATTATTTTTAAATAGTTATTAGATCTCAAAAACTCACAATAAATGCTTAACTTTGAACAGCATTTACATAACTAACACAGCAAATAGAAAGAAAATACGAACGTGGTGTTGTAGCTGCATGTTTTACAAAACAGATTACAAAATAGCATTAAGATGGAGTAATAATTAAATCCAAAATATCTAAAACCCCAAGAGCATTTTCGCACAATTTTGTAAGTATTTTATAACGTCTGGGCGATCGTCTATCCCCACTTCATTCGTTCGCAACGTGGTCTAGCAACGACAGAACTTCGTCGTCACGTGTCGGTTAATGGAGATTTACACGGTTTATTTTAAAAGTATCTATTTTATTTCTGTTCCTGCATCTTCTTGAAGACAGTACTGAATTTATTGACGATCGATATGAGGAAACGCAAATTGACGTATTATAAAGAATCTTCTAGGGAACGTAGTAAACACGTTCAAATTAATAGGACAAGGTAAATAATATGTCAGCAAAAGTTCATACTAAAGTTTTGTATATTCTATATTTACGGTATTTAGGAATATGCAAAATTTAAGAACTATCGGTGTCATTAAAATTTTATCATCTGAGCGTATTAGATTACATCACTGTGGGTACCTAATTGCGAAGTTTTATAATCAATACTATTTGTCTGCCGGATATTATTTAGAAAACCTACATTATCATTGCGATTATGAAATAATAAAACTGCCGTCCAAAATTTTACGAGTAATGTATATATTAATTATTTACATAAATTAGGTAATCAGAATAGCGCTCTATTCTTTCAAATGCCAATCCATGTGGTGTTCAAATAACAAAAATACAAAAAGTTTTGTTATTTCTAATTGCCCTTGAACCTGATAATAATAATAATTATCGTTATCTAAAATAGTACAAAATTTAATAATTTTTTTTTCTTATTGCTTCTTATGGAGTAAGATGTCTTGCACTGTCAAGGACACTTAATTTCTACGATTCCATCCCTATCTGTTGTTACTGCATCGGGCGGGGCTCGAAATATTTAAAATGTTTATAAACGAATAATCCACACTCTCTATATTTAAAAGATAATTTATCGGCAACTTCTTTTAGCGCATCATTTTCGTGCATTTGGCCTCACCTTGTTGCTTTACTGCCAGTAAATTTGAAGTACAAAATATTCTGCACTGTTTTTCGATTGGTTATTGATATCTCATTTTGCAAATAGTTCCAAAATTTGATGCTGTTAATCTTTTCAAACGTTCAGTATGCCACAGTACGTTGTGCCTTTGTTGAGTTGTGCTTAATTCAACATCGGAATTATCTAATTCTTCCAAAATTGTTTAGTTTTCGAAGTCATTTCATTTGGATCTAAATCATTTGGTATCTCTAATCTGCATGGTTATTTGTTACATTATATATTAGAGTGTCTGCATTTTTAATTAAAATATCACAAACTAATTTCAAGATTTCATCCCACAAACCACCATTTTTCAATACTAAACAATTATTTTCTTCATTTTCCCGCTCTTGAGAACGAGTAGATGTATTGATGCAATTTCTGTGATCTCCAAATATGTGGTGTGGTGTATTTAAAAAGTCTTCAACAAGAGCTTTTGTTCTTCCTAGAAGGGGTAATGTACTCTGTGGTCCTCTTTTTTGATAGCATAATAAACCGCAATACGAAACCTTTCTAGATTTTTTTAAGTAAATTTCTATTTACTAAAGAATGCTCTTTTTCAGTGATAAGTTCTTTTAACTTATTGTTAAAGTTCCTGCATACATGATTGGTTCATTCAACTTTTCAATAGGCTCATTAACACCATAAGAACGAATGGTTCTCAGCTACTAAACTACTGTCTCCGTCACCTTGAGAAAAAAAATTTAAATCAATTTAATTTTTGTTTTGTTTGTTATTACATTTGCATACTTTTTTGAAAACCTTCCACATTTATGACTGCTTTCATAGATTTTGCCAAACCTGTCAAAGTTTTTATGGCAGATGTGTTCTTTTGGAGTAGTACCTGCATTTCGCTTTTTGTACATACAGGGCGTTCCAACGAAACTTGGCCCCCTCTGTAAGTCAGAAACGGACGTGTCATCAAAAATTTCAAAGAACACGTCAAATTTTATTTCTAGGAGGACTAATTCTGATATGAAAATCATACCCGAAACTTCACCTTTTGCGGTCAACAATTGCCCCCATATTTTTTCAAACAGAAAAATTCGCTGTCGTTTATTTTATTGAGGAACTCAACAAAAATAATATCAATGGAAACAAAATCAACGGATAAATTGTTTAAAATGAGCTTCACTTACTTCCATACAATAATACAGTCTACTTTTGAAAGCGTTATTCAAGATGTCCGGAGTCAGCAATCGGCATTCCCGTACAATTCTCTGTCGCAGCTTTTCTAGATTTGTAGGCTTAGAAGAGCAAACTTTCGACTTCAGGTGTCCTCACAGAAAGAATTCCATTGGTGCTGGGCAACTCCACTGGACCCCTTCTGCCGATCCAACGCATTGGAAAGCGTTTGTCCAAAAACTGTCTTACCCGAACATCGAAATGTGGGGATGCACCATCCTGCTTGAATGTTATTTCATTTTCTAACAAATTGTCATATTTTCTAAAATTTGTGTAATCATAGGATCTACACATTCTTTTAATAGATTTAAGTATGTGTCTCCATTGATATTACCGTCAATGAAGAATGATCCAACAATATGATTACCAAGAATGCCGGCCCCAACATTCAATTTTTTTGGAGTTTGTGAATGTGTTTCCATCGCCAAATGAGGATTCACATCGCTCTAGTAACGACAATTATGTCTATTTACTTCACCATTCAACATGAAAGTACTTTCGTCTGAGAAAACATGTATTGTATAATAGGTTTGGGTTATTGATCAATTTCTCGCTGAACTTCTCACAAAACTAAAGTCGACGATCAGGATCATCTTCGTTCAATTCCTGAACTAGCCTTATTTTGAAAGGGTGGAATTTGTAGGTTTTAAAATCCGGAAAACACTAGGAGCTGATACACCAGACGCTCTAGCTAGTTGTCTGATAGATTGTCGATTATCCATTTGTACATGTCCTAAAACTGCAACTTCAACTCCTCATTTCTGACAGGACGGAATACTTCATGTTTTCTGTTGTGAACAGAACCTGAAGTTCGAAATTTATCCATTAACTGTTTAACGTATTGATGGCTTACGTTGTGGTCTGGATGATTCGTATTAAAATCCTTACAGCAGCTTTAGCACATTCATCATTTTGATAATAGGTTGCGACAATTTCTATTCTTTCTTCAGTAGAATTAACCATGTTGGAACACAGTAAACAACAATTCGTGTCAGTGTGACAATGGCCAACTATCTACTTTTTGTTCTGCGATAACTAGCTTCAACAAAACTACCAGTGCAGAAAAACTAACTCCGGACATCTTGAATAATGTAAGGAACGCTTTCGAAAGTAGACTGTATTATTGTATGGAAGTAAGTAAAGTTTATTTTGAACAATTTATCCGTTGTTTTGTTTCCATTGACACTATTTTTTTTGTTGATTTCCTCAATAAAATAAATGACAGCGAATTTTCTGTTTTTTCTTAAATAAAACGTTCAACTTTTAATTTTTCAATAACGAATGAACCAATTTTGAAAAAAAAGACCTTTCAAATGATGTATTACTCGACCCCATGCTATTGAAAAAATATGGGGAGGAGTTGCTGACTGCAAGGGGTGAAGTTTCGGGTATGATTTTCATATCAGAATTAGTTCCCCTAGAAATAAAAACTGACGTGTTCTTTGAAATTTTCGATCACACGTCCGTTTCTTACTTACAGGAGGGTCAAGTTTTCGTTGGAACGCCCTGTATAATACAAAATACATTTCTGATACCCATATAAATAATCTTTTGGTATAGAACCCTACTATGCATGCCTACCAGTAACCAAAACTAATAAAATTGTAATTGAAAAAATCATGCTCACCATCCCAGAAATATTTATTTTATTATCTTGCCATTGCAGAACCCTGGGTCGAGGATAGTAATAGAAAATAAAGTAAATATTAAAAAAAAATAGTATTTTGCATAAAGACAATATTCGACCCTAAAATAAATGCAAAAGTGAAAGTAAATTTTTGATTTTTATATGCAATGTATGAGTTTTTTGTTATTGAACTTGTTCCACAATTTACAATTATCTTTTGCTGTACGTATTCTAATATGATAATTAAACCACCATGTACACGAATAAATAATTACAATTTTATCTTTTTTGTGGTAAATACTTGTTTGCAATAAAACATGATTTTGTCAAAAATTTTAATGTATTTAGTTATTGACCAATATGGCAAGCCTGCTTACTAAAATTTATGACCATATCCCTATGTTCAAATTTAAAAGTTCATGTCAAGCAATGGCAAAATAGTTATAATCTTCAGTTGTAAAAAACCTCACTGTATATAAATTATAATATCAAAGAAAGGTTGTTGTATATTATAATTTCCGAACAATTTCTACAACTTTTACTTAAATTTTGCACTTTAAAATTATTGAACGAATAAAATATGATCATAAAATCAACACAAAAAATGTAATAAACACTACTTACTTCCAAAGAGTGATATATAAGATGAATTACACAAAAGAAAATCCTTATTCAAAGATTAAAGCTTATTTAGTTTTACAGGAAAGACATTTTTGAATTTTTTTAAATGTAATTATACAATTTCGTATCTATACAGGGTGATTTGCGTAGAGCGTGCATTAAAGTTTTTAGCTTTCAGATAAATCAGAAACTTGAAATTTGGTACGCGGTCATAATTGATCATTGTCGTTCTATATAAAATATTTTCAGACCTTTAGTTGTACAGGGTGTGCCACAAATTGCTATCAACTTTCTTATTTTAAATACAAACTTACAATTCTTTTTACATGGGACAATTTGCCATATAATTTTGAGTTTATATAACATAAATTATCTTATCCTTGACCGTTTTTGACATATGTCACTTTTTTCCAAAAAATGGTCTTTATAATACTTATCGAAAAAAATTGTATCTCGCAAATCAGTTGAGATGATAAAATTAAAGTTATGGAGCATTGGCTTCAATCCAGGCTTACTCCTGATGTCCTACTGGTGATTCCATCTTGTAGCATATGGGCACAGGCAATTTTCAAATATCACAACCAAAAATTATCAAAAAGTCAAATGGCACCTTCTGCTTTTTCGAGAGGAATTGGGTACAGGAAATTTTCAATTTTCTCTCGAATGATGTAAAAAAAGTAGAAGGTGCCATTTGAAAAATTGATTATTGTACAAGATGGAATCACCAGTTGGACATCAACAGTAAGCCTGAACTTCCAGCCAACTGCTCCATAAATTTAATTTTATAATCTCAACTGATTTGCGAGATACAAATTTTTTGTTAACTATTACAAATAGCATTTTTTTGGGAAAAAATGACATGTCAACAACGGTTAAGAATAAGATAACATAAATTAGGTTATGTAAACTCAAATTATATGGCCAATTGACACATGTAAAAAGAATTATAGGTTTGTATTTAAAATAAGAAAGTTGAAAGCCTCCGTATAGCTGAAGGTCTGAAAATATTTTAGGTAGAACGAAATTGATCGATTATGGCCGCGTACCGAATTTCAAGTTTCTGATTATTCTGTAAGTTAGAACACTTTAATGTACGCTCTACGCAGATCACCCTGTATAGATACTAATTACTGCAGTTCATCTTGTACAGCATTGAATGGTGGTTTGTTTGTGAAACTTTGTGTTTCCGTATTTCTCTCATATTTATGTATATAAATCAAATGCCTAAATAAATGTAGTACATCCTCAACATTTTTTTTTATTAAAAATTCCTTTTCAGGTAATCTATATATTTATGTAATTGAATGACACTAATTCTTAATCTCGATTTTATTTTTAACGAGCTTATCTTATTTCAGCTTCGACATCTTCATGTACAATTGTATTATATTACCATTACTCATGCCCATGTTATGAAAGAGATAAGAAAATCGCTAACTAAAAAGATAACCACCTGCATCTAGAAAGCGCATATACACGCCAATTGTAATTTGCGCGAAATCGCTTTCATTGCAACCGTAACATACGAATGAATCCGAATTGTTAAAAGTTTTAACACGTTTGGTATAACAAGTGTATCGCTTACGTCTAACCCCTCTTACGTTATGTGTGTTGTATAACTTGCAATTCTCAATGATGCGAAGGGTAAATGCCCCTCTTAAGCACAATTGCATTGTCTATTTGAATAGATGGAATTTCTTTTAATTTTGTCACTTCGTTCAACAGGCGCTTAAGCCATATAATTTCTTTGACTGCTTCACTTGCTGCGACGTACTCCGCTTCAGTAGTAGACAGCACAACACTTTTTTGCTTCTGACTTAACCACGTGATTGCTTCGCCAGAATATTTACAAATCATTCCTGTTCGTGATCGTCTTGAATGAACATCTCCGGCGTAATCTGCATCACAAAATGCCTCCAATATTCCAGATTTGTGGTTCTTGAAAAATACCAGGCCGTATTAAGTAGTGATTTCATATTAGCATTGTTGAACTCTTTGCGTCCATCACACAAAAGTTCTTTAATTTTAACACCTGCCGTACATGCTTCATTAATAAACATTTTCAGGCAATCTAAAACTTCGGATTTTAACTTAATAAAAAATACACGCCTATATTTTGAATACTCGTCCTTAAAACACACTAAGTATTTAGTACCACCTACTGAATCCTCCTGCATAGGTCCACACACGTCTGCATTAATTTGTTCACCCGCTGTGAACTAATTCGTGGATGAAAACTTCTTCGATGCTGTTTACCTACAACACAGGCATCGCAAAATTCTTCATTGGTCTCCACAATGATGCCATGTCGATTCAAGAAGTGTCTCACATACCTTTTATTTTGATGACACAATCTTTCGTGCCACAATTATACAGTGTCCAATGCTGTTGCTGCAAAAACTTCTGCAAAAGCGTCTGATTTACACACACGCATATCTAGTTCGTACAATCCTTTCGGAGTTATTTTTCCACTTAATCGCACCACACTGTTTTTGCTAAATGCACAACCCTTTAAATCTGCTTGAAATAAAAAACCTTTCTTGATCGTTTGACTTATCGACAACAAATTTCTAGATATATTTGGAACATACCATTTACTTGCATTTCAAAGTTTATCACTAACCGTAAGCATAAATTACTTCACTGTTTCCTGTTTGAACATGCTTAGGAGTTGGAAACGATTCATAACTAAGAAAATTGCCATTTTCTTTTGTCATGTGCGCCGAAGCACCAGAATCAGCCAACCATTTTCCTGTTTTATCATCATGAAATGTAACTATGAATGCATCACCAGAAGCTCCTGAACTTGTGGCACTGTTAGAATGCTAGAATCTCCAACCTGATTACATCTAAAACACTTTCGGACTTTTGCTTTAGAGTTTGGTTTTGCAGGTACAGTTTTGCTTGTCCGTACCAATAACGCTGCTGATGAGTTAACAAGAGCTCAATTTTTCTACGCCACTTGCTGCAATTGTTTGCACCTTCCAGTTTTTCAATTTGGGTTTTAAAATCCATCTTATCTTCCGTCACTTTACTTCGTGATGCAGATAACAATTAAAAACTATCTATCTTACCGAAGCTACTAACACTTAACCTCAAAAAAAAAAAAAATGCCACGTGTTTTCAACTAAACCACTTAACTAATTTTCGCAGTTAATACGTGTTCTAGGCCCATAAGCTGTTGTTAAAATTTGGTTTATTGAATAGAAATACAACACATAATTGAGATTAATTTATAATATGCGTTACATCACGTTACATCAATATACGTTCTGAAGTACATGCAACAGAAACCAGATACAAAATCGAACTAATGTCGGTGCTTCCGGTGGAAATACTCGACAAACTAAAACCTAAACAGTTATACAACCAACAATACAGTTAAACAAATATTTTGCATTATTGCTTTAACACATACGGAATACTTGTTTTTGAGTAAAATTAAAAACTTTTAAATGTCGTGCATCCCAAACTAAAGACGTTGTAAACAAATTTTTGAACTGACAAGTAAAAACAGTCTATTTTATATAAATATCAATAATAAAAATATATACATTTTCAAAAAAACAAATTTTGAATCACTTACAGTTTAATCTTTTCAGAAATTCCAAACATTACTTAGACCAAACCCCGTATCTGAAGCAAGATCAAGTAAATTTCCCCAAAAGTTTTCTTATTTTTCTTACACCTACGGATTCTTTTTGAGAAGGTGGTAGAGTTATACCAACCTTAACTCTATTTTTCGGTAAGAAATCTAATTCTTCTAAATTATTGTTTTTCGAAGATAAATACTAAAGTTTATATTCACCTTTTGTAGCAATTACTTGTATAATATCGCTTAGATATGGACGAGGATTCAGTTTTTTTAGTTTTTGTTGAGATGCAAAATCTAGCCACAAACAAAAATCTGTTGGGTTTATTGATTTTACAGTTTTGCATTCCCCAAATAAAACAATATTTGTGAGTCATATACCTTTATAATATCGCGTATAAGGCAGAAGAAGAACTTTTTAGGTATAATTTAGTTGATTACACTTACCTTCCATTTGCACATCTGTTACCACGTGTTCCTCAGTAATACTGTAGTCGCGTCTACGTCTTCACATGATACTACGTTTTGGTTTATAGTTTGGTCTTCGTTGTTTGTTACTATACGATTATCTGAGACTACAATCATTTGAGATAATGTTTGATGATCATTAAGTTCAATATGTAATGGTGTAATCCGAAAATTTTCTGTAGACAACCATAAGAACCCCTCTTCTTGGCCTAAATTACTATATGAACATTTTTCATTTAGTGAAAAAGCGTTTTCCAAGTTTGTAAAGGTATAAGAACTTGGATCACTATTACAATATATTGAATAATTTTCTTTGGCCAACGCAACTATTACCTTAGTTCTTGAGTACATCGTATTTTCAAAATCAAACATATTACATAAAAATTGGAATATTTTCACAAATTCTTGACTTGCCAGTGTATTAAAAATAGTTATTCACTACACAAAAATAAAGAAATAACATGAAAACTACAACAAACTAGTGGCAAATCTTCTGTCTACCACCAATTTCGATATTTGACAAGTTAAAACCTGGCATTTACATGCGTGTTAACCGAGGGGTTGACCACTGTGCAATTGTGGTGTACAATACGGTGCAAATTTCTGTAATTGTTTGCAATTGCCTGCAATTGTTGCAATTATTTGAAATTGTTTGAAATTTTCTGCAATTGTTTGATATTTTTTGTAATTTTACATAATAGTGTTATTTTTTCCGATTGCATATTTTAGTTTTAAAAGTTTGTTGGAAATAGATAGTATAGCAACCATTTTCTTAAAACACTCGCACAATACACGTATCTTATATACCGTGATTCAAAAAATATTTCATCCTTTTGGAACATGAAAAAATTCATGGCGCCTACTCTAAATGCATAAAACTGGATGTGTTCAAATTAAATCCCTGAAAATTCAAGTCGAGGGCCCTTCTGTTAATCGCTGTAATAGACTTCGTTTTACGGCGGTTATTCGTTGGTACTTCACGGTACTTCATATTATCTGTTCCTAGTTTATTTTGCACATGGTATAATTAAACCCAATTATGTAAAGTACATAAACAAATCCACACTTCACAGTAAACCTGCTTTAAATAAGAAAAACCAATACGTATTATAAAAAAAATATTTATTTAGACAAAAAAATCCACAAAATAAAAAACTTTATACCTATTCTAACTTATTTATAATTTCGTTTTAGTTGCTTATTACACAAAGTTATTTTGTAAGTATCATCTCTCGAAATACTCATGGGTGCGACACCCTGCATACAAACGGGACCAAAGAAAATAAAATCTTTTTCTACTACTTGGACATCATCAGTTTTGGGCCACGTAAATTCATTTAAACAGGATTTTAAAACTTTATCTCAAATGTATTTTCAGATAAAGCGTTTAAAATTCGTCCAATAAACCACCCATCGGAATAGTAGACAGCATAGTAACATTCGGGGAGAATATTTACAGGCATTTTAAAAGGATGCGGCAGATCCTCGGGCAGATCGGCTGCAAGCGAGGTATTGAATTGCGTATCTTTACGACTTTGTTTGCAGCTTTGTGACGATTTGCTTTGAGATGTACTGAAAGGTTGACTCTTTACTCTCAGAAGGCGATCTGCACTCAATCTAGAATCAAAAGGATAATTTGTATAATACGAGAATCAGACGATAAAAGATTTACAGAATGTACATACCTGTTGCATTTATTATTTAGAAGCCAGCAAAGCGACGTCTTACGTAGAGTTAAAATTTTTTTATTCACAACTACGTGGACAAATGGACTCCCAACATTTATATTTTCTACCTCATGATCTTTCATGTTGAGTTTTTCACCAAACCCTGTTAATTCCATATTTAATAAATCTTCAGGTACATTTTCTTGATCTTCTGGGGTACCCTTTTCCAAGTCTTCCGAAATTTCATCTACCCTTGCAAGAAATGTGTCTTCGGTCGTGGTCTCTTCAGAAATTACATGATCTAAATAAGGTTCATCGTCATCACCATCATTATTGTCGTCGCCATCAATGTTTTGATTATTTTGACTGTTTATGGTATATTTGCAGACACTGATATCTATCCAGCTTGGATCATTAGAACAAATCCTAGTTTCGCAAGATCGTCTTTAGCGTCGCTTAAAGCTTTCATACAAACTAGCTCTATTTCATAATCTTTTGGGAATGACTTTTGACTTTGAAGTTCATCCCCTACCGCTACACCCATTCTTCCGCCGCTTTCTCGAGGGAAAATAAATTTGTCACTCATTAACTGTGTTCACTAATACTTCTATTTTATGTAATCGATTCATAATGTCTTGAAGACTGAAATTCACTATGGTTGAGAATGTTGATGTCATAGACCTCGTCGAACGAAAGACTTGTTCGCAGGGTTGAGAGCTGAACAACCATGAAGTAAAATGACCCATTTGCGAAAATTGATTATCGTCGCGATATTTTTGTATTAGTTTTATAAGGGAGTGAGCATTAATTTCAATACACAAATAACAATTTAATGTTATAAAATTTTTGTTGTTGACCAATATTCGGACTGTTTTAGCCATTCACACCAAATTCTTAAAACGAAGACACAATACCACATCAAATAAATCCTTTCTTCTATTTTAATATCTTTGTCCAAAAATGCTTTTAGCACGGAGTGCATAATTTTCAAATACAAAATGGTTCCGTCACTTTCTGACACATGTTCTTTAAGAAGTTGACGAACATCTGTAGTTGCTATTCGTTGAACAGCCCTAAAATTCATCTTATCAGTGCTTTTAAGATCTGTTTCGGTCAATAGATGTTTCTCTTTGGACACGCAAGTCATTAGACTTGACAAATGATCTGGTTTTGCTTGAAACGTGCCAAAAACTAATTCTATGCCTGGTTTAAGAAGTCGCGATCTTAGTTTGGTGCCAATATGGACCGTATCTTGCACACATATATCTCCGGCTATCAAGTCCATATGGAACCAATCCCACTTTTTTTCAACACAATGTTGTAGGGTCGATAAAACTCTCATTGCTTTTAGCAACCGGCTGTCACCATCAGATGAAAATCCCATAATTTCGATGCCATGTAGTGCTGCTTGTTCTTTTATACGTCTCTACCTTTAAAATTTACAATGAGTGATTATTCAAATTGCCATTTAGAATTGACTTTGGATAAGTTTCTTAAATGTTTCAGAGTAAACTGCTATTAACAAAATTGGGATATGAGTTATAAATTTCAAAAGAATGCACAAATTGTGTTCATTGCATAGCAATAAGTTCATATTTAAAAACTGAAAGTTAAGAAGTCATTCTTTACTGAAACGTATTTAACATGAAGATACATATTTTAATCATTGAACTCTATGTTTCTTTACTAAATTCAAAAGGTTCCCATCCACCAACTGTTGAAAATGTTTAATATTTGTCAAGACTAGAAACGTTTAAAATATGGGTAGTTGAATACCAACCTTAATATGACGTCATCTGACTTGAAACGGTTATCTGTTCCGAATACCGTTAAACAGAATGAGGAACTTTTGTCAACTGGGGCCTGGGCCATAACCACGTATGCGTAGTCAGCTCGTGTTTCTTTTTCAAAGTATCTTTGTATAGTTGACGCGGACAAGGCCAAAAAACTTTCTGTCTTTGGTATACCTTCTTCCTGTGGCAGTACAAAACCAACGATTTTGTTATTGGCCGCATTATACTGTATTCTTCCCGTTATCTTGGTCGCATCTTCACTAATCCACACTTTTTTGGGTAGATTGCGTTGTTCCAAAAATTGGCAAAGTTCTTTGAATCTTAGTACTCCCTCTTCTATCAGACTTTCCTTGTTAAGTAGCCTATGTAAGGTTGTAATAGATGGGATAGCATTTTTCATATTTGAATACAACGTTTCATATAAAAGCCGCCCTCCGATTATATATAAATAAAGGCAAAACTGTTTCACTTCCTCTTCGTATCGATTTCCAGTTATAGATTTCTTGTTATTGAAAGTGGCTGCTTCATACATCATTTGAAGAAACTTGGTCAAATTTTGGTTTGTGTTTGCATCACGTGTTGTATGAGGACTTGTACTTAAAGAATATTTATGTTTTGTTTGTTCATGAAGTTGTTGGTATAATTGTTCTTTTAGTTCACTATTTTCTTGTAATAGCATGCTTATTTCATCAATAGGTTTAAAAAAGTTAGTGATTACAGGTTGATCAATTATCTTTTCTCGTTTTCTTCGCGCTCTTGACATCCCCGAATACTTGTCTGATGTCCATTTTTTAAAAGGAAGATTTTTTTCTGTTCCATTAGTTTCCATCAAATCAAACCTGGTCATTTGGTTCTGCATTTACCAAATTCCCTGAATCACTTCCGGGACCAAGATCTTCATCGGATTCCGAAGATGCCAGATTCACTACCACTTGCCTTTTCTTGCCGCCTTTTGGTAACCCAAAGTTATTGATTGAGTTGTCATTGGAGTTATCCGTCCCTGTCTCTAATTCAATCTGCGGTACATCAACATCTCTTGTGTATGATTGTTTAGAAGTACTAGGGATTGGTTCGGGTATGGGTGTACAAAAAGAAGCGATGGATTGTTGCTTGCTTGCTTGTTTTTGATTTATTCTACTTGCTTGAATACTGTCGCTTGAAGCTTCTAAATGTTTCAAAAAATGCGAATAAAAATTCGATAAGGACCAATGGTATTTTTCATTTCTTTGAATTTGATGTCCCTGAAGCAAGAGAACGAAATCAGTTCTTTTTTTCCTTTACATTATACTGTTTGAATAGTTCTTTTAGGAAGAGAAGCGCTCCGATGAACAGTTGTTAAGTTAATAGGAATTATGTTTCTTTAAAAAAATGGCACATGAAAATCTTCTAATTAAAGACATGTCTACAAAATAATAATAACATGAACAACCGCGATTATAGTCAATAATATCGCAATAATAGGTAAAGTTAATTTATTCCAAAACACGTCAAATTTATCTTTAAATATTTTAGCGTTTGCAATTGCAATGGTCGTGTATATGAATAAAACGTTGTATTCCACTCGTTACGGTGTAAATTGACCTCATTGACGCACGAGTGCGGTAATTGAAACCAGAGTTTTACGAGAGTTTTAAGCCTGTAAGTTTTTAATAGAATAAAGTGTGTGAGGAACACGGTAAAGATTATTTTACGAATATTTTGTTATTATTGACATTATTTTATTAGCTACTAGTTTAATACATTTTTTGCAAACATCTATTATTTTATTAGTTTATAATAAGGATATTTCATGTGCTGCAATTCTTCCTAATAATAGAAACATTATTCACACCAGGAAACGTAAAAATAATTCTTTAATCGTTAAATATGTAGATTACCAATTGTTTCCATGGAAGAAATTAAAAACCAAAAACCTTATGAGGTTTTTCGAATAAGTTTTGAATAAAGTATTTTTGTTAAAAAAATCTACTTCAGCAAAAAGGCAACCCTGAAGTTATTTGTATTTATAAAGCTACCGGAAGCTACTTACCTTAATTTTTTTCTTACAAATGGAACATAAAATTGAGCACTGTATTCCATTGTTGTTGTCAGGGGAACATTCAATATTAATATTGCGCATTAATTCCAAATCTGCATTTTTAACCTTTTTTATTGCTTAGAAGGCCCTTCATCCATTTAATTAACAAATTTCTGCAAATTTTTGAATATCACAATATCACAAGCAAGCTTCACCGTCTCGTTCTCGGTCTCGTTATTTGAACTGCCACTACTCCCCCGCGGAATAGTGGAGGTGGCTGACGGTCCAATTGTCTTTTTGTGGATTTATTAACTTCACAATTACTTTTTTCTAGCAAGTCTTTCGCAGCTTGAAGTAAACGTCGGTGGCCAACCAACAACCGAAATTTTTCGGGTTTCTTGTGAAAAGGACCGAAGTAGCTCTCATATTCATATTTCTCAATTAATTCTGTTAGTTCTGTACGGACAAATTCCTCGAGTTTGTCCAAATCGGCATCATTCAGTTGTTTAAACGACACATGATTTGCCAAACCGTTAAACTTTAAAATATTCCTTAAAAATGTTGGAAATGTTGTTTTTAAGTCAAGTTTTCCAAGAAAATGTCATCTGTACTTTGTTCCATGTTGACCGAATGTTGACACTACACCTGATAACACAATGCCGAACGGCAATACAGAGGCAATTCGCGATTCACACCGGACCGAGCAACCAGGCTGAGACAAATACTCGCAAATAAATACTCAAATAAGAATAAAAATCCTGTGTAGTGATTATTTCTTACCGCGCCAAAGAATACGTCCGCACTCGAATAATGTGATAGAAACCGCATGGTTAAACAATAATTAGCCAACTCTTACGAACCTGCTGATTCCCGATTTTCTTGACGACGCGCGCGACAAGTCTCAACGTGTGTACGTTTCTTCAAGCCGAGTCGTCATTTAAATCAGTTGATAAGATTTGAACGTTTGTAGTGCTGGATCGAAAACATATTGTGTTAAAATTTTTAAGAAAATTACTACTGTAAAGGAAAAAGTACCATTGATGTAGATGTAGACATGAACGTGTGTACGCAAATTAAAGTATGTATTGCACTTACTCGCAGGGTTAACTCTTCAGGTACGCGCGAAACCTGGCTTGTTCGTGTGTATGGCCATTTATTTGATAAATGATATTTAACAAAAGCGCATTCAAAGCAATAAATATGTTAACAGTTAAATGAAATTTGTGCACCTCATCATTGTTTTTATTAAAATCTACACGATGACGACCATGGTTTCGATACTGATATACTTTTGCGTTAAATAAGTAGTTAATTTTGTTCTCAGATTTGCGCTTGTTAAATAACATTGATTTCTGGTGGCTGAAATATTAGGTACTATTAATTTAATCGGATCCGATTACTCACAAATTATTTAGGTACAAGCTGAAAACATGCTTTTTGCAATTTGCAATTGTCTGGATATATTTGCAATGTTTGCAATTGTTACCAATTTTTGCAATTGTCTGTAATTTTTGCAATTGTCACCAATTTTTTACAATTGTCAGCAATTTTTTGCAATTGTCTACAATGTTTTGCAATTGTCTACAATTTTTGGCAATTGTCTGCAATTTTTGCAATTGTCTGCAATTTTTGCAATTGTAATTTTAGTGTACACATTTTTCTTCAGTGGTTAACCCCTCGGTGTTAACCCACTTCCTTGACGAAACCTGACGTGTGCATATTGCATAGCAAAAACCAAGCAACTACCGCCCGCTCGCTGCATTTTGCCAGGCTGTTTCTAAGGAAATGCTTTTTGCCGGTTTTTGGCTTAGCACAGGGACTGTTTTATGCATTTACGAGGTATTATTTATGCAGTTTTATTCAATTATATATTTAAAGCACGGGGTTGTTATGTACACGCAACAAAAAAAGCACCAGTGTTCTATTTTTGCTAATAACTCAATTAAAAAAATTGTAGATACGGGGTTCTGACGTAGGACGGCAGTACTGTAGTCATATAAGTGCGATAGCGAAAAATTACATAAACATACTCGTTGGTGATAGTCTGCAGAATGCATAGTTTTGTAATTTATAATTAGAAAAACAAAATAACAGTTTTCAATCTATTTTGTCTTTTTGAAAGAATCATTCCTAAAATGAAACGCTCTTCAAATAAAAACATATTTACAAAAACAAGACGTATTTGGTAAGGTATTTGTTGCGATTTTACCTAATAATGTTTATACCTACGATTACAAATACATAGTGATCCTCAACATAGTCCTTGATCAAAAATAGTATCAGTTTTCATTCATGCGATGTTCAGGGCGTCAAAGTTTGAAATTTAAAATTTTATTATTTTTAATAATAATAATAATTTTATTCATTTAATAATAGAAAACTATTTTAAATACGTCATTGTTAATATTAACTATAAAATACATGTATACTTGTATAAGGAATATTTGCTATATGAATAACTTAATTGTATAAATACAATCTAATAGAACATATTACATCACAGAATTTAATTTGAAATCATTGTGGATGTTGTTGTCTAGAAATTCTTTAATCGTGTAAAAAGCTTTATTTTTAAATATTTAGTCATGCAAGATTTTACTTGTTTATATGTCAGTTGTTTTAATGTATTAGGTAGTTTGTTGAATAGTTTTATCGCATAATAATTACTGCTGTTTTGCGAAGTCGAAAGACGGACTTGAATCAGGTTTAAGTTGTTTTTGTTTCTTGTGTTGTAATTATGAGTATCGAAAAATGAAAGGTAATTCTGGTAATTATCTGTCATTAATAGTATGCAATTTAAGATGTAAATAGAGGGAAGTGTTAATATACCAAGACTGATAAGTTAATCTTTGCAACACGTCCTAAATTTTATATTACTAATAATTCTGACCGCTCGTCTTTGAATTTTAAATATTTTAGGCATACAAGAAGAATGACCCTATGCTATAAGTGCATAACACATTATTGAGTGGAAATACCCATAATATGCTAACTTAGCTACTTTTTCTGAGACATTGTTCATTAGGTTTCTTAATATAAAACAAGCTTTTGATAACTTAGTGCTTAAGTTTTTACAATGCTCTAACCAGTTTAATTTCGAATCTAACGTCGCCCCCAAAAATTTAATTATGTTTGTGTTATCTAAATTGACATTATTCTTTAGTGTAAAAATACATTTCTCGCTTTCATTTTTATTTATATGCAGTCTATTATCTATAAGCCATTTATTAATTTCATTTAGGTTACATGTTAATTCTATGTTGTGTAAATCATCTACCGAATTCAGTAATGTTGTGTCGTCTGCATAAAGAATAATCTTGTTTTTATCGGTTTGATAAGCAATGTCATTGAAATAGATTAAAAACAGTATTGGACCAAGAACCGAGCCTTGAGGTACACCAACTCGTATCTCTTTAGTTTGGGAAAGAGTGTCATTATGAAAAACATACTGGTGACGATCAATTAGATACGATTGCAATAACCCTATACTTCCATCGCTAAATTTATATTTTTTAAGTTTATTTATTAGTATATTGTGATTGACACAGTCAAAGGCTTTAGATAAGTCTAAAAAATTTGCTATGCAATACTTAGAATCTTCGAAGCAGCCAATTATAAAATTCGTAAGATTCAAGATTGCACTACCACTTGACATTCCATTACGGAAACCAAACTGACTACTAGATATAAGTTCGTGTCGTTGTAAATGATCCATTATTTGTGATTTTAATATTTTTTCATAAATTTTTGAAAAAGCAGGCAGAATCGATATTGGACGATAATTATTCATTGTCTTTGTTTCCGCTTTTATGAAAAGGAATGACCTTCGATATTTTCAGGTCGTATCACTTTGGTAAGTGGAATATAGATTGTATTTATTACATTTTTGACAATATCAATCTTCAAATCAAATGGATCTTTACCGTGACTAGTTTTAATGCTAGTAACAATATTTCGCAGTTCGTTAAATGTTATTTCCCGAAAGTGAAACTCCGGTATGTTTGTTACATCAATTTTGTTTAGATAGCAGTTGGGATCATTATTCTGTGCAGGGAGATTGCTATTAATTTCATGCGCGATATTAATAAAGAAGTCATTAATTTGTTGTGCAGTTAAGTTAGTAGTTGTAGGATCAATAAGGCGTTTGTTTTTTATCAATTGCCATATCGCTTTTGGATTAAAATTTGAGTTTTTAATAAATTGATCATTTTCTATAATTTTTGCTTTTTTTTATTTCTAATTTGTAGTTTTTACGATAAGCGTAAAACAAGTTTCATGTTGCTTGAATCTTGCCGATTTCTAGTAAGTTTTTTAACAGTAAAACAAAAATAAAAGTAATTTACAAAAATGTTAAAAATTTTGAAAATTTATCCTTAGCAGATGAACAATTTTCATCTATAAAACTCCAGTTATTATTTTCCAACAGATTATACAATAACAACTTACCATGCATTGTGAGAGGATGATAATATTTTGTCACCGGTTTTAATTTGATATTATCTTGAAAAGAAAATGACATTATTTGTGCAAGGTGGTCTGAGAGTCCTGTATTTATCACATTATTATTAAGTTAAGTTTTTTGAGTTCAATTCCTGAAATTTCACAATCTATTTCTTTAGATAGCATGCTTGTACACAAAATAGGGACACAGTCTAAACTTTCTGTTACTAAGGTCATTGCACCGCCGTGTTTACGTTGTGTTCTTGAAAAGTGTAATACTAATTTAAAATCCGAAATGTTTATGAGATTGCTAACTTTATCGTTTAACTAGTGTTCAGATAAACATAGTATACCTCTAACTCTAAAGTCTTATTTAAAACTGATTGAATGTTTATGTGTAATAAACCAATATTAATTACTTCACTAGAATTGTGTATCACTGGATTATCTTAGCTGATCGAGATGTCAAAAAAAACTTGCCGATTAATATGGTACCAATTTCTAAATAGGTAGTACAACGTATTTACATAAATGGTTACATTTTTCAGAAAAACAAAACAAAATCAACTGTCAAAAAATCAAAATTCGGAGGTTCAGTATGTGGTAAACGGTTGACCTTATATAATAACATGATAAGTTACACCCAAAAGCATCTAATAAAAATATTCTGCTGTATGGTTATAATTAGACGAAATTAATGGTTTGATAACATAACAATAAATCTAAAACCAATTACCTACACTACAATGAAGTATAAAATAAAAGTATAAAATAAAAATACTAGCTTGTAGTATTAAAAGAACTAATTAGTATTAATTAAAATTTCGGGTAGTAGATAATTGAAATCTTTGAGTTTAGGGAGCATACCATCGAAGAATTAATTATCCCGTTCAATTTTTTCAAAAAGTAATCCTTTTGGTATCCATAATACAAAATGGCAAACGTCACATTTGGTGATGTGTAACTGTCTTTGTACTTGATAAAAATAATTATGGTTTACGCATTTGATCGTTTTCAAGATAAGCGTATGCAATTTTTTTAGTCACTAATAGCTTCTTTTGGTGTTAACGTTCTGCAACTAAAAGGACATTTAATTTCAACCAAACCCCGTATTCTAATAAGACCATCGGGAGAGACTCCTAGATAATTTTCGTCTTCATCAATGTAGAAGCCACACGATTCAATAATTTCATCTAGGTATTCCGAGAACTCTCTTATTGCTGTTGGTTCGTTTTCAATACCATACGTCGTGCTTGCCGATGAGAATTGTTTTAGAATGGTTTTAGCCGTTTTTTTGTCTGTTGTTGGCCTCAACTTGCAAGTTTTTCCGAACATAGAAGCAGTAAGTCTTTTTTTCTTTCTTCGAGCCATAATGCTGTTTCCCTTTGTGCTTTAGTTTTCTCCACAATTTTCAATATTTCCTCATTATTTTTTTTAAGGGTTTTCAAAAAAATATTTGGTTTTCTTGTTAATTCCTTTGCATCCGAAATCTCTTCTACGTCACCATAATCTTCATCAGCCACTGCTATACTCTGTTTCTTACACTTTTTCTTTTTTGGAAATAACTGCTTTCGCCGGTAAATTTTTGCTTTTCCTCTGATGAACTTTTTTGTATGACATCCAGGACTTTTATCTGTTACTAGATTACCCCCAGGGTCCTAGGAGCCTCATGAACGAAGTAACACCGTTCCCTCAAGTGGGCCAGTGTTCATAAACATATTTTTTTCCGGTGAAATTGAACCTTCTACAGCTAAATTTGCTAAATTCGAAAATTTGCAAAATTACGAATCTTATGAAATAATAACACTATTCTGGACTTCCATTGTCTATATTTTATTTTAATAGAATAAACACAACGTTTCAATTGCTATTGAATCTGCAATCGTCTTCAGGTGAATACTAACAAACTTAAAGACTACTGTAACTTATATACTAATACAAAGTTAGTGAAGCGATCAAGTGTACAAAGATAATGAAGGGGGGACGTTACCGTAATCTTATGTTTTTTTTATTCATGTTTTTACGTAATACGGTTCCGAAGTTATAGAAATGTAAAAATTACAGTATTTCGTATTGACAGTGGAAAATTGCTTGAAAAAAAATTTTGAAAAAAAAAAAATTTATTACACATTATGCGACAGGGGCACAAAACGAACGTTTTTCTTAAATAAACTTTTTCTTTATCGATTATAATTTAGTTTTTCGCTTATAACTTTTGAAAACACGCAAAAAACATTGAATTGGCCAAAACAGTTTATTTCTTTATCCGCGTAAGATTCTTTTTGAATTTTGAAAATCGGTCCGAAAATAAGTGAGTTATGGTTAAATTACGGCTAATTTGTTTGAAATTTTGTTGACTATTTTAAACATTTTTTTAACCTCCCAAGATGCCCTCGTACAAAAAAATCTAAATCGAAAAATAAAGAGACATCTTTCGTAAACTCGAAACTTTTTTCGAAACGAAAATATCTCGACCGTTTTAATGCGAGACGAATTTGAAAAAAGGTCGATTTTTGCATCGAATCTGTTCATAGCAAAGTGAACAGAGAACTGAGGTGATAAGAAAAATATAAGTTAAGATTGCTTTGTGAATAACACTTTGAAAATCGGCCCCTCTATTATAAATGCTAGCTGCTTGACACCTCAATTGGTGTCCTGCTTTTTTTGAAAAGTCGATTCTTTGTCCTCCAATGTACTTAGCTAGTACGCTTTTATATGATTCGGCGGAATTATTAGTCATGTTGTTAATCAAACTTTTGCTGTTGTATATAAGTCTGTTCACAATGCATATAATATCATTATAGAAACCACATTGCTTGAGGACTGGAACTAGATTTAGTTCATTCGGCTTACTTCCATTGCAAAAGTAAGAATCACATTTTTTATGTTCACCAAAACATGGGAAATACTATTTTCAATATCTTTTTTAACCTTCTTTGAAATGAAACATTCTCGGATATTCAATATTTTGTAGTACTGTCCACTGCTGTTGTCTTTTTGAATATTATTTTTAACGCTTGTCGCAAATCAGGAGTGATAGGAAGCTCTTTGGAACTAAACTTTTTGTTGACTTTTTTAAATTATTACAATAATTTCTTAACAAATGATTAGAGCATTCAATTTTTTCCACAGAGTAAGACCCTTCCGTTTGAAGTTTTTTTGAGACACTACTGTCCCCATCTCCAACAAGGTACGCATATTTTACGCCATGAATAGCAACACTTTGCTTGAATCCTCGAAAATGATGTCGCTTTCCATGGCAGTAGATGTTCCATGCCAATTTTTGAAACAAGTGATTCTGTTTTCCCATATAACAACATTGCACAAAATTTATTTCTTATCTCCAAAAATATAAGTTTCCCAGATACAAGCTGCACCAGAACGGGAATTATAAGCCGACTGATATGTCATTTTGCACCACGCGGCATCACCAACCACGGTAATTAGAGGGATATTATCTTCATCTACTTAATTGTTCTCTCTAGCAATCTGTGCTTCCTCCTTCCCTACTTCAATCATGCATCTCCATGACTCTTCTTCGATAACTTCTTGCAGTTTATTTTCAATTATTTTATACCTTTTGTAAGGAATTGTTAGAATGTTCAGAGTATTAACGAATTCATTAAGTTGAGAAATCCACAACCAATGCTTATTGTACCTAATACAGCAGCTCCATTTGTATTCAATTTTCTTCCAGTCTTATCTGTATTCAACATTACATAAGTTATATTTCAATATAAATTCGGAAATGAAAAACCCTTACGAATTTCTTTGAGAATTTTAACAGATTTTCCAGAAGTTCCAGAAGTACAAGAAAATAGTTCATGATAAGGAAATGACAAGATTTGATGGATAAAATGTTGTACCTCAACAATTCTTTGCCCTGTCTCCAATTTTTTTGTTAAATCATCTTTTGGAGGAGGAGATTAGTCACTAAATTCATTGGATTTATCAATCGATTCCTTACTGTGACAAGGACTGAGTCATGTAGGAATCGTCTTATCCAAGGGACTGAAGGGCTTGTCAAATACCTCCGTACTAGTTGAGGGTTCATTTATATCGTATTCTCTTTGTAAAACTGTACTTCCCCTCTTGCGATTTACTCCATCAATTTACTTAACTTAGTCTTTGTCGCTAGTGACGTGGCAGGATCAAGTAATTGTTTGTGATAATATCATTGTAATATTTACAGTTAGGTACGTTTAAAATCTTTCGGTTTTTTTAAATGGATAAGTGGTGCGAAAGTTTACAACTCTAAACTCAGGCTCAGGTAGTTATTTAATAATCTTCCAAGATGCGACAACATAATATCATTGATTATAAAGTATAATATTATGTTTAGAAGGCAAAAGCTTACCTTCGTTTTGTCATCAATCGTCTATTTTAAATTATATGTACAATGTTTTTAAACTTGTTATAAAATAATAAAATGTGTAGATGTGTAAATCAATCATAAAGAATGCATTACAAGCGTGGTAGTTTTTAATTTTGAGAGCAAAACATAAAAGAAGGAAAGATAAGTCCAAAAAATCACACTCCTAACACTAAAGTATCACACCCGTAACTTGGTACCATCACATCCGTAACGCTTAATTTAACTAATTAATGAAAAAAATAAATAAGTCTGGAACAATGACTTGCATACCCATAGGCCTTACTAACAGATTCTAGAAGGATATTTTATTAGGGTGTGTAATTATTTGCATAGATTAACCCGGCATTTGTCGCTACTTAAAGTATAACATGGTTTGTCGCGCGTGAGCATTTTGACCACGCACTAATTTACGGCAGTGGCGTTGAGTGAGATATTCGGTACCGAAGCTTCGTTATCGTAAGTTATAATTAACTGCTTTTAGGTACGATTACTTGTTCTTTCTGCAAAAATAGTTAATTATTTCAGGAACAAGAAGTGTTAAGAAACTAACCGAAAATGTGATATAAATGAGTAAACTCTGTAAATTTTGTCATTGACGCATGATAATTTATTTTGAACATCCTAATTGAAAATCTTATTGCAGCATCAATAAATAAGACTACAATTTTTAATGTACTTTTATTCAAAATATTAAGTATGAGGGTTATAGCATTTTGTATGAAAACAAAAATTTAGTTCTATAAGTTTGTATTACAAAATAAAAAAATTCTTCCTTTGGCAAAAAATAGTTATTATAATGGCGAAGAATCCGACGGATATAAGCATTCCTGGCACAAAAGTTAGCATGTTCATTGCAAAGATATTTATTACACCTACAGCAGGTTTTTTAGTTTTTCGATTTTTTCGCCTAGGGCAAATCTCACATCTACCGGCGGCACTCGTACTGGGTGTCGGCTCTTCTTCTGTAATTCCAGCAAGTTTTCGAATTGATGTCTTCAAGTCACTTGACAAATTTTGTATCGACAACCGTGATATAACGAAAGGCTTCATAAGATCTACTGTTAGTTGTTTTAGATAAACTCGACGATCAAGTTTATCATTTGTGTTGGAAAATATATAATTTGGGAATTTATGCCACCGATATTCAATAATAAAAAATATTGTAAGGGGCCACCTGCAGGTAATTCGTGAAGTGGAATATAGCGAGACCATTTCATCAACAACATCGACACCGCCTTTGGTTTTATTATAAAACTTATAATTTCTGGTTTATGTTTGTCGAGTGTCGCTAAATCAATGTTATCGTCGGAGTGTAAAGTTGAATACAGAATTACATTTTTACCTTTTTAGGTGTATATGAAACTAGCACACCGGTTTTCGAAAATGCAAATATACTGCTGCACGTTGGTCTTCCTTTTGTATTAACAAATAGAGGGGAATCTCTTTCTTATTTTTCCTGATAGTTCCTACCATTGTTGTATTTTTTCCAATAATTTCTTCGCTAACGGAATGGATGTGAAATAATTGTCCATTGTAATATTTCTGCCACTGTTCAGAAAAGGGGACGACAATCTCAACACTACACTTTCTGCTTTATTTTCATAGTTGAATGGACCGCAAGGTTGTTTACCTGGATAAATTTCCATTTTCAACGTATAGAATATATTGGCATCAACTAAAGCATAGATCTTGATTCCGTACTTTGTCGGTTTGTTAGTAATGTATTGTCGGAACTTGCACCTTCCCCGAAAAGCAGGTAGCATTTCATCCATTGTCAGATATTCGGACGGTTCATAATACTCGGTGCATCTGTTTACAAATTCGTCAAATACCTGCCTAATAGGCGCCAGATTGTCTTTAGCCTTTCTTTCAATTCTTGTTTCTGCATCGTCAAATCGAAGTGCTTCTAACAATACATAAAATCGGCGACTAGACATTACCGCCCGAAAACACTCAGGCGTTGTTCCATCATTCATCCAAAGCTCTTGGACGTTGAGGTGATTAGCTTTTTTTTATTCCTGCCATATATAACAGGCCAATGAGAGCAGACAACTCTTCGGGCGTTGTATTAGGACAGTCTCTCGCACGAGAATATTTTTCACGCATTTTTCCTAAATAGGCATTAGTGTGATTTACAATGCTTAGTAACACATTATCAGGGAAAATAACTTCCATGCGTCAACGATACTTTTGCATTGGTTGCCATTGCCTTTACACCGGCTTTCTTTGTAACTATATTTCGCTTTTGTGTCCGTATGTTAGGGCGAGGTGGATGCATCGACCAAAAAGTTGACTTATCTTTACCGATATATCCTAGGCGCCTAGTGCACATTTCTATGTCCTCAGATTGTAAGCTAAAATCTGATTGTTCCGAATCTGTCAAATGTTCGCTGTGTTCGGAAGGAGCGTTTGATTCACAACTGTCGAGTCTTTGCTCTGGATTGGAATCACCAAGATCTATTGAGGCCGCTCGAGATGCCAAGGAACACTAACCACTAAAAGAATACAAAAAATTATCTCCAAAAATCAAAATCATTATAGAAAATCAAGATAAGAAGCAACGGTAATAGAACGCCAATGTAGTAAACCCTTCTTAGAAACATGAAATTGTTCACATATTTGGTGATAATGTATAATTCATACCTTCTGGACTCTCCTGTAATTGGTGCAAAGCCAATTGCACTATCTTTTGTCCTCGGCTCATTATTTAATTTTAGACAAACGCGGATTGTCGCTTAATGAGCAAAATGACCACATTTGTCGCAGCACGTTCACAACAGGATTTTAAAATGTAACTGATCACTCTTTTTTAAATTCCCAACCGCTACATCTCGAACAGCATGGTTGCAAAGTCAGCTAGATGGAGGGGTAGGGATAACTTATTCTGTGATGCCATGTTGTGCACTTTTATTTAAGAATGTGAGCAAATGACCATATAGCGACAAACGCCGGGTTAAAATCCATCGCAATGTTACGGGTGTGACATTTTTGATACATTTTCTTATTAATATGGTTAAAATAGTTTAAATCTCACCTTATTTATTCTTCTTTGCAAGCATCCAACTAATGATGTAATATATAATCAGGGGAAAAATGTGCTTTGCAGTATTGTTGCTTTTGGATGAAAAAAATGGTTGCCAACTTTTTGTACATTTTAGAAAATTTTATCTGTTGCAGACTGAAGTCACTTTGAATAGATGGATTTTATTTAAACATTAATAAATGCATAAAACACATATATATTAATAATCTACAACATTTTATCTTTCTTTTAATATATAATTCAATATGTTTTTACGAAATTTAAAAATTAAGTATTTTGCCCTGAATTACATGGAATGGCTGCAATCAGAAATATTTTTATAGTTTTTCTAAATTTAGTCTGGGAATATATTGATTTTGTAAGTAGCTGGTAGGGTGATTGTATAAGTTTTATACCCCTATACATGATAGAATTTTTAGTACATTCTAATTTCGGAGTTTCTAAGCTAAGGTTGTAAGAAGAAGAGTTTCTAGTATTATGTGAATGAACCTGCCTTTGCGGAAAATTGTGTAGATGGTTATGAATGAAACTAACGTTTCTACAATGAATGATGCCGGAAGAGTTAAAATTTTGAATTTTTTCAAGTGTTCTTGATAATTGTCTCTTTTTTTCAGTTTGAAAATGTGTCTGATAGCTCTTTTTGTTTGCGTTGAGTTTTTACGAAATTTAAAAATTAAGTATTTTGTCCTGAATTACATGGAATGGCCGATGCCTTGGTTTGTTAAGGATAGTGATATAAGTGGCATCTTTGATGTGATACGCCTGGACGTATTTTGAAAAATATCAATGTGAACGACATCTAAAGGTTTCTTTGCTAATAGCGAATCCGGAGAAGGGCGGTCGGTAGGGATTTCGGCCTCATACTAGCCTAAGGAGCAAGTTTTGCATTCATTCATGACTATTTATTTTTTCTTTTATACTAAGCCATTAGTATTGGATTTCAATGGATTATATGTTTCGTTGTTGCCATTGTTATTGCTTCGGTGGTATTCTCGATAACTTTGTATTGATCTTCTGTATTGTGTACGTCTTTTGTCAAGTTACTGCATTTTACTATTTTTACGTTTGGGTTAAACATTTGTTGGCAGGTGGTTATGAAGTTTCTTTCTAATTCCTTCTCGGCGAAGTAGACTCTGCAGAGGTTCTTGGGGTCAATGATTTCTTGGAGGTGTTTGTTAAGATCGGTCGTTTTGTTTCCGCGTCTTAGGGTTAACTCGAACGGTTTTGTGTGCGTGATTTTGGATTGGCTCCGGTTTTAACGATTATTCGATTATAAAATAAGGTTACTGGTTTTTCGATGACTTTTATCGTGAAGATAGAGTCTTCGGCTGCTGTGTGGCTTGTATTGATACTAATTTCATCGTCGTGCTCTTCGTCTTCTCTTGAATCGTTTTCGTTTTTTGATTGTCCGCGGCGATGTCTTTTAACAATTGGTCGGCTTCGAATGGGTCTAATATCTTGTCGTTGTAAGTTAGGTAAGATGGACAAGAGGTCTAGGTCGTCTATTCGTATGTCTTTTTCAGGCCGTATTCAGCGTTCTTGAGTGTACGATAGAGGTCTTGAATTTTGCGATAATACGCTGCCTATTGCTGTGTTCGATGCGTCTGTGGTAACGTAAAAGTCTTTTCGAATTCGGGGGTAAGCTAGGATGGGTGAATTATTAACGAGTTGCCTACACTTTGTGAGCTTTAAGCTAATCTTGGTCTCAGGTGCCTATTTTGGTGCCGTTTTTCAGACAGTTTACCGAGGGGTTGACCGCTGGGGAAAATTTTGTAGCAATTGACTTCACACTTCGCATATACTTCATTCAACACTTCACCATACTTCACGTACTTCTAATAATTCATCGTTACTCCCACGCACTTCATCAATAATTCACTGAACTTCACATACTTCTCTAATAATTCATTATACTTTGCGAATTTTACCAAACATTATTTAAACTTCATTATTAATTCATCGTCAACTTTACGTACTTCCATCAATATTTCACTCCATTATACAGGGTGTCCCAGGAATGAAAGGCCAAAACTTGGGAATGAGTAGTTGGTACTAAAATAATGTGAGTGGTTTATACAACTTTTTCTCCGCCCTTATTTTCAAAGTTATAGGGCTGTGAAGTTGGAAATTAAAAACACAATTTTATTTATAACTCTAAAACTATATTTTAGAATTTAATGAGATTTTGATGGATTGTCAATCTCATTGATGCATCTATTTTCGGGGTACCATTAATTTTACCGGGTTCTAGAAAGTCTGGAACATAATTAGCTCACTGGTTAAACGGTCAAAACTTTTCAGAGATAAAGCAACAGATTTAAAAATACTGTCAGTTTATTCCCCAACTATTTTCCTAAAAAAGGTGCTCTTGGTTGAATTCGATAAAGCAAGTAGTTTTTGAGAAATTTCAAATTTTCTTAGACTCATCAGAGCACGTACAATTTCCATTATTATCTATTAAATGAATTTTTACCAAGTAGGCCGCTGTCAATTATTTATTATAGTAGCCTGTCGATTTATTTGCACGCTGAAATACTTGTTATGGCAGAATACACTTTTCGAGAATATGCAGATATGCATTTAATGTATGGAAACTTCGGGCAATTCTCGCAAAGCCAGAAGACTTTATTCTGAAAACTTCCATAATAGAGTGTTACCAGACAGAAAAACTTTTGAACGTGTTGACAGAAACTTACGAGAAATGGTACGGTTTTACGAAAATTGCGATTATTCTTTTGAAAACTATTTTATTTTATTTTTAGGTAAATTTAAGCAGATAGCAGGTGGCGTGGGTCCGCAAGAAATGTTCGTACAGCCGTTTTAGAGCAAGAAATCTTAAATGAAGTAGATAACAATCCTACATCTAGTATTAGAAAATTAGCGGCCCAACAAAATATTTCAAAGAACAGCGTCCACCGAATACTTCAGAACAATTATTACATACGTACCATTTTCAAAAAAGTACAGGGTTTAACTCCAGAAGATTATCCAGCACGCCTTCAATATGCGCGCTGGTTTTAGAAAAACAGAGACAAGCTCCTGATTTTATTTCGTCAGTACTGTTTACTGATGAAGCCGGATTTACGAGAAATGGTACAATTAATTCCCATAACTTACATTTGTGGGCTGATGAAAATCCACATGGTATAATTCAGACAAAACATCAGCAAAGATTCATAGTCAATGTGTGGGCTGGAATTATTGGAAATCACTTAATTGGCCCATTTATCATTGATGGCCGTTTAAATGGACAATCGTATCTAGATTTTCTTCAGAATAATTTAAATTTACTGTTAGATGACATTTCTTTACAAACCAGACTTAATATGTGGTACATGCACGACGGCGCTCCACCTCACTTTAGTGTTATGGTACGAAATCACTTAAACACTGAGTACCCCGAAAAATGGATTGGAAGAGGAGGTCCAATTGCATGGCCCCACGTACTCCAGAATTAAATCCACTAGATTCATTCTTCTGGGGTTACCTCAAAGTTTGGTATATGCAACACCCATACAAACAAGGAATGAATTATTGGATAGAATTCACTTCCATTGCGATAATATCAAAAACAATGCAGGAATGTTGTTTCAAGTACAACGAAATAATTTACGTAGACTCCAAAATGTGTAGATGTAGCAGGTGCACATTTTGAACATTTGCTCTAAAGTTTTTTTTAATTTCGTAATTCGTTATTAATGGCATTGATTATAATACTTTTAATGGTAATCCCGTAAAATTGTTCTTTTATATCAATAACATTGAAAACATTTACTTTAAGTGTTTTCTGGTTTTTAGTTCTTAATTCAGTAACTTTGTTATTTTTAATAATATTCCCTATACGTATGTGTTTTCTATTTGTAGAACTTGAAAAGATGTACTCTTGACACTTCTTTATCAAACGTTATTCTGCCATAACAAGTATTTCAGCGTGCAAATAAATCGTACAGGCTACTATAATAAATAATTGCCACGCCTACTGATAAAAATTCATTTAATAGATAATAGTGGAAATTGCACGTGCTCTGATGAGTCTAAGAAAATTTGAAATTTCTCAAAAACTACTTGTTTTATCGAATTCAACCAGAGCACCTTTTTTTAGGAAAATAGTTGGGGAATAAACTGACAGTATTTTTAGTCTGTTGCATTATCTCTGAAAAGTTTTGTCCGTTTAACCAGTGAGCTAATTATGTTCCAGACTTTCTAGAACAGTAAAATTAATGGTACCCCGAAAATAGATGCATCAATGAGATTGGCAATCCATCAAAATTTCATTAAATTCTAAAATATAGTTTTAGAGTTATAAATAAAATTGTTTTTAATTTCCAACTTCACAGCCCTATAACTTTGAAAATAAGGGCCGGAGAAAAAAAAGTTGTATAAACCACTGACATTATTTTAATGCCAACTACTCATTCCCAAGTTTTGGCCTTTCATTCTTGGGACACCCTGTATGTATATTCTAGACACTAATACCCAATAAATATCCATAGATAAAATATAAACAATTAATTTTTACTTCCTTTGAAAACATTATACATCTTCGTTCATTTATAATCAAGTAAACAAACTTCATTAGATTTTATTCTTTAAATAAAGTTACAAAAAAAATAACTGGGAAATATAAAATAATAAAAGAGAAAAAGACATAACTAAATTTTAAAACTCAAAAGAAAAACACTAAACACATCGGATAACCAAATTATCTTGATCATTTTCCGTCATTTTCATTCATATAAATAATTTCGTTTTAAAGTCTTATTTATACAAGAGCGATCATTTGTAGTTATGCAAAATGGTCCAGTACCCATTAGATTAATGGGACCTGTTAGAATAAATTTTTATCAATTACCTGAATGTCGGCTATTTTAGCCCAAAAAAAGTATGCAGTTCTTCTTTTAAAAATTTCATTTCTACGGTGTTTGAAAATATTTTAATGATTCGCCCAATGTACCACTGTTCGTCATAAAGACGGAATAATACTTTTCCTTTCAATTACAAACGACTGCGTTTTAACATCCTCTAAAGTAGTTTCTTGCTGAGTTACGTTTTTGCATCGAACTCGCAGTAAACGATCGGTGCTGATTCTGTCTTTACTTTCAGAGAGAAACCAGACAAGTGACTTTTTCTTAACAATGAGGACTTTACCACTTGGAGTTTTAACCTTTAGGAAAGGACCTTTTTTGTAACGAAAATCACTTAATTCATTTGAAAAATCTTTAAGATTCAATTCACCCCCAGAAATTAAATCCCCACTTATTGTCCTCAAGTCATCGTCTTCAGATTCCGACTCAGATAACGAGTTTATTTTTCGGTATTATTTTCAAAATCCAGAGAATTTTGGATGTCGTTGTCAATTAAAATAATATCATCGTCGAGAAAAGTCTCGTTTTCATCATCTTCAAGATTGTCTGTTACCAAACTATCTTTCAGCAACACAAATATAGAAGGATATGTGTTCATATCCCCTAAATTTGTCATCCCTACACTCTTTGCTAATGCCGACACATCTTGGAAGGATTTCTCAACTATTCTATCAATATCAAGGTCTGTTAAGTTTTCAAAAATTTGATTATTAGTTTCAGCGGCTGAGCCTAACCGAGATGATTTTTCTCTTGGAAAATTTATCTTATCTCGCAAGTCTACCGTTATGTTTTGAAGAACCTGAATACGATTTAATCTATGAATTATATCTAATATACTGTAATTTACCACTGTTGAATAAGTAGTAGTCATTGAACGAGTACATCGGAATAGTTTTTCACATGGCTGACTACTCCAAAGCCACGGAACAAACATATTAGCATTAAAATTTGTCTCATCACGGAAAATTCTTGCCAACATTATCAAGGCATGACCATTAATTTCAATGCATTGATGACAGTTTGCCGTAATAAAATATTTGGAAACTGATAGGTGGTTTGATATCAGCCAGTTCTTCCATATTCGCAGAAAGAATATTGCAAACCAAATTGAATAAATCCTTTCTGATAATTTCATATATTTTTCTAAAAAGGATCGTAACACATGTCGCATAATTAACAAATATGCTTGAGTAGCTTGGCTATTTTCTATCTTTTGCAAATGTTCTGTTACGTATAAAGATGTAATCTTTTCAAAATTCATTCTGTCTTCAGGATTAATGTCTGAAGAAGTTAATAAATGCTTGTCTTTTGTAACTGTAGCGATTAGAGTTCGCAGATGATCAGATGTAGCTCTGTAAGTGCCCATTTTCAGTTCGACATTAGGTTTAGTAAATCGATTTCTTAGTTTTGTCCCTATGTGGACTGTATCTTGAATACAAAGAGGACGACAATTAATATTTAAGTGAAACCAAGGTCTGTAACAGGGATCTTTCGAGAGATCTTCCTCCGAAGGAGAGACAGTTTCAATTTAGTGGATGTTAGCCGCATGCTTTTCATAAGGCGTGTGTCACCGTCAGAAGAAAATCCCAATATTTCAATTCCTATGTTGCTGGCCATTTGTTTCATAATATCCCACCTTTTTAAAACGTCAGAATATGTGAACTTATTATCTGTTCCAAAAATAGACAAACAAAATGCAGGTGATTTGTCACATAACGGTTGTGCCATTATAACATATGCATAATTGCACTTTTGTCCTTGTTGAAAAAATATCTGGATTTTTTTGACTGAACTAGCTGTAAAGTAATCTGTATCAAAGGTTCCATTTTGTCTACTAGGTAATAAGAATCCGACCAGTTTGTTTGATTTTGAACAGTATTCAATTCGTCCAGTGACCCTTGTAGCATCTTCACTAATCCAAACCTTCAGAGGCAGTTCTCGGTTAATTAAAAATAATTTCAACTGTGAAAAGCGAAATTCACCTTCTTTGATACGAAATTCATCACTCATTTTCGAGAATTGACGCTGAATTGTTGAAATTGTAGGAAGTATTCCTTTCAAGTTAGAAGACAATGTTTCGTATAACAGTCGGCCTCCAATAATGAAAAGATACGTTGCAAATTGTTTCAGCGGATCATTAAACTGGAATCTATTAGAGGATCGCTGTTGATTTTGAAGAGCTGATTGCTTGCACATGTCTAAAAAATTACCAACTTCGTCTTCGGATGATGCTTGCATTGTAGATCGAGATATAAAGTCATTTAATTTTTGCGAAAGGAGATTTCTTAGAGCTTGGTTTTCCTTTAGAAGTTTTGCCATTTCATCTACCGGTGAAAAATAATTTGTAATAAGGCTTTGATTATGAATGGAAGACTCGCGCTTTCGCTTTTCTCTTTCAGGTCTTGAAAATTTGTGATCTTTCCAGTTAATTTTGGTCGCAATTTTCGCTTTTAAAAGGTTTGGCAGGATTGTTCTCTACCACTGAAGTGGAACAATCCTGCCTTTCTAAAAATTCGAGCTCTTTACTTTTTTTTGGTTAACTTTATTGTTAGTTCCTGATCCACTAGGATCATCTTCTTCTTTATCAGAGACTGAGTCAGAATCGGAATAAATAACGCGTTTTGAGCTTCGTGACAGCGCTCGCGGTAGAGGTAATGGGGAACCCTCAGAAGCCTCAAAACTTTGTTTCTCAGAAAATTCAGAATTGATATTTTCGGTGACATCCACCTCGGTTTCCGCTCTAATTGATTCGGCACTTGTGAGATCATATGTTACATCATTTGATTCCATAATCCCAGTTGAATCAGTTGTGCTTGATCCGCTTGATCTAACATAGTCTAGCATCGATTTTACCTTTAACTTATTACCAGACTGTTTAGTATTTTGAGCGGGTTTTTCTGTGTTTTTGTGAGAAACAAAGTGTTTGTAGAAATTACTCAAGATCCAACGTCGGTTGTTTCCGTTATTGGTACAAAGCTTCATTATTCTGAAAGTCTTAGAACACATAATGCATTTAACAATGCAGCACATGTCTTCATTATCCAAGGTCACTTGTAAATTCATATTTTTCATGTTAGTTAACATAACAGATTGTGTGTCTTCTGAAAAATTGTTCATTTGTTCAGTAAAATACTTTTGAAGCATACTTGTTATCTAGAATCAAAAAATAAGGGTAAAGAATAAAGTGCAAACTAAGTGACAATTGAATCATTTTATGAAACTTAATCATAAGGAGGACAAAGATAACCATGTTAGTTACGTATCTCAAGATTACCTATTAAGCGACAAAAGAATATTAGAGAAGCTTGGGGATAGACCGCAATTATTAAGATTTATGGAGGGTTTTATTTACAACTTAGAGGCAAGTTCTTTGCGAATCCAGTATAGCAACTTTTCTGACTATATTACAGTACGATTTAAAAAAGTAGTTATTTACCTTCTTTACTTCTGCAGTTAAATTTTCCGTGACTATTACTGAAGGTTTTGCTGATACATTCGAAACTGAGCCACAACCTGAAGACCGAGCTGAAGACAGTTGAGATTTTTTCTTACTCGAAGCTGCAACTTTATTTGAGGATATTTTATTGACACACACGTCTTTAGCGGAAAAAATCGCTTTTTTAATGCCTGCCAAAAATTGGAATTTTCCGGGGACTTTCTCGAACAATCCATAATATTTCTGTCGATCATCAGCAGAAATTATATCTATCAGGTCCCCTCTCGCGAATCGTTCTATCTGATTTAAATCTTCTTCGGATATCTTACTAAAGCTTTGGACCGTATTAAAACCATTTAGTTTAAGCATATCGATAATATAATTCGCAATTCCCGATTCTTTCAATATCACATGTAATTCATTATCAGTATCCCTTGTATTCTCCATTGTACCGCTAAAATAATTTCAAATTGGACGTTAGCAATCACGATCTAATAGACTCATTTTAAATTGTACCTAGCCATTCCAAGAAAACACAAAGTCCTTCGCCACCAAAGATTTGAATTTATTCTATTATGCACTGATGACTTATCAGATTAAGTAAAATGTTTGTTCAAACTCCCTACTTCTTGTCCACTTGCAAATAATATTTGAAATCTGAATGAATCCAAGAATCACCTTATTGCTATATGCTATGATGTCATGCGTCTCCTGATCGAGTAATGGTAGGGATGCGAGACAATACCACTACGCACAGGCGAAGTAGCGGGCCACAGACGACAACAAAATGATTTTTTTGAAATAAGTTTTGGACGTTACGATTTGTCCGTACGTGATTTCCAGTACTATATTAATAATTTAATTGGTGTTGCCGTAATTTTACAACGTACCCTCAATGTAGGAAGTTGTAAGGAATATAAAAACTCCAATTAAATTAAAATAAAATAAAAGGAAGACAATCACACCAAGTATTATTGATAATGTTTATCCAAGCTGTTAAAATAAATTCCTGATTTAGAAAATTGAAATGAAATTCTAATATATTCCATATCTACTTCACATTCACAAGTATTTCATAAGTATATCATCAGCATTTCATCAGACTTCATCACATTGCATTACTACTTCCTCAGACTTCATTATTACTTCATCAATACTTCACGCACTTCATTGAAATTTCATTAACTTCATTAACATTCGCTGTACTTCATGCACTTCACAGACTATTTCACGGACTTCTTTAAGTACTTCACTCTAAACTTCATGTACTTCATGACGCTTGTACAATAAACTTCACCTGCGGTTAACCCCTCGCAGTTTACAGAAGTTTTGCACGAATTTTCTATATAGAATCCTCCCACTAATCCTATAAACGCCTTTATTTCTTTCTGACTCGTGGGTAGAGGGTAGTTCTGTATCGCCTTTATCTGGTCGGGTTTGGTTTTACGCCTTCAGGTGTGATGACGTGCCATAGGAATGTTACTTCTTTTCTCAGATATTCTGATTTGCTCAGTTGTACCTTTAAGTTGTATTCCCTAAACTTTGGTAATATCAGTTTTAGGTGATTTATGTGCCCCAGTGATTTAAAAACACTACTACGTCGTCCATCTACACAAATCAGTTTCTACTTAGATGTTCTCTGAGGACGTTGTCCGTGACTCTGAAAGTTACATGGCACGATTTTCAGTCCGAAGGACATTCAGACGTACTCGTGGTGGTCATTGTTTATGATTTACAGAATACTGGGTTTTCGACGTAAGTTCTGAAAGTATGTTTGATCGCGTTTGTAAATGATAGATTTGACTTTTCGTCGTAGAATTTCGGTTCCTTCTGAATTTAAGTGTTCAGTTTTAATCGAGTTTACTGTGTTCATATTTTTATCAAATACGTGGTCTTTTGTTCCTATTACATAATCGGTCAAGGGTTTGACTTTAATTTGGTCTTTGAAGTAAATCGTTACATTTTTCTCATTTTCGAATGGGAGCATGCAATAACCATCTTTCGCGTTAGCTATCGATTCCGATATAAAGATGTTGTTTAGTTCGTTGTTGGAATTACTACTTCACTGTAATTTATCTTGACAGGTATCTTGATATATTTCTGCGGGTTTTGCGTGATGGGTCTGAAGTTTTGTGGGTTTAATTCGAAGTATAATGGGATTTTTACGTTGTTAATTTTTAGTAATTAGTTGTGGTAGTCTATTTTTGCGTCTAATTTCATAAAATCGTCGCTTCCTAGTAAGGCGTCGAATCTGGTGCGCCATTGAGACACGTGAAATTGTATGTTTTGGTCGATTCCATAATTTTCTAGTAATGGATAAGATTTGTTGTAATCAGCTTATTACTGTTTACTTTGTTTAGGCTTTATACTGAGAAGGGTTTTGAAAAGTGGTTTTCCCTAAAATGTGACAAGGTATGTCGGGGTTTATGATGGAGTTCAATGCTCCAGGTCTAATAAGGGATCTATCCCGGAGTCCTAACTTGAGTTAAGGATTCGGTTTGCAAAATGTATACTTTATACATGTATACTACCAACGAATTATTCTATAGCATAAATACGACAAATAATGTTAGAAATTTTTAAGGCATACATATGTCAAGATTATTTGAAACCATATTTTAAAAATATTTTCGATTGTACAGGGTGCTCTAGAAACAAGTGACATATCAAAGTTGGGTTGTTTTAAATGGATCACCCTGTATTTTTTTCTATTTTTGAATTGTAGGATAAAACATAATGTATGTTCTTTAACATGTTCCTATACCTACTTACTTCCGTTTCTGGGATAAATCGATTTTACCTGATTTGCAGACCCTCCAAAAATGCAATAACTTCAAGATGAATAAGAACAAGCAACTTTGGTTTACACCACTTTACTCAAGAGCCTTCAACATCTCTTTTGCAATATTTACTATTATGTTATGATGTACAGGGTGTTTTTAATACTACCGCATAAGACTTAACTTAACTTAAATAGAACAACATCCTACATATCTGTAGCTTGTTGAAAGCTGGAACTAATTACTTTTTACTCGGTATTAGGGTTACTGACCCTGACTTTGATAGTTTTCGAGATATTTTTAAAATTTGATAGTTTAACAATTTACGATGTACTGGTGTCTAAGTTGCCTGTGAAATATCCCTAATATGGACATTATCTTGCAACTTTCAGTTTTAAATATTTACCTTAAAAATATTTATTTTTTCAGAAAAAATAAACGCAAATGTGCTTATAACTAGTATCCCGGGCTCTAAGAGTCAGTCGAATTACGCACACCGGTCACAATTTACTAATGTTTAACAACAGCAACCGTTATTTGGTACTTCAAAATACGAACACACTGTAAACATAGACAAAATTTAACTTGTTAACTAAGAATGTAATACAAATCGCTCTAATAGTACGATAATTTCGAAAACCATTGTTTTTAGAATTTTTTTAACAAAGTTACCAATGTTTACAGTATCATCGATTTTTGCTGAAACTAATTAGGGTTGCTTTTGTTTGTGACAGGTGGGCGTGATTCGACTGACTCTTAGAGCCCGGCATAAGTCATGAGCATATTACTGTTATTTTGTTCTAAAAAATGTGTTTAAGGTTAATATTTAAAGCTGGATTGGCCTATACATTAAAAATGTTTGCAAGATAATGTTCATTTTACTGATATCTCACAGGTAACTTAAATTCCAGTAAATTGCAAATTGTTAAACTCCCAAATTTTAAAATATCTCTAGCTATCAGAGTTAGAAGGTTGGTAACCCTAATACTAATTGAAGGTAACTAGTTCCTGATACCAACAAGCTACAGAAATACATGGTGTTCCATTTAAGTTAAAGCAAGTTATTTAAGTTTTAAGTCGTTTGCGTTATGCGGTGGCATTTAAAACACTCTGTACATCATAACATAATAGTAAATATTGCAAAAGTGTTGAAGGTTCTTAGTAAGGTGATGTAAACAAAATTGCTTGTTCTTATTTATCTTGAAGTTATGGCATTTTGGAGGGGTCTGCAAATCAGGTAAAATCCGGATTTATCTCAGAAACGGAAGTAGTAGGTATGGGGAATATGTTAACAAACACACATTATGTTTTATCCTACAATTCAAAAATAGAAAAAAATACCGGTGTTCCATTTAAAATAACCCAACTTTGATATAGTACGTTTCTGGAGCACCCTGTGAGAATCAAAAATATTTTTAAAATGTGTTTGGACATAATCTCGATATATGTATGCCTTAAATTTCTTACATTATTTGTCGTTTTTTAGTGCTGCAGAATAATTCGTTGGTAAGTCTCACCCTGTATTGCAGCACATGTGAAAGAAGGAATAAAATGACTCTAGTAGATGCATCTATCTCTGGAAGTGGATATGTGCTACTCGTTCAGCGTCTCTGCCTTTCCGTAGTTGAAGTCCTTCTAGGATCGGTGCCGTTGAGGTGGTGCTTACAGTTTTAACCCACTTACAGATCGTTTGATTGTCAATTAAGTGTTGAAGTAAACTGGTTTTGCTGCGTTTGGCAATCCTGGTCACAGCGCCAAATATGTTAATCACTTGACTGGTTTTACCATCTCAGAAATTAACGAAATTTGGTACGGTGGTAGACGTATATAAAATATATTATTTCCGAAAAATGTAAGACCTAAATGTTGTTTCTTTCCATAATTATTAATTTTTTTAATTTTGGCTAATTTTGGTCTCGATGCACCATAATTCGACAATTATTTTGATATCTAAGAACCTATTTAAGATAAAATAATTAAATTCGGTAGATTAACATATTTTTTCATACAGAATCCAAAAAATCAAATCCCATGTCCACTATCTATCACCTTATGTGTAGGGGTCTATTCTAGTCTCATAGTGTATGATTTCATCATCTATAAGATATCCACAAAGTTTATTTTCACAACCTTTTCGTGCACAATGACCATCAATGTCTCTTAAAAGACCATTTATTGTAGTTTGATTTGTAGCTCCTTGTTCTTATTTCTCGAATTATCTCTTTCAAAATGTGTGTTAAATCAGGTGTGAAGTTGTACCTTCGCAGAATATGAAGTTAATAGGCATTTCTAACCAGTGACAATTCCTTTGATCATACAAGGACATGATCTGCAAAGGCCAATCTTCTTTCACAGTTTCCCAAATCCACAAAACCATCAAGACATTCTGCTTGATTGTATTGTAGATCTGTTCTCTTAGAAATTTTATCGAACAAAAGCTCACAATACTTATCTAACGGTTTCATTTTCGATACACGTTTTTTAATGTAGTTAAATAATGCACGATTTATGCCGGTATTAAGAGGAATTTTATTTATATTAGCATACTAGTATCCTCCTCGAAGGTAAGCTAAATGCCTGAGATAAAAATCTATAGCATTTTCCACTTTGTTTATAAATAGATAAATCTTATCATTTAAGGAAAATATCCTTCCTCTTAGTTTATTTTTAGTTTCTTTCTTGCGACGTGAAAACATTTCCTGTTAAATCATTTTGCGTTACTACTGAAAAATGCTAAAAAATGTTTCTTTCTAAATACCTATTTTAGCTTAGCTCGAGTAGTAGCCAATCTCATACGACGTTCTATTGACACCTGCGAAACTTACTAGCTAATTTTTAAATATCTTCGAATTAGTGATAAAAATTATAACAATAATCAATGTTATAATTAATATATGCTGTTATTACCTTCAGAGATTTCACATCTTCTTACAACCTTAACATGGAATCTTTTTACAGGAGTCTTCACTTTCGCTTCCATTTCTCCTAAATTATCGGGTGCTAAAGGAGCTGAAAGGAGTAACAATAAATTCTTCAAAATATACTCACTAGGTAAATTAAGTGTTGGTAATGAGTTGTGTAGTAAACTTCCATTTGGATTTTTATATATTGCATCGAAATGAATTCCACAAACTTCATAGTTTTTCATACGATCATAATCACCTTAAAAATTGAATAATTTACAGTTTTCAATTTTTTGTAACCACATAGTTCTGAGGTCTACGTTCTTTGGGATGGTAAATCTAACATTGCAAAAAGACTAAAATTAATTAATTTCTACCAGTTGCAAGAAATTATTAACACTTGCCGACGTGTAACATTGTCAGAACATCCAGGTACACAACACGGTCTAATTTGCGAACTGGTATAGACAACACAAAACAACCATTTTTAGACAATAAAAAACCGAATGCATAGATAAAAGATATATACCGAATGTAAAAAATAGGGTTTTACAATTGTTATTTTTAATATTCAAAGAACAACAAATGTTTTGTTTGTCTAGGAGAACAACATGAACTAGCGACACCTGTGGTATCGATTGATTTAGTACACTCGTCTTGTAGCCTAAAGTTTGCGTTATATTACATTATATTTGTTTGCAACTACTTCTACCCTAATTTCACAGTACTAAAACACTATTGTAAACAATTCTATGTTACTTCTTAAGCCCTGCCGTATGGTACAACACTAATATAGGGCATACTATCACTATCAGTGTTTCCAGCTTCATTTGCTAAAGAACGTTTTTCTTAACCTACTTCTATTTCTTCAATTACTGTTTCTTTAGTCAAAATAAAAATATTTTCTTTGCAATTGTGGAATATCGAAAGCAGCACATAATTCTCTAAGCTGCGAATAACTTATTCCAACAGCAACAGAACCGGAAGCCAAAGCGTCAGTAATAAAGTATCTTCAGTAGTAAATGTACCTTCTATAACAAACATGTTGCACTTATATTTAAATACACTTCTTGAACCAACATTTTCCCAATTATATTATTAAAAGTACACCCGAACACTTCATAATATTTTTTAATAATATAAAATAAATATTCTATGTCCATAATTTTACGTCCACTTACCAAATATTTGTTCTCTTTAGTTTCCGTTTGTATTAAAAAAACTTCACTCTCTCAACTAGCATTAGCACTGTTTGTATTGAAACTATTATCACACATTTCCCATAGAACTGTCCTCGAAGCTTTTTCCAATAATTACGCATTATTTGATGTCTACTCTTACGTTTTGCGACAATCCTGTCTTTTTCTTTTCTTGTTTTTACCATCGTAAAATTTAATTAAAGATTCGCTAAACTATAGTCTGTATTACACTAAACATACGACAATATTAAATTAAAAAATACTAGGAACTATCGGTTTTGACCAATATTCCGTTTCCGGATAAGTACGGTTTTGTATGACTATTTTTTTGTCAACTCTCAGATTTACATAAAATTTTGTATTATTATTATAAACAAATATTAGACCCGTATTTTTTTATTTAGCCGTAAGTCACGTATTTTTGGAAATATAGGGATGCCAAAATTGTAAAACTAATCCTTTTTCGTTCCGGCGAGTTTTCTTAAAATTATTGTAATTTTTTATTTTCTTCCGATTTTTATGAAACAAAGACCATCTGAAAGATCAAAATACATACTAAAATTTATGTTTTGACAATTTTACGAATATTTAAAATTTCATTATTAAAATTGGCAATTTGATGCCAAATTATTCGGAAGCGGTTTCTTTGATTTTTCTGAAACTTAGGAAAGTTTTAAAAGGATTAATAAACTACATACTCACCGATTTTCAACTTCGGATTCATGGGATCATGTCCAATTTAATTTTTCTCTTATGCTGTAAGTGCCAGTTTCCGACATGCGTATCTTTTTTTCGGGTTTGTCCTACCCTATGTGTTATAATTATTTCAGTTTATTATTGCATAACAAATTAAACTATATTATATAGCTTAGGCTAAACGAAAATATTCAATTTAGTTATTTTTTTAATTTTTCTTAATAGTAATATACACGTATTAATTGCAAAAGAATTGGATTCACTAATATGGTATCATTATAGTAATCGGATAGTCCATAGAAATTTTACATTGATACAAAAAGTCTATTTTTTTCTCCATTCTTCTGACTTTTTATCACCTTTTCTCATTCCTTCTTCCTGAAGTCGGTAGGTTCGTCCAGTAGCTGTAAAAGGGTCAGGCATTCATCAACACGTCTTTGCATAAAACCATAAGAATATCATCTCTTAGTTGGGTAGACAAAGATGGTGATGGTCCGTGGGAATATAGAAAATTGATTCCACTTCTTCTTCTTCTTCAGCATTCGATCGAATCACGCAACCTAGCCACCAGAAATCATTGTCCTGTCCTCCTGAGTTGTCAAATCGAAGACTTTCTGTTCCGTTATATGTTGCTTATTCGACACTGGACTGACTGAAAATCTCCTTGTTGTTGTTGATGAATGCTGCTTATTTTCTTTTGTACCAATGTTCCTCTCTGCGTATGATCTTCGCTACCGACCATTTCATTCGATGTTGGTTATGCCAGGAATGTTACGCGATGCCGGATTTAGAAGTTTCTCCTCTCTGTGTGTGAGTTCGATGTTCTTTCACTCTGACGTCCAGAGGTCTTTGGTTTCCCACGTATGACTGGTCACATTCATATGGAACTTGATAGATGCAGTTTTAGAATCTCGACTGGTTTGTGGTTTCGTGTTGGAAATCATACTTCTAATGGTGGTGAAGATCTGAAAGCCGTATTTAAGTTATACTTTTCCCTATGCGTTTTATTGATTCTAATAAACCTTTGACATATGAGATGCTGAGCAGTGAATTGGGTAGTTCTTCTTTTTGATTGTTGTTTTGTGTTCAATTGGTGTTTTGTAGAACGTCTTCTATTATCTTTTCTGGGTAACCATTTAGTTTTAGATCCCTTCTGATGTTTTTGATTTCTTCCTGTAGTCCTTTCCTCTGTGTTTGTACAATCTGTGCGATCTGTCGAATAGAGATTTCACTAGTACTCTCTTCGTTATTTATTTATTCGTATGGTACATTTTTAATATTGTATTGTGATGTAAAAGGTTTGTTCGTTTGTCTGCTCGATTGGCGTGTAGCATGTAGAGCAGTTTTTAAAGTGGTTCGTTTGTGTCAGAACACTTGAAATAATAATAACCTTTATTTAGTTAATAAAACTGATACATAGTCATAAATAACAAACAATATATTGCTTATATACTAAAAGTTATTTTTACATAAACTACTTAAGATCCTTTCAAATGAATAAATATTTTTCTCTTGTTTTAATTCATTAGGAAGGTTGTTAAATAATTGTATCCCTTTGTACATGAAAGAATTTTGTGTTTTGATTTTAAAAACTTAGGTAACCGAAAATCTCTAGTTCCTTATGACCTACTAAGGCCGATACTTAGCAAGAATTTTATTCCCACTGTTCGATGACGTCATTGAACATGAATTTGTTACTCGATTCGAGCAAAAAGAGAAAGACAAACGAACAAACCTTAATTTTTTTTATGGTGCCCAGAAGATCAGTATAAACATGCATAGTGTGGTGACGAAACCGTGTGCAATTGTCTTGGCAAAGCATTTGCTTCAAGGTTTAGGAAAACCACTAAAACCTATCCATTTTGTGGAATGGTTGGAGACAAAATTAAGATAACGATCGGTGTGTATCGGTTTTCTGTAAACAGTTGTTTCCATGATTCCCTTGTTCTTCTTTACATGGACGCCTAAGAAAGGAATTGAGTTATCCTTCTCTATCGCCTTAGATTCAAACTAGTTCATGTAGATGTTGGTAACGATTGGTGAACCCATTGGAAGTCCTTCGTCTTAAGCGAAGAATCTGTTTTTCTCCTGGAAGTACATGTTCTGGAGGCAGCCTTTCTAGTAGTCGCTTCATAATTCCTTCTATTGGTAGCGTGGTTCTTTCGTGGAGGTTCTCATCTTATTGTAGCTTCCTTTGAATGATTCATAATGTTTCATCATTTGGGACATTAGTATAAATAAAGACTTTTTACGTCGAAGCTGACCAATTGATTTCGTGGTTATAGTTCTATTCTGTGCCATGAGATCAATTGGTCAGCTTCTTCTTTCAGTGTGTGTTGCATACTGTCTCTCCATATTCAAAACATTTAATTCTTGACTTTCTGTCTTCCTTTTGTAGACAAAAATTACATCGTGTGCTTGCCGCAACTGGATATGTTGTTTTTGGAAGGATCTTCTATTCTTTCGCCATATTCACGGTTATTATTGTATCAAGAACAGGTTTTCATGTGACGAGAATTTTTTCCTCTATGTGCAAGTGCAAGTTGTTGACATAGTATGTAAAGGAATGTCCCGTGTTTTCCTTTTCTCTACACCAGGTGGGATTACTTCTACATCTATGATATCGAAAAAATTCTAAGGGCACCATCTTGTAGCCCGAACACAAGAGTACTCCCTCGTCATTTGTCCCCGGTATCAACGCCACCTTTGGTATCCGGTATATTGCATTTCTTACACCGACGGAATTCTTGACAGTTACGGATACCCCTTATTGTTGCAGGGGTGGATTAGATTGCCACTGGAAACCTGATTATGAAGTATAATATGCCTCGGGTTGCTGATATGTTTCACCTTCCGGATTATTTTCAAGTTCGAATTTATGTGGAATCTCTGTTTGTTTTTCTACGTTGTTTTCTGCATCACTTTCGTCTTCACTAATTTCATATTTATAATCACTATTACTTTCTTCCAAAATGTCGCGTACTTCACGCCCGGCAAATATTTACGAGCCATCGTGACTGTATGAAGTTCACAACTGAAATGTAGCGAATACCACGCACACAATCGATTTATGCAAGTTACAACTTACTTTAGGCCAACGGTGCCACAATCTATTTATTCGTTCTCACTACGACAAACGTACCAACTTTAGAAAAAAGTACCAGATCGGACAACTACAATTTTTCGATAATGTAAACGAATGATTTCAATCTGATTTACCATTCCAATGTATTTACAGTGAAATCTCTAATAACCGGGCACGAGTGGTTCTATCCTTTTGTCTAGTTATTGAGAATGTCCACTTATGGGAAACGTGGGAATATTAGAGGTTTCTAGCAGAAAGGAAAAGACTATCCAGAACAGGTTCATTAGTGATAAAAGATTGCTAAAAAAATATTAATTATTTCTGGGTTGGACGGATAGAAAACCTAAGATGCTCGTTTGTCGTGGTTCACATTTATTCTGTAAAATAATTTTGAAAATGCGTTTCTAATTTTTTAGTTAATTAAATGGTTTGAAAATCCCAGCAAATAACTTACAAGTCCCTTATTGCCTGCAAAGCGTCAGCAACATTTTTATAGAAGTAACTTCTGCAGGCACCTCCGGCAACTCTTGGTCTTCACGACTGTCAACATCACTGCCACTGGTGACTTTTTTAGATTAACAGTGTCGATGACGTTATGTTGTTTCCGAAATTTACTTAACTGCTTTGTTTGAGTCAAAAAGAATAGCCAATGGCAAATCATCTTCAACATCAAGGTCATCCACAGTATGGTGACGCACAAAGCGTGCTTTTTCAAAACAATTAGTAATTGTTGTTGGCGTAACATCCTGCCGAGCCTGCTTAATAAAATAAATTGCATCTAATACAGAAATTGATTTTGTAACGTCATTTAGCGGCACAGTGGTTTCCATGTTTGCCACAATTTCTTTTAGCACAAAATTTCTTTAAAATTTTTGATAATGCCTTGATCTAATGGCTGACATACCGATGTTATATTAGGAGACGGATAAATTATTTTATATTTTTTAACTTCATATTTGTAGGATGCGATCCTGCATTATCCAAAAACTACTACATTGGTACTTTTAAAACAGTAACACGTTCTTCCGACATTTAGCCACCCACGCAGTTCTTATTTTTTTTAGTTCAAGTGTTATATACGTATTTTTAAGTTTAGTTGCCTAAATTATATATTGTCATGTCGGTTTATTTAATTTGAAGATTGTACATACTTCTATTTCAAGTATCATCGGCGTCACAAACAAAACAATCACAAAGTTCAAGTTCTCAGTTGAACGTGGAGGCTCTATCGAAGACGAACTTTAAATGAATGAACGAATGCGAAAGCATGCACTTTGTAAACTTCAGGGTTGCATTTTTTAATGATTTCAGCACGAATAACAGAAACATAAACAGTGGAGTTGTACGTCATAATGGTAATAAAACCTCCTAAAACCCTCAATAACAGATACTTGCCCGGTTTTCTTCGTAAGCTCTTAAACTTTCCGAATTCCCATGTTTACTTAATCCTAACCAACCACAAAAGAAATGCCTAAAAAATTCTCAAATTCCCCTTTAAATTCCTCTAATTCCTCTCAAATGCCATCGAAATTCTTAAAATTCCCAAAAATCCCTCTAATTGCCAACAACTTCCTGGGCAAAAAAAAAATTATTTTAACTTCAAAAAATTCCAACTCGTGAAACGCACTTTCTTTTAAACTAAGACAATTTGCTTTAAGATGTCCTATTTTACCGCACTAACACCTTCTTGTTTTATTTTTTAAAAGTAACACGTTTTTCATCAAAAGGATACGAATTTTTGAACAGAGGTTCTTTTTCGCTTGACTTTGTTAATCTCGATAAGAAGATTAATAAATCAGACCCTGTCCGCCAACTACTGATCTTCGCGGCATTTCACACATGTAATTTAAATTAAAAATTAAATGATTAAGCTCTACTAAATCTGACTCAACCCAATTAGCACGCACATTTCTTAACATAGTATGAATTATCAAATCAGCTATTATACTTCATAAGTTTTTTTATAAGCTTACCCAAATTTCTTTTTGGAGGAAACACTTCAATGAATTCGTTTTGAACGTAGCCCAATTTCTTATAATGGGGTTCCACCGTTCGTACCACTCTTTAATTTTATCCACAAAACATCACCCGACTCTAGCTAGTTTATGCGCATCCGACCAGCCCATTTCGATTCTCAAGTTGTCAACATAAGTCACCCATTTACAAGAATCCGGGCGGTCGACATGTTCCACAAATTTTGAGACTGCTAAATCCTGAATAGTGTCATAAGCATGGTTTCAAATCAAATCAAAAACAGCTTTATTGTCACTGAAATTTATATTTCTTGGACAAAGCATAATAACAAAAAACATGAAATAGAAATAACATGCATTATCACAAATACATTTATCACAGAATTATTCTTAGTTTGAAATAAACACAACTAAAACAGTTAATTACAACCAAATAAAATAGTTGAGGTCAATATATATGCAAGTCCAAATACCCTGAATCACTGAATTTCATATAAATTAAAATTAGTTTAATATTATATATACTCTATAAGAGCCCTTCTAGGCTACAATTCTACTATACAATTCATCAAAAGAAGTAACTTACTTAAGTGTTGTTGTTGTGTTATTTATATAAATGTTAAATTTTAACAAGACTGTATGTTTTAAAGTTTTAATTGTTGTTTTTAAAGTTGACCTATCATCTTTTGATGAATTGTATAGTAGTAAATTGACTACCAACTCGTTTTTGTAAACCAGCCTTGATAAAGCCCACAACGGTGAGCGAAACGTCGCGATTACAACTTACTGATTTGAGTATTATTCCCACCTCCACCTTGAAGGGCTCTTATAGAGTACATATAATATTTAAAAAAATTTTGAAGCCACTTTACCTTTAAAATTAGTTATTGTTATTAAAAGTAACAGCAAAAAAATCAGAGATGGATATAATGGTCTGTCAATCGGTCATTCCATTGTTACGAGTGTGAACAGTCATACTCTCATTTTATAAATGTAAACATGGATCGGTTCTATATAAATCATTCAAAATTTTCTGATGTTTAGTTTTTACAGTTATCTTAGCTGATATAAAATGTCACTGGCCTATTTTAATTAGAAGTTTGTTAAAAAATATATAATTAGTGCTGTTACGGGTGTGACCTAAAATGGACATGGTTATATCAATCACTACTAATCAATTAGTATTCTGCTAATTATTACTACTGATACAAATGCACATATTTTTTCAGCTTCTATAAGGTCGAATTACATTTTAGCGTGTCGTTTAAAGAGTTTTGGTTTCTTGTTGACCCGGCATAAATTTAGGAAAATGATGTTACGGGTGTGACACCTTGTTACAGGTGTGACATACTACAATATAATGCTAAACACGAACACAAATAAATCATTTTTCGAAATCATCTGACATACGAGGGAGTACTGTCTAAGTTATTTCTTTACAGCGCCACATCTTAGTTGACAGAGAAACATTTAACTTAGACAACAACTTTGATCTTTGACGTCTATTTGAGAAAACTATCTATAAAGCTGATTTATTTATGCAACGTACTGTACTCCACTAAAGCATTTCTAGCGTTTTTAGTTCACCACCCGCTGTCTGATATCGGAATTCTCTCATAATTTCAACTTTCGTTTCTTTGCTCATTTTCATTATCGCACTATAATAAAGCACAATTTTGTTTTAACCCAAAACTAACGACTTTCTTTTTTTTCAGATTTCGAGTTTTCCAACTGGTAACGCGTGTTCTACCGAAGACGTAACAGAATCTTACCAAGTTCATAAACATGAAGTGTTATATAGTGTGAAGATTGTTCCTCATGTTCCTAGATCGAAAGTCGAAAACTATTGCATTTGAATTTTTTCATTATAACTGTAGGTATACTAACTGGTTGAATGATTCAGGGCTACTTGTGTAATCTTCGCTTAAAGTTAACTATGGTTTAATTTCTAACGATATAATTATGACAACTATTATCGCCTAGGAAATTAAACCAAAGTTAACTTTAAGCGGAGATTATACAACTGGGCCTCAAAGGAACAACTTAACTAAACATTTATTATTTATTACGTTTCTTGGTAACCTAAAAACAACGTACTTAAAGTAAAACCACGGTTTGATAGGATAGCGGTGGCGTTGTATAGTTGTGTAGTACTAGTGGGTGCAATGTGTTTCAATTGTAAATAGAACACACACTCTTCCCTGCGAAAACAGTCAACGTCTAAATGTTCTAACTTTATACAAACATGATCACACCACCGCTATTCTAGGACACTGTATCTTTGTTGTCACATAAAGAGTAATGATGGGGAATGCCAGCTTAGGCAGTTTTGCCAATATCATATTCTTACAGTGTGTCCGCAGATTGGGGTATCCAATAGGAAAAAGAAATTTATTATTTATGTTACGACCAAAAGTCATTATTTATACAAAGTTCTGTTTTTGAGACAATGAATTCACGTAAGAAAATTGTAGATCACATGTACAGAGTGGTAATAAATTAGGAAAGCATAAAAATGCTTCAAGGGATAAGTATCATTAGTTATTATTTTTTACAAAATTTTATAAAACAAAGTTTTTTATATACTAAAGTTAATTCTAAATACAAAATTCAAATAACTATTCGAATTTTAAAAATTATTCTACATAACTAACTCCCTAATTCGACACACTTTTCCACTAACTTAATAAATCTACCGTACATTTTACGAATGGTTCGCGACTGTGCTATGAGCAGGACAGCCGTCTTGTTGGTACTTATCCCTAGAAGCATTTTTCCTACTTCCCTAATTTATTAACACCCTGTACATGCGATCTAGCATTTTCTTATCGTGAATTCATTTTCTCAAAAAGCAGAACTTTTATAAAGAATGACTTAATTTTTTCCCTATTAGGTACTCAATCCGCGGACACACTGTATACAGGGTGTCCAGAAACTCTCCTGACAAACGAAAACCGGAGATTCCTCAGATAATTTTAAGACAATTTAACCCAATTCACCTAGTCCGAAAATGCTTCCTAAGGGAGCTAGAGCTTTTGAAGATGGCGCCTTGTAAATAGTTTTTTAAATACATCCAGAACGCTTCTACTTAGAAAAACAAAACTGACATGCTTGTTTAGCCTTCAGAGATGAATCGATTCCATCAATTGCGAATTTACAGTACCTGTCATAGGCGTCCGTTTTGGGTAGGTCAACGGTTATTTTAACGCATAACTTTTTGTCTTTAACTTTTAAGCATTTTTGACACTAGATTATTAAATTTGCAGGTATTCTAGTACTAAAAGGTACTCTTACTTTAAGTCATTAGAATACACCATTTTCTAGAAAAATGGATTTCAAAATTTTTGTTTTTCGTCATTAAAGTTCATATTTTTGCACTAGTTGACTCTGAACTGCCAACAAAAGTAAAATCTACGTTTTTCATTGTCAAATTGTTGTCAGTGCGTGAAGTTTATGTTTTAATTTTTTACTTTGTGACATTCAAACCTAACGATTTCAATTTTTTTATAAATGGTTTTTACTAATGAGGAATACGTCGCTATGCATTTAGTTTATGGCGAAATGAGGTGTAACGCTCGACAGCGCAACGTAGACACGCTGAAAAATTTCCCAATCGTGAGCATCCCACTCACTCAACATTTACAGCTCTTCATCAACGAATAAGAGAAACAGGTTCAGTGGTCCCAAAAAATAATGAAACAGGGAGACTAATGATGTAACAGCAGAACATGAAGATGTTATTTTAATGGAAGTTGATGAAAATCCAGAAATTAGCGTTCGAAGACTATCTGACATGTACCTCACAATTTCAAAATCTTCCGTAGGAAATATCTTACAGATAGAAAATGTATATCCTTTTCATTTTACAAAGGTGCAAGCACTGCTAGAAGAAGATTTTCCTGCTCGTGTAGAATTCACTAGATGGTTACAAAATCAGAAAAATCAAGATGAAGATTTTGCTGATTATTTTCATTTCCTCCAAATTATTTTACCTGATTTGTTAAATAAGGTGCGTTTAAATATTTGGCCAAACTTATGGTTTCTACACGACGGCTGTCCGGCCTACTTTAGCAGGAATGTACGGGACTTTCTAGATAATAACTACGAAGACCATTGGATTGGAAGAGGAGGTCCAGTTGCTTGGCCAGCAAGGTCGCCGGATTTGAATTCTTGCGATTATTGTGTTTGGCGATACATAAAAGCATTTGTTTATTCCGTTCCGATACAAAATCGTGCACAGCTCTGGCGAAGGATACAAGATATTTGCAACGAATTTAGAAATAACTTTGGAATTGTTGCAAGAATTCGGCGTTCTCTAAGCAATAGGGTAAATTTATGCATAGAGACTAATGGTCATCACATCGAGCATCTTTTGTAACTATCTACCTTTGATACTTTTTTTTTGTTACTTTCGGTCCATTGTAATATACTTTATTTTAAAAATCTTTAACTCAAACTTTTAAATTTTAATGACGAAAAAACGAAAAATTTTGAAATCAACTTTTCTAGAAAACGGTGTATCTTAATGACTTAAAGTAAGAGTACCTTTAGTACTAGAATACCTGAAAATTTAATAATCTAGTGTCACAAATACTTAAAAGGTAAAGACAAAAAGTTATGCGTTAAAATAACCGTTGACCTACCCAAAACGGACGCCTATGACCGGTACTAGAAATTCGCGATGGAATCGATTCATCTCTGAAGGCTAAACAAGCATACCAGTTTTTGCTTTTCTAAGTAGAAGCGTTCTGGAGGTATTTAAAAAAAAACTATTTACAAGGCGCCATCTTCAAAGAGCTCTAGCTCCCTTAGAAAGCATTTTCGGACTAGGTGAATTGCGTTAAATTGTCTTAAAATTATCTGAGGAATCTCCCGTCTTCGTTTGGAATCTTTAGAATCGATTCATCTCTGAAGGCTAAACAAGCATATCAGTTTTTGCTTTTCTAGAAGTATTCTGGAGGTATTTAAAAAAACTATTTACTAGGCGCCATCTTCAAAGAGCTCCTTAGGAAGCATTTTCGGACTAGGTGAATTGGGTTAAATTGTCTTAAAATTATCAGAGGAATCTCCGGTCTTCGTTTGTCAGGAGAGTTTCTGGACACCCTGTATACAGGGTGTTATTTAATAAATCTGAGATATTTTACAGGAGGATTCCCAATTATTTTTAAGGAAAAAAGTTCGTATAAGCATTGAGTTTGCGAGGGCTTCATTTTTTGAGAAACAGGATCTTAAAGATTTATTTTCATTTTGTTTTTCCTAAATAATTTTTGAAATAATCTTAATATTTTAACAAAAATTGATACTGGGGAGTTTTTTATAACATAAGAAATTTGAGGTTAGTTTGGATCTTAGTTGCAAGGGGTGCTACCTATAGATACCTCTCTCAACTTTAGAGAGTCACAACTTTTTCATGTTAATAACCGTTGGATAGGCCGAGGAGAGCCTCAATCATGGCTGCCTAGTTCATCAGACCTTAACAGTTTAGATATTTTTTTGTTGACTTCCAAAAACTTTAGTTCACTAAACACCAATCCAAAATAAAGAAGAATTGAGACATCGAATAATTGGCGCTTGTAGAACGATTCAAAATACTTCAGGAATTTTGCAAAGAGTGCGAATCAATGAGAACAAGATTGGATGCGCGCATAAAACCAGGAGGGGAGAATATTTTCAACATTTATTGTGATTTGGTTTCGTTTTTTATCTTGCCTTCCGTTGTTTATTGTTATTTATAAATTTGCGTTTAAAATGTTTTCATGTTGATAAAAATGCAGGCTTTGTAGACCCATGCTTTTCTCCTTAAGGATAACCTACGATACCTCCTGTAAAATATCGGACACTTATTAAATAACACCCTGTATATTAATCGAAGTATTGTGTAAAATTGTAACTATTTATCAATGTCGAATGTTACTCGGACTGAACATTTTTTTATAAGTTTTGTTATATTTTATTATAGTACTGTAAAAAATATTTGTATTTTACCAAAATGTTTGACGTAAGTGATTATTTCGTACTGTATTGTTGTATTTATTGTTTTTTTAAATTTCCGCACTTAATTATTTTTACCTAAACAAAGCAATTAAATAACGTTTGTTATTTTGTTTTTAAAAACTTTTTTCACTGAAATTAAGTTGTAGGTATTAAGCAGATTTAGAAGTAACATCCAGGGTTATTCATATACCCAATTAGGAAATTTACTGTGAAACAGTTCAGAAGAGCAAAGTATAATGAGCTTTTCTAATGGAACTTGGGTGTTTTTGAGTTAAGAGGTTAACTGGTTTTATAGCTCTGAACTAGGTCAACATTTTCCACATTTTATATTGACAAATTTATCAAGAATTCTACGCGAGAGGAAATTGTGAAGAGATTGCTACAATTGAAGAAAATATTAACTAAAATATATTTATATTGCTTTCTAAATATAGGTGCAGGAATGAATACTGCATTAATGGTTCAGAGGAACGCCTATATTGAAGTTTACTGGCGAAATTTATTTACTACTATATTTTTAAATTAGGCATATGTGCTGCTGCAAAGGTTTAGAAGAACGACACTTACCACATTTTAGGCTCATCGCTAACTGGTAATTCCGTGTATAATAGTTATATTCACATTACTTTCAAAAATAGGCGCAGGAATAGTAACTGCATTAATGGTTCTGAAGAACAGCCTATTTTCAAAATTGTAAATGAACTGGCAAAAAATAGAAATGTGGTCATCTTATTTTCAAAATGAAGTTGTGGTTGTTTATTATGTCTAGGACTAGGATCAATAGATTACTCGGAAATATATTCCACATTTATATCTACGATCTTACTAAGAATTCTGTTTGAGCGATAATTGTGTAAGGTTTTCGGTTCTTTTTCAGATTATATTGAATACTTGTTAAAATAGGCGCAGGAATGTAACTGCAGTGATGGTTCATAAGAACAGCCTATTATTTCGCTTTATTAACTGAAATTGTTTATAATTTTATCTTGAATATGGGTGTGTATTAACAACTGCAATCGTTTAAGAAGAACAACAAACTTAAATTAACAAAAAATCATATAGCCGTCACTCATAGTTTTGTCTGACATAAACCAAGTGGCAGGATTTATGCACCAAAAGATGTTCTTCATTCAGTGCATAACAATAAAGTTTCAACTCTCTTTTTAATTTTCTTGAGACATTTTCGTGAATCACATCTTCCTCGCACCGCAATATTGTTAGATTTTTTTTGAGACTGCGTTTCTCGTTTGGCGCACAGGTGTGAACAATCGAATGGTTATAAGAGCGCTAAATTAAAAAATTTGAAATACAATCTAATAACACGGCCAAACTGACATCATTCCGCTCTCCGGAATGTACAAGTCTCAAAGCATTGAAAACATAACAGACATGCAGTAAGACTTATCTTTGCTAATATTTATGAGTAATGAAAATAAGTGCAAGAACACAAGCATTGGAATTGTGATATACGTATAAAGTAATTAAATATCTACTTATTTGTCGCTATCATTATTTTCTGTTTTATAACATAGTTTCAGGTTATCTTCGTCATATTTCGGAAACCTTGGATTGCGATATACCGCACTCAAGTAGAGGAAGGGACCCAATTTTGAGACACTTCATAAATTCGAAATAAAAGTCATCCTTGAAGAAATTTTCATTTATATTGTATTAGAATACTTGCTTAGTGTATTAACAAAAAAATGCCGCAAAAAAACTAAATTAAAACAGCTATCTAAGGATAAGGAAGTGATTGAACTTAATGTTTCTTTCTTCTTGTAAATTGTCCGATAAAATAAAAAGGTTGCCTAATTTGAGACATGATAAAACCTGACCCCTCAATTTGAGATACTACTCAAAAACCCTTTCCTTCTACAGAATGAACATGTAAAATGATTCTCTTTAATTTCTCCACACTCTTCATGGGCTGCATCTGCTGCAGTGTACACATTTTGCCCACTGCTCGCTATGCTTGTCTACGGAAAATCTGGTCGAGCAAAACAAACTTTCGGCATCGCTTCCTCCGGATTTTTCTGAAGAGGAATCAGCCAATGTGAAACTCTCCGAGCTTGAGCTAGTGTTTTTCTTTTCTGTTGTAACCCTGATGAGGAAGGTGGTCCAGAAATTTTTTTGGAACTGATGTGGATTTTCTCATCAATTTCTTCAACTGTTTTCCTACAGGTTCTAACTCTCCCTGATTTTTTTCTTAGGTGTTCTTCTGTCGGCTTTTTTTTCTAAACTTCCTGTAATTCGTTTTTGTAAGGAGTAAGAGTGATTATTGATGCGTTTCCAGCCCTAATTAGTACAGGCAAACTGCATCTTGGGGTAGAACAAATTAGAGACAAGCTACTTTTTATTTTAATGTGTAGGGATAAACCTCCCGATTAATATACTAAAAGTCCCAATCGATCCCACTACGGCAAATATGAAAAAATGTCCGTCATCTTGTTTTTTTTTAAATTTTTGTAGAATAACTTTTTTATTTCTATTTTTACCAGAAATTATGCAGATACCTAAATTTTAGAGCTTAAAAATACGCATCTTTTGATATCAAAAATCAAATTTTGCTCTAAAAATAAAAAGTTTCAAACTTTTAAAATAATTGTACATTAAAAATAAATTGAATTTTTCCATTGAAAATGACTTATAAACATATTTTGACTTTTATAAATAAATTTAACTCATTAATTATATCAAAAAAAAATCACAAAACTCGGTTATTTCTTCGTCTTCCACTTCAAATATAGCATTAGTACAAGTAATTCCGTAACATTGACCACACTTTGGAGAACACCTAATGCCCAACTTTTTACAAGAACAATTCCGTCCACACGCACTTTCTTTGCAATTACAAAAACTTGTTTCAATAGATCTGGGGTGCTATTTGTTCCTTTGTCTTGACGGGAATTAGGTCACTATTGGGACTTTTATCCAACCCCATGCCGTAGGATCCATATGATTACAAAGCCATTCTTGAACCTTAAAAATTCATAAATAAAGTAAAGTGTTCATTTTACATGTGTTTCGTTGATTTACCTGGTAATATACTCTTAGTAAATGTTATTCTGCAGACTTTTCAGTAGGAGGCAACATAGCTAGATTAAATTGATTTGACAGTACCTGCCTTGAAGTTATTCTATGATACATAAAGTACCGAAGTTCGTTTAAACTTCTATTATTTTTGGCATTATATAATTTCAGTAGAAACTCGATGCCGGCTTTGAAAATATCTGGTTTTAACGTGTCTTTGGTATAAAATGAAGTTAGTGCTTCGAACAATTGAGGATTTTTCCTTAAAGTAGACAGACATGCCTTCTTGCTTTTGCTGAAGAGAAACGATGTTGTGTCGCATCCTGAAACTGCGTGCAAAAACAAAATTTTGTCTTTAACTGGACCAAGGCAATTTTGTAATTTTGATACATTTGTATATCTATTATTTGTACCAGATTTGCCAGGACGAAGCAAATACAAATTGCTTTGGTTACAATAGTGTAGTGCCAAAACCATTATGTCGGTATCTTCCGAAACAAGAGTCACAAACTTATGTTTAGAGCATAATTCTAGAGCTGTCAAGCAAACTAGAACATCCGCATCTCTTTCAGCCTGATAAATAGTTACTCCTTTTTCATAAAAAAATGTCTTAAGCAGGTTTATAATTTTTTTCTTGTTTTCACTATTTCTTAAAAAATCTTCCTGCGTGCAAGGTATTATGGTATCTAGATTGATGTTATCAACACTATGACTTTGCTTTGAACGTAATTTTTGCAGCTGACCTTTAGTCGAAAAATGTGTTTCGTCATATCCATCAAAAACGACAACGCAGTTTGTACCATAACAATGTATTGCGTAACTTATGTATTGTGTACATATGTCCCTATAGGTGGCTGGCTTTTGCCAAACTACTTTATGTAGAAGTAGTCCACCGTCTAAAACATACACAGTGTTCTCAGGCGGATGTTGTTCTGGTGGCGAGATATCACAGTTGTGATTTTGTACCACTTCTTAATTGACCATCCTTAAACATTGAGGGAGGATATGGAGCTAGCTCAAAAGTGAAACATTGTTTGAGTTCTTCAGGAGACTTATTGGAACATACAATTCGGTTAAAAGCTGCATTGGGTTTATAACCACTTCACGTTTATTAAAACTGTGTTGTTTATTTGAGCAAATGTGATAACCTGATTTTTTCAGACACTTAATTTCTGTGCACTTCTTTCCAAAATTTTCTTTTAATATTCTTTCACCTACCAATTGTGCCTTATCACAATTTACGGTATCATGTGCCAGAACTTGAGAATACAGAGATATAAACTGTTTACACGTAAAAGGATTGTAAGTTTCTAACCATTCTAAAAACTTGTTGAAATCCCTTTCATCGCGTTGTTGTCGAGAATGTCTGAGTTCAACATGTTGTTCTGACGAGCAAGACTTAACACCCGAAAATTCTTCAAGCATATTTGATACAGAACTACATGGCGCCATACTAGCTATCCACCGTGCTACCGTAGCTTCTTTAAAACCTCTTCCTTGCGTTAAACCTCCTTGTGTTTTTATTGACCTCATCAAGTGCTGTTCTATAACCATGTCGGTCCATGTTCCACACCAAAACTCTTCAGTTCTTTTTATGGCAAACATTCCTTGAACAACAAATTTGTTATATTCATCTGAAGCAAGCATTTTTAACTTTTCCATTTGCAAAACATATAAATGAGCAGATTTAGCATAATTATTGTGGCCCGCGGCGTAAAAATTGGAATCATACGTTTGGTACAGTCCAGATGGAGTGACCAATTACCTTCTCTTTCAGCTCGTACGTACAATTTTATTAGAAAAACCATTTTCCAGTAAAGTATCCATAGTTCTGCTGTTCTACTTTTATTGTTGATTTCGTCGATTTTTTGAGCCAATTTTCCGAAATGTTTGCCAAAGTCTCGTTATTTTTACCTCTTCAGTTACAGGATTTTCATAAAGATTTCTTAAGGTTTCATTTTCAGCTTCGTCCAATGAAAGATTTTTAAAAATTAGTGTGCTTAGAGCCTGATGAGATAAAAATGTGCCCGAAGTGATCTGGCATAAGCATGTCCAGATATCATGTGTGTAATGGTATGTTTTGCATAAACAGTCTGCCATAATTCCTCGATCCCAGTGCCACTCATTAAGTGTCCAAGACTACCCAAAAGGACATAAGCGTGTGAAAACCTCCCAGCCGAACTACTACTGAGGATAAAATGTGATTTGAGCTAGAGGATTCCACAATATCAACTGCCTTTAAAAACAGTGGTTGGTCAAATGTTGTTATGCAAGTTTTCCCGTACTTCTTACATTTTTCTGCAGCAAATAATACCGACGTATAAATCGTACTCATATTGCTTGGATCGAGGTTTATAAATGGCAGGGGTAATATATTGCTGTTTTTTTTCAAGCCATCATATTCTACTGTTGACATGTAACCACTCCAGGAAGGATTTAAAGAACTTGTAGAAACTTTTTAGTAATCCAAAGAGTTTCCAAGGCAAATGCTAGTTTTTCACCGGGTATATTTATATCAATTTGTAAAGGCTTCATTGTTATTTTACTTAGCCCAAGTTTTGATGTTCGGTTGTAGGTCTGGAAGAAATAGATAAAAATATGGTAAGGGTCATGCCAATAAAAACATTGATAAAATCTATACCCTTTGAAAATATATATAATTGTGTATTCCAAAAGGAAAAGAAAGTTGAAAAAAAAGTTTATGTTTATTTTATTTACCTGTATGGGAATATGTCCAAACGTTCCTATTTTATTTGCTGAAAATCGTCCTCTTCTTCTAGGAATACTGGTGGAACTTTGAACATTGTCAGGTGAAACACAGATTATCCCTCCCATTGCATGAAATGTTCCATCTAAAGTTCTAATGTTAAAGTCTACATTATCAAACACAAACTGAAGAAGACATCCATTTGATATTTCATCTGTGTAGTCTTGTGTAGCTGAATTTTTAAATTGTAAACACTCAGAATAGGAAACACAAACTCAAGAGCCGAAAGTAAATCAATTAAATATCTTGAGCCAAATTTTCTGTGTAGCTGTACACCTAATCCAAACATTACGGGCGAAACGAATGATTTAACTCTTACTAATGAAATAATAAAGTTCTGTAAGGCTGTCATTTTTGTTTGATATGCTGAAGATTTTTCTTATTATTAAGAATTAACTCATTCAGGAACGCATTCAATGATTCAGGAACCGCGTCTTGTCCACCTGTTTTAATTTCATCAAGAGAAGGGTATTCCTCGGTTTTACATACTGTATGTGGCAAAATAAACAGTACTGAAATTATGAAACGTTTATTATCTATGTTTTACGTACTTTACATATATACTAAAATATACTTGAAAGCATTATTCACGTCGACGACGTTCCCGATAAAACAGATGTTCAAGATGCCCTCCGTTCAGTTCCAAGCAGCATTCGTAGCGTTCGCGAAGGTTCATAAACATGTCTGTGAACACAGGTTGTTGCATGGCACGAAAAACATCGAATTTTAACCCGTAATTCTGGAATGTCGGATGGTGGATCGCTACGAAAACAGCCTCCTTCAGCATTCCCCATATGTACGCATCAGGTGGTGTTAGGTTGTGACTGTCACTGGACGACCCACGTGACCTTTACGTTGGCAAAGCACACTTCCCGTGCGACGAAACTTGTCAACAACTGATAACAAAACGGCGTTACTCGGAGCCTGTTTCATAAAATTAGTCCTAAATGCGTCGGCAACTTCGTTTAAGCTTGGACCGTTTCCGCGCTCGTTTCCGTATGACCGAAATAGTGCTCCACGATAAAAACTTTTTCTGCAACAGTGAGAACCATCTTGAAGCAACTAACACTACAATGACATTCACATATGTTATAACCTCGTTTGAAACCACTCGGCACGTTTCGGCGCATGCCACATAGACATTTGACACATGCGCATTTCAGTACTGTTTATTTTGCCGCATACCGTACCATAGATCTAATATCGTCTCTCAAAATTTGTGCTGCAGTTTTTAAAATTCTTGCACGTTCTTCTTGGGCTGGCACACTTTTTTGTTTGCTCCATTCATCACTAAGAAATTTTTCACAGTTGTCGCGAAAACAAAACACGCTATTTTTACCCGTTATATCTGAAATGACTACATTATTTCCATACTTTTCAATTATTTTGTTCTTCAAATATTTTTCAGACCAAGGCTCTGTTTGTGGAGGTAAGGCATGGACTAACTCTTCAAATATTTCTTTAAAGGAAAATTGGCAGTTTTCAAAATCATTTTCAATATCTAAACAAACGTTTTCGAATGCCGTCTGCACCATATTATTTATTGGCCTTCCAGGTTTTTTGTTGTGTGGTGTTTTAAATCTCCAGTAGCAAGACACATGGTACCGTGCTTCAGCTGCGACAAGATCATTTTCCGTGCATATTCTTTTATAAACGACCCTTCCCCAATCATCATTTCTTTTACAAGCTTGTTCGGATACCGATGTTTTAAAATCAATTGTAGAAACTACGCGAAAGTGATCCTGCTTTGCATTTAATACCTCAGAGCAAAATAAACAGTGACTTTTAAAATCAAAAGATTGGTTTAAAGCGGATCGCAGCACTGATTTTGAGCATTGTGGAGCCTCAGGTGCATTATCACAATTTCTTTGCGATTTTTTAATGTTTGATGGATGAGTGTATTTCTTTCTGCAATCTTTGTGTACTGTTAAACAACTTACAGATTCAAATATTTGCCATTTGTAGTCATTGCGAAGTTTGCTCGCGTTTACAAGCGTTGGAAAACCTTTTGCCTACCACCACTAAGGTCTTAGAAGTACCTTCTTCACTGCATATTGCACATTTGGTTTTCTCCATTTTAATAACAGACATAAATTTATTAAAAACACGCTCAATAACACAGCAATCACAAATTCACACGTATTTTCGCTTACAAGTGATCTATAAGACTAAACTATTAGTTTCATAGTAACTCACTTGTTGCGACAAGTTAAAGTCGCGTCTCGTTGCCTTGGTTACACACAGTGGTGTAGCCAATTTTCTTTGGTATGTTTAACATATTAACAAATAACAACTAGAAAATGATTTATATACATTAATATGCACTTAAATTTGATAACTTCGTATATATTTTTCATTTCTGAACAAAAGAGTACTTTATGTGTTTTTGCATTGAAATTTAATTTACTGAGATATTATAAATAACAAAAAATCGAAGATGACTGCCATTTTTTTCTTATTTGCCCTAGATTTACCAAACGGGACTTTTAGTATATAAGTGACTGTATATCAATATTAGTTAAAACTAGCCTGTTTCTAATTTGTTTTAGGTCACCACCTTATAAGCTGCTATATTTACAACAGTATTTAATGTACAATTATTTTAAAAACCTGTAACTTATTAATTTTTGTGTTAAAATTTTCATTTTGCTACCAAAAGATGTGTTTCTTTAAGCTCTAAAAATTAAGTATCTACATATTTTTCTGAAAATACAAAAATAGAAAAGTTATTCTATAAAAATAGAAAAAAAACAAGATGGCGGACATTTTTTCATATTTGTCATAGTGGGATCGAATGGGACTTTCAGTATGTTAATCAGGAGGTTCTTCCCTACACATTAAAAAAAAAAGTAGCTTGTCTCTAATTTGTTCTACGTTACACCCTTGAAAGATGCTATATTTACTGTACTAAATATTCGCCTTAGTTTCTCGATTTTTGTATTCAGGCAGAGGACGAATATCCGTGGGAGAAAAATAGTCTCTTTGAGACTGATTTGCTAAGGGTGGACTTCATGTTCGTTCATTTCTGTCCTTCGTTGAGACAGGCATCACTTCACTTTGATTTTGGTACTCCAGTTGAGCTTGCTGCAGTGTTGATTCTTCTACGAGGTGTTGTTCTTGAATACCTGTTTTGTTTTCCATGGCATGCACACCAAAATCAGAATCTCTGAAGATGTTGCTATTTAAAGGCACTAATCCCGTTTTTCTGAATCCATTACACGATATTTCCATAGTGGCAGCTCTATTTTAAGCTTTGCAAAATATAGAAGCAACGGCGTATGGGGATACAGAACTTAATTGGTTCACCCGAGCCAATTCTCTATCTCTTGGGCGTAATAGGTCTTTAATGGAGACATGAATGAAGCGTCTAAAGGCTGCATCTTGTTGGTCGAATGAGGCGGGAGACAAATAATCGTAACATAATTTTCTTTAGCTAAATCTATGAGTTCAATGTTTCTCGTATGTCAGTAATGACCATCCAACACAAGTAGAACTGGATCGGCAGCTGTGGGTCTTGTAAATTTGATGAAATGCCTGAACCATCTCGTGAAGATATCGGTTTGAACCCAACCTGATATGTGACACTCAGCTACCGCTCCAGCAGGAGCTCCAAGCATTAGTTCTGATTTCATGTTTTTGCGTGGAAAAATTAATAATGGCGGTACATAAACTCCTGCAGCGGAAGTTAACGTTGAAACCCGTTTTTACCCTTCAGTGATAAACCTTACTATGCTTATGTTGGACTATCGTAATGCCCGTTTCGTCGACATTGAACACTCTTTGGGAAGGTTCTTGAAGCTTGGAATATTCTGACTCGTAGAGGTGAAAAAACGCTGAGACTTTCGGGAGTGAAAGATTTTATACGAGCAGCAGACATGCCTTGGGGTGTTCTCATCGAGAGTTCTGAGTGTCTCTTCAAAAATAACTTCAGCCATTTTTTCCCAGCTGATTTACTGACTGCGTTAAATGGATGAGGTAATTTATTCTCTTCATATCGCCTGACCTCGTACCATAAAAGCGTTGTTCCATGGCTTGAGCATATTTAACTAATTCGTTTTCTAATTCTTTAGAAAAAAGCTTTTATCTGACTGAATATCTTTCGACAGTGCCCTTAGGTACACCAAAAACTTTTGAGGCTTTAAATATCCCATCTTTTTATTACGCACTGCCTTTACAGCTCTAACCATAGCCTGAGGTCCCCATTGTTTGTGTTTTTTTGGCATCTGTAATGAAAAAGGAACCATCATTTGTTGCCTAATTTAAGATAGTCTCAAATACACCGCCCATTTGGTATCTCAAATTAGGAATCTTCCTTATGAAAAATTGACAACAATATTGTGATGTAACAGTACCTACTTTTTAAATTGACCGCGTAAATGTTACCAACTTACAAAATAAAAACCTAGATGAATTCAACCACTACGTTATGTAAGGACGTCAATACACTGATTTATATTGCAATCTAAATGTCGAGCTACATATTCACTAAGTAACGCTAAATTTGAGGTAGTAGATCTGCCTTCCATAAAGCCATGCTGTTTAGTCGAGATTAAGTGTTTTAAGTTAGGATAAACATTGGAATAGAGATAAATTTCAAACACTTTGCAAAGTTATTTAATATGCTAATTGGTCTGTAATTAGTAATTATGCTAGGATCTCCAGATTTTAAAATAGGACAAACACGCGAAAGTTTCCACACTTCGGGAAATGTATGTGATGTAATGGCGAGATTGATTAATGTTGCTAATGGTTTGGAAAATATGTTGCAGCAATCTCTAATAACAAAGATGGTATCTGATCATGTCCTGCAGTATGTTTATCTTTAACTTTTTAATGTAATTTAAAACATCAGCATCGTTCGCAAAACGTATAGATAAACTAGGAGAAGTACCATGCGATAAGTTTTTTTAGAAAGAGGAAAATCGAGCAAATCTTTAACATAAACGCTGCTGAAGTATTTGCCGAAACCATTCACTATTGATTGAGAGTCGTTATAAGATATGTTACCATTCCATATAACCAGGAATCCTAGTTTTACTTTTTTAGAATTGATATAACTCCAGAAATATTTAGTGTTTACTGTAATGGATTGTTCGCCCTTACTAATATACTCTTTGTACGCAAATTTAATTTTAGCTTTAACTAATGCTCTAAGATTTTAAAATTTACATAATCTTCATCTTGTTTATTACACCTATACCTTTCTCGATAATTGGCTTTTAAACGAATGTTTTTGATTATTTCTGAATTAAACCAAACTGGATACTGACCTTTAAGAGACCTCGTCTAGGCACATATTTATCAATATGTTATAGATTACTTTATAAAATGCTTTGCATGCTCTGTTTATATCCGAGTATTCAACCAAAAGACCAATCGCATTTATATAAAGCATTGTATAAATTAGGGTAATCTGCTTTTTAAAATTGTACATTTTTGAGTATTTCCGGTTAAAATATTTGGTAGATTATATGTACATAAATTTAAATTGATACGTAAACAGGGCGAAAACAATCTTCTTTAAGTAACGGTTGACGACTATCTTTATAAACAGAACATGTTACATTTGCTATTACTAAATCTAGTAAACGGTTGTTCACATTTAAGATACAATTATGTTGCTTACATTCAGTAAATGCATAAATTCGTTCATTGCGCAACTTTTCGTATCACTAATAGAAGTTTCATTGAAATGTGGAATATTGAAATCACCCTAATATTACTTTGTTAGAGTTATTGTAAAAGTACTCTTCGAATAAATCAAAAAATTTGAAATTTTCGATTGATATATCAGGAGAATATAGATTACAAACGCAATTAATGTACAGTTATCAAAAACATTTACATCCGATAATATCTACAATCAACGTTTTCTCTTGAATAAATTCTAAATTTATTACCTTAGTCTTAATACTGTCTTGTACTGCTAGTAATGCACCACCTCCCCATGATCTATGCGTAAATTGGAAATTGCGATCCACAACGATAAACTATGTAGTTGTCAGGTACTTAATTCTGAATTTCTATGCTGCTATCCAGAGCAGTTTCAACCAGTCCCGATAATATCATATTCACTATCTTTAATGCACCTATACAGCAAATCAGTCTTTGTTTTCAATCCTCTTAACATTTTGGTAGTAACAAATCAAGTTGGAGCTTAATTAGTTTAAATTTACAATGTTTGGTATTCCTTTAACATATTTAATTCTGATATTTTTCTACCACTTTTTACGACTGTATCAAACTCTTCTCTTTATTTTTTTATAAAAAGCTCGTTGAAGTACCGTTTCGTCTGCTGATATTGAAATTTTGTATAGAGTCTCTCTAAATTTATGCTTATTTCGCAATACAGTAAACACATCATCACGACATGGAAGCATAACTTTCAGAGATCTTATTTTACCAGTACAGTAGAACTCCAATTATCCGAATTAATGGGGACCGGGACCCATTCGGATAATCAAATATTCGGATAATCGGATTTTTTAAAAAAATTGCCATTGGAGAGAATAAAAGCTACGTTTTGATATTGCACTATTTTTTATTGAATTAAATGAAAGAAACATAAATTTTCACATGTTTTAAATATAAATAAATGTACTTATGTACAAGTTTAGAAATAAAAATCATTGTTTTTAAACATCTCCGTCAATGTAAGCTGTTTTGCGGTCTTCAACCGTTTTCGGGCAGCCAGGTCACGCATTCGCTTGACGGTGAGCAGTTGCAAGTGGTCACACTCGGGCTGACGCTCATCCACTTCAAAGCAGTCTCGAGGCCGGCAAATGCTTCACTAGCTGATGGTCCAGCGTCTACTTCAACATCAGCAGAAAGTTCTTCTTCCACTTCCACTTCAACATCTTCTCTCACACTTACAACAATTTCATCGTCATTGAGAATTTGAAAACCAGGGTCAGACGTGTCACAAGCCATCCACTCCTCACATCTTCAGCACTTACTTCTGTACAACCAGGAATTTTTACAATCATTTTCTTATTTCCTCTAGTGACAACGCATCTTCATCATCATCATCCTCTCCATATTCTTGTTTCTCATTTTCTTCAGATTCTTTTTTTTGTTCTTCTCAGACGGTAGGCCTTTCAGTTTATTCCACGCACGTCTTAGCGTCACTGGCGTAACCAAACTCAAGCTTCCGCTACCATGTAACAGCAGTCCTTTAAATTTATTTTGCTGTGATTTGCCAAAACCAATTCTTCATCTTCAGCACCTTCGATCAGCAGTTTTCTCAGCAGTTGCCTTCTGTAATGGCGCTTCATTGTTTCAATAACAGACTGGTCCATGGGTTGCAGCAAACTTGTAACATTGGGAGGCAAAACGTCGTTTTAAACTGCCCATTCTCTCTTTCCAACAGTTCTGCTGTAGGATGAGTGGGTGCGTTTCCCACCGATTTTTGGTGCTTTTTCACTTCAGGAATGAACACTTCAACATACCATTCGGTAAACAAAGCTGCAGTCATCCAGGCCTTGGGTTGACTTTTGTAGAAGAGTGGAAGTTTTTACGTTTTAAATGCTCTTGGATTTCTTGATTTTCCTATCAAAAGAAGTGGCAGTTTATGATTTCCAGTGGAGTTGGCACAGTTAAGCACTGTAACACGTTCTTTACTGACCTTATGTCCAGGGGCACTAGATTCCCTTTAGAAGCCAAAGTGGTTTTTGGTAATGCTTTCCAAACAAGGCCAGTTTCATCGGCATTATAAACAAACTCGGATCATAGGATTCTGATGCAGTTTTAAATTTTTCAATAAAATTTTCAGCAGCTGCAGAGTCTGCTGAAAGCTTCTCACCAGCCAAATCTAACTCGCGTACACCATGCCTGAATTTAAAATTCCTTAGCCAGCCGTTACTAGCCTTAAAGATGAATAACCAAGCTTTTCTGCTAAGATTTTGGCTTTTCACAAAGTTGGACCTGAAATCGGATTTCCCATAGAACGTTGCTGCAAAAACCATTTTAAACACGGCATCTTCAAAATTTTTGTTGGTTGCTGTCTTCATTGTTTTCCTGGAGGAACTTCCATCTTCATTTTCAAGCACCGAAACAAAGTTTAAAAGTGTTGACTTACTGTTTTAATGTCAGAAATTGTTGCTTGTCCAACACCATAAATCTCAGACAACTTCTTACCCGTTACACCTTTATCGAGTTGCTCTATAATTTTCAGTTTGTCCGCTAACGATAGCACAACACGTTTTCTTTTCGAAGCCATGGTATAAAAACAATACAGTATTGTACACGCACAAACAAAAAGTAAGCCGTAGCGAGGTAGCGTCCTCGAGCAAGGTCAATAGCACACTGGCTAATCAAAACAAACAATGACAGGTGCGCCGTGACTGCAATGCGCCGGAACTTGTCATAACTTGCCGTTGTGCCTACACTGACTTCGCGGGGAAGTGAGTGTAGGCAGCCAACAAAATGGTAAGTCAGAATCAAAACTTGACACTTGCAAACACTGGCTTCATGGGGGGAAGAATAATAAGCGCATTTAGACTTTTTGGACAATTTTTGTGATTCGGATAATTGGCGTTCTACTGTAAATTGGTTTACCAATTCTGAACACACGCAATTCTTCTTTTTTTATATCTAGGTAAGATATTTCAGTACCTCGCTGGTCAACCTTCATATCATTCTGTTTTTCTTCATTATCGTTTGGAACACTCTTCTTTTACCACTTGGATGCATAAAAAAATTTTTTCCGAGTTTACATGTGTGGGGTCTGTTAGACCCCAATATGTTTTAATAGAAATAAAGGATTTATAACAGTCCCACATCTTATATTTAAAAAAGTACTACATGCTTCTAGATTAATTTACGGTATTGCAACAAAATAAAACAAAAAAACATTATTAGTTACATCAATATGCTTTACATCGAATGCAAATTGCTACGCTTATGTTCCATAGAGCATACGTTGTTTGAAGCACTTGTGACAAACAACTGATGTCTTCCTATCTTCATGTACAGGCACACTGAGAAGCATCGCTTACTTTGTAGGTGGCCTACGAGATCGCATTTGGTTTTTCTATAGTAATAGAAGTTTATTCATAGTTTCCTTCGTTTTTAGTGGAGAGACTGGTCTGATCCGATACTTAGTTTCATATAGGGAAGTACTAGTTCTATGCACAAATCTTTGAGAAAAAGTCGTCTTTTGATGTGATTTCCCAGTTTGAAAGTAGGGATTTTGTTTTATAAAATAAAATAAATGCGTTCAGACCAGCAATATCCAAAATATTCTGCAAAACAATGCAAACGGCCAACGTTTTGTTTGGCGTTTGCATGTATATGTTTTTCGCTTTTTGATCCATCAGATCAACACCTCCTTTATTTTATTATAATCTAAAATAATGTGCGGTTTTTCTTTTTAGAGATGTTTCATCAACTGATGTATCATAATGCGTAATTACTGAGTAGCACAACACATTTTTTCTTTTTGGGAACGTAACTACACCATTGATAGATTATTGTGAAGGCAGAATATGAGGAATATAATGGTCTATTTCCGACTGTTTTTAGTTTCTAATGGAATGTCCCTTTTTATTATGCCGAAGTGTGCCTACAATTGTTAAGACCTTGTTCCAGTTTAAGTATTCGGCTAGAGTGCAGCAAGTGAAAAAATTGTCCATAGTTATATTTTAGAACTGGCTTTATTATAGGGACTACTGATATTTTACAACGTTTGCTGCAAGATCTCGTTGCACTGTTTGATCCGGTTGTTTTCCCACGTAAACTGTAGCAGAAATTCCGTACCCTGTTTTCGGCTCGCACAACCAAAATATCTTTATACCGTATTTTGAAGGTTTAGACGGCGCCATATTGCACAAATCACACACTTCCTCTAAAGACAGCAGTTGTTCGTCAATAGTGACGTTTGCTTCGGGAACAAGATTTGTCTTGCATTTACCAATGAACATTTCCCATATATGCCTAATAGCCGCTAATTTTATCCGTTTTTCCTTACCGCTCTTGTACGTTTATTGTCGAACCTCAAAAAACGCGTCTAATGTTTTCGAACCTGTTTACAGCCATAGTTGCACGGAAAATAGGATCTGAGCGGTCATCAAGAAATAGTTCCCTTATTGAAACATCCCATGATTTGTTGACTCCAGCTTGTAAGAGAAGTCCCAAGAATGGCCCGTAAGTTCCATTTCGTCAACGTCTTTCCATTTGTTTCTTTTTTCTCAGAGACTCGTCGTCCTTCTATCTTTGGACACAAACAAATTTCTACCAACATTTCTTTTGTTATAAACAAATTGAAAGAATCAATCGGCGTTATAGTTTGAATACTACGAGCCGGTCCAGGAGCCACATTCATTATATTATGTGTGTCTTGCTTTCCTTGCGGTAAGGGCTAGCTTTCCATATAAAAACCGCTCGGAGCCACGTAATTGCCAATGGAATCGATCGCTGCACCCGGTCGTGGCGCTTCTTCATTTGAATCTGTATCCAGATATTCCACCGTTATCGTCGCTTTCATTTTTCATCACTATCTGATAGGGGTTTCCACATTGATTTCTGTATCTTCAATTGAAGCAATGCTTCTCGTCGAACTTACGTCGTCACATTCTTCAGCCCATTTTCTAACCACTTCTTCAAAATCAGGATCAGTTGGTTTTACACTGCGCTTTCGAGTTGCCATTATAAACAGTAACACAAAGACAAACAAACGCAAACCAAAACTGAAAAGCTACACTTGTCTTGAGGTATTTATATTTTGTGTTTGAGCATACGTGTGCGCGTGCGATTGTATTACTACAACTGTACAACAAGTCTCAACAAGATCGAGCAAGCCGAAACGTAATTATTCGTAATCTTACTCAACACAAATTTGACTATAATAAACTAATCAAATGCCTTATCAAAAGAAATATCTTGCTCTCAAGTATTAAAAAAAACGCCGGGGTCTCGTAGACCCCACATCTGAAAAGTTGTGGTAGTTATTAAAAAATAACTTTTTCATCACTAAATTTGAAATTCAACAAAAAATTTGATAAAAGCCATCTAAGAAAACGTATGTTAGAAGAATTCGATAGCTATTTGGGTGTACCTTTGAAAACAAAAAGTATAAGAACAAAATAATAAGCCTGGGGTCCGACAGACCCCACTTATCATCCAAGGGTTAAGATTGTAGATAATTATATTTGCAGCTCGTCTATGTCTTTCTTCGGATTCTCTTATAACGTCTTCAATTATGTTATTAGTATCATTTTTCCTCGTGTAATGCTTTTTTAATTCTAACATTTCTTCTTTCAATAATTTCATTGTTTCCATCAATTCATTAATTACTTTTTTTAAATCATCACATCCTTCACAATTACGGTTGGGGATATTAGTATAATGAATTTCGATATCCTTACCTGATCACATCTCCAAATTGCACCAGTAATTGATTTTAAAACTTCATTTTATTTCTATCCAAATTTAAACATTTACCATGATAAGATTTATCGCAATGCGCGCATTCAAGGCCAGGGGATTTCAATGTTACAGTTTCTGTGCAAATAAAACAACTTATCGGCATTTTTACCTATTATCAATTATCATTGAGTGTAGAATATATAAAGATTCACTGTCACTACTTTTCACCGTTCAACTATCCAAGCTTACATTAATAACAATTAATAACAATAATTGCCACGCAAACTTTAAACTTTAAATTGGTCTCTACACTCTACTACTTCTTATAAGAATCAACTTAGTGAATTAAAAATCTTAGCAAAAGATTGTTATTTCTTAAACATTTTTGCGGATAAAACCAAATAAATTTTCTTTATTACCTTAATCCCGGCTTGTTTTAAAGTAGAGTAATTGTTGAAAAATTTTCAAAGTTACTATAAAGTTCTTCACTGTTGTTGTAACTGCACCAATTCGCGTGAGGAACGTTACAAATATTAAATTGACAAAGACATTGTTTTATTTGATTCGCATTATGTGCTGGACCCCACATGCTGATACCGCAAACTACATTGAGATTTAACTAACATTCATCGGTGAAGCAAATATTCTTAACAAAATTCTTATCATTATTGCGTATCTCCCTTAATGTTTCACAAAATTCTTGCCTTTGGCCAGCATCGGTTTATTCTTTTTTAAAATTTTATGAACTCGACACTAGTTGTTGAATACTAATATTAGGGTTAAGTTGCACAGCATCCGAGTACATTGATTTCTTCATCGTTGTCCATCTTCTGGTTTTGTTGAACCTGCTTCGGACGCTTGTGTACACTGCGGTTTCTCTACCTAACTAAAGTTTCCTATCCACAAAAAATTAAAAAATCAACAATATGAAGAATTATAAACCAACTGCAATAATAAATTTGACGTTTTTAAATTAAATTTGTTTCATAGCCGCTTAAAGTTACGACAGAAAAATTGCACCAACCAAAATTCCCTAGATGTGAAATTTTAATTTTTATTGATAACACGGTATAAAAATGTGAGCAACTGAACTGTTCTACAAATATATACCAACTTGATTAGATTGACAAGGTAATTAAAAAAATGGTTTTAAATTACAATATTTTTGTATTTTAATTCTAATGAGGTCATTGTGATTCGCAATGTTTATTATTTTGCTGGACAACCATTTTTCAAAACAAAAACTGTCTCTTTTTTCTGATATTTAAAATCCTTAAATTATAAACTATCTGTATCTTTACTGTTTCGTATAAATAATTTTAGCCAAACGGATGGATCTGTTAACAAGGAGAAAGGTTTATTCTTCATTAATGTTTGATTTGTTTCTAAGATTCTATTGATATTTGCTGTAGAGGTTTTCCACTAGGTTTAATTTTTATTTTTAATTCTTTGAAGACTGTTTTCAAATTTGAATGCGCTGAATTGATCCAATGATCCAAATTTTTACATCTTCAGCTAAATGTACCAAATTGTGAAACATTATATGTTAACAAATTTGATTCCATAAATATTTGAATAATTTTTAACAAACCAAACCATAGAGGATGGGCATAATTATTAAATCTGTGACACAAAGTTTTATCCACGAATATAAGGATTGCAACACATAGTCCAAGAAAATGTTTGTACATTTGTGCAATTAAAACAGATTTTAACATGATGGGACCAATATACAGGGTGTATATATATATGTATATATATATAAGTAATCTAAATATTATATGGGCGCTTTGTCAATCTAATTTTAAGACAAAGTTCATATAAACATGTGTGATAAGTCTTGTCGTTAATGAGATACAGGGTGTTTTATTATTTTATTAAAAGCAACAACATGTGTTAAACATAAAGGAAAAATAGTATATTTCAGAGCATGTGTTCAAAATGTCCACCTGCAGCTAAAATGCAAGCATCTGCTCGATGTCTAATTGATTGCCGAATACGTTCGAAGATACCAGGATTGTTATGAATAACATTACAGACTTGTATGATACGATTTTGAAGATCTTGCATACGTTTAATATCGGGGTTGTGTAAATGAGCGATTTTAAATATCCCCACACACAAAAAATCCAGAGGATTATGTCCCGGTGATCTAGGGGGCCACGGGTGTGGGAGATCCTCGTCCGATCCAATGGTCTGGAAAAACGTTATTTTAAAAACTCGCGAAGAATCACTGAAAAATCTTCGATGATGCCAAGCCAAACATTGACCGAAAATGTTTGTTGAAATCGTTTTACAATTATGGCATGTGGATTTACATCTGCCCGTAGTGTGGTCATTATGAAAATTCATAATGCCATGTCTTGAAAAGTTGGTTTCATCCGTAAACAGAATATCGGCAGCAAAATTGGGATTGTTTGCTATTTTATTTAAAATCCATTGGCAATACTGTATGCGAAGCGGATAGTCAGTAGGTAGCAAATGTTGTACACGTTGAACGTGATATGGATATACAATAAAGTTATCTTTTAAAATTTTCCAATAGTTCTGTTACCAACATTTAGTTCATCAGCAATTTTTTCTGGTACTCGTTTCTGGATGTTGATCCAATCACTTGAAGAATCTGGTTTTTCCAATTGTGGAGTTCTCTTACAGTTCTGGGTCGTCCAATAATATTCTTTGATTTGGCAAAGTTCCAGTTTCTTTGTAAACGAATATGTAGCTTTAGTAAACGTATCTGAACATGGTAAACGATTGTGGATAACGCTGGGCATACATACGTCTAGCCTCTAAGGCATTACCATTCGCTAATCCATACAAAAAGTGCATATTAGCCATTTCGGCATTAGTAAACACAGGCATCGTTGTTAACTTAACACGAAAAAAGATCGTATTATTAACAATTTATTGTTCGTTGTTTGCGTTAGTTTTTAGGTTTTGACATGAGTTGTCAATGTTATTCCAAAGGCCACTTAGAATAAGCATGTTTTCGAAAAGCAGTAGCGTCACCCAGGAAAATTAATTTCAACATACAATCAGAGCTGATTTATTATAAACAATTTAACACCCTGTATCTCATTAACGACAAGACTTATCACACATGTTTATATGAACTTTCGTCTTAAAATGAGTAACGAAACGCCCTATTAAGACATTTTAAGGCGGGGTTTAGACTGCGCGAAATTGTTGCGCGCAACAGTTTCGCGAAAATGTCTCGCGAGTCGCTGTCTCGGTGTAACTGTTTACACAGGGCGAAACGTTTCAGATTGACATGCGAAAATAAGGTGAGCCGCCAGTTTGTGCAGAGACAAGCATGCCGGTTGTTACCCGAAAGCGCATTTGCAATTATGATGATAATTGTATTGAGAAAAGAAAAACAAAAAAAAAAGAACACGCCGATGGTGGTCGAAAGAAATTTTTCGTCGGAGATTTCAATATGGAAACAAGACTCCTGAGGGATATGATAGCGGAACCTTGTTGAAGATACATTTCGAAACTTTACTAGGATGACAACAGAAGATTTTGAACAGCTCTTATCACGAGTTGATCCTGAAATAAGAAAAATGGATACCAACATGAGAGAGGCGATATCTGTAAAGAGAGATTGGCAGTTTGCTTGCGATCTCTCTTGCTACAGGAGAATTCCTACAGCAGCCTACAATACCTTTTCAGAATATCGAAAAGCACAATATCAACAATTATCCAGAAGTTTGCGATGCGTTAGTTCAGACACTTAAGGAATATGTCAAAGGTAAAAGAAGTAATTCATTTTTCTTTATAAAATTTATGATTTGTTTGTTATTATTCATTGAAACGAAAATTGTTTACATTTCTAAAAAAACAGATTCTATATCGACTTCCGGAGTGATATTTTCTGCGGTACATAATGGTGTGTGGGGAGCGTTTGGTGAGAAAGTCGATGTTTGGCTCCTATAATGTGAACTATTTGACGATGCAGAAGGGTGAACTGTGCGGTATGTGTATTTGTAAAGTATTGCCATATGATGAAGCAGAATACATTCCCATATCCGCTTCAAATAAAACATTAGCGAGGGCTCGTTTGACATATGCCAGCGTCTTCTGGTCGCATTGCGTAGTTCATTCGCCAAATTCAAAGCATAGGTGACATATGCATCATTAGATGAATTAACCGATGACTTTAAGATCTGCATAGCTTCACGCATCATTGAGTCGGATTCTTGCTCAGCTGCCTTACGTTTGATGCCAGTTTTCTGTCTCCTGCTACTATTTGGAGTAGGAAAGGTAGTCTCTTGTAACATCTGCTGATGTGTGTCGAAGATGTAGTAGCTGCCGATGTAGAAGTTGCAGATGTAGTAGTTGTAGTTGCAGATGTATTAACTGCGGGGTGACCGTATGCGAAGTTGGCCAGTTACAGGAACTTCTATTTCGGAGTGTTCCTAAACAAAACAAAACACAATTAAGTAACTCTTTACGGTTTCATATTTTTTTTGGTTGCGTTTGTGAATATGTTTGGCATAAATATGTTTTTGCCTTTATTTTGAATTTTATGAATTTATTTTGTTATGGTTCCAGGTACCATTTACTACAGAAGAGTGGCTTCAGATCTCTTCCGAATTTGAAAGAAAGTGGCAATTTCCTCCGTCATCGGGGCTATGGATGGAAAACACGTTGTTTTACAAGCACCCAGCAACTCAGGAACAGAATACTACAACTATAAAATTTTTTTAGTATTGTGCTGTTTGCAATTGTCGACGCAGACTACAATTTTATCTATGCTGATGTAGGATGTCAAGGGCGGATATCGGACGGAGGTGTATTCAAAAAATACGACATTGTACAATCAATTGGAGAGACGCGAATTGAAGCTTCCTTGCCCAGAAGTCTTACAAGTTCCATATTCTATGCAAGTACCATTTTACGTATTAGGTGACAAAGCGTTTGCTTTGAGTGAGTACACGATGAAACCATTTGAGGGTAATCCGTGATACGTTCACCGGAACGTATTTAATTACCGTCATTCCAGAGCACGTCGGGTCGTGGAGAATGCCTTTGGGATAATGAGTTCAGTATTTCGTGTATTGAGAAAGGCTCTACTTGTGCAACCAGAAATAGCAACAAAAGTTACTTTAGCAACCATTTATTTACATAACTTTCTACGAAAAAGTACTTCTCATGGAACGTACACACTTCCTGGAAGTCGATACTGACAACAATGGCGAGATTATAAATGGTAGATGGCGCAATGACGCACCTATGACATCGTTCTTACCCATCCGCAATATTCCGCGAAGAACATCCGCACAGCTCAAAGACGTTCGCTTACACTTAGCTAATCATTTTATTTTAAATCAACCGTTGCCGTGGCAGGATCAATATTAAGAATCCACTTACCTCACTAGCAGTATTCACAGTTGTCTTTGGGATGTCTTTATCAGCCAAAAATCAAAGTATTTAAAAGCAAACCATTTAGAGTCATATACATCATCACTACCTGTAACAATAATAGTAATAATAATAAATAGTAACCTATTTTAGTGTTTTAATTTAAGAGGTTATCTCGCTTTATGGTACTAGTATGCATGCACTGGACACAATTACAAAAAGTCAAACAAACAAACAAGTCAATATTAATCCAAAGCATAAAATAATAAAAATTTACATACCGGAACCAGTGACTCTGCTTTTTCTCCCTGGACCTTTCAACTCCTATAGGAGCCCATCAATGTTTTCATTTTCGCCTTTAAGATAGGAACAGAATACTGCATTTTATGCACTCATTTCCTTCCAAGCATCCTCTCTTCATGCGGTTATGGTGAACCTTATCTTTGGCATCCCAAGAATCGGTACTTTGCATACAGTTCAATAAGACGGATGCTTTCGTCCTGATTCATTTTTGGCGCGAAACAGTAGAACGTTTACACCACAAGAAACACGCAAAGCGAGGCTCTCTGATGCGCGATAAAATACCGACTGACGAGTGGCTCACGACGAAACATATTCGCGAAACAAGTTTCGGCGTGAGTACGAGGTATACACGAAGCGAGACATTTTCGCGAAACTGTTGCGCGCAACAATTTCGCGCAGTCTAAACCCGCCTTTAAGATTACTTAGGAAACACCCTGTATAACAAAAACTGTCTCAACTCAGTAACTTTCCATCTGGTCGACTGTCATTTTCCAACAGATCTTGGTAACCTCGCAAACTCTGAATTAATAGTCTTTCGAACACTCACTAAAAAAATCCGTCATACTTTTTTTTTTCGAAAAGTCTTATCGAAACATGAGCCTTGATGTCAAAACTGCATAAGTAGTTTAAAAACCCCGAGGCGCACTAATTGCTTTGTAATCAAGAATTATTTGAGATACCATTCCAATCTGGAGAGATTCTAAAATTGAATCATATTTGTGATGTTCCAAGATGTATTTTATTTTAAATGATAGATCGTTTCTTAAAGTAAAATTTATTTCAAGAAAAACAAGTCTGTTATCAACGAAATGTCGCTTCTTGAATGCATTTAGAACATCCAAAATAACCTGTGTGACTTTTTACCCCTGTAATGAATGCTTTCAGCTGAGCATCAGCAATAATAACATTGATTTTAACTTGCACATTTATATTCTTTATTGTCAACCCATCTTTTAACAACTTCTTAGCCTCTTCAACGAAATCTAGATAGAAATACATTACCATTAAGGGTTTACTTAATCCATGAAACACCTTTACAATAATTGGATGTGTGTAGATATCGTCCACAACAGAAATTAGGATTGACCAAATTTGACGCCAGAGCTTTTAGTCAAAGGCAAACCATCAATGTTAATGTTATTTTACTAGTTTGCAATTTCAGTATATACAGGGTGTAGAATTGGTTCACGCACCATAGTAATTCCATGTTAAATTCTGAATGATCAATATTGGCTCCCAAATAATTTTAGAGAAAAACTGTAAGTAAGTTTTTGTAGATAAAAAAATAATACTACCATCTCATTACTTACTTATTTTTGTTACTTTGTATACAAGGGTTAAGGAAGTTAAAATTATTATTTAAGCAAAATAGGAGTGCAGTTGCGTTTTGTGTCATGTTATCAATGAAGGAATTACTTTACACCAAGCTGGAAGAGCTAATTTTGAAGAAAGATGGGCCACAAAAATCGAAATTTTTATATTTGAGAACCAACGATATGATAAAATTATCAGCGAAGTAAAGGAGGCACAAGAGAAGAGGAAAAATAGCCAGTCGTTAACGTGTAAAGATTATCGCCGAATCAATCGGTACGATATCTTAAACATAGGCGACAAAGAAATGCTAATAGGAAAAACAGCTGGAGAAATGACAGATATAAAATACTTCTGTTGCATTGATCAAGTCTATGATACAATTCATACACCTACACTTACGAGTTGTCATAACAGTTTATTTAAAAGAGCTTGTAATTAAAAGTTGCCCAATTATCGTGCTAATTATGGTGAATTTTTTTTATTCATTAGAAAAATACTTCAAAATTTTTAGTGCAAGTTCTTTCGATTTTTGTTGACACCAAAAATTGCTCAAAACAAGTCAGTATCATTTTCAATAATAAACTGTTATATAAAAGATATCGTTTAATTATCATTTAAAGCAAATTTTTTCTTATATCCAACCATTTTAAAAAATTGGAAAAAATTAAAATTTCTCCTACATGACCATGACTTCAAATCTGAATGTTTTTTTAAATGAAGAACAACTTTCAAATAAATGTTTTTGATATTTTACTGAAATAAGGGCAGACTTAACTCTTGACTCAAAATCAAATTTTCGAATGCACCTCGTATATTAAACCGTTAAGCGCCACGAGGTATAATGCGTGTGCCAAACCGGATTTGGTTCTTTTGGGCCTCGCGACACATGTTATGTCTCATTGCTGGCAGTTCTATTTGGCCGCGTAACATAAGTCCTGTGCCTCGCTGATGTGATTTTCTTTATGGGAGCCGAAAGTGCGTGGCCGAGGACCAGACCTTGATGTTGGTCCGTGGATTTTGACTTTTTTTTTGGCTGGTTTTAGGGAATTTGAAGGTAACTAATAAAACAGACTATACCTATCATGTAAAAAATATACTTTATTTGGAATAAAACGAACGTAAACACTAATATGTCAGGATTTTTTTTTTTTTAGTTTTATGGTCTTCAAAAACATTGAATACAATATGTTGCTACGGCAGAACATTGCCATTTGGAACGCGACCCTTTACTTAGGGCAACTTTTCGCCCATCTTTTTCTTTGAAATTTCGATAGCACACGATACAACGCAAACGCGAATTTGTTTCCACTAACACACATGTTCATTACTTACTTCATTGTTGTCTTCTTCAAAAGTTTCTGTTTAGATTAGTCTCTACGAGTCCAAGCAGAGATATGCAGAGTTGTTCTCTGGAAATCTGTGATTGAGATTCTATTCTGAGTAACCTCCTTATAAACTATATGAGCATTTACTACAGCCGAACCTAATAGAAACTCTATGGCCAGTTTTCTGTACCATTTGGTACTTCATCGTAAACAATGCGAATAAGCCTTGACCTGATCGGAGATCTCAATGAAAGATTTTGCATGATTATAATCAAGGATAGCTTCCGGTTTTCAATTTCATCACCTCGTTTCTGTATTGTTTTTTGTGCGTCCGTGTGAACAGTACTCAACATAAGGACGTCCTTGCTGTCGTGCCATTTTAATACTACTATCCCTGTATTACTTTCTTGCGCCACTACTCGTCTTTACGCTTTAATTTTTTTGCACTATGTCCTTTGGATTATATTTACGATTGGTACGTAAAGTATTTCATCGAGGTCAAAAATAATTTGAAAATATCAATTGGGGCTTTGTTATAGAAATCTTCATATATTTGAGCGTTAATACCAATATTCTGAACGAGAAAAAGGAAACTGTTTTAGTGAGTAAAACAGTTTTCTTGATATTTAAAAAAAAACCGCGCATAAGTACTAAAGGAATTTGCTCCAGCAGCAGCTCAGGGTCGGTGGCATGCGGTAATAATTTTGGTGAGGTTGGTAGCGATACAATAATTGTCAAAAGAAACTAAATAAAAATGGACGCCAGAATGTTTATTTGTGCGGGGAGAAAAAAACATACAAAAATTACGGTAGGTGCATATTATTTGCGTGGTAGCGATTGATAAAAGCAATTTACACGTTAGAATCAGCTCAGCTACGATCGTTGCCTTACCTCACAGTTTTGTAACAGTAAGTAGTTATAATCAAAATTTGATATCTTTGCTAACCTCGCACAATTGATTAAAATAAATGTAATAAAAGTAAATATGACCTTTAGTTGACAATCAACGGAGGGATTCCCTTTTCTCGGACCTGGACCTGATGTGTAGTGCACCGGCCAGAGCGATAAAGAAAGGCTCCAGGCACCACCTCGCCGAGATGGACCTCGGATTGCTTTGCCGTCGTTAGGGCCAAAGGTACGAACTCTCCCAATTCCGGGGACAGTCAGTGAACTAATTTAGATTCTTTTCTAACTGCAGGTAACTGAACGGCCCTTTCGTTAGAATCAAGAATAAGGTAAAGAAGATAAAAAAATTAAGCCTAAAATATAAACATGTGGTCGGCCACTTCTGGGTGTATTAACACATACCTGTGATGGAGGGCGGCTTGAGAAGGACATTAAAAATACTATATATTATAGATACACGTACACAAATCATGTGAGAATTGAATAAAGAAATACTGAACCGCATTCGATTTCACAAATAATTTTAGTTGCAGGCTCAGGCGAAAGTTAAATGTAAAAATGGCTATCGTGGCCTGACCAGGAAATAGAAGATAACAATGAATAGTGGGGAAAAGGGCCGGGATCAAATTTGAATAATTATAAAAAAACGGAAATGATAATAAATTTGAATTTTGGTGCCAAAATGTTTTGTTTACATCGGGGATACATTATTATTCCCCTAGGTGTCGCTAAAATCGGAAACTAGAAATAAATATCAGTTTTAACTGTTACAATCCCCTTTTACTTCCAAAGCGAAAATTCCCCAAATTTTAAAGATAAGTTATATTTACACATCAAAGTAACACATGCATACGTTCGCAAAGAAATAATTCATAATCAATTGTTTAACCAACCATTCTTTTAAGAATGGTGAAAACGTGAGTAATAACTAATTATAAAACTTAACTCTAAGAATAATTTACAAAATAGGTAATTAAGGAAAAAACTTTTCCAAATTACCTCAACTAAAACGTTAATTCTATCTGATCCGCAAGTGCGTACATATCAAAATTCCCAATTAACTAACGGTAAGAAATAATGATAATTATTTAGTCGAAACAACTGCTACAATAAATATATTTAACCAGTTGTACTGACTTGTAGAAATAACTGAAAATAATAAAACGCAACAATTATAATTATTTACAAGGAAATTTTTGGCGCTAAAACCAACCACAGGGAGCAGGTGAAGGAAATAATTCATAGTCCTGTTTAAGAAGAGAATCAAATAAATCCGCAAGCGAAGATAGTTAGTGGGTGAAGATAGGGGTTGGACATCGAGAGTCACAACTTAACGGTAGGCACCAACTAACTAATTAATGTTGTCTTTCCTTAATCCGAAACAAACGTAGTTACTAACCTTAATAGAAAGAGAACGAAGATTCTTTACAAAACAGAAATGCCATATTAAATCATGTTCCAACCAACTCGATTCTGTAGAATGCATAACGCCCTAACAAAACGTATAAATTTATGTACAGCTAAATGACTAATAACACCTAAATCTAGTAATATTAAAATAATTGTCTATGTCGGTAGTCTTATTCAAGATAATTGTCCTCCCTCAATTTCAGGTCTTGGACATGCCAATTCGTTTTATTTCCCTGCTGATCCTCCAGTTCATAGGTCCATAAGCCAGTTTTCTTGCTTATAGTGTAAGGCCCAATAAATTTTGGTGCAAGTTTGGCTGTGAAATTGGCAGCAGCATTGGACAACGCTTTGTTTCTGCGGTAAACTTCCTGACCTACTTGATATTGGACGGGTCTTCTTCGCAGATTGTAGTGATGCCTACTACGCTCTTGTTGTTGTTGTAGACGTTGCTGGACTTTGGTGAACAGCTCCTGGAAAGCTACTAGTCTCTGGTTTCATCAGAAAGCGTTGACTCTGTTTCGACCTCTTTAACCTGGTGATCGCAACCTCGACCAATGTATTCACGACCGAAATTGAGGAAGTATGGTGTGAAACCAGTAGTCTCATGCCTGGACGTTCTTATCGCACAAGCCACTGATGGAAGATAGTTTGCCCATTTGTTGTGATTATCCCGTACGTAGGCCGACAACATAGTCTTCACAATTCTATTAATTCTTTCCGTATGATCAGCACGAGGACAATACAAAGGGGTAAAGATAACCTTGACTGAATATTTGTCCAGCAGGGCTTGAAATATATGACTTTTCATTTGCACACCATTGTCGCAATGTAAGTATTTAGGCACTCCATAGACCAGAAAGATACCTTCTTCAACATGCTGAGTAAGCGCTTTTGCAGTTGCACTTCTCAGGGAATTAACACGACAAATTTAGAAAAATAATCTGTTACGGTCAATATCATGGTATGACCTTTGATGAGCGTGGTAATGGTCCCATGAAATCCAAACTAATAATTTCCCAAGGAGACGAGGGGATGGGTTTGTTTCCCATTAGACCTGCAGGTGGGAGTTGTTCAACCTTAATTTCTTGACACGTTTTACAGCTCTTAACATAACGCGTAACGTCACTCTTCATTTTAGGCCAATAATAACCTTCATGGAGACGCCAATAGGTTTTAAAAATACCAGGGTGACCGGACGTAGGGTGATCATGACAACGCTCAAGAATGTCCTTTCGTTTGTCTTTGGGCACTACTAATTTCCAGGTATTCTGTACACCATTGAGTTCGGGAATTTTAGATGGCACGTATTTATACAAGTCATTACCATCTACTCTCCATTTAGGAAACGACGGGGTGCATTTATGATTTTAGCACGCATCTTATCCAACCATGGGTCAGTAGTATTGGGTATAGGGTCACAAACATAAGCATCTACAACAGGAACGGAGCGCGATAGAAAATCAGGGACTGCATGATCTTTTCCTTTACGATGAGTAATGGTGTAATTAAACGGCTGGAGACGGATAGCCCACCTTGCCAAACGTCCCTGGGGGTCCTTTAGGCGATTCAACCATAATAACGAGTGATGGTCAGTAATTACCTCAAATCTCGTTCCATCCAAGTAATGCCTCAACTTTTCTACACTCCAGACCACTGCAAGACACTCTCTCTCCGTGGCTGAATAATTCCGTTCGGCTCTAGACAGCGATCGAGACAGGAAACAAATAACTTTCTCCCCTTCATCAGTTTGCTGAGTGAGTACAGCGCCTAACCCGTAACCTGAAGCATCACATTGCAGCGTGAATGTTTTGTTGAAATCCGGACACGTTAGCAAAGGAGCTGTAACAAGAGATTCTTTTAATTCCATGAATGCTTTATCGCACTCATCTGTCCAAAGCCAAGTAACAGATTTTCTCGTCAAATTTACAAGTGGGGCTACTAAAGATGAGAAATTGTTTACGAAACGCCGATACCACGACGCCATACCCAAAAATCGCCGTACTTCACCCACACTTGTTGGTATCGGAGTATTCAAGATAGACTGGACTTTATCAGGATCCACGCGCAACCCATCTTTATCGACAATGTAGCCTAAGTAACGTAATTGAGGACGACAAAATTTACATTTTTCTTTATTTAAGGTCAACCCTGCTGTAGCCAGGGCTTCAAACACTTCCGTTAAGGTCTGAAGATGTTCCTCAAAGGTAGATGAAACAACAACAATATCATCTAAGTAAACAAGGACCTTCTCTTTTAATCTAGGACCAAGTGCGACGTCTATCAAACGTTGCCAGGTCGCAGGTGCGTTAGTAAGTCCAAATGGCATCCGTTTAAATTGGTAAAGTCCTCCGGGAACAGTAAAAGCAGTATACTCGCGACTGGAAGGAGCAACAGGAACTTGCCAGAAAGCAGATTTGATGTCCAGAGAACTTAGGTATCTCGCGTCTCTGAGCCGGTCCAAAATGTCTGCGATAATAGGCAATGGATACGAATCTTTCCTTGTAATAAGGTTTAATTTGCGGTAATCAACTACAAACCTATGCGTCCCATCTTTCTTTGGTACTAGTAGAACAGGGAAAGCCCACGGACTCTTGGAAGGTTCAATAATATCTTCAGTTAACATCTTTTTAATCTCTTCGTCGATGAGTTTTTGTTTTGCAGGGAGACTCGATAATACCGCTGTTTTATTGGAGTTCCAGTAGTTTCGATCGTATGTTCAGCAACCTTTGCAACACCAAGTGTACTGCCCAATAAACGAAATCCTTTATCTAATACAGCATCAAGTCTTGTCTGCTGTTCAGTTGATAAATCTGTTTCAGAAACTACCTGTGGAACACTACTGAGACAAGAAACTTCGTCACGACCAAAATGCCAAACATTACGACGTAAATCTGGTACAATGTCCATCGCAATCCAGAAATCAGTACCTAAAATCAGTTTATGAGGTAAATCGGGAACTACCATCACTCTGAGAAGACGTTGTCTGTCTAATAGTCTGATGGGGACATGCACGACACCAACACACTCACAAATTCCCCCATCAGCAACAGTTACTTGAGAAGAAAATTTTTCTAAAGGCAAATTTAGACGAGATAATAACTTGAAGCCTTCTCGACCTACAATGGTACTGCTTGCACCCGAATCCAATAAGCCTAAAATGTTTACACCTAAAATGGATACCTTTAAATAAGGCCTTTGGTCACCCTCAGTTGATGCGATAACGAAATCTATAAGTACTTTGTGTTTTTCTAGGTTGGACGAAACAGCTGAAGGAATAGGGGTAACTGTTCGTCCCTTTAGTTCCCCTTCCGGAGTTTTCCGACGGCTTTGTACAATTAGGACATTTCGAGACTGTATAACCTAACTTACCACAACGATAACAGAATTTAGTTCGGCTTTTACAACAAAATCGGTAAATATGTCCCTTTTCTTGACAATTCCAACAAATGACTGTATCCATAGTAGGCACTGATCCAGCACTGCCTTCAGAAGGAATTTGTATCGGCATTACTGAGGAAGTTTCATGTTTTGGTTTAAAAAGTGTCGCGAGTTAGACCTAGGAGATTCAAAAGCGAATTCAGATTCGGTAGTCTTTTGATTGCGACTACTTGGAGGTTCATACGAAGCCGCTCGCCTTTTCTTTGTTTCGAATTTCCGACAAGCAGTCTCTAATTCTTCGATGGAAGAAACAACAGGGATATCCATCGTGTACTCGGGTGCTAGATTAGAGACCAAGATATCTAGTTGAACGTCAGGAGGAATATTCCCATGCCTGCGAAACATCCCTGTCATACAAGAATAATAGTCCCTGAAACATTCAGTTCGGTCCTGAGTACGGCTTAATATTTGTTTAAACAACTCTTTACTGTAATCTGGATCAAGGTAATATTCCTTAATAAATCTGATAGTTCTTTCCAATTGGTTGCACGATGTTTTATAGCACGGAACCAACTAAGAGCCTTTCCTTCGAATAAGTCCAGAGCGCTTGAAAATAATTCCTGCTCGGTTATATGTCTGGCTACCCGTAATTCTTCTACGCGTTCTAAAAACTGTTAATTGACAAATTACCATCACCTGAAAATTTTAATTTCCATTGATGTACTGGAGTGGAACGTGTAATCGATGACACCTTCTGATTTGGGCCAATCGTAGTAAATACAGTAGAATTTGCTGTAGGAGCACCAGTAACTTGATCTTCATCAGAACCTATATCCGATTGATATTCCTCTTCAAACACCTTACCACTTAAAAGGGAACTCGAATTAATCGCATCTACTGGGGATTTACTATTCAAAACATCTAACAAAATCAAAGTTTTTGAAACCAACTCATTACGAGTGACAGTCGGTGGAATTTGCGATGAAGAAGACTGTGTGTTTGCATCAACGTCAACAGGGGTGATAACTAACACAGCATCAGTTGCAATACGCTGAGATCTATATAAATAATGCAGAATCCTAGTTTTAAAGGTCGAAATTTTTGATTCCTTAAGAGTATCAGTACTACTAGAAATAATGCCTTGAATTTCGGTAAGTTTAGTATGTATCGTTAACAGTTCACTATTTACATCCTCAACAGGGACCACAGATACTGAACCATCCTTTTGCAGACGCTGAAGGGAGGAAAACATGGACCGTAAGTCCTGTACATTGAAGTCACCTGGGTCAACGCCGCGAATTTTTAGTTCATATTGTAATTCATCTTTCTTAAGATGATTTGCTCTCAAATCCATTATCAATTGCAATAATTAATATGAAGAAATTTAAAATATACATATATGTACATACACAAAAGGAATAATTTTCAAAACTGACAATTAGTGATAACGTGACAACTACAAAGGGACGTTTAATTATACGCACTCAAATTACACTTTAAAACTTGGTTAAACCATTTACTTTGCTTTTAAATGAACGTATAGTGTTGTTACTTTAATAATTATTTAAATAATAATTATAAAACCCCCTCTAACCAAAAAACGTTGGGCGCCAATTATGTAACAGTTTTCTTGATATTTAAAAAAGAAAAACCGCGCATAAGTACTAAAAGGAATTTGCTCCAGCAGCAGCTCTCAGGGTCGGTGGCATGCGGTAATAATTTTGGTGAGGTTGGTAGCGATACAATAATTGTCAAAAGAAACTAAATAAAAATGGACGCCAGAATGTTTATTTGTGCGGGAGAAAAAAACATACAAAAATTACGGTAGGTGCATATTATTTGCGTGGTAGCGATTGATAAAAGCAATTTACACGTTAGAATCAGCTCAGCTACGATCGTTGCCTTACCTCACAGTTTTGTAACAGTAAGTAGTTATAATCAAAATTTGATATCTTTGCTAACCTCGCACAATTAATTAAAATAAATGTAATAAAAGTAAATATGACCTTTAGTTGACAATCAACGGAGGGATTCCCTTTTCTCGGGACCTGGACCTGATGTGTAGTGCACCGGCCAGAGCGATAAAGAAAGGCTCCAGGCACCACCTCGCCGAGATGGACCTCGGATTGCTTTGCCGTCGTTAGGGCCAAAGGTACGAACTCTCCCAATTCCGGGGACAGCCAGTGAACTAATTTAGATTCTTTTCTAACTGCAGGTAACTGAACGGCCCATAGGTTTTCCTTTTCGTTAGAATCAAGAATAAGGTAAAGAAGATAAAAAAATAAAGCCTAAAATATAAACATGTGGTCGGCCACTTCTGGGTGTATTAACACATACCTGTGATGGAGGGCGGCTTGAGAAGGACATTAAAAATACTATATATTATAGATACACGTACACAAATCATGTGAGAATTGAATAAAGAAATACTGAACCGCATTCGATTTCACAAATAATTTTAGTTGCAGGCTCAGGCGAAAGTTAAATGTAAAAATGGCTATCGTGGCCTGACCAGGAAATAGAAGATAACAATGAATAGTGGGGAAAAGGGGCCGGGATCAAATTTGAATAATTATAAAAAAACGGAAATGATAATAAATTTGAATTTTGGTGCCAAAATGTTTTGTTTACATCGGGGATACATTATTATTCCCCTAGGTGTCGCTAAAATCGGAAACTAGAAATAAATATCAGTTTTAACTGTTACATGAAGTACCGTCGACTACTTGCCAATTTAGTTGGGACAGGTCACTATTATTACCTTCATCTTGGATCTCTTCGTTTTTCACTAGCAGCACTCTCCACGGTAAATTGTGTAATAACTTCTTCTATTACTTGATTCATATTGTCATCCCCTTGATTATTAGGTGTACAATTTTTTTCTCGGCTAGTTGAAGCGCCGTTTTTTCTCTGAACAATTACCTCTCAAACGTTTTTTCTTTGGTTGAGCAAAATTACTTGTAGAACTACTATCGCTACTGTCTGTCTCACTGCCACTTGGGGAATACTCATCAGATAAGTATACATCACCAAATAACTCATTATTGTCACTCTCTTCATCCGATAACATTTCATTCCACAAACGCGCAAGTCTTTCTTGCTCTTCTTCATAGCTCGGCATTACTAAATTTATAAATAGTTTACACTAATTTCCCACGCAGTGAATTTGGACCACAATAAAATGTACGTACAATACAAACGACGCTCTAGTACTGTATAACACCTAACATGGCTCAAAACCGCGAGAACACGCGTGTCTTGACTTGCAAATACCGCGACGCAACTTATGTGTCGCGTGGCCTCACTGGTCAGTAGAGGTCAGCGGGCCGCGCGACATACAACGAGTACCTCAAAAAAAATTGGAAAACAGCTAAACTAATAGGATTTGAGGAAAAATTTAACTGAATATGCTAAACTGCAACCAAAAGTAAGTGAATTTGACAATTATAACAGTTTGGCCCAGGGACAGGATTTTCTAATTCTACTGTGCGCTTAACGTGTTAAGCGTCTTTCCTTCGCCACATTGTGTTGGTGCATTTTTAGCTTTAAAGGATGTACAAACTTTTATGAAGAATAACTTTTATCGAAAAACCCATAATAAAGAAGTTTCCCATTTGGTGCGAACTTTGGGGATGACGTTGTATAAAAAGAAAGGCTCGAGAAGTAAAAATTTATAGAGCAGTTATTTTCGCGTTTTTAATAAAAACGAAAGTCCGATACAAATTATTTAATTAACAATTGCATAACTGTAAAAATAGATAAACATTTTTCCAACGGAACCGTATTCTTCAAGTGTCTAGATCTCACCTGATTTTTTTCAATTTTTTAATAATATTGAATAATATAAAAAAATTGTTACATGTGCTACAATACACTGTTTAGAAGCGGCGCGCGTATGCTAAAACGGCCACGCGGAGCCTTATCTTCAGCGTTAAATTAAAACTATAAATAATGGAGATACCGTTTCGGGAGTTGGAGGTTGTTTCCTCCTCTTTCAGAATGTTTTTCAGTATTTTTTAAGTTATTGCCACAATGCTGAATCAGTAGAGTACGTTCTGGACCAATTTCCCCTGACCGGGTATGCAACCTGCAACAACAGGAAGTTGGGCGTGGCATACACGCTTGTGATTGGTTGTAGGGAAGTGAGAGGGCGTGGCATTCGCGATTGTGATTGGCCATGTCGACGTCTGTGATTGGCTCGAGTTCAATGATTGGCTACCACGGTAACGATAGTGATTGGCTATGCATTCGGCCATGTTTGTGTTTGTGATTGGCTGACACACGTAAAGTAGGCGTGACTAGTCGATCACGTTGGCGTGTAAATGAAGCGAGGCCGGGGAACGAGCAGGGGCGCATGCTTGAGCGAGGGCGAATGCTTGATTGTGGGCGAGGTTTTTATTGAAGTGTATGATGGTGTGAGGAATTAGTTGAGTTGATCATGACTTTAGATAAGTTTGGACGACATATACATGGAGATCATCATCAAAACGATGATGATACTACCACTGTGTATGCGGCAAAAGGATATTTCTGAAATTACATTACAAAGTTTATTTTAATTTACATGGAATCGTAGGTGTTGAGAAACCGATTGTAACTATATATAGCTCCAATGAGAAAAACTAAAGTTTATGAATTTCCTCTAAACAGATGTATTGTATTGAATGTTACGTGTTTTCCTCAAAACTGTGCAATAAATGTAAATACTACTCATTACATGAACCCATCACACTTGATTGGAAAACGTTAAATGAAGGTGATGTTATTGTTGTTAGTAATAGAGATGCTTCTAAAAACAGTCCTTTCCTATTTAATGCAGTATTATCTGTACCTTTATTACAATAAAAAGAGTTTTTAATGCAATCGTATATTTATTGTGTGTTAGTTATAGAAATTACATCTAAAAGTTAAAAACAATATATTTTTAAATAGAATTCCTACGCTAGTTAAATAGTAAGAAAATAGATACTTAATGAAGAAATTTTTTTACTATTATAAATATTCAAACTTTAGTTTAGAAGTGCTGTTGACGTTTTCCATATTCATTATACAGATTAACTTTTTCTATATCATTGTTTAACACTTTCACTGCTGTTGTACATAGATCTGAAGAACTTTCTTCTTAAAAGTCATTATATATGGCAAAAAAATAAACCTTCTAAAGATGAAAGTTGTCTACGAGGGGTGGAATATCCATTGGGGTGGTGTCACGGATACGTGTCGTCAGCACCTGGTGAAGTAATTTGTTACCCTATGCGGACCGACACGGATCCGTGTCGCAACTTTTTAACAAATATTATGAAAAATGATAACTCAATTAAGTTCGATAGACAATTTTGTCTTAAAACAATTTATTTTGTAATTTTCTACATAATTAATAATATACGTCATTTTTACACAGATTCGTGAAAGTTTTTGAAGCATTCTCCAGCGCAAAGTCCTGGTTCTCCGACACATGACGCACAATGAAAGATTGTTGCCTTTCGCTTTTTCTGAACAGAACACATTCGGCAACGTTTTCTTTTTGTTTGGCCCTTTTCATCCTTCTGCGAAATTTTGAAATTACGTGAGCAGGCTGTGGTAAAGATCGTTTTGAAATTGGATCAAACTCGATCTGCAATAGTTTCTCTAGTAGTGATAGTCGAAAATCGTACAAATTGCTTCTATTTCCAGAAAACTTTACATATAAATTGAAGGAATTTAGAAGCATAAGCTGCATGAAGTGAATTCCTAATTTTAGTGGCCACCTTATAGTCTTTCTCTCACAAGGGTAATAGGAATTCATTTGATCTTGTCGATCAACACCCCCATATGTTGATTGTAATAATAAATTGGAGCAGGTTTTTCTCGAGTATTTGCTCTTCTGTTCACGTACTCCACCATTCAATTATCGTATTGATTAGATATGAACAAAACGTCTCGCTTATCTTTCCATTTTCCAATTACTATGTTGTTGGCATATCTAGCAATGCAATCTCCTTTTTCAATTTTTTTGAAGCACTTCCTTTGGATTGCCCTTCCTTTTTGAATTTAATGTTCCAGTGCAGTAGGTAGATCGTTTGGAAAGCTTGTCTGTTAAATCATAAGAATTATAATAATTGTCCATAAAACTGAATGTCCGCTATCTAAAAAGGTTCTAAGAGGTCCAACACCACCTTTGTTGTGTGACCTTTTCCTCCTTGATCGCCCATTTGCCCTGTATATACTGATGATTTTAGAATAATGCCATTTAGTTCGGAGAGCATGTATAATTTTATTCCATACTTATGGCGCTTATTTTTTATGTATTGTCGAAATACTAATCGACCCCTCCACAAAACCATTGATTCATCTAATGATAATTCCTTTCCAGGGTAATAAATTTCGGCCATTTTTCTGTTGAAAAATTGTATAATCGGACGTATTTTGTACAACCGATCTCTGCTTGCTTCATCCACAGCGGAATTTGGTGCAAAATGTAGACATCTCATTATTCCTAGAAACCGGTCCCTGCTCATTTTTTTGCAAAATTGGCAAACTAAATAAAGGATTTGTCTTCCAATAATCCTGTAATCGGTTCATTCTATTGTTCCGGTGTGTAATAACAGACCCAAAAATATTAAAAATTCCTCTCTGGTAAGAGGCTTCCATTTGGATATTCTGGAATGTTGAAAACCCCCTGAGGACAAAAAATTTCTTCGGCGTAAATGTTCGTTTGTTCGACGACGATATCAATAATTTCATTCGTGAATATCATTTGAAAAAATGTATAGGTTGGTTGCCGGGATTAGGTACCAAGAGGCTATTCTGCTGTACAAAGCAAGAAGCAAGTAACTCAAAATTTAAAGATTTTGGTTACGAACACTTTTTATTTTAAAATGGTTTTCTACATAACTTTTCTTAAATTTGACCCTACAGAGTGGATTTTGAATTAATTAAAATGTTTTCTTGCCCTTTTTTTAAGAGTATAAAAATATTAAATAATGTTAGTAAATATCTATGATTTATGTAGTTTTTGAGTTACTTTATTTAACTATCTTTCTGTTATGCAATCTTAAAATAAAGTAACTGTACATGCTAGATATTTTAATTTAACCAAATGCTCAAGAACGATAAATAAATCAAGCAACAGGACTTCTAATTTAAACTAGAAGGAGATAAGCAAGTAGAAAGTTAGATAAATAGATTTCAAAGGCATAATAACTTCTAAATTGGTTTATTACAACAAAGTAACACAAGTTCGCTAATTTTCTGAACATCTTAATAAGTCTAAGATTTATTGTGGTAACATTCAAAAGAACTACATAATAGTTATACAGTGAACAATTATTATACTTTAAATCTAAAAATCAAACATTTTGTATAAACACAAGTGAACAGCAATGTTATTTTTTCAAACTTTAAAAAAGAAATTTGTCACGAAAACACAAAATACATATTAATTAATGATTATTAGTATATTAGTATATTCTTTGTTTCAGAATCGGTTTTAGGTTTGAGCAACAGAAATTCCTAAGTCTTCCACATCTTCTCTACTTGGCAAATTTTTCCAAAATATTTGTTTTCTTGGTGGCATATGCTGTATCAGTTCTTTAATAATAATATCTTTTTGCCTGGTTTACACCTCTATCTGTTGCGACTTGCTTTGGTAAATTTAATTTGAATTTAGGTTTCAGAAACAGTACTTCTGAAAAAGATTCTTGCTCTAGTTCAGACTTAAAGAAGAGTTTTTGGAGCCTTTACAAATTGAACACACTTTAAGTCATTTAGTTTTGGTAACTCTGATCCTTTTTTCTAGTTTGACAACCATTTTCAAATTCTAAGAAATCTTCTACGCGCAAATTCACAACTTTATTTAACTTATTTGATGATTCAATTAGGTGAACTAGGTCTTCGTAGTCTAATACTTCTGGAGTATGTTTCCATTTTTGCCTATAAGGCCGTGAACTGAATCCGCTTTCATAAAACTGTGACCAGGCTCAAAATACTTAAAAGTGATAGTGTCTGGTCCCCACAGTTCGTTAACAAATATGACACAAGACGTGTAAAGAGTCCAGTTTTATTTTGTGCTGTACAGTTATCAGCCCAAAAATCACGTGCTTTGTGTGGTTGTTCAGTCTTTTCAGTACATTGTAAAATGCCGAAACTACGTCTGGCCCATTTCGTCCCCTAATGGCTTCATGCCAAAGTACACATTTATTTTCATGTCCTGCTTGCAGGTTAGCAAATGTTTCATGAATCACAACCAGTCTGCTAACGAAAAACGAATTTTTATGGTCATTTTGGGTAATATTAAAATTTTCTGCATGTCGACAGAGAAAATTTCAAAATCTGACGTCCACTTTTGCTTGAGTCTTCATTGTATTGTTTTCTCGCTACTGTGAATCGAATTTTATGAATGTCGTATTTCTTGCAAATGTCACATATTGTTATTTTAGTTTGTCCTGGTTCTTCACAGACAGTTGAAGTGGAATTCGTTGGAGCATTTTCATGAGCATGGTTTTTATAGGTTGAACACATTCCACACTCGTCTTGGGTAGGCGATGCAAAACCTATATTTTCTTTATCAAAAACCTTTCTGTAAGTTTCGTAACTTATTTTATAAACCTTTTCTATGAAGTCTTTGTACATATCACGGATTGTTATATCGCATGGTAAATATCTTCTATTCGGAGCATGCTCTAAATTGTAATGAGATACTTGCGGATGGTAAGAATTAATGTGGTTTTTATATCTGTATAATTTTTTCCGCGATTGCTCTCACTGTCTCCGCCCGTTTTGGCCTCTTTTGTCTTTTAAGTCTACTGGTAAATCATTGATGGTTCTCTTTAAGTAATCGGTGATTATAGAGTCGGATCTCAAACCAAGAGTATTCATGAACATACTTTTACAAACCACTATCATACTTTTGGTTTCAGATTGAGAATCTGGGAAGTTTTCTACCAGCAGTGGTTCAACATCTAAAGAGTTTACATTAACCACATCTTCAATGATAATGTTTGTTTTTGACTGGGAATCAGATAAGATATTTTCTGGTCGCGATTTTATTTTAACATTTGGTAAGTTGTATATTATCGAAAACCTTCTGGGGACATTTGCATCAACTTTTCTATATTTAATATCGTTCTTGACAATATGTTTATCCAAAAACAGTCTTTTTTCTCTAAAATTTAAATCATTATAATTTCTGAAAATGATTTTTCTCTCATTATCATTAAATCGTTCATAACAATTTTGTCTGCAACTTCTTTTGCATGTCTCAAGTAGTTGAGGTTCATAGCGTTTTTTTGTTTTCTTAGGATGTTTTAAGTCTTTATGATCAGTCTTTTTATGTTTATTAGTATTATTGAAATCAAGGTTTTCTTCTTGTCCATTCTTGTTTTCTTTATCGATGTCAAGCACTTCTTCTGCACACTCCCGATCCACGTTTAAGTAGTCGCTTTGAATTTCGATCTGTTCTACAACCGTGTCTTCCGTAGGAATTATTTCAATTCCGTCGGAATTTGTATTGAGATCTAGTAAAGTATCAGGATTATTTAAAGTGGCCGTGTTGCTAGATATTATCTCTTCATTTTCTGAATTGCTAACTGTGAAATTTTTAAGTTCAACGTAATGTTTTTTACACTGGAATGACCTGTAGCAAAATATTCGTTTGCTTCTTTAAGGAGATCCGAGTCTACTACTGCTTTTGCTGAAGAGGTCTCGAACAATTCGGGACCAGGAAAACTTCTGTTTGATCCACATATTCTAACAGTTTCATTTTCTTTGACGAATGGCTTTCATTGACTTCATTCAAAGTATGTGGTGAAGCGCCACACCTTAAATTGATAATGACTATTAATTCAAACTAAAATGTTTTAATATGTATTTATTGGTATTAGTTGTAGCCTACTATCAAATAGACAGAAAGTTACTCAAAAATAAATGTAAGAACATAGTTTATAACGAATAACGAATACGTTTATTTAGTGAATAGAGACAAAACAAAATTTCAACAGAAAATATGGCATTTTCTTAACTTTATGAACCTATAACATCGTCAAGTGAAAGGCACTATGTTTTATTTGAAAACTTTACAGTGTCATATGTTGCAGATTAGAGAAAATGGAAATGGAATAACTGATGTAGCAAAATTCTTCATTACACTGCACGTGTTTCTGGTTAGGTCAATTCTTAAAAACGCGGTAAAGGTTTACAACATTATAACAGTGTGCAATTTTTTTTTTCCAAAGCGTACAACACAGAAGCAAGAGATACAGATCAACAACATTAAATTTCAACTTATTTTAATCATTTCAAACTAAACAATCTGAAGTAGATACTTACCCATTGTGTAGTTTTCCTAACATTTCAAGCAGTTTTCTTCCTCGACTAGTCGACATATTGTTTTGTGTGCACTCATTCACTTACTAGACAAATAAATTAACTGATATTTTCTGCCCATACGTGCTTAAGTTAACGTAAATCGTCCTACAGTTTACCCCACCTTTTATTCGACAAAACATTTTAAAATAACTCGAGGAAGATAATATTTTTGCTGTTGTTTTCATCTTTTAGAACAGTGCAAGTAGAGTTACTTGACTTTTCGTTTGAATTTTGTGTACTTACGATAAAGTAAGTTGACCTATTAGGTACTCCAATTGCAAAAGTGTGAAATTTTTACAGATAACTCCACTAGAGTTCTTTATGTAAAGGACAATTGTAAACAGGAATATCAAACTACAAAACTTTGCACATAAGAAGATTTACTAAAATATTTTTGTCGAGAAGTTGAGATGCTAGAATGTAGATGTACATAACTTGGTAACGCAACATCACGTAATTATCAAAATTTGTGGAGAGAATAAAGGTGCAAAGGGAATCCCAAATATGAATACAAAGTAAAAACCTAGTATGTCTACTTGCTTGATTCTGTGTTTTCGCGGCAGTATTATTTTTTATAAATAAAAAATTCTTCATGGCTTGAGGAACATCACTCCACACAAGATTTGCAGAACTACCGTCTCTAAATTTTTGTGAAACTGACATCTGCGAAGCTTGCACACCTTTGGAGATTGTGACATTAAAACAACAATAAAAAAAACATAATGCTTACTATCATCAACTTCACCACAGTCCGATGATTCATCATCCTCTGAAATTTCGGGAGTAAAATCTTCGTCGGAATCAACAGCAAACTCGTACTCTTCATCGCTAGATGCACTTAGAGCCGCTCTCATTTCTTCTTCAGTAAGATTCTTAATATTTTTGTACTTTTGTCGTGGCCGTTTCTGCCCTGAAGGCCCAGCCCAAGATCTGACATTTTAATTTTATTTTCAAAAAATTTAAGAAACACTACACTTCGTTCGCCTATTTCGCGTTAAAACGAACTGAAACCCATGAACGCAAAATACAACGAACTTAGGGAAATTTGCGTTATTAATTCTATGAAAAACGCTGAGACCTCTTTTACATTGTCCGTCTACAATTATAAGGAAACATACCGAGGGTAGTTTATGGCCATTTACGATAAGCTGACCAAAATTATTGACACTCCTCATAAATTTCTGTTTTGCCATCCTTTGAAGTATTTTTATTTCATTTTTCTGTGTTCTTTTTAGAATAAAAATAATTTATTGGGGTTGCAATTCAAGTACGCGCGGCAGTTGTGGCTATTGCTCTCATAAACTTCTGTAGAGACAATGTGATAGAAATACGTTTTTATGATAAAGTGCAAAAGTAAAACAAAAATATTGTTTTATTTATTTATTTATTCGTATGGTTATGTTACAGGTATGTTCTTCTTCGTATTTATTTACAATCTAAAAAAAAATGTACGCCAACTACGGATTTTGATCGCTCTAAAACGCAATTTACGCTAAGCTAGGTCACAACGTTTTCTCTTATTTTTGAAGAATTACACTTTTGCAGTTGGAAAACGGACTAAACTTTTTAAACGGGGACCTTTAAATTAACCCTTGTCAAAAGTGTGCAACTGTCTTATTCGGGAAACTAAGTTAATTTTCAAATATTAGAATGCTTAACCCATATGCTGACACGATATTAGATACTTCGGCGGATCCGGGTCTGCAGCACTGGAGTAAGAATACTAGCGTCACGGATCCGTGACATCAGCAGTGAATGTGTTAAGCACGGCATCGTTTCTTCAGTTAGTTGATCCACCATTCGTTTTGGAAGAAAGATATGGTCATTGTCAATTGTTACAACAACGACATATCTACCGTAGATTTTATGTTCCCCCGATATCATCTTCTTGAGAATGTATTTTGATTTATCACCATGTCTTTTGCTTTTAAAACTTTTCAAAAGCAACCGATGCACCAGCTTCATTTATTTTATCAATATTGGAACTCATTATTATTTGTAGATTATTTTAAGTACAATGAGCTTGTTTTCAGTAACTACTACAACTTTCATCTTATAGGGGAGACCCTGGGTTGGTTGGCACGGGTTATTTAAATGGATAAAAATGACATTTTAAATTTTTCAAAAAATTGTAGATACGACCTATTAAGAACGAAAAATGTCAAAAAATTTGTCAATACATACTACTTTAATCAAGGTAGGCTACAAAAGGAATAAAATGTACGTATTGAAAACAGTAAGGTAAATTAAGTAAAGAAACACTTAAGTGAATATTTAAGAGTCAAAAATTCATCAGTCACTTTCGCCTGCACTTTCACAGTTATGACAAGTATAAAAAACACATCCCGGGGTACATAATTCATGAGCCCAATTTCTGCATTCTACACACTGGATCCACTTTTCCCTTGATTTGCTGTTAGAAAACGCCTCTAAACAAACTATACAAAAACAGTCTTCATCATCGTCTTCGCTGCTCAAATCTTGATTGTCTTTCTTCTTTGTGATTCGCTTCTTGTTTTTCTGCATGTCATTTCTTTCTGCAGTAGGCCTACCTTTAAAAAGACTTTTCTTCATTTTTTTGCTTTGCTTTTTCAGCCTGTTCTTCCAGTTTTCTTTTGACCGGCGTATCTGTTAAAATTGCTGTTTCTCTTTTTCGGCTGTTGTTTCTGTTGGTGACTTTTCTAGCTCCAGCTTTCAGCAAGGTCTCACTTCAATCGGTGACTTCGTGGTTTGCTAGGCCCGGGTTGAGGCTCCTCTGGAAGCTGGTTTTGAGGCTGCTCTGGAAGCTGGTTTTCAAGCTGCTCTGGAAGCTGGTTTTCATGCTGCTCTGGAAACCGGTTTGAGGCAGCTCTCTGTCAGTGACATTGCTTGGTGCAAAATCGAAATCAGTAAAAAGTCACGATTGATTGGGCATATTCCCGTGCACCGGAATCCTGATGTGATATTGGATGGAGTCATTGCAAGTGGATATGCGCGACCAATGAGTTGTGGAATCTCATAGATTGTCATAGTTTTCCAGGGTTGTTCAGCATCCAATCGTCACAAGCTGAGTTAAAATATTTTTAAGTGGTCCGAAAACAGTACGATCGAGGGGCTGCAGTTTGTGCGAACAGTGTGGGGGAAAGGTTAGCATAACGATTCCATTACTTTTAGCAAAGTTGAGCCCTTCTACGCTGAGGTGGGAACCATGATTATCAAGAAGAAGCAGACATGGTCTCTCAGGTGTGCTGTTCACGTGCTTATGAAAATGTTGTAAAAATAGGTAGAAATCGCCTTCCTGCATCCACCCAGATTTATTTGCAGTTCCATCAGAACCTGGAGGCGCACGATCTATGAAATGTTTATGAAATTTGACTCTTGGAAAAACAAAGAATGGTGGGATATGATTTCCAGTCGCAGAGACAGCTGAAGCCAAAGTTACGAGCGTACCCCTTTCAGCAGAAACTAATGCACCAATTTGTTTGATTCCTTTACGAGCAACAATCCTATCAGGTCTTTGAACCGAAGTAGCCCCACTTTCGTCCATGTTCCAAATTTGATGAGGTTCAAAATTATGTCTTCCGAGCACCGTTGCCAAATTTGTGAAAAAGATTTCACATTCGTTCGGTTGAAGCTTGTCGCTCTTGCTAAACTGGTTGCTTCAGGTTTTCTTAGGGAAAGAGTATTGTGCTTCTCTTCATAAAATCAGCAAACCAATCGTCACCAGCGCACTTATTTTCGGTCCAAGATTTAGGACTTGGAATGGAATTGGCAATGCAAAGACTGTAAGCGAGAGTTTGATTTCCTTTGGCGTTAAAACCATAGTAAGCCTCCGAAGCTTGGACTATATAATCAGCTAATTTCGTCTCGTCTTCATCAGAAAAAATTTCCTGTTTGGATAGTAACCCACGTGGATGGAAGGAAGAACTCTATTCGCATCTTCAATTTCGTCTTGAGAAATTTTTTGCAATATCTAGCCAAAGTTCGATAGTTGATATTATTTTCACGAGCAGCTTCACGAATTGAAAGTCCCGCCCTTTTAACTCTTCTTACTGCCGCAAGCATAACGGCTGCAGGAGTTTCCCTCGTTCTGTCTTTTAAAGTTTCTGACCATCCTTTATCTGAAACAAACGAGAAAAGAACTTGAACAAATTGTTGGGGTTGGTTGTCACATGTGACAACCATCCCCATTTTGTGACAACCTACCCCGAACTGTTATTTTAGACAAAACTTAATTTGGCGGGAATAGGATAGCCTACAATCTAACCTAACCTCAAATTTTATATCTAGTAACATCATGCAAAGTTATTGAATCAATGAGAAATATTTGAAACACTGATAAAAATTAATGAAACGAGAAATAAACAGAGTTTAAAAGTAATACTTACGACATCAAAATCACAAAATGTCAATAAAATCTAGAGGATTGTAAAAGGACACGTTTAAAGAATTACACACGCGTATTGATTTGAACAATGACTGGCATTCGTCACGGGTGCCAGGTGGCAACAGCGGCTGAGCATTGACCTTTGTGACAACCAACCCGTGTGACAACCTGCCCCGGTTTCCCGTACCATTATCACGTTTTTATATACTATGAAACAGGAAGTGAAATAGGAAATAATTAGGAAAATCGTTGTGCTTATCATTATAAAATAGGTTGGAAGTAGATTGAGGTTTTCCTGTCAAACATGTTTTATCATTAGAAAAGTAGACCGCAATTTCCTGTTTGCGGTTTTCCGTTGTAGGAAGTAAACTACGGTTTTCCTGTTGCTACATGCTTATCGCTATAAATGTAGGTTACCACTTCCCGTTTGAGGTTTTCCCGTTGATGCTTATCATTTACAAAAGTAAATTTCTGCTGCTACATTAATAGGTTACAAACAATTTTAATTTACATGTTCTACGATTTTTTCTATTACTACAGTCAACATGTGGTTATGCTACAGGCAGATCTATGGCCAAAACTGCCGATGAGCGTAGTGCAGTTCAACGAATGCGATGCAGATTTATAGCTCTAGCGAAAGATGCTGCATATGAGGCTGTATATGGATTAGGTCGATTTAATGAGGAATATTGTATAAAACTTGAAAAAAAAAAATATGAAAAAGGTGTGAAATACTGTGACGCTTATTTAGATGATGAGATATGTGGCATTTGTCTAACAGATGGGATTAGGTCTATAGGATTGGAATCGTTTATTGAGAAAGAATACTTTTCAATGGATTGTTTTAACGACGATAATGATGATGATGATGATGCTTCTAACAACGGTGACAGTAATGTTAATAACGAAAATGATAATGAATTGTGAATTTTTGGATATAGTAAAATAATAAATGTATATAAGTACCTATAATAAATGAAAATTAATTATTCAAACTGTTCTTTATTTTTAATCTTATTATACAAGTAGAATACATTATTCAACGCACAATAACAATTATTATTTAAAATTTAAATGATAAAAACATGAAGGTATTGATGGTCTAAGAGCAGGATGCTCATCTAGTTCCATTACAGATGCATCGGTAAATTTACGAATGAATTCAGCTTTTCACAACCTTTTACATAAATTTGATCTGTGTTTCTTGTTAAATGTTGAATTATTTTAGGAACAGAAATGACGGTGTAAATCCTGAATTCCAATCAATGCAATGATGATAACGCATTAACCATAATACTTGCTTTTAAATTTCAACGGTAGCATATTAAGTGGATACGGTCGCTTAAATACGTAATGTGAAAAGCAAACTCCATCATATACATTCTTTAGGTGTAAAACCATTTTCAGATGTTCTAAAACACTGCACGTCAATAACTAACATATTCTAGTTAATTGTAATGTAAAGCATTTCATTTTATATATCCACCTTTAGAAAAACAAGGGAATAAAGTGGTGTGAGATGAAATGTTTTAACTTTCATTCATAAAAGTATAAAATTATTTTTACGTAATGAATAAGGGTCTGCTGAATAAGTTAATAAATCATTTACCGTTTGAATTACATTTACCCTCTTATCAGTATTGTGGACCAGGTACAAAATTAGAAAAACGTCTTCGAAGAGGTGATTCTGGTATAAATCCTTTAGACGCTGCTTGTAGAGAGCACGATATTGCTTATCGAGATCATAAAGATATAAACGAACGACATCAAGCGGACAAAGTATTACAAGAAAAATCGTGGGAGAGTAAAATCAACGGACGCTAGTTTTGGAGAACGAACGGCTGCTTTAGCAGTAGCTGGAGCCATGAATGTAAAACGGAAATTAGGAATGGGGTGTGCTAGAAGAAAACGAAAACATAAGGGTAAAAAAAGCGAAAATCAGGTGGTGGTGGTGTTGCTAATAAGAAAACAAAGTTTTCTTTCAAATCCATTGAAAAAAATAGGAAAACTATGTAGTAATGGTAAAGAAGGTGAAGGGATTAAGGAAAAATAAAGAACGCTTGGAATTCATCGTGTCATTAAAACAATTGGAAAACAGAAACTTAAATGCACCTCGTATAATACCTATACCTAAACTAGGGTCGCGCAACGCGACCTCAGCGTGCCGCTTCGCGGCGAAGGGGTTTGCTGCTTCGCAGCAATCTATTGTTGCGGTGGATAGTTTGATAAAGACACGGCTCGCTTCGCTCGCCAGATTGTAAACATCAAAGTAGCGTCGTTTTCCGAAATCAAATTTGATAGCAACAACGGCTCGCTTCGCTCGCCAGATTGTAAACATCAAAGTAGCGTCGTTTTCCGAATGCAAATTTAATAAAGACACGGCTCGCTTCGCTCGCCAGATTGTAAACATCAAAGTGGCGTCGTTTACCGACTGCAACATTGATAAAGACACGGCTCGCTTCGCTCGCCGGTTTGTAAACATGAAAATAGCGTCGTTTTCCGATTGCAACATTACTCGCCAAATTGTGAAGACTAAACTGTGGCTTTTCATAATCAAAGGTGTTGTTTCAATACAAATTTGATAAAGACACGGCTCGCTTCGCTCGCCAGATTGTAAACATAAAGGTAGTGTCCTTTTCCGATTGCAACTTTGATAAAGACACGGCTCGCTTCGCTCGCCAGATTGTAAACATCATAATAGCGTCGTTTTCCGAATTCAACTTTAATAAAATACGGCTCGCTTCGCTCGCCAAATTGTGAAGGTCAAACTCTGGCTTTTCTTAATCAAAGAACTTGTTGCAATGCAAATTTGATAAAAACACGTACTCGCTTTGCTCGCCAGATTGTAAACATCAAAGTAGCGTCGTTTTCCAAATGCAACTTTAATAAGAACACGGCTCGCTTCGCTCGCCAAATTGTGAAGATCAAACTCTGGCTTTTCTAATCAAAAAAATTGTTTTATTGCAAATTTGATAAAACACGGCTCGCTTCGCTCGCCAAATTGTAAACATCAAGTATGGTCGTTTTCAGAATGCAACATTGATAAAGACACGGCTCGCTTTGCTCGCCAATTCGTGAAGGTCAAACTCTGGCTTTTCTTAAGCAAAAAATTTCAATCAAATTTGATAAAGACACGGCTCGCTTCGGTCGCCAAAATGTAAACATTGAAGTAGCATCGTTTTCCGAATTCAACTATGATAAAGACACGGCTCGGTTTCGCTCGCCAAATTGTGAAGATCAAACTCTGGTTTTTCTTACTCAAAAAAATGATCTCAATACAAATTTGATAAAGACAATAGAAAATACAAAAATGAAAAACTGTAGTAAAAGAAAAATCTTTTATGTAAATACAAAAACAATATAAAGAAACATTTATTGTCATTCTAAAAATGTGGAAAAAAACTACAAATTGTTTTTTTTCTAGAATATTAACATAAAAATAACAACAAATGCATTTTTTCATACTTAAAAAATACAAAAATTCAAATGACATTTTATTTTAAATTGAAAAAGGCTCTTAATCGAAAGAAATCAAAATCCATTTTATTTTAAACACTGAAAGACAAAAGATATAAGAGAATTTAAAAAAAATAAACAAACTATATTTATTGCTTTCTTTAAAAAAATGCAATTTTTATTTTTTAAACCTAGAAACGGCTTTTTTCAACTTCTACGTAAATACTAAAAAGAAAAGGAAGTAATTTGTACACATTATTGATAAAACGTGTAATTTAAGACTCATTATTATTAACAAAAATGAAGAAGAAAACAAATAATATGAAAAACGATAGTAAAAGAAAAAAATTTAGTGTAAATATAAAAATAGTATACAAAACATAAGTGCAGAACTAAGAGTGAAAAAGGAAAACCCCATTTCATATTAAAAACAAAAGTAAAAAAAAAGTAAACCATCTATTCTTACTTAAAAAAATTGCCCATTACACTTTTATTTTTGCAATTGTAAGCAAAAAAACAGCAATTTATTTTTAACTATTAAATATCATAAAAAGTATAAATAATATTTTTTTTCATTCTTAAAAAGTAGAAAATACTACAAATTATTTTTTCTAGAATATTAACCATGAAAAATAAAACAAAATTCATTTTTTTTTTTATTCTTAAAATATGCAAATACAGGAAACAAAAGTGCAGAATCAAAGAGTGGTATTAAAAAAAAAGCTCAAAAGATAAAAGTAAGATTCTTTTTCTTTCTTCAAGAAAAAATTGCCCATCATAAAAAGTATAATTTATTTTTTCCATTTTTATAAAGTGAAAAAACTACAAATAATTTTTTTAGAAAAATTAACCATAAAAAACACCAAATGCATTTTTTATACTTAAAGATTACAAATTAGAGCATAAAAAATGAAAAAAGCATTATAATACATTTACAAAATATAAGAGAAAATCTTTTTTGTAACTTTTTTAAATACAAAAAAGGATGTAACGCACATTATCGATAACCTATGTAAGCATTTAAGACTCATTTTATTAACAAACATTAAGAAGAAAACAAATAAAATGAAAAACTGTAGTAAAAGAAAAATTTAGTGCAAATATAAAAATAGTATACGAAACATAAGTGCAGAATCAAAAGCTCAAAAAAAAAAAAGTAAGCCACCTTTTCTTACTTAAAAAAATTAATGTACACTTTATTTTTTTGCAATTGTAAGCAACAAAAAAAAAACAACAATTTATTTTTAATTCTTAAATATCATAAAAAAGTATAAATAATATTTAGCGTAAATATAAAAATAGTATAATAATAATATTTATTTCTGTTCATATGCAAAATAAAATGTGCATTTACAGAAGTCATAGAATCCGGCTTACATAATAGGACTTAAACGCATGTGATTTTCAAATTCATCTAAAGAATAAAATGCATTACTAAGTAAGAATAACTTTAACTTTTTTTCATACTATTAAAAGATAAATTTCTTGTTTCAATTGTTAAATAATTAAATAATTTAAATGATATATTAACAAAACTTTTATGGGTTTTATTTAATCTAAAGAAACTTAATCTAATACGAAACATAAGTGCAGAATCAAAGACTGAAAAAAGGAAAAACCCCTTTTCATATTTAAAACAAAAACTCAAAAAAAAGTAAGCCACCTTTTCTTACTTGAAAAACTATTTTGATACCAATTTTTAAACACTCTTTATAATTTTTTTTGACAATTTTGCACAAATACTGTTCTAACGGACCCAGTTTAACATAAAAAAATACACAAACTAAGTAAAAAGTTTTTGAATAGTTGATAACTCAAATTAGTTTTTGGTATGCAAACGAAAATTTTGATGCCCTCTACTGCAAAAGGCTTCTTTTCTAACGAAAAGCGTACACATAATTTCAATTTAACATATTATGATAAATAATTTCTTTGTACGGATAAGTGAAAAACAAATTAACCAAAATAATGTAGTGCGAATAGAAATTATTTAATAAAAACTTACTTAGAATTTGATTTATTTGACTGAATCCGTAACAACAAAGTTTATTTAGGTCACAAATGGCACGTATCTGCGTGAATCACCAACTAAGTGCGTTTCAAAAAAGATTTAAACGCCGACTGTTCACGAAGCGGCTACGGCATTTCGTGTTTAAAAACATTTTTTCGGGTGAAATTAAACACTTTACACCAAAAGCACTCGAAAATTTGTAAAATTACGAATCTTTTGGTTTTTTTAATAGTGTTTTTACATAATACGGTTCCTAAGTTATAAGAATATTAAAAATTTTACTTAATTGGTATTTTCAAAGTAAAATTGCTTGAAAAAAATTTTAAAAATCATAAATTTTATTAAACATTATACGATAGGGGCGTAAAAGAAACGTTTTTCTTAAATAAACTTTTTTTATCTGTTATAATTTAGAAATTATGGCCGTTTTAGTTTTCGATTGAAATTTTGTCGGAAACGTTTTTCGCTTATAACTTTTGAAAACACGCGAGGTCAAAAAAAACTGAAACGGCCAAAAATTTTTATTTCTTTATCCGCGTATGATGCTTTTTGAATTTTGAAAATCGGTCCGTAAATAAGCGAGTTGTGGTCAAATTACGGTTCAATTTCTTTGAAATTTTTTTGACTATTTTTAACATTTTTTTTAACCTCGAAGATGCCCTCGTACAAAAAAAAATCTAAATTGAAAAATAAAGACACATCTTTCGTAAACTGGAAACTTTTTTCCAAATGAAAATATCTCGAGCCGTTCTGATGTGGGACGAATTTGAAAAAAGATCGATTTTCGTATAGATTTGTTTTCGTTACGAAATTGCGTACCATGTCAATCATACCATTAGCGCGGTCAATGATTCATAAGCGCTGCTTCACGAAGTTCGTGCGTAAGCAGAATTTTTTCGGGTAAAGTTGAACCTTCTACAGCTAAGCCATTCGAAAATTTGCAAAATTACAAATCTTATGTTTTTTTATTCATGTTTTTACGTAATACGGTTCCGAAGTTATAAATATGTAAAAAATAGCAGTATTTCCTATTACCAAAATGTAAAATTGCTTGAAAAAAATTTTTTAAAAATGATAAATTTTATTAAACATTATGTGATAGGGTCATAAAAGGAACGTTTTTCTTAAATAAATTTTTTTTATCTGTTATAATTTAGAAATTATGGCCGTTTTAGTTTTCGAATGAAATTTTGTCGGAAACGTTTTTCGCTTATAACTTTTGAAAACACGCGAGGTCAAAAAAACTGAAACGGCCAAAATTTTTATTTCTTTATCCGCGTATGATGCTTTTTGAATTTTGAAAATCGGTCCGTAAATAAGCGAGTTGTGGTCAAATTACGGTTCAATTTCTTTGAAATTTTTTGACTATTTTTAACATTTTTTAACCTCGAAGATGCCCTCGTACAAAAAAATCTAAATCGAAAAATAAAGACACATCTTTCGTAAACTCGAAACTTTTTCCAAACGAAAATATCTCTAGCCGTTCTAATGTGAGACGAATTTGAAAAAAGGTCGATTTTCGTATAGATTCGAAATCTCAAAATTGTTCGTTAATACTTTGAATTTTAATTATAAATCGGACCGTATGGACTTTTTCGAAAATTTTTTTTCCATCTTATACTTTGTTAAATTTAGAAATTTTCGGCACCCCAAAAACGCTGCCCGACAAAAATTTTTCGTTTTGCTCTATCTCTTACGGTTTAAAAGATATAAGCCTTTAACGATTTATCTACGAATTGTCAAACCAAATTTTGAAATTTTTCCAAAAATTTTGTGTACCTCATACGGCCGTATGATAAAAGCCACATCTTTCATTTAAGTGCCGTTTTAAAGAGAAAACCGTAAATTGTGCCCTAGGCTGAGCGCTTTTTCGATATGTCTTTTAATTTCCGAGTTATAAGCCCTTAAAGTTAGGGGTGGAACTTTTTTGCTTTTGGGGGTGTAATTACCGTCCCCGACATCCCACGCTTACCAAACAAAATTCATCGCGTTCGTCTTTTCGATTTCTATCGGACGCCAAAAAAATTTTTTAAAAATCGCCGGCCGTTTAGGCGAGAAATTAGTTCAAAAATTTTCCAAAAAACCCTCGTAACTCTCGAGGGCGTTAGATTGAGACGCGGTTTTTTTTAAATTCTCACGTGAAACGATGAAATCTACTAAGGGCGGCGATAAATTTGAAAATATCTTCGAAACGAAAGCCGTAAATGGCGAAAAACCAAATCAAAATCGAAATTTTGATTTTTTCGCGTTCCGGCCGTTTTTAAAGCCGTTTCTCGTAGGAAATTTAAAAAAAAAACGACGTCATCGCGTAGAGGGTCTTTTTAGCCGGCTTAAGGCGTTTTCCAATTTACGATCTGACTTTACGTTCGTTATCCCCAGCCAGTCTAGCGAACGTCGAAGATTTTTGAAAAATTTTGTCGAGTCGGCTTTGAAAAATTCTCACGACCTTATCGTAAAAGTTAAGTATTTCGTTTAAAAACAGTTTTAAAGAGGAAAGTCTAACGCGTAATTTAATATAAGGCGCTTTTTCGATAAGTCGTAAAACTTTCGAGATATAAGCCGAAAAGTGAAAATCGTAATAGAAAATTTTCGTTTTTTTTTGCGTTCCGACCGTCTTTTAAGGCCTTTCTCGTAGGAAATTTTGAAAAAATTACATCGTCGGATAGCCGCGTCTTTTAGCCCGCGTACGGCGCGTTCGCGACGGAGGTCGGAGGTCGCGTTCGTTATCGCGAGCGGATCTCCCGCGGGTCTACGCGTTTTTCGAAGCAAATTTGATAATACACGGCTCGCTTCGCTCGCCAGATTGTAAACTTCAAAGTGACACCGTTTACCGACTGCAACATTGATAAAGATTACGGCTCGCTTCGCTCGCCGGTTTGTAAACATAAGAATGGCGTCGTTTTCCGATTGCAACATTGCTCGCCAAATTGTGAAGACTAAACTGTGGCTTTTCATAATCAAAGAAATTATTTCAATACAAATTTGATAAAGACACTGGCTCGCTTCGCTCGCCAGATTGTAAACATAAAAGTAGTGTCGCTTTCCGATTGCAACTTTGATAAAGACACGACTCGCTTCGCTCGCCAGATTGAAAAACATCATAGTAGCGTCGTTTTCCGAATTCAACTTTAATAAAAACACGGCTCGCTTCGCTCGCCAAATTGTGAAGGTCAAACTCTGGCTTTTCTTAATCAAAGAACTTGTTGCAATGCAAATTTGATAAAAACACGGCTCGCTTTGCTCGCCAGATTGTAAACATCAAAGTAGCGTCGTTTTCCAAATGCAACATTTAAAAGACACCGGCTCGCTTTGCTCGCCAATTCGTGAAGGTCAAACTCTGGCTTTTCTTAAAGCAAAAAAATTTTCAATACAAATTTGATAAAGACACGGCTCGCTTCGGTCGCCAGAATGTAAACATTGAAGTAGCATCGTTTTCCGAATTCAACTTTGATAAAGACACGGCTCGGTTTCGCTCGCCAAATTGTGAAGGTCAAACTCTGGTTTTTTCTTACTCAAAAAATGATCTCAATACAAATTTGATAAAGACAATAGAAAATACAAAAATGAAAAACTGTAGTAAAAGAAAAATCTTTTATGTAAATACAAAAACAATATACGAAACTTAAGTCTAGAATCAAAGGGTGAAAAAACTCAAAAGATTAAAAACTTATTTTTGTTTCTTAAAAAATTGTAAAATAAACTTTATTTTTTCCAATTTTAGGCAACAAAAATAACAATTAATTTTTAACTCTCAAAATCATAAAAAGTATAAATAATATTTATTGTCATTCTAAAAATGTGGAAAAAACTACAAATTGCTTTTTTTCTAGAATATTAACCATAAAAAATAACAACAAATGCATTTTTTCATACTTAAAAATACAAAAATTCAAATGACATTTTTATTTTAAATTGAAAAAGGCTCTTAATCGAAAGAAATCAAAATCCATTTTATTTTAAACACTGAAAGACAAAAGATATAAGAGAATTTAAAAAAATAAACAAACTATATTTATTGCTTTCTTTAAAAAAATGCAATTTTTTATTTTTAAACCTAGAAACGGCTTTTTTCCAACTTCTACGTAAATACTAAAAAGAAAAGGAAGTAATTTGTACACATTATTGATAAAACATGTAATTTAAGACTCATTATTATTAACAAAAATGAAGAAGAAAACAAATAATATGAAAAACGGTAGTAAAAGAAAAAAATTAGTGTAAATATAAAAATAGTATACAAAACATAAGTGCAGAACTAAGAGTGAAAAAAGGAAAAACCCCATTTCATATTAAAAACAAAAGTTAAAAAAAAGTAAACCATCTATTCTTACTTAAAAAATTGCCCATTACACTTTATTTTTTGCAATTGTAAGCAAAAAAAACAGCAATTTATTTTTAACTATTAAATATCATAAAAAGTATAAATAATATTTTTTCCATTCTTAAAAAGTAGAAAATACTACAAATTATTTTTTCTAGAATATTAACCATAAAAAATAAAACAAAATTCATTTTTTTATTCTTAAAATATGCAAATACAGGAAACAAAAGTGCAGAAACAAAGAGTGAAAAGAAAAAACCTCCTTTGGTATTAAAACAAAAGCTCAAAAGATAAAAGTAAGATTCTTTTTCTTTCTTCAAGAAAAAAATTGCCCATCATAAAAAGTATAATTTATTTTTTTCCATTTATATAAAGTGAAAAATACTACAAATAATTTATTTTTTCCATTTTATAAAGTGAAAAAAAATACAAATAATTTTTTTAGAAAATTAACCATAAAAACACCAAATGCATTTTTTATACTTAAAGATTACAAATTAGAGCATAAAATGAAAAAGCATTATAATACATTTACAAAATATAAGAGAAAATTTTTTTGTAACTTTTTAAATACAAAAAAAAGGATAACCTATGTAAGCATTTAAGACTCATTATTATTAAGAAAAAATTAAGAAGAAAACAAATAAAATGAAAAACTATAGTAAAAGAAAATAATTTAGTGCAAATATAAAATAGTATACGAAACATAAGTGCAGAATCAATGAGTGAAAAAAAAACCCTTTTCATATTAAAACAAAAGCTCAAACAAAAAGTAAGCCACCATTCTTACTTAAAAAAATTGCCCATTCTTAAAAATGCAAATACACGAAACAAAAGTGCAGAATCAAAGAGTGAAAAAAAAAAAAACCCTTTTAGGTATTAAAAACAAAAGCTCAAAAAGATAAAGTAAGATTCTTTTTCTATCTTCAAGAAAAAAAATTGCCCATCATAAAAGTATAATTTATTTTTTTCCATTTATATAAAGTGAAAAATACTACAAATAATTTTTTTTTAGAATTTTAACCATAAAAAACACCAAATGCATTTTTTATACTTAAAGATTACAAATTAGAGCATAAAATGAAAAAAGCATTATAATACATTTACAAAATATAAGAGAAAAACCTTTTTGTAATTTTTAAATCAAAAAAGGATGTAACGCACATTATCGATAACCTATGTAAGCATTTAAGACTCATTATTATTAAGAAAAAATTAAGAAGAAAACAAATAAAATGAAAAACTGTAGTAAAAGAAAAAATTTTTGTTCAAATATAAAATAGTATACGAAACATAACTGCAGAATTAATGAGTGAAAAAAGGAAAAAAAACCTTTTTCATATTAAAAACAAAAGTTCAAAAAGACAAAAGTAAAATTCTTTTTCTATCTTCAAGAAGAACAATTGCCCATCATAAAAGAGTATAATTTAGTTTTTCCATTTTTATAAAGTGAAAAATACTCTAAATAATTTTTTTAGAATTTTAACCATAAAAACACCAAATGCATTTTTTTATACTTAAAGATTACAAATTAGAGCATAAAATGAAAAAAGCATTATAATACATTTACAAAATATAAGAGAAAATTTTTTGTAACTTTTTAAATACAAAAAAGGATAACCTATGTAAGCATTTAAGACTCATTATTATTAAGAAAAAATTAAGAAGAAAACAAATAAAATGAAAAACTGTAGTAAAAGAAAATAATTTAGTGCAAATATAAGAATAGTATACGAAACATAAGTGCAGAATCAATGAGTGAAAAAAAACCTTTTTTCATATTAAAAACGAAAGCTCAAACAAAAAGTAAGCCACCATTTCTTACTTAAAAAAAATTGCCTCATTCTTAAAAATGCAATACACGAAACAAAAAGTGCAGAATCAAAGAGTGAAAAGAAAAAACCCTTTTGGTATTAAAAACAAAAAGCTCAAAAGATAAAGTAAGATTCTTTTTCTATTTTCAAGAAATAAAAATGCCCATCATAAAAGTATAATTTATTTTTTTCCATTTATATAAAGTGAAAAATACTACAAATAATTTTTTTTTAGAATTTTAACCATAAAAAAACACCAAATGCATTTTTGTATACTTAAAGATTACAAATTAGAGCATAAATGAAAAAAGCATTATAATACATTTACAAAATATAAGAGAACATCTTTTTTTGTAACTATTTTAAAAAAAAAAAAAGGATAACCTATGTAAGCATTTAAGACTCATTATTATTAAGAAAAAATTAAGAAGAAAACAAATAAAATGAAAAGCTGTAATAAAAGAAAAAAATTTAGTGCAACTATAAAAATAGTATACAAAACATAAGTGCAGAATCAATGAGTGAAAAAAGAAAAGACACAAATAGGAAGACGTAATTTTTTGAAAATATAAGTATTTGAGAATAAAATACCGTTTTTTTTTTTTTGGAAAGGGAAAAATCTGCTAACAGACACCGTTTAATATCGAACGGTAGTGTCGGGTTGGCTAGCGATTAGTTTGCCGACCGACTAAAAAAACCCTTTTTTCGAAAACATCACAAAAATAGAAAAAAAATTGGCACTAAAGAATCCATGTATAATCAGCATATGTATAATCAGTAAACAGTAAAATCCTCTCATCGCCGAAACACTATTGGTCGCCAGATTTTTGTCCACCTAAAAGAGGTGTCCGCTTATAAGAAAAATAACATTTAAGAACCACAAAGTTATTAAACACACAATAAGTACATAAATAAATTAAGCATTTTTGTTAACAATGAACAATTTTAAAGTTTTTACTCTTCATCGTACGAATTTATTTCACTTTTGTCCGGCTAAGGAAGGTATCCGTAATGAGAGAGTTTACTGTATATATAGGATTTCTAAAATGATTGTCTCATCAGGTGAGCGTTGGATATTTAAATAAATGCAAATTTGCTGATACTGAATTAATTTATGCTAATCTCAATTATTTCATCGTTCCGTTGTAATTATTACATTATCCTTAGTTAGAATTGTGTTTTCGTAGTTATCGTTAATTTTGTTCATTTAATTGCCAACTTGATGAGACAATCATTTATAGAAACTTGAATAATCAGTACATCGTCGGCCTAAAGTGAAAACCTCATAATTCCACTTAAATGCCAAAATTGGGTTTTAATTCCATCTAGTTTACAAAAGATGCACCTACGTTTATGCAAAACATGAATCCTTTAAGTAAATTCGTTATCATGATATTTACTTATATGATAACCAAGTACCTAAAGTAACCAAAGCAGAATCACGTGGTTTTCACTTTAAGCCGACGATATATATAATCAGTGTATAATCAGTGTATAATCAGTGTATAATCAGTGTATAATCAATATTTTTCCGTCTAAGTTATTCATCGAAAGCGGGAAGCTTAAGATCTTTAACAGAGACAACTGATTATTGAAATGCATTTCCGTCTAAGTTATTCATCGAAAGCACGAAGCTTAAGATCTTTAACAGAGACAACTGATTATTGAAATGCATTTCCGTCTAAGTTATTCATCGAAAGCACGAAGCTTAAGATCTTTAACAGAGACAACTGATTATTGAAATGCATTTCCGTCTAAGTTATTCATCGAAAGCACGAAGCTTAAGATCTTTAACAGAGACAACTGATTATTGAAATGCATTTCCGTCTAAGTTATTCATCGAAAGCACGAAGCTTAAGATCTTTAACAGAGACAACTGATTATTGAAATGCATTTCCGTCTAAGTTATTCATCGAAAGCACGAAGCTTAAGATCTTTAACAGAGACAACTGATTATTGAAATGCATTTTCGTCTAAGTTATTCATCGAAAGCTCGAAGCTTAAGATCTTTAACAGAGACAACTGATTATTGAAATGCATTTCCGTCTAAGTTATTCATCGAAAGCACGAAGCTTAAGATCTTTAACAATAGACAACTGATTATTGAAATATATTTTCGCCTAAGTCATTTATAAAAAGCGCTAAGCTTAAGATGTTTGATTTTAGACTACCGATAATACCAAATATCATTTATTGTAAAGCTTCCGGATATACAACGTTTTTTGTATAAGTCGAGAAGTTATTGATGTTTTGAAATAATTTGCCTTGAGCCGTAGAAGGTTCTACGACTACGAAGACGTTATCGCGCTTTTGGCCCTCGAAAAAGCTACGTATAACTGCCCGTGACCAAAAACGGGTTGTCTTAAATAAACACCAACAGAATCATATGTTTGACCTTGCGACTTGTTAATCGTCAAACAATAAGCCAACTTAATTGGATACTGTCTTCTTTTCATTTTAAATGGTAGTTGATCGATTGGTATAAAATCGATCCTTGGTATGAACGTTTTATGATTCGTCAATCTACCTTTACCGTCTATAATTTGAAGCTCTATAAAATTACGGGCTAAACTGGTCACCAGGCATCTGGTACCATTACATAAGCCTTCGCGTACGTTTATGTTTCTCAACACCATAACGATCATGCCCTCTTTCAAGAGCAATTCGTGTGGAGGACACCCGGTAGGTGTTAATGAATTAAGAAATTCGACGGGATAATTTGCAACGACCGTGCCTTCATCGTCTTCGATGACGCTATCGGCGCTCGTGTACTTATGAAGTACACCGGGAAATTTATTGCATATTATGTTGTTAATGATATCACAATCTTTGTTCAGTGGAGTTAAGATTGCTTTATTAGGTACATCATGAGGTTGGACGTTAGGAAATACTTTCTCTACTAAAGTATCCTTATTATCGACTAAACACTCTGGTGGTACGACTATTAGTTTATAATCTGATCTGTTATAACCGTCTAACGTGTTATTACCTAAACGTAATAGCCAATCGGCATAACCCGTGTTATCGTCCTGTGCTCTAACATTAATTCGCAACTCTAACTTTTCGAACAATCGCCATAAATTACTTTGATTAACGCAAAGAGACACAATATCTGCTCTTTCGCCGTTATAAACTACAGGTAAACACTGTCTAAAATCACCACCTAGCAAGACAGTTTTTCCACCAAAAGGAAAGTCGTTTTGGCATACGTCTCGCAAAGTTCGGTCTACCAAATCGAAAACTATTCGCGTAGACATACTGATTTCGTCCCATACTATCAACCTAACGTTTTTTAATATTCGTCCTTCTTCAGAGTCGGGTTTGATAGCGGATATTGATTCGTGCGTCGTTGGAACGGGCAATTTGAAACGCGAATGTACTGTACGACCGAAACGAATCAAATTAGCGGCTATTCCTGTCCAAGCGACCGCTACGAATGATATATTTTCATTTACAGCTGCATCTATGATGCAATTATAAAGATACGTCTTTCCCGTACCTCCTGCTCCGCTAAGGTAAAATAGACGTCGCCGTTCTTCGGGGTTACGAACGGCCGCCATTGTTAAATCGAAAATCATCTGTTGATCTTCATTTAACTGTTGGACGATATGTTGAACGTCGTCCACCACCGCAACATCGTCTGCAAGAGCTGCGTTTGTGCGTGCCGGTTGAGGCAAATTAAATTCTTCCAGAGTGCGCCCGTTTGCGGAAAGGATGTCCCGAACACGTGTGAGCGCCATGTCGCTAGATACGTCCTCGGTAAAACCCCTTCTGAGAAAATCGTCTATCAGAGATTCTCTAAAAGTCTCATAGAGACGTCTCGGATCGTGAACTTCACAAAACACCAAGATGTACGAAAACAACTGTCTCATTTGCTTCGGCATATTTTTCGTCGAAGCTTCCGCGAGACATCTGTGCCATTCACCATCCTCTATTAGTAAACCTCTTAGTCTGACGGCTTCTTCGAAGGTATCGCAGACCACGTCGTCCACCGTTCGAAGAAATGCAAACGAAGTGGCACCTCGAACGTATAACAACAGCGTTCTTAAATAATATAATTCTCTATTTCTTACGCTAACTGTGTATATTCGGCTAATGGTCAACTCGTTACGTTTAATACGCCTCGTCCATCTCTTATTAATTCTATTCCAGACGTAATGGTATGGAATCTCGACATATAAATAAGGTCTAGCTTCTAAATCGTTTTCGTTTAGAGCAAACCATCCGGTGAGCATGGTGACCTCGTTTCTGTCAAAGGCTCCTTGTTCATCACCGACTCGAAATACAACTCTCTGCCTTTCCGGTAAATGAATAGGCAATCTGTACACCGTATGAGAAGATTCGTGCATACGAAATTTGTTCAGATGCCATCCCGCTTCTGGCGGAGACATGTACCTCGTATTTAAATAAGATTCTACCTCATTGTATTCTAACTGACCTGCCGGTGCATCTGGTGCATCGCCTTGTCGATTCGGCATGTTGTGCGTAATTTTAACTAAAGCTCGATCTGCACTTTTGAAAAGATATTTATAAAGATACTTTACACTTTTAACAGATGCGCAGGCCTCCACGTTAATATGAGATTGATACTTAAGTAATAAATAAGGACAATAGGCAGAAACCCACTGGCAATTGATGGGTTGAACGCCTTTGTGTTTAGTGTTAATTTGGAAATTAAAATTATTTGTACGTTTATAAATAACCGTACCGTTTTCTAGCAAGCACGTTTCGTTCGAAAGACGTTTAGGAAACTGTTTCGAACACTTATCGTCTACCATGCAAGGAGAATTGCGATTAAACTCGCCACACGGTCCATGAACCATGTGTTTTTTTACTAAAGCGTGCAACTCCGGTTCTACGTTAGGATCGGGGATCTCGGCCGTTATAAGTTGATCGATCCTATAAGAATCGTGCAGTTTGTCCTCGTTTCGAAGTATAACTAAAATATGAGCGTGCGGTAAACCTCTTTTTTGAAATTCGATAACATAAACAAAACCTATGGCTACGCCAAAGAAATGGTTTTTCCATATATCGTTCATCATATGGGATAGCTTTACTCTAAAAACACGATCAATTAACATGGGGTGGTTAGAGGGTTCGTCGCCTCTAGGAATATTATTCACTATCTCGTCCCATTTGGGATTGCAAGTAAAAGTTATAAAAGAGAAGGTTTTCCGTACTTAGTGACTACGGCTATCGCATCTTGAAAACGCTGTAACTGACTTCGTGGACTACCTATGTACGTTGATGGTAAAATCACCATTTTACCTAAAGGTACGTTGTTAGCCTCGGCCCTATTATGCAAGTAATCAGCTAAACCTGCGTATTCTTCGGCTCTAAATTTATTTTGATTTTGTAATATATAATCGATATTATTAGCTTCTACTTTAACATAAGCGAAAACAATAAACTGCTGAGTTAGTTTTCCCGCATTAACTATTGTTTGAAATTCAGCTCGGTAAGCAAAACGGAATGAGTAATACTCACAGAGAGTTATATTCCGATGACCTCTCGTGCCTTAAACCAAATTGCCATCCTAACTCTCCATTAGGAAACAGAAGAGGGAAGGTCAATGGATCGGCAGAAGCGTCGAAAAGGTGATGCGCTTTAAACCACGGTTTTCACCTATCGTGTAAACTGCCAATCGTTTACACGGAGGATTTGTCTCGTTTGCCAAATAAACTGCGGCAACCTCGTTAATTGCCGGCATATCCAACTCTCTCCTTCTTAGGTTCCTAGATTGGATAATCTGTAGGAAAACTTCAGGAGTTGGAACACCCATACGTCGTTGCTCGTCGTATCTCTCCCTTAGAGTTTGATATCCTGGAATCAAAGAACATATCAGAAACTTGTAGTAATAATATTTTCAGATAATAAGAAATATGATATTCCATTGTAAACAACGAACTGATAATAATCGATATCACTAAAAGGGAATATTCTCATGTGAACATTTACATTACCTAAACAACCCGATTACGATAAACGTTGATTACCGTTTGCATAAAGCTTAACAGTAGCTAATAAAAGTATGCAACAAAGTATGTAAATATGATTGAACTGAGAGTGACATGATTAAAAAATGAGAGACGACTAAAAAATTTTTTTCGAATCAGCAAAATAGTTATTTGTCTATGAATGCTGTATTTGGATTTCTTTCCGCCGCTATGATTATTGATTGCAACGATTAAAATAATAAATATTAATAAAAACAATATTATGTTGGTAACACATTTATTACCAAGTATTTTAAGGAAGCGGTTCGTTTACTTTTTTTTTAACAGATCAGTACAGAACTGGGCTATTTTACGACGCAAATAAGTACACAAATTAGCTCTTTTAAAGATGAATAACTAAATTTTTTGTTAAGTTAGGTTATTATGATAATTTGTATTGTTTGAATTATTATTAGTTGGTTGCGGCTATAAAAATTGTAACACAATAAATTTTAGTGCCTATTTGAAACGATTTTATGTAATTTTGGATATTAATATGAAAGTCGTCGTTTTCTATTTCAACCCAGTTTTGCATAATATTTAATAAAATAAAAGAAATTATCTGCCAAAGAAAATCTATCTCACGCGACACAACACAAATTAGACAACGATCGCATAAATCAAATATAACGGCTTACTTCTGAACAGAAAAATGTTTTATGTTAAAAAAGTCTCACCTCGAGCAAGTGGGTTGTTTTCCCTTAGCATACGTTCTAACGTTGCTAAGAGGCGAACATTTAGACCTGTGTGGATACCAGCACGTCGGGCTGTAGCCTGATCCGTCTCTAGAGAATAGATCGAACCGTATTTAGCTACGTGTTGGTTTGGAACCACGACATCACCAATATGACTATAGATCTTTCCTTGGATCGCGTAGGTGAATGGTGCAGGATTTCGAGGTAGATCTCTCAGAGTCGCCTCACAGCTTGCAAACTGAAATGCATTATTGTACTGTAAAATATGTTTTTTAAATATTTTGGATAACGGGTGAAGGTCTTGCAACAATCCTACCAGAATTTCTGGTACCGGTTGCAAAGGAACTAATGTTACATTTCCGTCAGAACAACAGTCAGTATACTTATGTTTTGAGTTTGCTTCGGCCAAAAAGAATCTGGCATTGCAATATGCACAGGTTCTATCCATATCACCCAACGTATGTCGAACGATATCTTCACTGCTACGGTTGGTGGCAGCCAAATATGTTCTCAGTTGGCGAGGTCTGTCTCTTGCGGCTTCGATCTCCGCGACTCTTTGCTGCCTATATGCCATCAACTCTTCTCTATCTTCCACAGCATGTGTGGCTTCGAGAAGTACTGTTGTTGCCTGGTGATGCGGCATCTGCAAAATCTCCTGTGCCCCATCTTCGACGCTTACTGGATGTTCCACCGTTTTCAATATAGGATCTTCGGCCATATATATAGGATCTTTGGAACACCCTGGTTTCTGTAATATAAAATATGCATATGCGAACATTTAAAATATTTTTGTTACCTGCGATTCTGCCCAAATAACTTTTGAAACTGTCTGTGCAAGTTCTTCGTCATGCGCAAAATGAACTTCAACTTGCACTTGATGAGTACCTGCTCCACCATCTGGTGCTGTATTGCAAGACTCTTCGGGTATCTGCTTTTGTAGTACATCTACCGACGAATAAACAGATTCCAAACGTTTGCTTCTCCGGGTTGGCAGCAAAGAAGGAGAACGCTTTCGTTTTGGTTTTCTCTTTCTAGGTTGTTCAGATAGAATATTGTCTTCGTCGGTAAGAGTAGTCAGCTCGAGCTGAATTTCGACTACGTTGGTACATTCTTGGTCAGTATGCGACAACTGCAAAATACCTTGCGCCGTGTCTTCGACCCTTTGTACCTCATCAAGAACAACTTCGCCTATAAAAAGTAAATATTACTATAAATTGATTATCTGAACATATTAAATAATAAAAGTAACATGTACTAACCTACTGGATGTTCCACCGTTTTCAATACGGGTTCTTCGGCCATATATATCAAATCTTTGGAACACCCTGGTTTCTGAAATATAAAATACTTAGGTGATATGTTAACATTTAAAATATTTTTTGTTACCTGCGATTCTGCCCAAACCATTTTCGAAACTGTTCTTGCAGGTCGAGGTGCAAGTTCTCCGTCATTCGCAAAATGAACTTCAACTTGCACTTCCAGTGGTTCCTGATGAGTACCCGCTCCACCATCTGGTGTAGTATTGCAGGACTCTTCGGGTTTCTGGTTTTGTAGTATACCAACCGACGTATCGACAGATTCCAAACGTTTGCTTCTCCTGGTTGGCAGCAAAGATGGAGAACGCTTTCGTTTTGGTTTCCTCGTTCTAGGTTGTTCGGACGGAATGTTGTTTCCGTCGGTAAGAGTAGTCTGCTCGGGCTCAATTTCGACTACGTTGATACTATCTTCGTTAGTTTTAGGAAGAGTCCCACGATTACCGCGTTTTTGGTTTTAAAGTAAGTTTGCGCGGCATATTCTAGAAATAAATGTTTTTGTACATTTAGTGAAAACCGGACAAAACCAAGAAAAAAAAATTTGTAGGTACCTAACATTTCAAAAAGTTTGTAAATACAACAAAAAGTAGAAAAGTGAATAATTAAACATGAAAAACGTTATTATTATTGACTGATTCTAAGTAAAATTTTGTTGAATAGACAATTGAAGAAACATGGTGTATTTCAAAAACGCATTTTAATGTAAATGCCAAAAAAAATAAAAGAAAATAAAAATTTGAGATTAGTTGTTTTTCATCTTTAATTGAAAATTTTTTATTCATAAAATCGCAAAAAGAATAACCATTGGTTGTTAAAAATGTTACCGTCTCCATAAAGGATTTTTTGAAATGAATGAAAGTTTATTTTAAGATTATTTATGTTATCAACGACATAGATTCAAAAAAAAAAAGAAAGGAAAAAATTTATAATTGAAAGAGAAAAACGTTTTGAGGTCAGATTCAAGGTTTTTTTCACACAATTCATAAAACATGCAATTCAAAAACGCATTTTTACGTAAATCAAAAAGGATAAAAACTAAAAATAAAAAATTAGAAAGTCTTAGAGTTACCGCGTTTTTATGCTTTTGAACTTTTAAAAAATTGAAAAACTAATAAAGAAAAAAATTGTAGGGAGCGTCCTACGATTGTCGTGTTTTTTTGGTTTAAAACTAAGTTTGCGCGGCATAATTTAATTTTTTTTAGATTTAAAACAATTTATTGAACTTACAAAAACCGACAAAAACCAAAAAATTGAAAAACAATGAAGATAAAAATTGTAGTAAGAGTACTACAATTATCGGGTTTTTTGCTTCTAAACTAAGTTTCCGTGGCATAATTTAATTTTTTTTAGAATTAAAACCATTTATTGAACTTAAAAAAAAAAAAAAAAAAAAAAAAAAAAAAAAAAAAAAAAAAAAAAAATTAGAAGATATATACATTACGGGTTTTTAAACTGATTTTTTTTTTATTATAATTTAATTTTTAAAATTAAAACATTTATTGAACTTAAAAAACTGAAAAAACTATAAACTAAAACAATAATAAAACTGAAAAAAACTAAAAACTGAAAACAATAATAAAAATTTTAGTAAGAGTACTACGATTATCGAGTTTTTTGTTTCTAAACTAAGTTTCCGTGGCATAATTTAATTTTTTTAGAATTAAAACCATTTATTGAACTTAAAAAACTGAAAAAAATAATAAAATTGAAAAAAAAATAAAAAAATTTAAAAAAAATTATAATTATTTTTTTTTTTTTTTTTTAAAAAAAGTTTCCGTGGCAAAATTTAATTAATAAAATTTAAAAAAATACCACAACAAACAACGGAAAAATTTTTAGAATTAAAACCATTTATTGAACCTAAAAAACTGAAAAAAAAAACTAAAATAAAATACAATAATAAAACTGAAAAAAAAACAAAAATAATAAAAATTTTAGTAAGAGTACTACGATTATCGAGTTTTTTGTTTCTAAACTAAGTTTCCGTGGCATAATTTAATTTTTTTAGAATTAAAACCATTTATTGAACTTACAAAACTGACAAAAAACTAAAAATTGAAAAACAATAATAAAGATAAAAATTGTAGTAAGAGTACTACGATTATCGGGTTTTTTGCTTCTAAACTAAGTTTCCGTGGCATAATTTAATTTTTTTAGAATTAAAACCATTTATTGAACTTACAAAACTGACAAAAAACTAAAAATTAAAAAACAATAATAAAAAAATAAAAAAAAAAAAAAAAAAAAAAATAATAAAAATTGTAGTAAGAGTACTACGATTATCGGGGTTTTTGTTTCTAAACTAAGTTTCCGTGGCATAATTTAATTTTTTTAGAATTAAAACCATTTATTGAACTTACAAAAACTGACAAAAAACTAAAAATTGAAAAACAATAATAAAGATAAAAATTGTAGTAAGAGTACTACAATTATCGGGTTTTTTGCTTCTAAACTAAGTTTCCGTGGCATAATTTAATTTTTTTAGAATTAAAACCATTTATTGAACTTACAAAAACTGACAAAAAAAATTAAAAATTGAAAAACAATAATAAAAATTGTAGTAAGAGTACTACGATTATCGGGTTTTTTGTTTCTAAACTAAGTTTCCGTGGCATAATTTAATTTTTTTAGAATTAAAACCATTTATTGAACTTACAAAAACTGACAAAAAACTAAAAATTGAAAAACAATAATAAAGATAAAAATTGTAGTAAGAGTACTACAATTATCGGGTTTTTTTGCTTCTAAACTAAATTTCCGTGGCATAATTTAATTTTTTTAGAATTAAAACCATTTATTGAACTTACAAAAACTGACAAAAAAACTAAAATTGAAAAACAATAATAAAGTAAAATTTTAGTAAGAGTACTACGATTATCGGGTTTTTTGTTTCTAAACTAAGTTTGCGTGGCATAATTTAATTTTTTTAGAATTAAAACCATTTATTGAACTTACAAAAACTGACAAAAAAACTAAATATTAAAAACAATAATAAAAATAAAAATTGTAGTACGAATACTGCGATTATCGGGTTTTTTTGCTTCTAAACTAAGTTTCCGTGGCATAATTTAATTTTTTTAGAATTAAAACCATTTATTGAACTTACAAAACTGACAAAAAAACTAAAATTGAAATACAATAATAAAGATAAAAATTGTAGTAAGAGTACTACGATTATCGGGTTTTTTTGCTTCTAAACTAAGTTTCCGTGGCATAATTTAATTTTTTTAGAATTAAAACCATTTATTGAACTTAAAAAAACTGAAAAAAAAACTAAAAATTGAAAAACAATAATAAAAATTTTAGTAAGAGTACTACGATTATCGAGTTTTTTTGTTTCTAAACTAAGATTGCGTGGCATAATTTAATTTTTTTAGAATTAAAACCATTCATTGAACTTGCAAAAACTGACAAAAAAACTAAATATTAAAAAACAATAATAAAAATAAAAATTGTAGTACGAATACTGCGATTATCGGGTTTTTTTGCTTCTAAACTAAGTTTCCGTGGCATAATTTAATTTTTATTAGAATTAAAAACATTTATTGAACTTACAAAAACTGACAAAAAAACTAAAAATTGAAATACAATAATAAAGATAAAAATGTAGTAAGAGTACTACGATTATCGGTTTTTTTGCTTTTAAACTAAGTTTGCGTGGCATAATTAAAATTTTTTTTAATAAAATCATTTATTTGAAAAACGCTAATTGAAAATAAAAAATTGAAAAACTATAATAAAGAGAAAATGTTTAGGAAGAGTCTTACGATTATCGCGTTTTTATGCTTTTAAACTAAGTTTGTGTGGCATATTAAAAAAATAAATTGTTTGAACATATAGTGAAAAAAGGCCAAAACTAAAAAACATATTTTTTCTATATAACACTTAAAAAATGTGTACAAAACACTTTTGAAAATTTAATAAAAAAATAGAAAAGTGAATAATTGAACATGAAAAACGTTATGGATGACATGTTCCAAATAAAATTTTGATAAATATAAAATTGAAGAAACATGAGTGTATTTCAAAAACGCATTTTAACGTAAATATGCCAAAAAAAGTAAAAGAAAATAAATATTTGAAATTGGTTTTTTTTTCTTCATTCATTCAAGTACCTATTTTTATTAATAGAAATCGCAAAAAAAACACGAACCATTAGGTGTTAAAAATGTTGTCATCGCCAAAAGGAATAAAAGTTTATTTCACGAATGTCTTTTTATGTATACACCAAAAAAATATAAAGTAAAAAAAAACGACGGAAATGCAAAAAAAGGAAAAAGTTAACAATTGAAAAAAAAAAGTTAAACTCAAACACTCGCAAATCACCTTTCAACACTTGTAAAACAAATAACTATCATTTGAAGAACGCATTATTAGTTACTATGTAATTACAAAAATAGGAAAAGAAACCCGCATTTTCCGCGGAAATAGGTAGAAAGGAAAAACTGAATAATTCAACATGAAATATCTTATTAACATTAGATTTGTTTGTACACAAATTGGAAAAAAATGAACTTCCAAAACGACGTTTTGTGTAAAAAATTTTGTGCAAAACAACAAAACCTGAAACAATTGAATTGGCACTAAAATTAATGTGTACACTTTTTTCTGAGATTTTAATAAACGGTATTAATTAAAAAAAATCCGTAAAATGAAATTGTACGAAAAGGAAATACCTACTAATTAAATATATTTTAGGACTACTTACCTTACTGAGATATGTAGATAACAAAAACTTAAAAAAAATTAAAGAAAATTTGTTTCACTTGCGATGTAAACACTTCCACTACGCGCAAATGAATGGTGAATTTTGGATCTGATGTTACTGTAGTCCGCTTGACCTTGGTGATTCATTGTATTCATAAAAGAATAAATCGACAAACAACCCGTTCCTTGTTACTACGTATTTAAGACATAATTTTTTTCGTTGACAATGACGGCAACTTACATTTTAACTGCTTCACAAAAGTAGGTAAATTATATATTCAATGTAGGTACATACATGACAATTTTGAACGAAAAACAAATAAATACTGCGTAAATACCATCTTAAAACTCCTTGGATGCAATTACATTTTGAAACAATCGCAGTCGTAAATACCACGTGTATCAGCATTGGTTTACATTCTCAGTTGTGTCTTTATTCCGAAATTAAATGCTTTTTCTTTTTAACGTATTACCATTCCATGGTATTACTTTGTTTATATACCTACCGTTTAGCTAAAGTTGCAATTGCCTGCGTAATAAAAGAATATCAAAAGTGCCTATGTAAACAATTATTACGATTACCACTAAAACTCCGCTCGCGACTCTATTTTAAAACGTAGTAAGTAACACACTATTTCTTTTTAATAAAAAAAATCGTGACAAATATCATACAATACTTTCTTATGTTTAAAAAATACAACTTAGTGTTTTATCTCTTTTTACTTCATTCTTTAAACGTAGTTGTTTTTTTTAATTTCTAAAACATGTACTTCTAGGAACTTCCTTTTGTATAAATTCAAAAACAGAAGGACAAAAATCGAAATAAAATAAAATAAAATAAAGAACGAAAAACCACTTTTTTTAAATACAAACGCTCAAATCATAGAATTAAGAAAAAAGATAAATAGTAAGAAACAAAAATAACTACTTATCAAACTCATTAAACCATTGTTTTCAAATAAGAAATCGCAAAAAATATCACAAAACACTTTTGTTTTCCTACATTCTTAAAGAAAATTCGAAATAAGTTTACTTATTTCGTTATTAAAAAGAAAAAACAGTAAGTTAATTTTTTTGTATTTTTTGACAAATACAAATTAGTGCTTAAAGAAGCCTTCCTAATAGAATAAAAAAATTTGATTTTTTTTACACAAAATTGAAAAAATATATATAATTCAAAATCATTTACTTTAATACAAAAAAACTTGTTTGTCCATTAACTCTTTCTTCGTTTTCGACACAAAAAAAATACGCTTTTACTCTTAATCGTAGATACAGAAAAAGAACAATAATTGAAATAGAAATTTGTTCACCAAATTTATAAAAATGTGCTTCAACAAACGCATGTTGCAAACATGCGATATGAAAATCCCTGCACTGCTTCGTGAAAAAAATCATGTGTTAAATTTGATTACGTTTTAAAAAAGTTTCAACTCTAAACGGATTGTGAAATGAATTTTATTTTTCGAAAGTCTTAAAAAATTCAAAATGATACAAAACATTTTTTTGAATTACAACTCGCGTGAAATACTACAAAATTGTTTGTTTTTAACTTAATGCTGTAACTCACGTAAAATTATTCGTTTTTTGTCATTCTTAAAAAGTGCAAAAAATTCGAAGTCGGTAGTTTTCACTCATAAAAACCCAAAAAAAAAGTTTCAGTATTTATTTTTTACTTACAAAAAGTTCAAAAACTCGTTTTCTACTCAAAAATTGAGTAGAAAACACCAAAAGACAAATGCCTTTTGTAAATAAAAACAATTTTTTTCAAAAATGCATTGTTGTGTAAAAAAAAATAAAAGCAAAAAATGTTTAGAAATAAACGCATTTATTTGAAGAACGCATATTACTATGAACTTACAAAATAGCGAACAAAATAAATAGTAATTGAAAAACTGTAGAAACGTGATATGTCTCGTAAAAAAATAGTACACAACAAAAAATAATTAGCGGCTCAATCACGAAAAAAGTGAAATCATATACGTTACATGTTTATATATCAACTTCAAAAAAAATTGCAGATCGAAATCTAATTAATGGACGAATCAAGAAAGAAGTGAAAATGACTTTTTATGTACCTACCAACTAACATATTTCACGAACGTAATGCACTTAAGTTTCGAAAGTAAAGTAAGAAAATGTGAAAAACCGAATTCAAAATTTCGCATTTTTAAATATTTGTAAAGAATTTGAAAGATAGAAAAAACATTACATAAAATATAAAAAAACTAAAGGATATAACAAAAATATTTTTTAATTATTTATAAACATAAATTTATAAAAAATTATTCGATTTTTAAAGAACTTCAGGATTAGAAATTACACGACTGTACAAAAATAAGATATTATCCTTTCTCACGTAAACTCGAAAGAGGATGTACTTGTAAATCAAAGGATTAGAGTTTATGAATACTGGCGGTCTTTTTCCCAAAAGCTACCCTAAGAATTTTGCGGTTCAATGTCCACAGAAACACTTTTTGTAAGGAAGATAAACAGTGACGAAATAATGAAAACTTTTTCCACGACTGTAGAAATAAGTATTTTGTAATCCTGGGAAGTCGCAGTTCAACGTCCACCAAAAACCTTTTGTAACGCCGACAGTAAGTTCAAATTATTACAAAAATATGAGAAGAAAACCTTGTTTTGTAATTTCTACGTAAATACTAAAAAAGAAAAGGAAGTAATTTGTACACATTATTGATAACAAATTAAGAACAAATAAAATAAAAAATAAAAAAAACTGTATTAAAAGAATGCTTATAGGTACCGAATTAATCAAGCGAAAATATAAAAAATGTAAAACAGTTTCAAATAGTATTTAATTGGTCGATTGCATGAACGTATTTTATTTTCAAAGCAAAATATGTTTAACCAAGGTCGAGCGACAGTCGCTGGGTAAAATGTTATTAACAAAACCAACTTTATTGTTTAGATTAAGCCATTCGAAAATTTGCAAAATTACAAATCTTATGTTTTTTTATTCATGTTTTTACGTAATACGGTTCCGAAGTTATAAATATGTAAAAATAGCAGTATTTCCTATTACACATCCTAAAATAGCTTGAAATTTTTTTTAAAAAATGATAAATTTTATTAAACATTACGTGATAGGGTCATAAAAGGGAACGTTTTCTTAAATACATTTTTTTTATCTGTTATAATTTAGAAATTATGGCCATTTTAGTTTTCGAATGAAATTTTGTCGGAAACGTTTTTCGCTTATAACTTTTGAAAACACGCGAGGTCAAAAAAACTGAAACGACCAAAAATGTTTATTTCTTTATCCGCGTACGATGCTTTTTGAATTTTAAAATCGGTTCGTAAATAAGCGAGTTGTGGTCAAATTACGGTTCAATTTCTTTGAAATTTTTTTGACTATTTTTAACATTTTTTTAACCTCGAAGATGCCCTCGTACAAAAAAAATTTTAATCAAAAATAAAGACACATCTTTCGTAAACTCGAAACTTTTTCCAAACAAAAATATCTCTAACCGTTCTAATGTGAGACGAATTTGAAAAAAGGTCGATTTTCGTATAGATTTGAAATCTCAAAATTGTTCGTTAATACTTTGATTTTGATTATAAATCGGACCGTATGGACTTTTGTCGAAAATTTTTTCTATCTTATACTTTGTTAAGTTTAAAAATTTCAAAACGTTTTGTAATTTTTTCTCTATCTCTTACGGTTTAAAAGATATAAGCCTTTAACGATTTATCTACGAATTTCAAACCAAATTTTGAAATTTTTCCAAAAAAAGTTTGTGTACCTCCTACAGCCGTATGATAAAAGCCACATCTTTCATTTAAGTGCCATTTTAAAGAAAAAACTGTAAATTGTGGGTTAGGCTGAACGCTTTTTCGATATGTCTTTTAATTTCCGAGTTATAAGCCCTTAAAGTTAGGGGTGGAACTTTTTTGCTTTTGGGGGTGTAATTACCGTCCCCGACATCCCACGCTTACCAAACAAAATTCGTCGCGTTCGTCTTTTCGATTTCTATCGGACACCAAAAAAAATTTTCGAAAATCGCTAAAAAATGGAATAGAAAAAAGAAGAGAGGATAAAAATTAAAAAAACAAAACTGTACTTGCGTGACTTCTTTTTGTGACAAAACGACAAAAGAAACTATTTTTTACTTTCTTTAAGGGAAATAGATATTATCATTTTTTATTTTTTTAAACTCCACATTAAATACAAATGCTGAAATCAGCCAGAATTAAGAAAAAAAGATAAATAGTAAGAAACAAAAATTACCACTTATCAAACTCATGAGACTATTGTTTCCAAATAAGAAATTGCAAAAAATCACAAAACGATTTAACCCCGTTTCAGCGGTCCCCGTTTCCGCGGTCCCCGTTTCAGCTGTCCCGATTGAACGATCCCCGTTCCAGCGGTGACCCTATTCAGCAGTTACCCGTTTCAGCGGTACCCTTTTTTAGCGGTTCTCGTTTCGGCGGCCCCGTTTCAGCGGCAATACCTCAATACTTCATTGTAAACGCCAATATTTACACGGTTGTAAAAAATACTTTATTTTCCGCGCCACCCATAAATTTATTTTTGTCAGACTTTCCCTTAATAGTAAAAGTCACAGTAATCTACTCATTCAAAGTAAAACTATTTTATCGTTTATTTATGAAATATTTAAGAGTAGGTATAAACATACATATTTAAAATTATTATATTGCTACAACATTACTTAAATTATACGCAATACCGCGAAGATATTCTTCAACAGTTAATAAGCCGTTGTCATATTCCATCTGCAGACGGTCTATTCTTTGATTTATTTGAATATATTTTCTGTTGCGATGGACAACATTTTGGCCAGCTCTTATTTGTTGCAACACCGTTGTTGTCGAGGCCTGTTCAAAAATCAATTTTTCTACAAATTCGTATATATTTGGATGATATTTTCCTACTATGTTACAAAAACGGTTATGCCAACCTTCTACATCGTTATTAGTACGCTTGGTAATACCGTACATGTTCCAAAGCATTGATTTATAATACCTAACCATTGTCTATGAAAATATACAAACAAAGGTAACAAAACAAGTGGAGAATTATCTTGCAAATCCTCAAATGTATTCTGTACATGATTAATTGGAACAAACGCCAGCGCGAGCAACATACGACAATGCATACGAATATTTTCGTTATTATTGTATAGTTCGCCTAAACCATTGCATTTAATATATCTAAATACTGACTGGCAGAAATGGAAATAACAACCACGAATTCGTGCCATTGGAAACTCTTGCTCAAGAGCTGCTATTAACCCATTTTCAAAATCGATTGTTATTGTATTTGGATTTAGCTGATTATTATTAGCAGTACACGTATCTTTTATTATCCGAAATACGTTCACATATGTATTACGCGACTTTGAAGTGATTAAACAGTAAACTAATGGCAAAACCTTAGATGCTGTTAGAGCATGTATCGTAAATATTTGTTTGTAAAACGGAGGAGCTACGCTAAAAGTACCGTCCATAAACCAGTGAGAGTCATGTGATAGCTTTCTTAAATTTTCCATCGTCGCAAATATTAAAATTGATTTATCTTCGCTTTGATGAAGAAGAAAATTTTCTCCGGAAGTAGTACGCCGCAAATTTTCCGGAATATCCACTTCATTCAAACTTCGTGGTAACTGAGGATAATTAGCATGTCGGGCACGGTATAACACTGTATCGACAGACCGAAAAGTAGGAAAACTGCCGCTAATGCAGGGTTAACGGAAACTTGAGCAGCAGCTTCGTGGTATATTGTTGTTACTTGCATGTTACTGGTTTCCGCGCGAGTTTTCATTGCACTAACAGTCACTTTTACACTAGCACCTTCCGGATCTGCTAAATGGTTGTGTACTCCTCGATGTTCTGGAAGCGAATTATCTGGAAGAGACCAAAGTTTTCCCGCACATCCATCTATCAAACAACGCCATCGCTTTCTATTTTGGTTAATACTGTCCACCCGATAACAAAACCACCATAGCTGCAACCTTCCTTATTTTTTTAGTTTTAAAAAACTCCATAACACACTCAAAGATCACTGAGATGATTACGTAACCAAATACGAAACTGAAATAATATAAATTCTAAGTTCCTCCTGTCATATATACTTTTGGGCTTTGTCCAAATGCATTGACGTGCATCTTAATGTCTTGCTATTAGAGTAAACAATAAACGATTATGTATTATAAAAGAAATAAGAAGGATTACTCTATTAGCCAAAGTACATATTTCAAAAACTGTAACTCAACATAAGAATTAATTGTATTGTTCTGAAAATACCCTATTAGCAAACAAATACCCTTAATTTTCGGTTTATACACAAAGCGTTTTAACTAATTAGTCTAATCACCTCATTAGAAATTATACAGAAATTTTAGAGTATGATACAACAAAATATTTTATATGTAATCATCTTTTAAACTTTAGCTACTTAAAACAAATTTCTATTCAATAATTGAATAGTTAAGTATTTATGAATTTAGCAGTGAAAATGGAAGATTTCGTACCGAAATCTTTCAGTACCAGATTCATACAACTTTTTTTTAAATCACGGTAAATTTACAATTTTTCTTTTAAAAGACAATCATTAGAAAAATAGACAAACTAATCAATCTATCGTAGTGCACAGAAATAATTGAAACTTTTTACACCAGCACTAGTACCTCAAAGATCAATTTTCGATTTATACCCTGATTACCACAATAATCATATTACCTATTGTTCGATTTAAAAAAAAGTTTGTATATAAAGTAAAAACTTAAGAACTTTTATTTATTCTATACAACAACAATATTCACGTTTAATGAGGAAATGAAGTACGATTTGAGGTGTTACCGCTGAAACGAAGGCCGCCGAAACGAGAACAGCGGAAACGAGAACCGCTGAAAAGGGTACCGCTGAAACGGGTAACCGCTGAATAGGGTCACCGCTGTAACGGGGATCGTTGAATCGGGACAGCTGAAACGGGGACCGCGGAAACGGGGACCGCTGAAACGGGGTTACGCCTCACAAAACATTTTTTCTTCACACTTAAAAATATACCATAGTGCTTTACTTCATTTTTCCTCATTCTTTAAAATTAATGGTTTTTTTATTCTTAAATAAATAGATTTCACTCATAAAACCGCAAAAAAACACCAACTATTTTTTTACTTATAAATGGTATAAAATATTATGATTTTGTCAGCGGCGGCCTTACCGATTGCGAGGCTCCGGGCGGCAGGTCTTTGCGAGGCCCTTTGTTCTTCCTGAAAAGTATGTGATGCGAAAGTAGGTCTGGTTGTTTGGTTTAGGTATTTGTCATGTTTGACGAGAAAAGCTAAAGTAATTTAGGTTTTAAAATATTTTACATTGAAAGGGTTACAAAATTAACAAATACAGAGATGATAACTTTTAAAATTGATGTTTGCGGCTTTTGCTAAGACTAAAATCTTTAATTAAAGCACAATAATCTAATGAATGAGCTACGTCATTTTCGATTGAAAGAATAGCAAGAGCGGAAAGCCGATCTTGTGTCATGGAATTCCTCAAATATGTTTTAATAATTTTAAGCCTCGAAAAACTCCTTTCAGCAGACGCAACTGTAACAGGTGTTGTGGCAATAATTCTTAGGACTATTTCGATAGTGGGGTAAACTTCAGTTAATTTTGTTTCAATTATGTATTTCAGCACCGAGATAATGTCGTCGTTTCCTTCATACACACGGATGAACATATTCAGTTCTTCGTACAATTCATCTCCATCAATATCACATGATTCTCCTACCGTCATAGATATTTGCAAGTCCTTGCATTGCTTCAAAAGTTCACTATCACTAATTTCCTTTAATTTTTTATATTATACATGAAACCAAATATGCTCTCATGATGTTTAAGTGCCTCAAACCTAGGATGGCAGCTTGCGCGCATTTGTCGACAATAACATAAAAATAGTTTATTTTGAAAATCTCTTCCGCATTCACTTCATGAGGTTCATCTTCCCTTCATAATCAAAATGCCTTTTTTACGTCGTCTTCTGACTTCTTTGAACTGTCTGTCAATATCATTTTTCTCGGCTATTTCTCTCGCTGTTATAAGAGATGACCGAAAACCATTTTCTCGATAATTATCGAGCCAACTCGTGAATGCGTCTAGGTGTTGTATAGCCACATCTAAGTGCATGTTTTCACTTTGCCACATTTTACTTATAACATTTGTTTTTGTAAGAATATCATACCATATGACAAGCGAAACTACAAATTCATAGGTAGTTATTTCCTTTTCTATAGAAAGGCATTCACTGACCAACTGACAATCTGTTGTATTTTCTGCTAAATCCTTTAAAGCATCGCATATATCGCTTAGTTGGTATTTAACAGCCTTCACCGATGCTACCCTGCACTCCCATCTAGTTTCAGAAAGAGGTTTTAGCGTTAACGATTTTACATGAGCATTTAAGATTGCCCACCTCTGACTTGAGCCGGCAAATAGAGTATACAACCTTTGTAACAAACCAAAAAAAGATTTTGCTTGAACACAAGACGATGCTGCATCTCCTAGTATGAGATTCCAGCTATGACTTCCACAAGGTAGAAAATAAGCAAGTGGATTAATTTCAAGTATACGTTTTGAACACCACTTTTTCACCACGCATATTGGCACCATTGTCATATCCTTGACCCCTGCAGTTTTGCAATGATATGCCTAACTGTTCTAATTCTGTGATTATATAATTAGTCAAACTCTCACCTGTGGTTTTTCGACGGCTAAGAAACCAATAAAATGTTCTTCAATTTCAGCTTTATTTTTATTAAAAATCTTATAATAATTGAAAGTTGCTCAACACGAGAAACGTCGCGTGTGCAATCAAGAATAATCGAATAATATTTATTATTTATTATTTTTCAACAATTTGAGCTTTCACATGACTTGCCATCAATTGTATGAGCTCGTTTTGAATATTTTTCCCATATAATGGTCATTAATCGTCTTATCCTTTACTTGTTTTAGGTGAAGTCTCAGCACTGGATCAAATCGGGCTATTAACTTTACTAAATCTATAAAGTTGCCGCTTGTCTCACTCGAATCTGAATCAGATGTTAACTTCTCTCTATGTCCCCTGAAGGCCAAATTGTGAGATGCTAAAAAATTTACAATTGCGAGCAATCGTTCTAAAATATCTCTCCAACGTTGCCTTTCTTGTTCAATTTGTGACTGGGCCAAGGAGTCAATAGTGGAAGAGCTTTTTAAACCATTCTCTAAATTAATCCATTTCAACATACAATTTTTGTGCTTTCGAGTAGATTCGTGAGACTTTAGGTAATCACCCAAGTGTTTCCAATCACACACTCCTTCACTTGAACCAACCTTTGTATTTTCTAGGCCGAATATTCGACACGGAAAGCAGTAAACGGCATCCTTTGTTTGTGAATAAATCATCCAGCGTCGGTCAAACTTTTCTCCGTTAACTAATATCTTATTATAATGATATTCGCTGAATCGTCGTCCATTATTATTTACGGGAAATAAATCAACTTTAACCCGGATCGGACCTTTTAATACAATCTCAGTTCGGTCTACATCAGTAATTGTTATGGGCCACAAACCGGGGTCATTTTGAGGATTTAGATTTTCCATTACACCAGTTAGGGATGTAGACATAGACTTGGGCTCAGATTCGTGTTCTTGACTGGATAGCGTTGACGGCGGCACTGGTGACCTAAGAGACAATGATGTAGTTAATTCATCCTCGTCCTCGCTGTTTTTACTTGATGACGGCGGCGGCACCCATGATGATGTGGAAGGAATGTTTTCAGCTGGATCAGGATTAGAGTCACTTTCAGTCAATAAATGTTTTGTAGAGGTTTCTTGATCATCACTTTTTATATATTTATATAAAGATCCACGTAGATTTTCTTTTACCTGATTTCTTTTGATAGCTCGTTTCCTTTTTGAACTACCTGACTCAAATTTTCTACCGGTATCACGATCACGCAAACTCATTTCGTAAATCTTGTTTCGCACAAACAGTCAGAAATAATTTTTAAGTATCACACGGTTTTTTTACACTTTTCAGCTTACTAAATACTTCAAATACTATAATTTACACTTTTCCAGCTCACTCAATACTTTAAAATACTGTCTTACTGTCTATACGATGGTACGATCGTAATATTCAATAAAATTGAAAGATGTATACGGTACAGTAACGATTCTATAACTCATTACAAGCAAAATAATTCCAAGACGAACGAAATGAAACACGAGGATTCCCTGACCGATACAGGAGCAGAACATTATGTCCCAACCCCGAGCTGACCCGAGTGCTATGCGATTGAAAAACCAATTTTCAAGTGTTTCGAGGAGCGATATTCAACCAGTAAAATCCGCTTAATGTGATCACTTTGGGCCAGATGCATTTTGATAACATTAACCAACTGATAACAATAAGGGAATTATAGAAAAACTATCAAAATTTTAGAAAATCCTAATTTCAAGTGGTTTTATTTCTTAATGAACTACGCACATACCTATATGTATTACATATTAGTTATACAATATAAAATCTTGCACAGCAAAGGTTGCGATATTCTCATATTCTCAATTGCGTGGCTGCATTTCTTTGACCCATTTTGGCAATTTATCGTACTTTTCGATAATTTCTGCTTTTTCTTTTAACTATAGATCGATTCTTTTTTTAGTCGACATTGTACGAATAACAAAAATAAACTACACTAAGATTTAAATGCATAAAACTAAGTGCACATTTACAAAAACACCTACCCTCCGTGAAAAGAAACGTGGTTTTAAAAGAAAATTAAATCTTAATGTTGACAATTTATTTCAAAAAAATAAGAGATTATCTACTTGATATTCTTTGAAAGTGAAAAATTAAATGTTTGTCCCGTATTAATCCGCCTTTAGTCTTTGAATAGGGATTAAAATAAGCGACGTGTTTTGTAAAGAAACTGACATTTAACCATAAATTTACTTAGAAAAAGAGCTTATTGTGTTCAAAATTCCTCGAAAGTGATAACAATAACAGACTTTTTGAGCACATTATCCGATGGTTTATGCATATAAACTAATTCAAACGTCCGGTTCCCAGTCAGAATGATAACAATAACCGACTGATAACATTATCCGTGATCACATTAAAGGGATTTTACGTTCTACATAATGAATTTTTTCAATTATATTTTGAATGAATGGATTAGTTATGTAACTTTATTTTAATTTACCTGAATAAATAATTAAGGATTAAAATCAAAAGTTTTAAATAAAAAAATATTATTAAATAAACCTATTTTTTAAATTTCCGGGATTGTTGCGCGAGGCCCCTACAAGAGCGAGGCCCCGGGCGATTGCCCGGTTCGCCACCCCCTAAGGCCGCCGCTGGATTTTTGTATTCCTACATTCGTAAAGAAAATTCGAAATCAGTTTACTTATTTCGTTATTAAAAAAAAAAAACAGTAAGTTAATTTTTTTGTCATTTTTGACAAATACAAATTAGTGCTTAAAGAAGACTTCCTAATAGAATTCAAAAATTTGATTTTTTTTACACAAAATTGAAAAACTATAATATAATTCAAAATCATTTACTTTAATACAAAAAAACTTGTTTGTCCATTAACTCTTCTTTTTCTAATTGAAGAGTACTTTTTCGAAAATTTCTTCGTTTTCGACACCAAAAAAATACGCTTTTACTCTTAATGGTAGATACAGAAATAGAACAATAATTGAAATAGAAATTTGTTCACAAAATTTATAAAAATGTGCTTAAGAAACGCATGTTGCAAACATGCGACATGAAAATCCTGCTCTGCCTCGTGAAAAAATCATGTGTTAAATTTTATTACGTTTAAAAAGGTATCAACTCTGAACGGATTGTGAATTGAATTTTATTTTTCGAAAGTCTTAAAAAATTCAAAAAAATACAAAACATTTTTTTGAATTAAAACTCGCGTGAAATACTACAAAATTGTTTGTTTTTAATCTAATTCTGTAACTCATGTTTCTTCGTTCTTTAAAATTATTCGTTTTTTTTGTCATTCTTAAAAAGTGCAAAAAATTCGAAGTCAGTAGTTTTCACTCATAAAAACCCAAAAAAAAGCTAATAAGGGGTGATATGTCTCGTAAAAAAATAGTACACAACAAAAAAATAATTAGCGGCCGAATCACAAAAAAAGTGAAATAATATACGTACATGTTTATATATCTTTTTAAAAATATTGCAAATCGAAATCTAATTAATGGACGAATCAAGAAAGAAGTGAAAATGACTTTTTATGTACCTACAAACTAAGCGAAACAAATTAAAAGATTGTTAATAACAACAGAATACAGAAAGTTTTTTGTTAACATATTGCACGAACGTAATGCAGTTAAGTTACGTACAGGCAATCCATTGTAACTTAAGAAATCTCGCGCAGGAAAAATGTAGCTGTTTATAGAATTTCAAGGCGTGACCAGACAATAGTACACTCCGGGCAGAAGTAGGTATTACTAGCATATAATACAAATTGGTGCAAGATAAATATTAATTATTACACCAATAATTTATTACTTTTCTGGTTAGTAGGTACACAATATACAAAAAATTCAAGCATTTTATTAACAAATTATGCTTTTACAATAATAATAATTAGGTAAATACAAATAAACAAATAAATACAATAATAAATAAAATAAATACAGAGCGATCTTTTATTTTGGATTTGAATACCTAAACTATAAATCATTAAGTTTATACTAATTTTGAACGAATAAAAATAGAAATATTTAATGAACACAATTAAATTTGCGGCAATTCAGGGTAACAACGACGCAGTATTAGAATCGTCATCTGAGCTGCAACTGAACCCGAAATCATCACTATCAGTTTCAATTCCAACATTAATAATTAACGATTCTGTAACAAAGTCCATAAAAACTTCGTTTTCGTAATATTCGTCTTCCAGTTTCTTGACGTTAGCGCACACCTTGTTCCAATCTTCTACCGTAATGGAGGCAAATTTTTCTTCCGCTAATTTTTTCGCATCTTCTAACTTAAAAGTTACATTGTGGGATGCTACAAAATTTTTACGGTAGCCCAAATCATCTCGATTGGGTTAAGTTCGGGGTGATAAGGGGTAATCTTAACACAGTATGACCAGCTGCCTGCATTATTGTGTCTATTTTGAATTTTTAAGTTTGTTTTTGTTGTTTTTTATTAAAAAATAAAGTTCAGCTTTAGTCAAATCCAATGATGCGGGAATATCGTTTTGCGTTAACCAGTCAATCATCACTTGTTTTCTGCTGTTTGAATTGGGCGCTGGATTTATTTGGACATTATGGTATGGCGCGTTGTCAATCACTAACACCGATTTTTCTGGCAAATTTGGTATCAGCTTTTCGGTGAGCCATTTTTCGTAATTATTGAAATTCATCTCATGATGATAATCTCCTGATTTGGTTCCAGATTTAAAAATTAATAGTGCATTCTTCACAAAACCATGACTATCCTCCTGCATGCAACATAATTAATCGTTGTCCCTTAGAAATATTACCAAATAAACCATTTCTTGTTTTGTCGGTCCACGATTTTGAAACTGTATGGCTGCCATGGATGTAAGTTTCGTCCATGTAAATGATTGGTCGATTGTCATTGCGGTACATTTTAATTTTTTCAAAAAAGCAATTCTTAAGTGTCTTATATCGGGCTTCTCTTGTAATAATTTTCGATTATTTTCAGCCGAAGAAAATTTAAACCCCATTTTTTAATAATTTTGTGTAGTGAAGACCTGCCACCGACATAATCTAAATCTTCTTTTAATTTTTGTAACAAATTCTTAAGAGTTACCCGTTGGTTGTTTGTTTTATGGTAATTATAAATGATACGCCTAATGTGATGCAGTTCTGTTTCATGTATGTCAGTAATTGGAAATTTTTCTTTCGCTTCCTTTTGGAGATTTAAAAACATTGGCGTCCTCTTCAGCTTCAGGATCATTTGGTGCGTCATTCCCTTCCTTGATAATTTTGTAAAGCATACTCTGTGAAACACCTGTAGCCGCTGATAAATGGCTTTTAACTCAACCTCAGAAGCATCTATGATGTTCACTTCATTGTTGGCAATTTTTAAAATATTGAAAAACTTTAAACACTACTTCGCGAGTTTGAGCACTAATAGCTTTTCCCTGTCCTAACTTTGACATTTTCTTAATTTAAAACTAAATATATAGACCTAGCTATGCAAGTAAACTGATAATGTTCAACTAATACTCATTTTTACCCGGTTGCGTAAAGCATAATCTTTAGTTAACAAAAGATATTAACAATTTGTTAGCCAATCAGAGGATTTAAGATTTAAATTTTAACCAATCAGAAAGACATTTACTTAACAATAGAATTAATTTTGTTTTGTACATCCAAGCTTTTGTATTCTAAATTAGTCATTTTTAAAAGAAAGTTTTACATTTCAATGATATGAATTTTGACCCGGAAGTGTAGTTATTAAATTAAAATTAGAAAGATAAAAGATAAAATGTTATATTTCACATTATAAAGGACGGTCATTATAATCATATAAAAATTTAAATTGAATAAATGAATGTGAAGCAATATTTTAAATATCTACGGTGTACCTACGCTGATATCTTATACCGCCAGTGTTTCATGCTGGAATAACCAACAGTTACGAAATCATTTTACCTTTGAGTGTACAACCGGGTCCCTACTCCAACACCTTACCTGCGCAACGTGCAACTTTTCTACAGTTACAATGGATTGCCTGTACCTAAAGTAAGAAAATGTGATAAGCCGATTTCAAAATGTCGCATTCCGTCCCATTTTTTAATATTTGTAAAGAATTTTGAAATATAGTAAAAACAGCAACAATAAATTTTTTATTACACAAAATATAAAAAAGTAAAGAATATAACAATAATATTTTTTAATTATTTATAAAAATTAATTTACAAAAATGATTCGATTTTGAAAGACCTTAAGGATGAGAAATTACACGACTGTACAAAATAAGATATCCTTTCTCACGTAAACTCGAAAGAGGATGTAGTTGTAAATGAAGGGATTAGGGTTTATGACTACTTGCGGTCTTTTTTTCCAAAAGCTACCCTAAGAATTTTGGGGTTCAATGCCCACAGAAACAAAGAAACTAATATTTTGAAATAAGAACGTACATTATTTTTAGGGATCTACTTTATGTTGTAAAATTCACAAACAATACGAAAAGAGATTATTGTATTTAAATCCTCACATTACCTAGATATATGAACAAAGAACTTAAATAAAAACACTTCGGGCTTTGTTGAAAACGCGCAAATAACAACTATATAATCTGCAAACCTTGAAACTTTCTTTTTTCAATGGGGTGTAGACGTCTTGAACACACAGCTGAAAGCACGTACCTACTTGCTTATTTAGACTATTTTTTTACCTTATACTGATGTTTTTATGTTTATACTGATAAAATATTTCTGATGAATTTGACAATGTCTAAATTGTGGGTTAGCGCTTTTCGATATGTCTTAAAATTTACCGAGTTATAAGCCATTAAAGCTAGGGTTGGTTTTCGCTTTTGGGATGTTACTACCGTCCCCGGCCGTTTAGGCGAAAATTAGTTCAAAAATTTTCCAAAAACCCTGGTAACTCTCGAGGGCGTTAGATTCGAACGCGTTTTTTTTTTTAATTCTTACGTGAAACGATGACATCTACTAAGGGCAGCGATAAATTTAAAAATAACTTTGAAACGAAAGCATTAAATGGCAAAAAAACGAAATTGAAATTTCCATTTTTTTCGATTTCCTCGCGTTCCGGCCGCTTTCAATGCCGTTTCTCGTCTTAAATTAAAAAAAAAATTTAGATAAAAAATTGACGTCTTCGCGTAGAGGGTTTTTTAGCCGTCTTACGGCGTTTTCGAATCTACGATCGGACTTTGCGTTCGTTCTCCCCGGCCATTCAAGCCAAAATCGAAGATTTTTAAAAATGTCTTACGACCTTATCGTAAAAGATAAGTTATTCGTTTAAGATCAGTTTTAAAATGGAAGAAAGTCTAACATACGGCGCTTTTTCGATAAGTCGTAAAGCTTTCGAGATATAAGCTCGAAAACGAAAAGCGAAAATCGAACACGAAGTTTTTTTTGCGTTTCAATCGTCTTTTAAGGAACTTGAGAAAACTTAAAAAAAATTCAAAATTAAAAAACTGTAATAAAAAAAAATTAGGAAGAGTCTTACGGTTTCCCGTTTTTTTTTTGGTTTTAAACTATGTTAGCGCGACATAATTTAATTTTTTTTATTTAGAATAGAACCGTTTATTTGAAAAACGCGTTATTGAACTTACGATAACTTAAAAAAAATTGAAAATCAAAAAACTGTAATAAAAAAAAATTAGGAACAGTCTTACGGTTATCCCGTTTTTTTGGTTTTAAACTATGTTTGCGCCACATAATTTAATTTTTTATTTAGAATAAAACCGTTTATTTTGAAAACGCCTTATTGAACTTAAGATAACTTAAAAAATTAAAAAACTGTAATAAAAAAAATTATGAAGAGTCTTACGGTTATCCCGTTTTTTTGAACTATGTTAGTGCGACATAATTTAATTTTTTTTATTTACAATAAAACCGTTTATTTGAAAAACGCCTTATTGAACTTACGATAACTTAAAAAAAAATTGAAATTAGTAGATATGCATTTTTTATTTAAACGTTATAAAGTTGTTTTTCTTAACGCTTAATGAGTAAGAACGTAATTTTGTATTGTTTAGCTATCAACACTCACACGATATTTGTTACTTTCGACACTTCCTTAGAAAATAACTATTTCACGGCTTCTCAGGTTCCGTACGATAGACCTTTGTAAAAGAAAGCTTTCAATAAAATACAATGTAAATTATAATAATTAATTTATTTTTATTAATTATAATAATGATTAATGACAATTCTCCCGGGACCCTCTCGACTTCTCCCAGCGCCCCTTCGTTCATTTGCACCGCCACCTTGTCCTTTTCTGCCACCTCTCCGGCCTCCTCTTCCACCCCAGCCACCCTCTACGGCCGCTCGTACACCTCTTCCGCCACTTGGCCCTCCTCTTCCACCCCCGCCACCTCGTACGGCCCCTCGTCCCCCTCTTCCACCGCCTTGTCTTCCTCTTTCGTGTTGATCTAACTTCCTCTGCTCTTTAATTTTTTTATTAATTTTTTTCATGTTTTTCGTGACTCTTTTATAAATTGCTTGTACTTGTTTATCTATAAAAAACAATAGTTAAAAAAATGGTGGATAATAACTACTACTTACTTTAGCTTCCATCCGGGCTATCTATAATAAGAATTAAATTAACGTATTAAAATTGCAGAAGCTAATTAACTTACATTATCTTCAATTTCGGTTTTGTCTTGGCTATCTCCGTTCTGCGGAAAATTATGCTTTATTATTGTATTTATAATTATTATAATTTCAATAAACTTACATTGCTTCCGGCGCCGCGGGCCTCTTCGTTTTCGTCATACTGAAAATAATACTTCATTGTTGTTTATTATTATTATTATTAGAAATAACTTACACTTTGCGGCCGCGGCAGATTAGGCGGAAACTGAAAATCGTCATTAATTTGGCTGTCATCGTTATTCACTATTAAATGTTAAAAACAATTAGTTGAAATATGTTTCAGCATACTAAATGTTACTTACTCTTTACTTTTTACAAACAACACTGAAAAGTAAAAATGTATCTCTTCAAAGCTTACCTGAAGTAGAGATCTTTTTGTGGTTATAGTGGGGGTTTAGGGTAATATTGGTAATAAAATTCACGAAACATTTCCTACGAAACGGGGTTGTTTACCAAAAGGATACGTAACCTTCAACGAAATGTTTAGAACGTAAAATATTTATCATTGTGTATCAAAGTTGTAAAATTAAGAGAATAATTTAAAAGAGATAAATAAAGAAATTTACTTTATTTAAAACAAAGAATGACATTTTTAAAACTGGAAACGGTTTCTTTTCTAACGACACATAAATTCAATTTAACATATAACAGATTCATGATAATTAATTTCTTTGTGCTGGTAAATGAAAAACAAATTATCCAAGACAGGATTTAATTTAGGTGAGATCGACTGTTTGCTTCGCAAAACGCTGAGTCATTCGAAAATTTGCAAAAACAGGATGTAGTAAATCAAAGGATTAGGGTTTATGACTACTTTCGGTCTTTTTCCCAAAAGCTACCCTGAGAATTTTGCGGTTCCATGTCCACAGAAACACTTTTTGTAAATACGATAAACAGTGACGAAATAATGATTACTTTTCCACTACTGTAGAAATAAGTATTTTGTAGGGGAAATTGATCAAACTCGTAATTCAAGAACTCTGCGCAAGGGGAGATAATTTTTCAATTTTCCAGGAACTCAAATATTTTTCTTTGTCAAGTTTTTTCCAATTAACTTCAGTTCACCGTCAGATGTATTTTAAAATACTTATTTGTGTATCGAGATTGTAAAGTGAGCTGTTTTTGAGGTAAACAAAATGTATAATTAACAAATAACAAATTCAAAATAAACCATTTTTTTATGCGGAAAAAGTGCAAAACAAAAAAAAACATGTATAAGTTTCTTGTAATTGATCGGGATATAACATATCCGATCAATATACAATATCGATAGTTGTTATCATTATTTACACAACTTCTACGTAAATACTAAATAAGAGAAGGAAGTAATTTGTACACATTATTGATAAAACGTGTAATTTAACAACGCATGATTATTGTTAACAAAAACTGAAGAACAACATAAAAAACAGAAAATCTGTATTAAAAAATATTTTTTTTGTGTTAATGCAAAAAAGTACGCGAAATAAAAGTGCAGAATCAAAGAGTGAAAAAGGAAAAAAACCCTTCTGGTATTACAAACAAAAGCTCAAAAAGATAAAAATAAGATTCTTTTTCTTTCTTCAAGAGACAACAATTGCCCATCATAAAAAAGTATAATTTATTTTTTTCCATTTTTATAAAGTGAAAAAAACCACAAATAATTTTTTTTAGAAAAATTAACTATAAAAAACACCAAATGCATTTTTTTATACTTAAAGATTACAAATTGGAGCATAAAATGAAAACAGCATTATAATACATTTATAAAATATAGTAGAAAATCTTTTTTTGTAACTTTTTTAAATACAAAAAAAGGATGTAACGCACATTATCGATAACCTATGTAAGCATTTAAGACTCATTATTATTAACAAAAAATTAAGAAGAAAACAAATAAAATGAAAAACTGTAGTAAAAGAAAACAATTTAGTGTATATATAAAAATAGTATACGAAACATAAGTGCAGAATCAAAGAGTGAAAAAGAAAAAAACCCCTTTTGGTATTAAAACAAAAGCTCAAAAAGATAAAGTAAGATTCTTTTTTCTATCTTCAAGAAAAAAAATTGAAAAAATACTCCAAATAATCTTTTTTTTTTTTTTAATTTTAACGATGAAACACACCAAATGCATTTTTTATACTTAAATAATACAAATTAAAGCATTAAATGAACGCATTATAATACATTTACAAATATAAGAGAACATTTTTTTTAGTAACTTCTTTAAATACAAAAAGAACAGTATGTAACGCACATTATCGATACCCATGTAATCACTTTTACGCATAATTGAAAACAACGTTTGTTTGAAAAAGAAATTGTAATTCAAATTAAATAGCATTTATTCATTTAATCGAGTGCAAATCTATTAAATAAATCATGTAGAACACATTTTATTCTGGGATCTAGGGTAAATCTAAGTAAATCTAGGATAAAATAGTTTCAAACAGTATTTAATTGGACGATTGCATAGGCGACTGTAAAAACCTGTTCATTCATTCTACGACGCAAATATTTTGAGCAACGGGTTGCATTATGATATTGAAAAGCACACGGGTACATGTCGAGGTCGTGCGTAAAATGTTATTAACAAAGGAAACTTTATTGTTTAGATTATGCCATTCGAAAATTTGCAAAATTACAAATCTTATGTTTTTTTATTCATGTTTTTTACGTATTACGGTTCCGAAGTTATAAATATGTAAAAAATAGCAGTATTTCCTATTAAGGGGACGCTAGCGAGTATCATTATTTTAGAAACAAAAATACAGATGTATGTACAAATATAAATACAGCTTATTTTATATCAATTTGTAGGTATTTTAATAACGAAGAGCGCTATCATAAACAAATTTAAAATTTTTACCCTGCTAAAATAGTAAACCAAAACCTTAAAGAAAGTAGCAATGCGATTTTTGAAACAAAAATACTCAGTTATTTTTGGCTCGATTTGAATGAACCAAGCAAATTATAATTGTACACAGTATTACGAAGAGCGCTATTATAATAAAAATTGATAACTATGTTTTTAATAGAAAAAATTAAAATAACTTCAGGCGTCTATTACTTGAAAAATATGATGAACTACTATTTTATTTTAATACGTCTTATAGAATTGTATTGTAGTAACAAATTGCTTCATAGATTTAAATGAGGTACTTAAAAACAATAAAAAAACACACTCAAATGTAATAATTACTTCACTGTATTTATAATAGATGCCGCCTTGACAAAATTCTAACTACATATAAAATTTTATGTACGTACACTTAAAGTTACGTGTAGCACAAATACAATGGGATAGACAGGGTACGCTTGCTAATTGAAAGAGCCCCGAGGGCGTATTGGAGGTACTTAGTTGGACTTTGGGTATTATAGAAAAAGCGGCGGCCAAATACCGGCTCTTCAAGGAGTTTATTGTAAGTGTAACTCATTTAATAAATTAAAAATATTATATTTTCAATTTCCAACTAGTGATGAGGCAGCTGACCGATTGTTCTTTTGAAAAAAAAATGTAACCGTCACAGACTTTATTACAATCCAATTCATTTTATTGTATATCGGAAACATGATTGTCAAATACTGTAATTTTGAGGACGTCTTTATTAAAATTGTAAACTTTAATCAAACTAACACAGTTTCGAAATATTAAGTATTATAGAAAACAACCAGTTTGTGTATATTTTACATTTATTTTAATTACAAAATAGGTGCAATACAAAAACATACAAACGATGTAGTATTATAAGTTTATCAAAAATACATATGGTAATGCTTTACATCATAATTTTAACAATTTCTATTTTATAATTAATTATCAAAACAAGTAAAAAAAGTGATGCACAGAACTCTATATCTAAAGAATTACTTTAAAAAACAAAGTCTTGAAATGAAAGTTGTACGTACAACTTTTATTTAATAATTTTTTAAATAATAATCACGGAGGGGTAAGTTTCTAACACGACGAGAATCTAATAATTCAGGTAGTAAGGCGTTCATATAAAAATCTTCCAATTTATTAATCATGTTTTGAAAAAGGTTTTCGTTCTTATTTACTATTTCAACGCTAATACCTTTTGGGGTCCACACAATAAAGTAACAATAATTTTTTGACATACATACATTTGCCCTTGTATTTGAGCCATGTACCTGTGGTTTTCTTTCAACACTAATTTACCGTCGATAATTTTACAAAAAAGAATTTTTTTTTGTAGTACACCTTCCTCGGGAGTCATATTTCGGCAGCTTGCTGGCATTTTACTTCGATGATGGCACTCTCATCGTCTAATATTCGATCAGGCGTTGCTGCAAGAAAAGGCATGTCTTTGTTTATACATAACCCGATACTTTTCGTTTTTAACGAATACATTTCTTCAAATTGAGTTATCGCTGCACTCTCATTCAGTTGTCCGTATTTAGTACTAAAATTACCAACAAATGTCGAGTACAAGATGTCTGCAACGACATTTGCAGTAGATGTTGTAGCTCTCATAGAAAAACTCTACCAAAATTTGATGCCGTTAGTCGTATTTTCCGTTCTTTTGTCCAAATTTCGGAAATTGATTGCCCACGCGTGCTGTACTCTAATTGCACATGATCTACCTGGTTTAATTTTTCTAAGAAGTGTTTTTTTCATTGTCGTACGTTTGGGAATCCATATCTGGGTAGTCTTCTAAAGTTAAACCGTAGTTCAAATCTGGACCGACATTTGCCATACACTTCTTTTATTTGCTGCAAATACGAGTATATAATTAAAAGTTATAGTTGATATGATGGGTAGATATACCCTACCAAAATTTTTCTTCTTGTTCTGAAGTTTTCGTTTCTTAATGGTATTAAAATACTTTGTTGCAAATTGACCAGGAACATCGCCATATTTATTTCGAATTAATGAAATGGTACTGTCCAAATGAATTAAATGATATGGCAGCAGCATGACATCTAGTACTGTACGATCTTTTTAAGGCATAATTAACTCTTTTTCCCCTACAAATTTTGCTACCAATGAATTATAACATTCTGCAATGTTCGTATCGAGATTATGGAGTAAACTGCTTGCATTATCACTCAACCTCTTTGTACAGTTCATAATTTCATTATAAATATTAGTAGCTTTCAGTTTCGGAATGTTATCAACCTGTAAATAAAATCAATTTATATAAAACAAAATCAACAAATAATAGAAACATACCTCGCCCGTTTCTTGTTTCGTTTTCCGTTTATCTTCCGTACCAAAAGTAATTGCGGCATCTTTTGTGGTCTCCGAATATGTGATGAGGTGCATTCAATATGTCATCTCTAAGATACATTATTTTTTCTTAAAAGGATCTTTATTACTAATCCAATATTTTACTGCACTAGTCACACCAGTTCGCAAGTTATCTATTTTGGATTCAAGAAGTTTCCGGCTTTCGATAGGAAAGGAAGTATTTGATTTTAAATTCATTAATCTGCTTACATAATTACGCTTTAAATGGTTCTTGCATTCAATTTTTTCTATATGGAAAGTAGGTCCATACGGTGCAGCACTTATTAATTTACTATAAACATTACTGTCCCCATCTCCTACTAAACGTCCATAAATAACACCGTACATTTCCTTTGACTTTTGAATGCCTCCAATATTATATCGGATTCCATAGCCGTTGAAGCTTTGTCCCAATTTTGTAACAAATATGTTCACGGGATTTTTCTCGTGTAGATTCATATTTTGTACACAACACACAATATCTGTTTCTGACACCCAAAATAATATTTTTTGTTCTAGCACCTACAACACAACCCTAAAATGTAAATAATTTATTAGACAAAACCATTTATGTGAAATATTTACTTACAACCCCAGACAATGCATTATACTTTGTTTTGTACGATCTTTTACACCATGCACCGTCTACTATAACACTTATAATTGGTACCCCAGCTTCATCAACATTTCCTTCAAGTTTAGCTAATTTGGCTTCTTCCACTCCAGCTTCTTTAAAAGTGTCCCATGTAATTTCCTCAATCTTTTTGATAAGTCTAAAATACCTTGAGTATGTAGTATTGGCCATACAAGGTATGTCCATAGACGAGAAATATTCATACATTTGTCCGTATCCAATTCCTACAGATATTGCTCCTGAAACACTCAACATATTAATTTTGATTTGGATTCTGGATCTTCCGTAGCAATTTTTTCAACTAATCCACATACTTGGCATTTCATTGTCAAAATGCTTTCAAAACCAATTCTTGTTTCTTTTATAATATCCAGATCTTTCAAAGAACAATCAAAACCTGAATGTTTTATAGATTTCAACGTATCTAAAAATACTTTATATTAACAATTCTTCTACCAGAAATTTCAATTTCTTTGGTTTTAGTCACAACTGACGATGATTCCTTTTCTATAAATAACTCTTCGTTGTCATTTCTCATAAATTCATCGCTTACTTGAATATTTTTCTGAACACCATCATTTCTACCGTCAACATCATTACGAATACTGCAGTTTGTGGAACACTCCCCGATTTCCGAATTGTTCAAAGTTTCAGAATTTCTAAAGATAAACATTTTTATTTGTATCGGATTTTATACAATAGTATAATTATAAATAAATAATTAAAATAAAAAATATAGCGTACCTGTCAGTCCATATTCTTTTCATTATCAAACGCCTGCTTTTGTAGGAGCAGATAGTTTTTCTTCTTTACGTATTTTCTTCCCATTTTCACTCACTTGCAATATACGGTCAATAATAATTACAATAATGGTTATCGCGTAAAGTGTTGAAAAGCACTGTTGTTTAAAGTTGGTAATGTCTGTATTTATGAAAATCAGTATCCTAAGTACCTATTGTTATTTATTGAAACATAATTAGCTACCAGTAACGTATGGTTTTAAATATCAATTACTGTAATAGTATTTAATTATCTATTAAAAGTGATTATATGATTATATTGAAACTCCTTTTTAATGCTCGTTTTTCTTTTTGTTTTCTCAACCTAGATTGAGTCTTTCAGTAGGGGTGTAAAGCAGGATGTCAGCCAATTTTAATCACAACTTTCATAATTTCGTATGAAATAAATATGTAATTACAAAAGAATAACTAAATAAGAAAGTAATGGCGCCAAGGTCAATAGAAAATTATTTTGGGTAAACAGCAACGAACTACCTACGAGAAGCATCGAATATTAAACAGTGCATATATACGTGTCTTTGTTGTTCATTTGCATTTACTGAAGTTTTGTATTTATGTATAATTAGTTGCCTGCATTTAGGTGCATCTAAAATTTTAACCTTCGCGATTTTAGTGAGCGCTAGCGTCCCCTTAAACATTGTAAAATTGCTTGAAAATTTTTTTTTTATTAAACAATAAGTGATAGGGTCATAAAAAGTGAACGTTTTTCTTAAATAAATTTTTTATTATCTGTTATAATTTAGAAATTATGGCCGTTTTAGTTTTCGAATGAAATTTTGTCGGAAACGTTTTTCGCTTATAACTTTTGAAAACACGCGAGGTCAAAAAAAAACTGAACGGCCAAAATTTTTATTTCTTTATCCGCGTATGATGCTTTTTGAATTTTGAAAATCGGTCCGTAAATAAGCGAGTTGTTGTCAAATTACGGTTCAATTTCTTTGAAATTTTTGGACTATTTTAACATTTTTTTAACCTCGAAGATGCTCTCATTACAAAAAAATCTAAATCGAAAAATAAAGACACATCTTTCGTAAACTGGAAACTTTTTTCCAAATGAAAATATCTCGAGCCGTTCTGATGTGGGACGAATTTGAAAAGATCGATTTTCGTTACGGAAATTACCGTACCATTCAATCGCATACCATTAGCACGCTCAATGATTCATAAGCGCTGCTTCACGAAGTTCGTGCGTAAGCAAAAATTTTTTCGGGTAAAGTTGAACCTTCACAGCTAAACCATTCGAAAATTTGCAAAATTACAAATCTTATGTTTTTATTCATGTTTTACGTAATACGGTTCCGAAGTTATAAATATGTAAAAAATAGCAGTATTTCTATTACCAAATGTAAAAACTGCTTGAAAAAATTTTTAAAAAATGATAAATTTTATTAAACATTATGTGATAGGGGTCATAAAAGGAACGTTTTTCTTAAATAAATTTTTTTTATCTGTTATAATTTAGAAATTATGGCCGTTTAGTTTTCGAATGAAATATTGTCGGAAAGTTTTCGCTTATAACTTTGAAAACACGCGAGGTCAAAAAAAACTGAAACGGCCAAAAATTTTATTTCTTTATCCGCGTATGATGCTTTTTGAATTTTGAAATCGGTCCGTAAATAAGCGAGTTGTGGTCAAATTACGGTTCAATTTCTTTGAAATTTTGACTATTTTAACATTTTTTTAACCTCGAAGATGCCCTCGTATAAAAAAAAATCTAAATTGAAAAATAAAGACACATCTTTCGTAAACTCGAAACTTTTTCCAAATAAAAATATCTGAACCCGTTATAATGTGAGACGAATTTGAAAAAGGTCGATTTTCGTATAGATTTGAAATCTCAAATTGTTCGCTAATACTTTGATTTTTCATTATAAATCGGACCGTGTGGACTTTACGAAAATTTTTTTTCCATCTTATACTTTGTTAAGTTTAAAATTTTCAAAACGTCCTGTTATTTTTTCTCTATCTCTACGGTTTAAAAGATATAAGCTTTTAACGATTTATCTACGAATTTCAAACCAAATTTTGAAATTTTTCCAAAAATTTTTGTGTACCTCATACGGCCGTATGATAAAAGCCACATCTTTCATTTAAGTGCCGTTTAAAAGAGAAAACTGTAATTATGCCCTAGGCTGAGCGCTTTTTCGATATGTCTTAAAAATTTACGAGTTATAAGCCATTAAAGCTAGGGTTGGATTTTTTCGCTTTTGGGATGTAATACCGTCCCCGGCCGTTTAGGCGAAAAATTAGTTCAAAATTTTTCCAAAAACCCTGGTAAATTCTCGAGGGCTTTAAGGTACGGTTTCGTTATTACCGAAAACGCCGCGTGTATCGGCGGCCGACATAGGCGGCGTGTGACGGTCGCGTTCGTACGCGGGAGGGTGCTTTCATACATTTGTGTCAGTACTAGCGTCGGTAACAGACATCGCATTAAAAGTCCAGGATAAAATGGCTCAAAACAGTTAGTACTTACACAATTGACTTTGTGCGTATTAGAAGATGAAGAGGAAGATAACGAACTTTTAAATATGTTGCAACAAAGGCGTAGAAAGCAAGTGCACAATTTATATAAAACACGTGAGCAAGAGGGAATTTTAATGTTCTGATTCAGCGTCATTTAAAAATGACGATAAATTTAAAGAATTCTTTCGACTCAATGAAGAACAATTTCATTTTATATTGAGTTTGGTGCAAGAAAAGCTTAAGAAATCAAGTACCCCGTATGTGAAATGTCCAATATCTCCACAACAGAAACTAGCGTTAACATTAAGGTAACACAGTTTATTTATATGTATTATGTTTACATATTTATTTAAATAATACGTTTACAATTGCATAAATGAAGGGTAATCGGTAGGAGGTTGCGAAAATTGCAGTTCCGACACCACGGATAATATCCGTGTTTTAGCCAGAGCAATTTGATGTGGAGGAAGTTTTTACCGTCATGGCTATACTACGCATAAACACATCTACATCATCTTCATCTTTGTCCATTTTGTCAACAATACTGCGAAGCAATTCAGCTCTGCCCTCTGCTCTTTTATTAATTTGTTGCAGAATGGTTGCATTAGATGCAGAGCGTTTACGCGAAAGTCTTTCGGAAGATGTTGATGGAGTAGGTGCTCTACTGCTTTCTGCAGAACTGCAGCAACCGTCGCCACTTACTACTTCCTCCACAAAAGATTCCTCAATTCCTTGATCAGCGTTAGGCGTATTCATAATTTCTTCATCATTAGGTCCAGTATGTACAGCGCTTATTGTATACTGAGATCTGGAAAAATATTTTCTTTAAATACTTCAAAATTTTAAGCTTAACCTACATTCTCTCATGCTTGGACGTTTCTAAGAATACGAGGGTTTCAAATAGATGCCACTTCACTGGTTTATCATGTTGTGATGATCCAGTTCCCAATTGTAAACTTTTTTTGGTCTTAAAGTAGTGGTCTCTAATACACTTCCACCTCTTTTTGCAATCGTCCACTAAAATTTACAAAATAGTTACATTACAATATATTTATAAAGGTATTACTATCATTTCAAAAAACATTTATCGGTAGTCATATTAAAAACCTTATAGAATACATTGGAATGTTTTCATTTATTTCAGGTATCTGGCCGCAGGAGAATCGTTCAGATCATTGGCATTTTCATTTCGTATTTCCAACAGCTATATTAGTATTATTGTCAAAGAAACATTATCAATCATGCGCGATGAGCTCGTACCCCAATTTTGCAATCACCAAGCCCAGAGAGTATGAAACAAAACGCTAAGGACTTTTACCATAAATGGAACTTTCCACACTGCGCAGCGGCCATTGATGGAAAGCACATACGTATGAAATGTCCAAGTAACAGTGGATCCCTTTTTTTAATTATAAAGACTACTTCTCTATGGTTCTACTTGCCATGGTAGACGCAAACTATAAGTTTATTGCAGTAGACGTGGATCATACGGAAAAGAAGGAGATAGTGGTATTTTTGAAAAATCTCAAATGGGCAGTCAAGTGTACTCTGGAAACATATTTCCACCAAGCGAGACACTACATGGTTTAAATGTAGAAATGCCCTATGTAGTAATAGGTGACGAAGCATTTCGTTTACATAAACATATAATGAAGCCATTCACAAAACCAGTAGTCAATAGTGACAAACGCAAAGCTATCTTTAATTATAGGTTAAGCCGAGCTCGCAGGGTTTCGGAAAATGCGTTTGGTCTTCTGAGCCAAGTATTTAGAGTTTTTACACTAATTGCGATCAAACCAGAAACGTGCGACAACCTAATATTAGTAGCATGCAGTTTGCACAATTTCTTAAGAACTGGTTACTTAGAAAATAATGTAATGAAGGATTACGATGTTGGAGAAAAAGCCCCAGAAGGGTTTCATCCGTTAAGAAGAATGGGTGGATTTGCAAATCTAGAGGGTTTCGAAATTAGGGAAAAATTTGTGACTTTTTTCAATGACGTTGATATTTTGGAATGGCAACAAAATCATGTATCTAGAATAAATTAGTGTGTAGTGGTATGTCAATTATAGAATTGATAAAAATCATGCATGCGTACGTTCTTTTGACTTCCTAATCTAATTTTGAAAACCATTTCAATATAAAAAAAAACTAAATTTTCAGGACATAATTAAAAATTACGTATTAAAAATCAACATAGGTACTTACCATCTTTGCCCACAGTACTACTAATACTTCTCCAAATATTATTTTTCACACACTGATTTTTATAATCTGCGTTTTGCAAATCATAAATCGCTCTATGTTGCTTAACGCAATTAATTAAATCGTCATCTTCTTTGCACTAAATTTATTTGGCGACATTTTCATTCACAAGCGCGTTCAGACTGGTCCGTGCAGGAGTCGAGTAAAAACGCACGCTGTTAAACGCATACGCTCGCCGATGGAAACCCTTAAAGAAAGCGTACCCACGTAAATTCCATTTAAGCGCGTAAAGCATTTATCAGTAACCTATACACGCGGCCGGTATCGGCGTTAACGAAATCGTACCTTTAGATTCTGAACGCGTTTTTAATTTATTTACGTGAAAGTGACATCTACTAAGGGGAGCGATAAATTTAAAAATAACTTTGAAACGAAAGCATTAAATGGCAAAAAAACGAAATCGAAATTTCCATTTTTCGATTTCTGCGTTCCGGCCGCTTTCAATGCCGTTTCTCGTCTTAAATTAAAAAATTTAGATAAAAATTGACGTCTTCGCGTAGGGTTTTTAGCCGTCTTACGGCGTTTTCGAATCTACGATCGGACTTTGCGTTCGTTCTCCCCGGCCATTCAAGCCAAAATCGAAGATTTTAAAAATGTCTTACGACCTTATCGTAAAGATAAGTTATTCGTTTAAGATCAGTTTTAAAATGGAAGAAAGTTCTAACATACGGCGCTTTCGATAAGTCGTAAAGCTTTCGAGATATAAGCTCGAAAAACGAAAAGCGAAAATCAAACACGAAGTTTTTTTGCGTTTCAATCGTCTTTTAAGGAACTTGAGAAACTTAAAAAATTCAAAATTAAAAAAACTGTAATAAAGAAAAAATTAGGAAGAGTCTTACGGTTTCCCGTTTTTAGGTTTTAAACTATGTTAGCGCGACATAATTTAATTTTTTTTTTTAGAGATAAAACCGTTTATTTGAAAAACGCGTTATTGAACTTACGATAACTTAAAAAAAAATTGAAAATCAAAAACTGTAATAAAAAATTAGGAACAGTCTTACGGTTATCCCGTTTTTGGTTTTTTAAACTATGTTTGCGCCACATAATTTAATTTTTTTATTTAGAATAAAACCGTTAATTTTGAAAACGCCTTATTGAACTTAAGATAACTTAAAAAAAATTAAAAAACTGTAATAAAAAAAAAATTATGAAGAGTCTTCTACAATTATCCGTTTTTTAGAACTATGTTAGTGCGACATAATTCTAATTTTTTTATTTACAATTGCAACCGTTTATTTTAAAAACGCCTTATTGAACTTACGATAACTTAAAAAAAAAATTGAAATTAGTAGATATGCCTTTTTTATTTAAACGTTATAAAGTTGATTTTCTTAACGCAAATAATTATGAACATAATTTTGTATTGTTTAGCTATCCAACACTCACACGAAATTTGTTACTTTCGACACTAGCCTTGGAAAAGAACATTCCAAGGCTTCTCAGGTTCCGTACGGTAGACCTTGATGTAAAAGAAAGCTTTCAATAAAAATACAATGTAAAATTATAATAATTAATTTATTTTTATTAATTATATTAACGATTAATGACAATTCTTCCGGGACCCTCTCGAGTTCTCCCAGCGCCCCTTCGTTCATTTGCACCGCCAACCTGGTCCTTTTCTGCAACCTCGGTCTGCTTTTCCACCTTAGCCATGCTGTACGGCCGCTAGTACACTTCGTATGGCCACTCGTCCACTTTTCCACCCCTTGTCTTCCTCTTTCGTGTTGATCTAACGCTTCCTCTGCAATTTTATTTTTTTATTAATTTTTTTCATGTTTTTCGTGACTCTTTTTATAATTTGCTTGTAGTTGTGTATCTATCAAAAACAACAGTTAAAAAAAAACATGGTGGATAATAACTTCTACTTACTTTAGATTCCATCCGGTTATCTATGAATAAGAATTAAATTAATTTATTAAATTGCATAAGATAATTAACTTACATTATCTTCAATTTCGGTCTTTGTCTTAGCTATCTCCGTTCTGCGGGAAAATTATGCTTTATTATTGTATTTGATAAATATTATAATTTCAATAAACTTACATTGCTTCCGGCACCGCGGGCCTCTTCGTTTTCGTCATACTGAAAATAATACTTCATTGTTGTTCATTAAATTATTATTAGAAATAACTTACACTTTGCGGCCGCGGCAGATTAGGCGCGGAAACTGAAATGTCATTAATTTGGCTGTAATCGTTATTCACTATTAAAAGTTAAATGTTAAAAAACAATTGTTCGCTAATTCTGTTTTCATTATAAAATGGACCGTAGCAACTTTTACGAAAATTTTTTTTCCATCTTATACTTTGTTAAGTTTAAAAATTTCAAAACGTCCTATATATTATTTTTTCTCTATGCTTATTACGGTTTAAAAGATACTAGCTTTTAACGGTTAATCTACGAATTTCAAACCAAATTTTGAAATTTTTCCAAAAAAAATTGTGCCCTGTACGGCCGTATGATAAAGCCACATCTTTCATTTAAGTGCCGTTTTAAAGAGAAAACCGTGAATTGTGCCCTAGGCTGAGCGCTTTTTCTTGATATGTCTTTAATTTCCGAGTTATAAGCCCTTAAAGTTAGGGTGGAACTTTTTTCTTTCGGGGGTGTAATTACCGTCCCCGACATCCCACGCTGTAAACAAAAATTCATCGCGTTCCTCTTTTCGATTTCTATCGGACACCAATAATTTTTAAAATCACCGGCCGTTTAGGCGAATAAATTTTCCCAAAAACGCTCGTAACTCTCGAGGGCGTTAGATTGAAACGCGTTTTTTTGGTATTTCACGTGAAACGATGAAATCTACTAAGGGCGGCGATAAATTTAAAAATATCTTCAAAACGAAAACCGTAAATGGCAAAAGCAAATCAAAAATCAGAAAATTTTTGATTTTTTCGCGTTCCGACCGGTTTTAAACTGTTTTCGTAGGAAAATTAAAAAAACGACGTCATCGCGTAGATGTTCTTTTTAGGCTTACAGGCGTTTTCCAAATTACGATCTGACTTTACGTTCGTTATCCCCAGCCAGTCTAGCAAACGTCGAAGATTTTGAAAAATTTTGTCGAGTCGGCTTTGAAAAATTCTCAAGACCTTATCGTGTAGTTAAGTATTTCGTTTAAAAACAATTTTTAAAGAGGAAAGCTTAACGCGTACATTTAATATAAGGCACTTTTTTCAATAAGTCGTAAAACTTTCGGAGATATAAGCCGAAATGTGAAAATCGTAATAGAAAATTTTCGTTTTTTTTTTTTGCGTTCCGACCGTTAAGTATTTTTCGGGAATCGTTTTAACGGGTGCGAAGAGTTGCGCTAGTGCGCGTTGGGTGAGAGGCGACGGTCGTGCAATATTATATGTCGATATGGTCGCGTAATGCGACCCTTGCCCAACGCCAGCTTCGCGGCGAAGGGGTTTGCTGCTTCTTCGCAGCTTACCTATTGTCGCGGGATAGTTTGGTAAAGAAACAAAGCTCGCTTCGCTCGCCAGATTGTAAACATCAAAGTAACGTCGTTTTCCGATATGCAAATATTAATAAAAACACGGCTCGCTTCGCTCGCCAGATTGTAAACATGAAAGTAACATCCTTTCCGATTGCAACTTTGATAAAAGACACGTCTCGCTTCGCTTCGCCAAAATGTAAACAACTCAATGGCGTCGTTTTCCGAATGCAAATTCTAGAAAATGACACGGCTCGCTTCGCTCGCCAGATTGTAAACTTCAAAGTGACTTCGTTTACCGACTGCAACTTTGATAAAACAAGGCTCGCTTTGTTCGCCGGTTTGTAAACATGAGAATGGCATCGTTTTTCCGATTGCAACATTGTCGCCAAATTAGTGAAGATTAAAAGCTGTGGCTTTTCATAAATCAAAAGAAATTGTTTCAAATTACAAATTTGATAAAGAATTCCTGTATTCGAAGCTCGCCAGATTGTGAACATAAAAGTAGTGTACTTTCCGGTTTGCAATTTTGATAAAGACTAACGGCTCGCTTCGCTCGCCAGATTCAAAAACATTACCAAGTAGCGTTGTTTTTCCGAAGACAACTTTAATAAAACAGGGCTCGCTTCGCTCGCCAAATTGTGAAGGTTAAACTTTAGCTTTTTCTTAATCAAAGAAGTTATTGAAATCGTAAATTTGATAAAACGTGGCTCGCTTTTACGCTCGTCAGATTGTAAACATCAAAGTAGTGTCGTTTTCCTAAATGCAACACATTGTTAAAGACAATGCACTTGCTTTATCGTGAATTCGTGAAGGTCAAATCCCTATGAAAAGCTTTTTCTTAACCTTGGTGACGTCGTTCGATTTGTATACACACATAAGGTGCTCGGGTCCAAAACGACCCATTACTTAAAAAATCAGAATAATGCCTGGATTTTTGTCTTTGTGTTAATGTAAATATTGTACAGAGTAAGAGTAAAACATTTATTTTAAAAGCAAGTGGAAACCAAACATTTCAAAACAAAATGAAAACCTAAGAATTAACCTCATGTACCTATTATAAACAATACCTTCAAAAATAAATGTTTAGAAATATGCCTTTTTACAATAAAAATAATTGACTACAATAAGTACATAGGTTTAAAAAGAATTTAAAATAAAACATTCTTATTTGCAACACTGTTTGCACACTTGCTCTAAATGTTTCTTACAACAATAGTTCCACATTTGCAACACAAATTAAACATTTATTGTCTGTTTTAAATGCACACATATAGCATCTGCCCTTTTCTTAGACTGAGTTGACGTTGAGCTGTTTCATTTTGAACAATCGCTGACGCAGAGGTGATTTTTTCTCAACAACATCTCTTGCAGCTTTTGTTCGAGGAAGGTATTTTCGTCTTTCAATATGTGGTTGTACCAGCAAAATGCCCAAATTCTTCTAAAACGTCGTCGCTTCCGCGATCTTTAGAACCCCAACTATTGGTTACTTTCGAGAATAAAACATAAGAATTGTAGGCACTAATGTCAATTATAGTTATAAAAAACAATAAGTGGCCAACGGTTTATTTTCCTTTTGTGGTCGACAACATACAACAGCTTTATCGTAATAAAATGTCGACGGCTCCTTTTGTTTTATTGTAATCTAGTATAATTATAGGTTTTCGACTTGTTTGGTTTGATATGGCCTTTTCTGCATGTAATGTACTTAGTAATGTAACACAGTTGTTTGACTTTTCAGGGAAAGGTATGAAACCAAGCTAAGAATTAGCAAGGTAAATGCAAACTTTGAAGTCATTTTTGGTACATTTTTCGTTTGCAGGAGTTCCGGTAGAATGCAAGTCTTGAAACTTTCTATTGTACCAACCATTGTGATATTCCGCTTGAGTAAAAACTGACTAAGTTCATGAGATGTAAAAATTATCACATGTAATGTTATGGCCTTAAATCCATAAGATAATTCCAAAACAACACGCATACCTTGATTTTGTTCTCTAGCTCCACCAGGAAGTTTGCCGAAGGTAAGGTTGGATGTTCCATACATACGCTGTATTGCAATCGCACAATACCCAAAATTTAATTCCGTAACGAGCAGGCTTAGTAGGCATGTATTGCCTAAAAGGGCACTTCTCTTCCTCCGAATCCGACCAACTGTTCATCAATTGTTACATTTTCGTCTGGATTGTACAACTTCGGTGCAATTTCGACCCATATGTCCCAAAGCTCTCTAATGGCCGCTAAATTTATCTCTAGCTCTCCTTTCAGTCTCGTGTTTCTTTATTGTCAAATCTGGAGAACTCTCGAAATTCGTTTAAAATTCTCTAAAGACATTGTAATGCACGGAATATACCCCTACCTTTTTCGGCATCCCATAGACTTTCTATGGATTCATATATGAGATTTGAAAACTCCTGCCAAAATCAATAAACCAATGTAGCAATTCAAATCTTGTGCATCCAAATCTTTCCAACTTGTATTATATACTCGACGACCTTCCGATATTAGGAGTGGTCTAAAATTAGCTTTATCTATTGGTGGTGGAAATGAAAAGTATAAAAGCTGATAGTTCGTCTTGAACCCTTGATGTTGTGTACCTAGTAAGTCCAGGTGTGGCCATAAGAACGTTGTGTGCAGCTTTAGTCTTCCTTTATGTATAGAAGGTTCGAAAAACCATTCAATTTTTTGTCTTTTGATAACATAATTCTGAGATTCTACATTTGAACGACTCTAGCTCCTCTTCTGAGTCACTCTCCGTATAAACCGAAACTTGATCTTTCAAATTCAGAGCCCTCATCTTTGTCAGATAGATCCCATTCATCAGAGGAATCTTCAAAATCAAATGTTTCTTTATCGAAACTATTAATTACTACGGCGAGTTGTTTTGTGTCAAAGGCTCACATTTGAAGCCATAATAAATACAATAAATTTACTCCGTTCAAAAGATAGACAAAACTAATACATAACACTTACTGAACGATACACATAAGCACTGTAGAATAAGAAATACTGAATGATTTAACTACAGGTCTCAACCTGTTACCATTACTCACCCGGTTTTGTACAGAAATTATCCGAACTAAATCGCATAGGACAAAAAGTGACCCGAACATCCTAAGTGTGTAAATTATTGCTACTAAAAAGTTTAACAATTTTTTTTTCTTTTCATCCCGTAATTTTAAAGATTTGACAACTGCAGACTAAAGTCTTAAAAGTTCAACTTTCTATAATAAATAATAAAAGTTAACAAAACAAATAAAATAGAGACTGGGTCAAAAAGGACCCGAACGACGTAAGAAGGTTAAGCATTAAAAAATTTTCAATATAAATTTGATAAAAGACATGGCTCTATTCGGTCGCCAGAATGTAAACGATGAATTAGCTTCGTTTTCAATTCAACTTTGAAAAGACAAGGCTTGGTTCGCTCGCCAAATTGTAAACCTAAAAACTCTAGTTTTTCTTACTCAAAAAATGATCTCAATACAAATTTGATAGAAGACAATAGAAAATACAAAAATGAAAAACTGTAGTAAAAGAAAAATCTTTTTAATGATAAATACAAAAACAATATACAGGAAACTTAAGTCTAGAATCAAAGGGTGAAAAAACTAAGATTTTTTTTGTTTCTAAAAAATTGTAAAATAAACTTTATTTTTTCTATTTTAGTATAACAAAAAATAACAATTAATTTTTAATCTCAAAATCATAAAAAGTTTAAATAATATTTATTGTCGTTCTAAAAATGTGGAAAAAACTACAAAATTGCTTTTTTTCTAGAATATTAACCATAGAAAATAACAACAAATGCTATTTTTTCATACTTAAAAAATACAAAATTCAAATGACTTTTTTTATTTTAAATTGAAAAAGGCTCTTAATCGAAAGAAATCAAAATCCATTTTATTTTTAAACACTGAAAGTCAAAAGATATAAGAGAATTTAAAAAAAGTAAAAAAGCTATATTTATTGCTTTCTTTAAAAAAATGCATTTTATTATTTTCAAACCTAGAAACGGCTTTTTTCCAACTTCTACGTAAATACAAAAAAGAAAATGAAGTAATTTGTACACACATTATTGTTAAAACATGTAATCTAAGACTCATTAATTATTAACAAAAAATGAAGAAGAAAAAACAAATAATACTGAAAAACGGTAGTAAAAGAAAAAAAATAGTGTAAATCATAAGAAATAGTATACAAAACATAAGTTGCAGAACTAAAAGAGTGAAAAAGTGAAAAACCCAATTTCATATTAAAACACAAAGTTAAAAACAAATGTAAACCATCTATTCTTACTTAAAAATGTCTATTACACTTTATTTTTGCAATTGTAAGCAAAAAAACAGCAATTTATTGTTCAACTATTAAATACATATAAAAAGTATAAATAATATTTTTTCATTCCCAAAAGTAGAAAATACAAATTATTTTTCTAGAATAACAACATAAAAATAAAACAAAATTCATTTTTGTTGTTCAAATACTTAAAATACAGGAATACAAAACAAAGTGCAGAATCAAAGAGAAAAAAGAAAACCTCTTTTTGGTATTAAAACAAAAATCAAAAGATAAAGTAAGATTCTTTTTCTTTCTTCAAGAAAAAAAATTGCCCATCATGAAAAGTATAATTTATTTTTTTTCCATTTTATATAAAGTGAAAAATACTACAAATAATTTAGTTTTCCATTTTTATAAAGTGAAAAAAATACAAATAATTTTTTTTAGAAAAAATTAACCATAAAAAACACCAAATGCATTTTTATTTTATCCCTTAAAGATTACAAATTAGAGCATAAAATGGAAAAACATTATAATACATTTACAAAATATAAGAGAAAATTTTTTTTGATAACTTTTTAAATACAAAAAAGGATAACCTGTGTTTGCATTTAAGACTCATTATTATTAAGAAAAATTTTTAATAAGAAAACAAATATAATGAAAAACTATAGTAAAAAAGAAAATAATTTAGTGCAAATATAAAAATAGTATAAGAAACATAATGTGCAGAATCCATGAGTGAAAAAACCCTTTTTTCATATTAAAAACAAAATGCTCAAACAAAGTAAGCCACCATTTACTGAAAAATATTGCCCATTCTTAAAACTGCAAATTCACGAAACAAAGTGCAGAATCAAAGAGTGAATAGAAAAACCCTTTTGGTATTAAAAACAAAAAGCTCAAAAGATTTGTAAGATTTTTCTGTTTTCAAGTTTAAAATTGCCCATCATAAAAGTATAATTTATTTTTTCCATTTATATTAAGTGAAAAATACTACAAATAATTTTTTTTAGAATTTTAACCATAAAACACCAAATGCATTTTTTTTATACTTAAAGATTACAAATTAGGAGCATAAAATAAAAAGCATTATAATACATTTACACTATATAAGGAGAAAACTTTTTAAAAATTTTTTAAATCCAAAAAAAGGATGTAACGCACATTATCGATAACCTATAAGCATTTAAGACTCATTATTATTAAGAAAAAAAATTAAGAAGAAAACAAATAAAAATGAAAAACTGTATTAAAAGAAAAATTTTTGTTCAAATAGTTAAAATAGTATACGAAACATAACTGCAGAATTAATGAGTGAACTAAGGAAAAACCTTTTTCATATATTAAACAAAAGTTCAAAAAGACAAAGTAAATTTTTCTATCTTCAAGAAGAACAATTGCCCATCATAAAAGAGTATACTTAGTTTTTCCATTTTTATAAAGTGAAAATGTTTCCTAAATAATTTCACTTAGAATTTAACCATAAGACACCAAATGCATTTTTATACTTAAAGATTACAAATTAGAGCATAAAATGAAAAAGCATTATAATACATTTACAAAATATAAGAGAAAATTTTTTTTGTAACTTTTTAAATGGCTAAAAAAAGGATAATTATGTAAGCGATTTAAGACCTCATTATTATTTTGAAAAATTAAGAAGAAAACAAATATAATGAAAAACCATAGTAAAGAAAAGTTAATTAGTGTAAATATAAAAAATAGTATACGAAACATAAGTAGAATCCATGAGAAGAACCCTTTTCATATTAAAAACGTGAGTCAAATCAAAGTAAGCCACCATTTCTACTTAAAAAAATTGCCCACTTCTTAAAAAAATGCAAATACACGAAACAAAAAGTGCAGAATTATAGAGTGAAAAAGAAAAAACCCCTTTTGGTATTAAAACAAAAGCTCAAAAGTTTAAAGTAAGATTCTTTTTCTATTTTCAAATAAAATGCCCATCATAAAAAGTATACTTATTTTTTCCATTTATATAAAGTGAAAATACTACAAATAATTTTTTTTAGAATTTTAACCACATAAAACACCAAATGCATTTTGTATACTTAAAGATTACAAATTCAGGAGCATAAATGAAAAGCATTATAATCCATTTACAAATATAAGAGAACATCTTTTTGTAACTATTTTAAATACAACTCTTTTCGATAACCTATGTAAGCATTTCTAAGACTCATTATTATTAAGAAAAAATTAATTTTGAAAACAACGAAAAGAAAAGCTGTAATAAAGAAAATTTAGTGCAACTATAAAATAGTGTATACAAACATAATGCAGAATCAATGAGTGAAAGAAAAGACACAAAGTTTTTGTAATTTTTGAAAATATAAGTATTTGAGAATAAAATACCGTTTTTTTTTTTTTTTTTTTTTTTTTGAAAGGGAAAATCTGCTAACAGACAATCGTTTAATATCGAACGGTAGTGTCGGGTTAAGAAGATTAGTTTGCCGACCGACTAAAAACCCTTTTTCTCGAAAACATCACAAAATAAAAATTGGCACCTAAAGAATCCATGTATAATCAGCATATGTATAATCAGTAAACAGTAAAATCTCTCATCGCCGAAACACTATTGGTCGCCAGATTTTTGTCCACCTTAAAAAGAGGTGTTCGCTTATAAGAAAAATAACATTTAAGAGCCACGTTATTAAACACAATAAGTACATAAATAAATTAAGCATTTTTGTTAACAATGAACAATTTTAAGTTTTTGCTCTTCATCGTATCGAATTTATTTCCACTTTTGTCCGGCTAAGGAAGGTATCCGTAATGAGAGAGTTACTGTATATAGTTAGATTTAATGATTGTCTTTATCAGGTGAGCTGCTGGATATTTAAATAAATGCAAATTTGCTGATACTGAATTAATTTATGCTAATCTCAATTATTTCATCGTTCCGCTGTATATTATTACATTATCCTTAGTTCGAATTGTGTTTTCGTAGCTATCGTTAATTTTTGTTCATTTAATTGCCAACTTGATGAGACAATCATTTATAGAAACTTGAATAATCAGTACATCGTCGGCCTAAAGTGAAAACTCATAATTCCACTTAAATGCAAAATTGGGTTTTAATTCCATCTAGTTTACAAAAGATGCACCTACGTTTATACAAAAAACATGAATCCTTTTAAGTAAATTCGTTATCATGATATTTACTTATATGATAACTGAGCACCTAAAGTAACCAAAGCAGAATCATGTGGTTTTCACCTTTGCCGGCGATAATATATAATCAGTGTATAATCAGTGTATAGTTCATTTCCGTCGAAGTTATTCATCGAAAGCGGAAGCTTAAGATCTTAACAGAGACACCGATTATTGAAATGCATTTCGTCTGCTATTCATCGAAAGCACGAAGCTTTAAGATCTTTAACAGAGACAACTGATTATTGAAATGCATTTCCGTCTAAGTTATTCATCGAAAGCACGAAGCTTAAGATCTTTAACAGAACAACTGATTATTGAAATGCATTTCCGTTCTAAGTTATTCATCGAAAGCACGAAGCTTAAGATCTTTAACAGAACAACTGATTATTGAAATGCATTCCGTCTGGTTATTCATCGAAAACACGAGTTTAAGATCTTTAACAGAGACAAATGATTATTGAAATGCATTCGTCTAAGTTATTCATCGAAAGCAAAAAGTTTAAGATCTTTAACAGAGACAACTGATTATTGAAATGCATTTTCGTCTGGGTTATTCATCGAAAGCTACGAAGCTTACATCTTAACAGAGACAACTGATTATTGAAATGCATTTCCGTCTGTTATTCATCGAAAGCACAGCTTAAGATCTTTAACACAGACAACTGATTATTAAATATATTTTCGCCTAAGTCATTTATAAAAGCGCTAAGCTTAAGATGTTTGATTTAGACTACCGATAATACCAAATATCACGTTATTGTAAAGCCTAGATATACAACGTTTTTGTATAAGTCGAGAAGTTATTGATGTTTTTGAAATACTTGCCTTGAGCCGTAGAAGGTTCTACGACTACGAAGACGTTATCGCGCTTTTGGCCCTCGAAAAAGCTACGTATAACTGCCCGTGACCAAAACGGGTTGTCTTTAAATAAACACCAACAGAATCATATGTTTGACCTGCGACTTGTTAATCGTCAAACAATAAGCCAACTTAATTGGATACTCTTCTTTCATTTTAATGGTAGTTGATCGATTGGTATAAAATCGATCCTGGTATGAACGTTTATGATTCGTCAATCTACCTTTACCGTCATAATTTGAAGTCATAAAATTACAGGCTAAACTGGTCACCAGGCATCTGGTACCATTACATAAACCTTCGCGTACGTTTATGTTTCTCAACACCATAACGATCATGCCCTCTTTCAAGAGCAATTCGTGTGGAGGACACCCGGTAGGTGTTAATGAATAAGAAATTCGACGGGATAATTTAGAACGACCGTGCCTTCATCGTCTTCGATGACGCTATCGGCGCTCGTGTACTTATGAAGTACACCGGAAATTTATTGCATATTATGTTGTTAATGATATCACAATCTTTGTTCAGTGGAGTTGATCGTTAGGAAATACTTTCTCTACTAAAGTATCCTTATTATCGACTAAACACTCTGGTGGTACGACTATTAGTTTATAATCTGATCTGTTATAACCGTCTAACGTGTTATTACCTAAACGTAATAGCCAATCGGCATAACCCGTGTTATCGTCTTGTGCTCTAACATTAATTCGCAACTCTAACTTTCGAACAATCGCCATAAATTACTTTGATTAACGCAAAGAGACACAATATCTGCTCTTTCGCCGTTATAAACTACAGGTAAACACTGTCTAAAATCACCACCTAGCAAGACAGTTTTTCCACCAAAAGGAAAGTCGTTTTGGCATACGTCTCGCAAAGTTCGGTCTACCAAATCGAAAACTATTCGCGTAGACATACTGATTTCGTCCCATACTATCAACCTTAACGTTTTTTAATATTCGTCCTTCTTCAGAGTCGGTTTGATAGCGGATATTGATTCGTGCGTCGTTGAACGGGCAATTTGAAACGCGAATGTACTGTACGACCGAAACGAATCAAATTAGCGGCTATTCCTGTCCAAGCGACCGCTATGAATGATATATTTTCATTTACAGCTGCATCTATGATGCAATTATAAAGATACGTCTTTCCTAAACCTCCTGCTCCGCTAAGGTAAAATAGACGTTGCCGTTCTTCGGGGTTACGAACGGCCGCCATTGTTAAATCGAAAATCATCTGTTGATCTTCATTTAGCTGTTGACGATATGTTGAACGTCGTCCACCACCGCAACATCATCTGCAAGAGCTGCGTTTGTGCGTGCCGGTTGAGGCAAATTAAATTCTTCCAGAGTGCGCCCTCGTTTGCGGGAGCGATGTCCTTGAACACGTGAGCGCCATGTCGCTAGATACGTCCTCGGTAAAACCCCTTCTGAGAAAATCGTCTATCAGAGATATTCTAAAAAGTCTCATAGAGACGTCTCGGATCGTGAACTTCACAAAAACACCAAGATGTACGAAAACAACTGTCTCATTTGCTTCGGCATATTTTTCGTCGAAGCTTCCGCGAGACATCTGTGCCATTCACCATCCTCTATTAGTAAACCTCTTAGTCTGACGGCTTCTTCGAAGGTATCGCAGACCACGTCGTCCACCGTTCGAAGAAATGCAAACGAAGTGGCACCTCGAACGTATAACAACAGCGTTCTTAAATAATATAATTCTCTATTTCTTACGCTAACTGTGTATATTCGGCTAATGGTCAACTCGTTACGTTTAATACGCCTCGTCCATCTCTTATTAATTCTATTCCAGACGTAATGGTATGGAATCTCGACATATAAATAAGGTCTAGCTTCTAAATCGTTTTCGTTTAGAGCAAACCATCCGGTGAGCATGGTGACCTCGTTTCTGTCAAAGGCCCTTTGTTCATCACCGACTCGAAATACAACTCTGCCTTTCCGGTAAATGAATAGGCAATCTGTACACCGTATGAGAAGATTCGTGCATACGAAATTTGTTCAGATGCCATCCCGCTTCTGGCGGAGACATGTACCTCGTATTTAAATAAGATTCTACCTCATTGTATTCTAACTGACCTGCCGGTGCATCTGGTGCATCGCCTTGTCGATTCGGCATGTTGTGTGTAATTTTAACTAAAGCTCGATCTGCACTTTTGAAAAGATATTTATAAAGATACTTTACACTTTTTAACAGATGCACGCCCTCCACGTTAATATGAGATTGATACTTAAGTAATAAATAAGGACAATAGGCAGAAACCCACTGGCAATTGATGGGTTGAACGCCTTTGTGTTTATGTTAATTTGAAATGAAAATTATTTGTACGTTTATAAATAACCGTACCGTTTTCTAGCAAGCACGTTTCGTTCGAAAGACGTTTAGGAAACTGTTTCGAACACTTATCGTCTACCATGCAAGGAGAATTGCGATTAAACTCGCCACACGGTCCATGAACCATGTGTTTTTTTACTAAAGCGTGCAATTCCGGTTCTACGTTAGGATCGGGGATCTCGGCCGTTATAAGTTGATCGATCCTATAAGAATCGTGCAGTTTGTCCTCGTTTCGAAGTATAACTAAAATATGAGCGTGCGGTAAACCTCTTTTTTGAAATTCGATAACATAAACAAACCTATGGCTACGCCAAAGAAATGGTTTTTCCATATATCGTTCATCATATGGGATAGCTTTACCTCAAAACACGATCAATTAACATGGGGTGGTTAGAGGTTCGTCGCCCTTAGGAATATTATTAACTATCTCGTCCCATTTGGGATTGCAAGTAAAAGTTATAAAAGAAGGTTTTCCGTACTTAGTGACTACGGCTATCGCATCTGAAAACGCTGTAACTGACTTCGTGGATTACCTATGTACGTTGATGGTAAATCACCATTTTACCTAAAGGTACGTTGTTAGCTCCTCGGCCCTATTATGCAAGTAATCAGCTAAACCTGCGTATTCTTCGGCTCTAAATTTATTTTGATTTTGTAATATATAACGATATTATTAGCTTCTACTTTAACATAAGCGAAAACAATAAACTGCTGAGTTAGTTTTCCCGCATTAACCATTGTTTGAAATTCAGCTCGGTAAGCAAAACGGAATGAGTAATACCACAGAGAGTTATATTCGATGACCTCTCTCGTGCCTTAAACCAAATTGCCATCCTAACTCTCCATTAGGAAACAGAAGAGGGAAGGTAAATGGATCGGCAGAAGCGTCGAAAAAGGTGATGCGCTTTAAACCACGGTTTTCACCTATCGTGTAAACTGCCAATCGTTTACACGGAGGATTTGTCTCGTTTGCCAAATAAACGCGGCAACCTCGTTAATTGCCGGCATATCCAACTCTCTCCTTCTTAGGTTCCTAGATTGGATAATCTGTAGGAAAACTTCAGGAGTTGGAACACCCATACGTCGTTGCTCGTCGTATCTCTCCTTAGAGTTTGATATCCTGAATCAAAGAACATATCAGAAACTTGTAGTAATAGTATTTTCCGATAATAAGAAATATGATATTCCATTGTAAACAACGAACTGATAATAATCGATATCACTAAAAGGGAATAATCTCATGTGAACATTTACATTACCTAAACAATCAGATTACGATAAACGTTGATTACCGTTTGCATAAAAAGCTTAACAGTAGCTAGTAAAGTATGCAACAAAAGTATGTAAATATGATTGAACTGAGAGTGACGTGGTTAAAAATGAGAGACGACTAAAATTTTTTTCGAATCAGCAAAATAGTTATTTGTCTATGAATGCTGCTATTATTATTGATTGAAACGATTAAAATAATAAATATTAATAAAAACAATATTATGTTGGTAACACATTTATTACCAAGTATTTTAAGGAAGCGGTTCGTTTACTTTTTTTTTAACAGATCAGTACAGAACTGGGCTACTTTACGACGCAAATAAGTACGTAAATTAGCTCTTTAAAAGATGAATAACTAAATTTTTTTAAGTTAGGTTATTATGATAATTTGTATTGTTTGAATTATTATTAGTTGGTTGCGGCTACAAAAATTGTAACACAATAAATTTTAGTGCCTATTTGAAACGATTTTATGTAACTTTGGATATTAATATGAAAATCGTCGTTTTCTATTTCAACCCAGTTTTGCATAATATTTAATAAAATAAAAGAAATTATCTGCCAAAGAAAATCTATCTCACGCGACACAACACAAATTAGACAACGATCGCATAAATCAAATATAACGGCTTACTTCTGAACAGAAAAATTTTTATGTTAAAAGCCTCACCTCGAGCAAGTGGGTTGTTTTCCCTTAGCATACGTTCTAACGTTGCTAAGAGGCGAACATTTAGACCTTTATGGATACCAGCACGTCGGGCTGTAGCCTGATCCGTCTCTAGGAAATAGATCGAACCGTATTTAGCTGCGTGTGTACTTGGAACCACGACATCACCAATATGACTATAGATCTTTCCTTGGATCGCGTAGGTAAATGGTGCAGGATTTCGAGGTAGATCTCTCAGAGTCGCCTCACAGCTTGCAAACTGAAATGCATTATTGTACTGTAAAATATGTTTTTTAAATATTTTGGATAACGGGTGAAGGTCTTGCAACAATCCTACCAGAATTTCTGGTACCGGTTGCAAAGGAACTAATGTTACATTTCCGTCAGAACAACAGTCAGTATACTTATGTTTTGAGTTTGCTTCGACCAAAAAGAATCTGGCATTGCAATATGCACAGGTTCTATCCATATCACCAACGTATGTCGAAAGATATCTTCACTGCTACGGTTGGTGGCAGCCAAATATGTTCTCAGTTGGTGAGGTCTGTCTCTGCGGCTTCGATCTCCGCGACTCTTTGCTGCCTATAGGCCATCAACTCTTCTCTATCTTCCACAGCATGTGTGGCTTCGAAGTTAAGACTGTTGTTGCCTGGTGATGCGGCATCTGCAAAATCTCCTGTGCCGCATTTTCGACGCTTACTGGATGTTCCACCGTTTTCAATATAGGATCTTCGGCCATATATATAGGATCTTTGGAACACCCTGGTTTCTGTAAATATAAAATACATTTAAAATATTTTTTGGTTACCTGCGATTCTGCCCAAATAACTTTTGAAACTATCTGTGCAAGTTCTTCGTCATGCGCAAAATGAACTTCAACTTGCACTTGATGAGCACCTGCTCCACCATCTGGTGCTGTATTGCAAAACTCTTCGGGTATCTGCTTTTGTAGTACATCTACCGACGAATAGACAGATTCCAAACGTTTGCTTCTCCGGGTTGGCAGCAAAGAAGGAGAAACGCTTTCGTTTTGGTTTTTCTCTTTCTAGGTTGTTCAGATAGAATATTGTCTTCGTCGGTAAGAGTAGTCTGCTCGTTACTGATTTCGACTACGTTGGTACATTCTTGGTCAGTATGCGACAACTGCAAAATACCTTGCGCCGTGTCTTCGACCCTTTGTACCTCATCAAGAACAACTTCGCCTATAAAAAGTAAATATTACTATAAATTGATTATCTGAAACATATTAAATAATAAAAAGTAACATGTACTAACCTACTGGATGTTCCACCGTTTTCAATACGGGATCTTCGGCCATATATATCAAATCTTTGGAACACCCTGGTTTCTGAAATATAAAATCACTTAGGTGATATGTCAACATTTAAAATATTTTTGTTACCTGCGATTTTGCCCAAACCATTTCGAAACTGTTCTTGCAAGTCGGAGGTGCAAGTTCTCCGTCATTCGCAAAATGAACTCAACTTGCACTTCCAGTGGTTCCTGATGAGTACCCGCTCCACCATCTGGTGTAGTATTGCAGGACCCTTCGGGTTTGTGGTTTTGTAGTATACCAACCGACGTATCGACAGATTCCAAACGTTTGCTTCTCCGGGTTGGCAGCAAAGATGGAGAACGCTTTCGTTTTGGTTTCCTCTTTGATAGGTTGTTCGGACGGAATGTTGTTTCCTGTCGGTAAGAGTAGTCTGCTCGGGCTCAATTTCGACTACGTTGATACTATCTTCGTTAGTTTTTGGTGGAAGAGTCCCACGATTACCGCGTTTTTGGTTTTAAAGTACAGTTTTGCGCGGCATATTCTAGAAATAAATGTTTTTGTACATTAAGTGAAAACCGGACAAAACCAAGAAAAAAAAATTTGTGGTAGGTACCTAACATTTCAAAAAGTTTGTAAATACAACAAAAAGTAGAAAAGTTTTTCTATCTTTCATTGAAAATTTTATTCATAAAAACTGCAAAAAAGATAATAACCATTGGTTGTTAAAAATGTTACTGTCTCCAAAAGATTTTTTAAAATGAATGAAAGTTTATTTTAAGATTATTTATGTTATCAAAACGTACGATTCAAAAAAAAAAAAGGAAGGAAAAATTCATAATTGAAAGAGAAACCGTTTTGAGGTCAGATTCAAGGTTTTTTCACAATTCATAAAACATGCAATTCAAAAACGCATTTTTACGTAAATCAAAAAGGATAAGAAACTAAAAATAAAAAATTTAGAAAGTCTTAGAGTTACCGCGTTTTTACCCATGTGAGATTTAGAAATACATTTTCGTCTCCCGTTTATGTAGCCTAAAAATAAGTTTGCGCAGCATAATTGAATTTTTACAATTAAACCATTCAATGAATGTTACTAAATAACTAACAAATACCTATATTTATCAACGTTTGTTAAAAATTTTTTTTTATCAAATTAACACATAAAATCATTTGTCAAAATTTTCGAAATGACGTGCGTTTCTGATTTTTTGCAAATCGCCATACATACAAATCAAAACATTAATAAACAAATATATCAAAAAATTAGAGTTAGGATATTTCGATAATTAAAAATAATTGATTCGAAGTTGGCATTGAACGCAACGCTGTAATAACGCAAAAACTAGATTAAATTCGTTTTAAGAAATTGCGACGTGCGTTTCTGATTTTTCTGCAATCGCCATACATACAGATTTTCAAACATTAATAAACAACATATCAAAAATTAGAGTGAGGATATTTCGTTAATTAAAAATAATTGGATTCGAAATTGGGCGTTGTACTCAGCATGGTGAATAGCGGTGAAACTAGATTAGAGTGGTTTTTAGAAATGACGTGCGTTTCTGATTTTTCTGCAAATAGATCGCCTATACAGATTAAACATTAATAAACAACATATCAAAAATTTGAGTGAGGATATTTCGATAATTAAAAATAATTGGATTCGAAGTTGGCGTTGAACGTAACGCGGTTAATAACGGTGACACTAGATTAAAGTCGTTTTTTAGAAATGACGTGCGTTTCTGATTTTTCTGCAAATCGGCATACATACAGATTAAACATTAATAAACAACATATCAAAAATTAGAGTGAGGATATTTCGATAATTAAAAATAATTGGATTCGAAGTTGGCGTTGGAAACGCAACGCGGTTAATTTCAACGCCGACACTAGATTAAAGTCGTTTTTAGAAAATGACGTGCGTTTCTGATTTTTCTGCAAATCGGCATACATACAGATTAAACATTAATAAATAACATATCAAAAATTAGAGTGAGGATATTTCGTTAATAGACCACTTACATGTAGAGGTCGTTGTAGTCAATCTTTCGGTTAAATCATAACCTCATTTGGATACAATATAAAATGCCGTATAATTGTTGTGTATTTGGCTGCAATTCAACCACCAAAACTAGTCCTATATATTTCATTCATTTCCCGAAGAACATAAGAGAAAACAATTATGGGTAATAGCTATAAAAACTGGAAAAAACCTTCCAAACATGCGAAAGTGTGCGAAAACATTTTTGTAAAGAAGACTATACTGTCACTAGTTTAGGTAAGATAAATGGTGTTGTTTTGTTCATTAACGCGAATAATTACTTTAGGGTCAATGGAAAATATTAAATAAATGTGCTGTGCCATCATTACATTTACCAAGACGTGCATATGATAAAACACTGAAGTAATTTCCAGCCGATATAAACGGTATGAATTAAGATGTATCTGTAAAGCTACATTACCTCAAGTGGAAAACACTGTTAAAGCAGTAAATATAATCGATAACATATGCACAGAAGTTGTTCAGGATGATGAAACTGCAGTATAAAGTCAGAAACAAAAGTATAGGAAATTCAAACCACTATTACTTTAAAAGATCCCAATTAATATCATCAAATTTCTTAAATGAGAGCCAATTAAAACACATGACTGGTTTGTCTAAAAGCTTGTTTAATTTTTTTTGTCATTACTTCGGTAATTCATATACCAAATGTCCTTATGCATTATCTAATGATGATGAATTATTGATAATGTTGATGAAGTACAGGCTTAATTTGTATTATACAACTTTAGCCAGCCTTTTTGATATTGATGTGCGTATAGTCAAAAACATCATCACTAATTTGTCGAAGCACATTTATAAAAACTTTCAAGAAATAAACATCTGGAAAATGAAAACACGATCTTCAGAACAGTACACAATAGTGTTAGATTACACCGAGATGCGCATTGAACGCAGCAGTGATCCACTTGTACTTGTACTACAAGCAACATACTCCAGTTATTTGGAACAAATACCTTCAAAGTTCTTGTTGGGGGTACCGAAAATGGTGAAATTGCTTTTGTTTCAGATATTTATGGAGGTTCTTGTAACTGATAGAAAAATTTCACAACTTTCAGGCATATTGAACTTGCTGCAGAGAGGTGATTTTGTTCTTGCAAAGAAGCTTTGATATGTCGACCTGTTGGAAGACAAACAAGTGCATTTAAAACATACCCCCATTTAAACGAGGTAGTCAGTTGACTGAGGAAGAAATTCTTGAAACTAGAATCATTGCAAACCGTAGAATAGTCATCGAAAACTTAATTGGGGCTGCAAAAAAAAAATAAAATACTTGTTGATCGAATTCCTCAACATTTATGGCACATTGTGAATGAAATAGTGTATAACTGTTTTATGTTTATTAATCTTAAGCGTTCTATTGTTACAAATAAATAATTATTAAGCTATTCTTAATATATATATATATATATATATATATATATAATATATATATATATACAATTTAATTCTACTACATCGCTATATATTTCAGAAAATGATTATAGAATGCATAATGTAACTTTGAAATTAAACGTTCAATGAAGGTGTTATCTCTTTCTATCGATAACTAAAATACTACCATCAAAACTACTATCATACAACAAAATCACTTATTTCTAAATTTAATATTGCCATTCCCAATTGAATTTGACCATAATATTTGTGTTGGGGGTTCAGATAGTACGGGAACAGCCGATTTTCGTCGTACTTAATATGGGCAAAGTATTTATTATGTCATTGACAGTAGAACTCGCTCCAAGTATTGGACATTTAATTTCAATTATTTTATAAATCATTCCTCCATGTTATCTTTTAACCCATCTGGGCTAAATGCTAACCATGGAGTGGATGGATTGAGAGAAGATTCCTGTAACATAAACTTTCCCATACTGGTTTTTCATACACATTTCTAGCTACACATTCATGTTTTTGCCATACTCAGTGTTACTATTTCCCATAAAAGCACTAATTTATATATTTGTCGATTTTTTTCCAATTCGGACTGTTATTGCTGCAGTATGTAAATAATTCGTAACATCTGCTAGCAGTTATACGATTTCGTCTGTGTCTTTTCCATGTTTCATCGTTCTGATTGACAGTTATCGTAGCTATATCCAGTGCATTTTGAATACATACTGCAATGTTTTTATTGAAATAAAGTAAGTTCATGTTGTTCCAAATTAATCAAACGGCAGTTGTACATTAATTTCCACGTTAAGTTGTGCTTTGCTAGCGCAGTTTTAAGACAACTGCTGTTCATTTGAGGTTTTAATTTTGAAATTTGTGAATCTTGGTTCTATTTGGTGATTATTTTCAGTACCTACATAACTTAACCATATGTAAGTAAGAAGCAATTATGGAATAGTCATAATTTTATCTCCAATTCCCTTATTGAGGTGTAAACCCTAATTTATGATAATTTTAAACTGCAACTAAAGTTATATTAATCGGAGTATAAGCAAATCTTTATGTGCTGGGGTAAAGGTAGACTGCTGAACGTAGTGAACCAACCACATAAAGCACTCTATACTATGAATAATATATGCTAAATTTTCCAAACGTGTAAAATTATAATACAAAAATAAATATTAATTAACAAGGTTATTTCAGAAAACATTACACTTATACAAAACTCGCAATGCCTGATAGACCAATTTATAGATATTATTGTAGCAACCCACCAAATAATAATTGAAGACGTTTGGAAAAAAACTATTCTGTAATACATACACTACTATTTCATATAAGCAATGGGACAACATATCATTATTATTGATTAATTGATTTACAAATGTACAGTTTTCATTTATGGCAACATTCTGCTTTTGTTGTCCTGTAATTTCAAATATGGACATGAAGTCCACTCCTCTTCCAGTTGGTTTATTCCATAGCATTGCCTCAGAAGTACACGAAACATATTCCTGAAGTTTTCCTAAAATTGACATTAAGGTTTAAGGTGACTGAATTTTGTAAGACTTACCAGTTTCGGAAAATATTCCAAGGAAAAACAAAATGCACCAATGTGCTTACATGCTGCTGACCAACCTGTACCGGCAGGACATGTACAATTGCACTGTTTAATGCAATATTCATTGCCCACAGTCTTTGTTATTATCACCCTTACATTATATTCCAATGTTTTCTTTTGTTCGGCACAACATTTTCCTTTCAAGTAAAAAGTATTACCATTTTATTAATCTTTGTATATTTTATAAATAATTTCATAGCTAAGATGCGCCCTTTCTGCATGCCCTTTTGGCATGTCGTTCCAAACCATGTTTGAATGCATTTAAAAGTTATTAATTTAATACCACTACAAACATGTAGCGGTTTAAATAAAATTTCTGGTGGAAACTCCTCAGCTGTTTCTATTGTTGGTGCCACAGTTGCATTAAATAAGGTTTTATTTAAATTATAACGTGTCCATGTATTCAGACTAAACAAAATTGTAGAACAACATTATTTGAATTTAGTACTTTGAGGTTAACAAATAGAAATTACAAATAAATATCAACTTTTGATTACTTCTACCGTTTTCTAATACATTTTGGGGCCCGTCGTCTTCGCTCCTAATCCTCTCAATTTATATTTTAACTCAGAGACGTTCATATTTGTCGAAAATAATTTCATGAACGTGTTATTTTGACTGTCATATACCAAAGTGCGACGAAATCCAACTCGCGGATGAAAATGTAACTAAACTAATGTAAATGGTCTATTAAAATAATTGGATTCGAAGTTGGCGTTGAACGCAACGCGGTTAATAACGCCGACACTAGATTAAAGTCGTTTTTAGAAATGACGTGCGTGTCTGATTTTTCTGCAAATCGCCATACATACAGATTAAACATTAATAAACAACATATCAAAAATTAGAGTGAGGATATTTCGATAATTAAAAATAATTGATTCAAAATTGGGCGTTGTACTCAGCATGGTGAATAGACGGTGAAACTAGATTAGAGTCGTTTTTAAAAATGACGTGAGTTTCTGATTTTTCTGCAAATTGGCATACATACAGATTAAACATTAGTAAATAACATATTAAATTTTTTTAGATAATTTTTTAATATTTTTTATTCACTGAAAACTCTAAAAAACCAGGTTCCTTGAAGAGGATAACGACCAAAGACAGATCGTTTTGTAATCACGGAAGACCCTAATTGTAGAAATTTTTGTATGAATTTTCTGAATTAATTCATTTTGTTTTCGTGCATGTTTCACAAATATGTTTTGTTGGTGAATCTTTTGGGTTGCATACTATGCACATTATACATTATTTCTCCTTGTCAGCTTCCACAGTGGAGGCAATTAGTACTAAACACTAGTAAATAACATATTATTTTTTTATAAATAATTTTTATTATTTTTATTCTACCGAAAACCTTAAAACGAGAATCGTTGAAGAGGATATAACGACCAAAGATCGAGCTCTGTTTTCCTAATCACGAGAGACCTTGAAACATTTTTGTATACATTTTCTGAATTAATTCATTTTGTTTTTGTGCATGTTTCACAAATATATTTTGTTGGCGAATCTTTTGGGTTGCATATTTTATGTTTTTTTGCATACTATGCACATTATTTCTTCTTGTCAGCTCCCACAGTGGAGACAATGGGTAATTTTAAACACTAGCAAATAACATATTAATTTTTTTATTTTTTTCAAATAATTTTTTTATTTTTTTTATTCACCGAAAACCTTAAAAAACGAGAATCGTTGAAGAGGATATAACGACCAAAGACCGAGCTCGTTTTCCTAATCACCAAAGAACTTGAATAAATTTTTGTATGAATTTTCTGAATTAATTCATTTTGTTTTTGTGCATGTTTCACAAATATATTTTGTTGGCGAATCTTTTGGGTTGCATATTTTATGTTTTTTTGCATACTATGCACATTATTTCTTCTTGTCAGCTCCCACAGTGGAGACAATGAGTACTTAAACACTAGCAAATAACATATTAATTTTTTTTTATTTTTTTTCAAATAATTTTTTTATTTTTTTTATTCACCGAAAACCTTAAAAAACGAGAATCGTTGAAGAGGATATAACGACCAAAGATCGAGCTCGTTTTCCTAATCACGAAGACAGTTGAAAAATTTTTGTATATATTTTCTGAATTAATTCATTTTGTTTTTGTGCATGTTTCACAAATATATTTTGTTGGCGAATCTTTTGGGTTGCATATTTTATGTTTTTTTGCATACTATGCACATTATTTCTTCTTGTCAGCTCCCCACAGTGGAGACAATGAGTACTTAAACACTAGCAAATAACATATTAATTTTTATTTTTTTTTCAAATATTTTTTTATATTTTTTATTCACCGAAAACCTTAAAAAACTGAGAATCGTTGAAGAGGATATAACGACCAAAGACCGAGCGTTTGTAATCACGAAAGAACTTGAATAAATTTTTGTATGAATTTTCTGAATTAATTCATTTTGTTTTTTGTGCATGTTTCACAAATATATTTTGTTGGTGAATCTTTTGGGTTGCATACTTTATGTTTTACATACTATACATTATTTCTTCTTGTCAGCTTCCACAGTGGAGACAATGAGTACTTAAACACTAGCAAATAACATATTAATTTTTTTTTTATTTTTTTCTAAATAATTTTTTATTATTTTTATTCACCGAAAACCTTAAAAAACGAGAATCGTTGAAGAGGATATAACGACCAAAGATCGAGCTCGTTTTCCTAATCACGAAAGACCTTGAAAAATTTTGTATGATATTTTCTGAATTAATTCATTTTGTTTTTGTGCATGTTTCACAAATATATTTTGTTGGCGAATCTTTTGGGTTGCATATTTTATGTTTTTTTGCATACTATGCACATTATTTCTTCTTGTCAGCTCCCACAGTGGAGACAATGAGTACTTAAACACTAGCAAATAACATATTAATTTTTTTTTTTATTTTTTCAAATAATTTTTATTTTTTTATTCACCGAAAACCTTAAAAACGAGAATCGTTGAAGAGGGATATAACGACCAAAGACCGAGCTCGTTTTCCTAATCACCAAAGAACTTGAATAAATTTTTTGTATGAATTTTCTGAATTAATTCATTTTGTTTTTTGTGCATGTTTCACAAATATATTTTGTTGGCGAATCTTTTTGGGTTGCATATTTTATGTTTTTTTTGCATACTATGCACATTATTTCTTCTTGTCAGCTCCCACAGTGGAGACAATGAGTACTTAAACACTAGCAAATAACATATTAATTTTTTTATTTTTTTTCAAATAATTTTTTTATTTTTTATTCACCGAAAACCTTAAAAACGAGAATCGTTGAAGAGGATATAACGACCAAAGACCGAGCTCATTTTCCTAATCACCAAAGAACTTGAATAAATTTTTGTATGAATTTTCTGAATTAATTCATTTTGTTTTTGTGCATGTTTCACAAATATATTTTGTTGGCGAATCTTTAGGGTTGCATATTCTATGGTTTTTTCGTTTGCATACTATGCACATTATTTGTCCTTGAGACTCTCCACAGTAGAGGCAATGAGTGCTGTCAACAGAATGTTTGAGGATTTGATGTTTTAAATACCACCTATATTCTATGGGATTAAAATCTATAGCCAATGTAAAATTTTTGATAATAGTTTCTGCATAATATAGAACATATACACCGCAGTTCCAAAAGTCCGGTTGTGTTGGATAAGATATAGAAGTATTTAGAGTTATTTTACATTTTCACTATAATATTCCCCAGGAATGGTAACAGTTTTGATAAAAATAAATTGCCTTTTCGATTACTTTGTGAGAGAGGGTCAAAAATACGGCTTCTAATTTTTCGAGGTCAATGTACATAAGCATCCAATGGCCATTTGAATATATGGGAAATAATAAATTACTGTTATCGTAACAACTAATTTTAGCTTCATTCCATTTGTTGTTCATTATTAAATCTACTTGATATACCATAAATACAGTGGTTTCAGATTGAAAAGAAATAATTTTTAAATAAAAATCAATTAAAAAATTATCTAACCACATTTCCGTATTTTTTTGGTGAATATTAAGTGTATCTATACTGCTAAAATACAGTTTTACCTTATTAAATTCGGCAACTACATAATCCTGAGATATTTTTTTTACAATAGTATCTTCTAACCCTTTGTAATTCAATGTTTTTAATTTTGGTTCTGTATTTAAATTGGCGAGTTTCTGCAATGTCGCCTTCTTAAAATATGAATGTTGTTGTTTACTTTTTTGCCCATGATTCCTTTTCCACTTTTTCGTTTGGTAGCACAGCGTTCTGATTTTAGACTATATTTTAATTCACGATGCAAAAATACAACATGTTGCCTAATTTGTCTTATAAATCTAGAACACTTCTGACGTAAATTTTCTTTTAAAATATTCTTTTTACAAGACCAAACCAATTTTCCACTAAAGCGTTCGAACTTCTTTCTTTGTTTTCATCGCATAAACATGTCCATAAAGGTAAAAATGGAATGTACTGTTGTAAAATAACATTGGAAAAGTTTTTATTAAAATAGGATTCACCTTACAACTTGTTTGTTTTTTTGTTTTGATTGATACCTGATCTAAAATTATGGCAAATATTTAAACTTGTTTTCGTATTTGTATCTATTGCTAATGAATCTGTACTTTCGGTATCCTCCATGAAGATTTGTGTTTTCTACAGTGCCGCTTTGTTTTGTCTACCTCGGTTTCTTTTACTACGTATTGTCTTTTCGTATGTTTGGTTTCAAGTTACTTTCTCAAGAGAGAACCGAGTACTTCTTTTAAAAATATTTTTACGCTTACGTCTGTATAGTGAGCATTAACTGCTTTGGCAAGTAATTTAAACATGTGAGCGCAACACAATTTTAGTACAACTAATTTGGATGTATCAATGTTAGAATGGCTAATCTTGTCAAACAGTAAATTACAATAGTCTTGAACATTCATGGTATTCCAAGACTCACATACAGCTTTAACTAGAGCTAAACTGAAATCGGTGGTTACACTACTAAATGCAGGCCATTTCATGTTATTTTTGATACAATAATACTTGAAGGTTAACAACCATGACGATATAGTCCCCGTATCATGACAAACAGAAACCATTTCAAATACGGGAAGAACACGACCATGTGTACTTGCAATGACACCTGCATAATATAAAACTCTTTTGGAATTGATACATGGTTTCTCACTACTGTGCCTGTAGCGTCTAAATATAATTTAGGTAATTTTGATCTAATTTATTCTGCCTTATAAAATTTAGTTGCTCTTCACTAAATATGTAAACCATGAAGGGCTGTGACACCTTATGAATATAATGATAATTTTCACGTTGCATTAAAATTAAATCATAGAGGTCATCTACAGCGCGATCATGCCTAGATAATGCTTCGCTCTTAATTCTCCTATAGACACTACCAGATTTAATATTTCCTAAAGTTTTAGTTCTTATTACTTGTTTTAAACTGGACTTGATATCTTCATTCTTTATATTTAATGCCGTGCTATTTTTTAAACGATTTCCTAAAATAATTCGGTCAATTCCCCTAACCTGCCCTGTTAATTGTTCCTCATGAAAAAAATTCAATGAAGTACTGTAGACATTAACGTTTATTTCACTACATAAATCTCTTGTACTTGTAACTAACTTGAAATTTTGCAATTTAAATGACCACAATATCCGTAAACAACTATACTCTTTTTCAAGTAATTATGGGATTTGATATTAAATATACAAGAGTTATTAACTAATTTAATATTTCTTTTAAATACATAATTAGAAATATGACCTTTAAGTTGTTTTGTTTCAAAATCAAAAATTTTGATATATCTTCTTTTGATAGTACAAATGACCCTTCCAAAAAAGAATAACGTTTTTTATTATTAACGTTTAAAAAACTAACAGGATACGAATTTTTTGCACCAACCGGTAATATGTAATCTAATTCAGTGTAATGAGTTTTTTGTAGATCATAATCTATGTTTTGTGAGATGGTACTTACATCAAGAGTTGCATTGTGTTTATCAAAGAAGCTTTGGTCACTAGTATAATTTTCCGATTCTAAACAATTATTTAATGGAGAAGTACTAGTAGTTGATGTTTGCAAAACAGTAGTACTTCCAATTGTGTTAGATTGATCATTTTCACTAGTTCTGATGATATCATTAGATAAAGTATCATCTATTATGTTTTTATTTGAATTATAATTTGAACAATCTGCTTTAGAGTCTGGCAAGGAATGAAATGAAGTATTCAGTAACTTACGATAATTTCTTTTGATAATAGTTACTACACGTAGTGCTTTATGGGTATTATCACAATTAAATAATATCAAAGATAATTTGCGTATGACGGGATGATTAGATTTTAAGTTTTTCAATTGCCAACATGTAATGTTATTTGTATTGCAAAAATTTAATATAACACTAATAATGTGATCCTGTTCCGCCATTAATAAATACTGTTCAAGTACTGACTTACAGAGTGAAATGGATTAAAATTATCCAGAATAAACACAGTAAACACAAATTGCACTGATTTAGAACAAACTTGTAGCGTATTAATAATTATTTTGAAGAACACAAAGGTAAATGTTTTATGCACAAAATATCATTTATCAATGAATTACTTACTATTAATAAGAATTTACCCTCTACACCACGTGCCTGCCCCTTCCAATGATTTTCAAAACTTTCGTTTTCTATTCAATTCCAAGGTTTACAGAAACTCAAATTAAATATAATTAAAATAAATACCAAATTCCAGCTTATTCTAATAAAGCTTTCTGTATTAGTATTAGAAAAAAGCAACAATGCGCGTCATAATTGACAATAATGGCTTTCTATTGTTGTTAATTGTTATAGTTGAGATTAAAATCCAACATTCGGATGAACAATCGACAGGTAGGTTCTTATCATTAATGAACAATAGATGTACATTATTAGAATGGAATGTCAATTTGCAGAAAAATCAGAAACGCACGTCATTTCTAAACAACGACTCTAATCTAGTTTCACCGCTATTCACCATGCTGAGTACAACGCCCAATTTCGAATCCAATTATTTTTAATTATCGAAATATCCTCACTCTAATTTTTGATATGTTATTTATTAATGTTTAATCTGTATGTATGCCGATTTGCAGAAAAATCAGAAACGCACGTCATTTCTAAAAAACGACTTTAATCTAGTGTCGCCGTTATTAACCGCGCTGCGTTCAACGCCAACTTCGAATCCAATTATTTTTAATTATCGAAATATCCTCACTCTAATTTTTGATATGTTGTTTATTAATGTTTAATCTGTATGTATGCCGATTTGCAGAAAAATCAGAAACGCACGTCATTTCTAAAAACGACTTTAATCTAGTGTCACCGTTATTCACCGCGCTGCGTTCAACGCCAATTTCGAATCCAATTATTTTTAATTATCGAAATATCCTCACTCTAATTTTTGATATGTTGTTTATTAATGTTTAATCTGTATGTATGGCGATTTGCAGAAAAATCAGAAACGCACGTCATTTCTAAAAACGACTTTAATCTAGTTTCACCGCTATTCACCATGCTGAGTACAACGCCCAACTTCGAATCCAATTATTTTTTAATTAACGAAATATCCTCACTCTAATTTTTGATATGTTATTTATTAATGTTTAATCTGTATGTATGCCGATTTGCAGAAAAATCAGAAACGCACGTCATTTCTAAAAACGACTTTAATCTAGTGTCGGCGTTATTAACCGCGTTGCGTTCAACGCCAACTTCGAATCCAATTATTTTTAATTATCGAAATATCCTCACTCTAATTTTTGATATGTTGTTTATTAATGTTTAATCTGTATGTATGGCGATTTGCAGAAAAATCAGAAACGCACGTCATTTCTAAAAACGACTTTAATCTAGTTTCACCGTTATTCACCATGCTGAGTACAACGCCAATTTTGAATCAATTATTTTTAATTATCGAAATATCCTCACTCTAATTTTTTGATATGTTGTTTATTAATGTTTAATCTGTATGTATGACGATTTGCAGAAAAATCAGAAACGCACGTCATTTCTAAAAAACGACTTTAATCTAGTTTCACCGCTATTCACCATGCTGAGTACAACGCCCAATTTCGAATCCAATTATTTTTAATTAACGAAATATCCTCACTCTAATTTTTTGATATGTTGTTTATTAATGTTTAATCTGTATGTATGGCGATTTGCAGAAAAATCAGAAACGCACGTCATTTCTAAAAACTGACTTTTTTTAATCTAGTGTCGCCGTTATTCACCGCGTTGCGTTCAACGCCAACTTCGAATCAATTATTTTTAATTAACGAAATATCCTCACTCTAATTTTTTTGATATGTTGTTTATTAATGTTTAATCTGTATGTATGGCGATTTGCAGAAAAATCAGAAACGCACGTCATTTCTAAAAACGACTTTAATCTAGTGTCGGCGTTATTAACCGCGTTGCGTTCAACGCCTACTTCGAATCCAATTATTTTTAATTATCGAAATATCCTCACTCTAATTTTTTGATATGTTGTTTATTAATGTTTATCTGTATGTATGGCGATTTGCAGAAAATCAGAAACGCACGTCATTTCGAAAATTCGGAGTTAATGATTTTATGTGTTAATTTGTTAAAAAATATTTTTTAACAAATGTTGATAAATATCAGGTACTTTTTATTATTTAGTAACATTATTGAACGGTTTATTTGTTTTCAATACTTGCAATTTATTTTTAAGTACATAAAGGGGAGACGAAAACCTATGGCTGGAATCTATGGCTAACTTCACATGGGTACCGTTTTTTATGCTTTTGAACTTTTAAAAAATTGAAAAACTAATAAAGAAAAAAAGTAGGAGCGTCCTACGATTGTCGTGTTTTTCGGTTTAAAACTAAGTTTGCGTGGCATAATTTAATTTTTTTTTAGATTTAAACCATTTATTGAACTTACAAAAACTGACAAAAACTAAAAATTGAAAACAATAATAAAAATAAAAGTTGTAGTAAGAGTACTACGATTATCGGGTTTTTGCTTCTAAACTAAGTTTCCGTTGCATAATTTAATTTTTTATTAGAATTAAAAACATTTATTAAACTTACAAAACTGACAAAAAACTAAAAATTAAAAAACAATAATAAAAATAAAAATTATAGTAAGAATACTACGATTTATCGGGTTTTTTTTGTTTCTAAACTAAGATTGCGTGGCATAATTTAATTTTTTAGAATTAAAACCATTCATTGAACGCAAAAAACTGACAAAAAACTAAAAATTGAAAACAATATTAAAGATAAAAATTGTAGTAAGAGAGTTACTACAATTATCGGGTTTTTTTGCTTCTAAACTAAGTTTCCGTGGCATAATTTAATTTTTATTAGAATTAAAAAACATTTATTAAACTTACAAAACTGACAAAAACTAAAAATTGAAAAACATAATAATGATAAAAATTGTACTAAGAGTACTACAATTATCGGTTTTTTGCTTCTAAACTAAGTTTCCAGTGGAATAATTTAATTTTTTTTTAGAATTAAAACCATTTATTGAACTTAAAAAACTGGAAAAAAAACTAAAAATTGAAAAACAATAATAAAAATTTTTAGTAAGAGTACTACGATTATCGAGGTTTTTTTGTTTCTAAACTAAGATTGCGTGGCATAATTTAATTTTTTTAGAATTAAACCCATTCATTGAACTCCACAAAAACTGACAAAAAACTAAATATTAAAAACAATAATAAAATTAAAAATTGTAGTACGAATACTGCGATTATCGGGTTTTTTTTTTGCTTCTAAACTAAGTTTCCGTGGCATAATTTAATTTTTTATTAGAATTAAAAAAACATTTATTGAACTTACAAAACTGACAAAAAACTAAAAATTGAAATACAATAATAAAGATAAAAATTGTAGTAAGAGTACTACGATTATCGGGTTTTTTTGCTTCTAAACTAAGTTTCCGTGGCATAATTTAATGTTTTTAGAATTAAAACCATTCATTGAACTTGCAAACTGACAAAAAAAACTAAATATTAAAAAACAATAATAAAAATAAAAATTGTAGTACGAATACTGGGATTATCGGGTTTTTTGTTCTAAACTAAGTTTCCGTGGCATAATTTAATTTTTATTAGAATTAAAACATTTAGTGAACTTACAAAAACTGACAAAAAAACTAAAATTGAAATACAATAATAAAGATAAAAAATGTAGTAAGAGTACTACGATTATCGGTTTTTTGTTTTTAAACTAAGTTTGTTTGGCATATTAAAAAAATAAATTGTTTGAACTATAGTGAAAAAAGGGCAAAACTAAAAAACATATTTTTCTATATAACACTTAAAAATGTGTACAAACACTTTGAAAATTTAATAAAAAATACGAAAAGTGAATAATTGAACATGAAAAACGTTATGGATGAACGTGGTTGAAGTTAGCGACGACTTATACTTAGCGACGATACCGGTATGCGTTGAACTGAACGTACATAGGCAACACGCATTTGTGTAGTTCCGCATGTACATATTTAAAAAGGTCTATCTCAGAAAGTAAATTATTTGATTCAATTTTATTTTACACATACATAGAAGAAGGTATAATAAAGACAATATCAAAAAATTACGAGGTTATTATTTTTTTAAAAGAAGTAAATCGACTTCGAAGTTACGCTACAAATTACAAGTTCTCGCGTTACGCGTCCTTATGTAAAATACCGTCGCTGGCAAAAACTTATTTTTTTATTTTCGTTTTTTTTTTAATTGTAGGTAGAGGAAGGTATAATAAAGACAATATCAAAAAATTACGAGGTTATTATTTTTTAAGAAGTAAATCGACTTCGAAGTTACGCTACAAATTACAAGTTCTCGCGTTACGCGTCCTTATGTAAAATACCGTCGCTGGCAAAAACTTATTTTTATTTTTTCGTTTTTTTAATTGTAGGTAGAGGAAGGTATAATAAAGACAATATCAAAAAATTACGAGGTTATTATTTTTTAAAAGAGTAAATCGACTTCGAAGTTACGCTACAAATTACAAGTTCTCGCGTTACGCGTCCTTATGTAAATATCGTCGCTGGCAAAAACTTATTTTTTATTTTCGTTTTTTTAATTGTAGGTAGAGGAAGGTATAATAAAGACAATATCAAAAATTACGAGGTTATTATTTTTTAAAGAAGTAAATCGACTTCGAAGTTACGCTACAAATTACAAGTTCTCGCGTTACGCGTCCTTATGTAAAATATCGTCGCTGGCAAAAACTTATTTTTTATTTTCGTTTTTTTTTTTAATTGTAGGTAGAGGAAGGTATAATAAAGACAATATCAAAAAATTACGAGGTTATTATTTTTTTAAAAGAAGTAAATCGACTTCGAAGTTACGCTACAAATTACAAGTTCTCGCGTTACGCGTCCTTATGTAAAATACCGTCGCTGGCAAAAACTTATTTTTATTTTCGTTTTTTTTTAATTGTAGGTAGAGGAATGTATAATAAAGACAATATCAAAAATTACGAGGTTATTATTTTTAAAAGAAGTAAATCGACTTCGAGTTACGTTACAAATTACAAGTTCTCGCGTTACGCGTCCTTATGTAAAATATCGTCGCTGGCAAAAACTTATTTTTATTTTCGTTTTTTAATTGTAGGTAGAGGAAGGTATAATAAAGACAATATCAAAAAAAATTACGAGGTTATTATTTTTTATAAACAAGTAAATCGACTTCGAAGTTACGCTACAAATTACAAGTTCTCGCGTTACGCGTCCTTATGTAAAATACCGTCGCTGGCAAAAACTTATTTTTTATTTTCGTTTTTTTAATTGTAGGTAGAGGAAGGTATAATAAAGACAATATCAAAAAATTACGAGGTTTATTATTTTTTAAAAGAGTAAATCGACTTCGAGTTACGCTACAAATTACAAGTTCTCGCGTTACGCGTCCTTATGTAAAATACCGTCGCTGGCAAAAACTTATTTTTTTATTTTCGTTTTTTTTTAATTGTAGGTAGAGGAAGGTATAATAAAGACAATATCAAAAAATTACGAGGTTATTATTTTTTTAAAAGAAGTAAATCGACTTCGAAGTTACGCTACAAATTACAAGTTCTCGTGCTACGCGTCCTTTTGTTATTGTATTCATTAATCTTAATCAACTAACAAACGAACATAGTAGATACACAAAAATAAGTGATGTGGTTATAATTTTTTCATAAGTTTGGAAAACAAAAAGTTACTAATAATTGGAAAATAGATACTTCGTCGGTTTATGCAATCTTCTAAACCATTATTAAAGTTTGCCGATTTTTAAATCAACAGCAAACAATATCAACAGTCTAAAAGGTGTTGCAATGTCAACTTGTTAGTAGTTAGTAGTTCCCATCATCGGTCATGCAATTTTTAGGTAATCTAATAATAATTTAAAATTCACTACCCCTGAATAATACATTCGTACAGGAAAAAGTGAGGGCAAAAGCCATGCAATTTTTATTCATTTTAATAATTTAAAATCCACCACCACTAATAATAAATTTGTACAAAAAATGTGTGGGAAAAAGCCATGCATTTTTTTTAAAGTATTTTAATTATAATAATAATTTAAAATCCACCACCATAAATACAAAATTTGTACAAGAAAATGCGAGGGAAAAGCCATGCATTTTTTTTAATTTTTAATTTTTTTAAGTATTTTAATCACAATATAAATATGCCCTACGAGCCGCAAACCCTTTCAATAGGTGCCGGTTTGTGCAAACCACTGCGACTCTCTAACAAATTTTGAAATAAATGCACCACGGAAAACCCTTGACTAGAACTAAATTCACCTCGTTTTTCTTAATTAATTTATTAGAAAATTACACCATGTTTGAAGGAATTTCTACACATACTCACATTTAAATTGATTGCGTTCATACGCTTCAGGATTACATTGTGCGTCGCGTATACAGTTGAAGTGTACCCATCGTTTGCACGTATCGCACTCAACCCAAAAGTTTCCGACCCTGTACGCGTTTCCCGCAACAACGGTTGCTTTGTTGTAAATTATTTTGTGTCTTTACCCACTTTTACAATTTCTACATTGAGACCAACATGATGAAAATTCAGCAATTCCTTCTCTGCTGCAATATGCGCAGTTATTTGCTACCGCATTCGAATGGCTTAATAGTAAATTTTGGGCGTAAATACGGTATTCATTAGGGTCAAAATTTGTTTCGCGAACGTATGTGCCATTATTGTTAATAATATTTTGTATAAAACTCATTACAAAAACACCACAACTGTGTCCATCTTTTGTTTTTGAACATTTAACGTCTTTAATTTTCCACGTAGTTGTGTCTACTTGAAGATTATTTAGTATACATTTAAATAATTTAAAACATTTGTTATTTCTAGTTTTACTAGTCGAGCTATCAAGCACGTGGAATTCATTACGTTTGCCGTCAATAACTAATAGAAACCAATGACTGCTCTGAACAACTGGTAAAAAATAAATCTTTTCTGATGGCAGGCACTTTAGTAAATCTAAAGAAGTATTTGATGAAGAAAGATTTTCGTATGTGGTAGATATAATTGCACAATAATCATTGTCTTTATTCATAACTAACAAACGGGCAAAACATCAATGATGAATGATGCAACCCATTGAGTTGGGTTTAATGTACAAAAGTCATAAAATCTATGTCATTGTAATAAAAATTTAGAAATGTATATTTCCCTATATATGCACTGGTTTTTGGGGCATGTTTTAAAATTTATGATATTTAAATATGCCGTTTTCAAAAAAAAAATTACCATGGGCCTAATGAATAAAAAATCAAGCAATTGCTTTTTCTTATAAAATCGAAGTAAATGCTTAAAAGCCAATGAATAAAAACTAAAGCAATTGTTAGGACTTAAAGCAATTGCTGAAAATTTTAGAAATTGCTATTAGTAAAAGCTTTTCCTTAAAAGTACAAGGAATTGCTTACATTTGCTTAAAATGCTATGAATAAGTCAAAGGAATTGCTTTTTCTAATGTGGCAATTGCTTGCAAATTTTAAGGTAGATCGTACCCTGCATCATTTGCTAGAATCAGTCAATTTTGGTTCGTCTGCTGCATACATGTGAGTTTTATCAAAGCGTTTTAAATTATGGCTGAATATATGAATGTGCGTAAAAGAAAATATATAGTGTACGTAAAATTGCAAAGACGATGATTTCCGAAAGTTATATCGATTTGACCGCGAAAATGTTGAGTGGTTAGCAAATTATTTTTAAATGATACTGGTGAGAGGCGAGGGCTGCATTATCAGCTATGAATAAATGAAAGTTTTTCTGCGACATTTGTCGGATCCAGGTTTTCAAAATTCTGTAGGAGAAGAACTCGGTGTTCACCAAACTACTGTCTGTAAATATTTACTTTCGTAATGCATGCAGTTTTGGAGAAGACCAATGTTTGGATTAGATTTCCTAGACGTGCCGAAGATTTTGTTGCAGCTAAACGGTTGTGGTCTGAAAGATACCGTTTTCCAACTACTATAGGTGCGATAGACTGTACACACGTCAGGATTCCTAAGTTTTCAGAATTTGGTGATGAATATATAAACCGAAAAGGATATCCTAGCATTAACGTACAGGCAACTTGCAATGCAGAAGAAATTTTTACAAGTGTAGACTGCCAGTGGCCAGGTTCTGTGCATGATAGCAGAATTTTTAAAATTCTAATATATATAAAATTCTGAAAAACAGCCCAGAAGAGTGTTTATTATTAGGAGACGATGGCTACTCTATCTCGCCTTGGATTATGACGCCCTGTAGAAATCCTACAACCCAAGCACAACAAAATTATAACAATGTTTTATGCCGAGAACGAGTAATAATTGAACGATGCTTTGGACAATTAAAAGCAAGGTTTCCTATCCTCCAGTATAAAATTAGAAGTAAAATAGAAAAATACCATCGACGATAATTTGCTGCGTTATACTTCATAATATTGCTAAACGTTTAAAAGATGAAGATTTTCAGTGCTTGCATCAAGAAGCTGATGTTGAGATGAACATACCAAATAACGATGATCTGACACCAAATATAATTCGTCAATTAGGACTGCAAAGAGGGAATTTACAACTCAAATGCTCTTCCGTAATCATGTAAGTATCTACCCAAAAATGTAGATGATGAATTATAAATTAAAAATTAATATAAATTCACACACAAGTATTTTTTTCAGTTCAACATTTATCCATTAATTATTATTTGGAACTAAATTAGAAAATAAATTGTAGTTTTTAATTTTTTTTAATTAACAAAATTAGAATAAAACAAAAAATACTTTTTTTGCACGATTGATCATTTTTGACTGTTTACCGTGACAGATTTTACGTCAGTAGGTGACATTTACTAGCAACTCGACGGTAAGTAATCCAACTCGACGGTGTAATCCAACCTCGACGGTAAGTAATTCACTTACCGTCGAGTTAAAAAATCTCTTAATTTTAATTTGTTTTTGAAAGAATAAAGGAAACTAACGAATTTAATCATTGAATATTCTGCCCAGAGGCTTCCAGGAGCTTTCAACTGCATATGTCTTTGAACGAAATATGCCAATAGAGTCTTTTTCATCGATTCTTAAATTCTTGCCTTCGCACCATTTTTAAAACTTTGGTAGGTATTTTGATAACGGATTTTAGATTTTCGGGAATAATTGCAGGAACACCCTTCTTCCCAAGCCCGTTCAATTTCTTCAAATTCACTTTCGCTCATATTTTAATTTATGATAATCAAAATTGTACTTAAAATTATTGACAACTAAATAAAAACTCAATTCTCCATTGTTGTTATGCACCCTAGTTACTACCTAACAACCAAAGTATCTATCTTGGATAAAATGAATGAAACTAGTCAATATGACGAAAATGTTTAATTTTATAATTTATAATGGTATCAATCGTGCAAAACGTTATAAGCATGTCGAACGTTAAGGATAACCGATCTCAGACAATTAATTGGAGTCGTCGCTCCGCTCCTCCTCCAAACAATTGTCTTCGATCGGTATAAAACCCTTACCGTTCTCCATACTTAATATACTATTACTAAAACGTATCGTTATTTGAAACAATATTGGTTGATTGAAGTAACCCGTTATCCCATTGTTGTCTTTTCTTCTTGTTGCATACGACATAATTTTAGTTGTTCCAATAACACTAATCGTTGCAATTCAGCAGTTGATAATTTTTTTGTTTCATCAGTTTCTGGTAAATTGTATGATATCTTTACTTTTTTTGTAGGGATAACAGTACATGCTGCAGCTGCAGGGATAGGAAGATCACTGGATGCAGTAGAGGGCTTATCAAGTGATATTTGTTCATCTGCTCCAGCCGAAATGGCACCTACAATTGTATTTTTGTTCACTTTAAAGAAACATATAATAAATTCTATAAAATCACCTGGTATTTTTTGAAGACAGGATTATTCTGTACATCCAACATTTCTAAGAACAACTTTTCCCAAGGCTTAAAGACCATTGGTTTGTTGCCTGTCTTGTTGACATCAAACTTCTTTTTATCTCCACTTTCATATTACTAATTTTTTGGATAATTGTTTTGTTGTAAGTGATATATTAAAAATATCTTTATATTGTGGTACTAACACTTTTAAAGCGGCTTCTTTTCCCAATTTAACTTGAGGCACTTGTGATTTATTTAGAAGAATTTTATGTTCTTTCAATTTGTGAACAAACATCAATTGTTTATCAATTCCTTCATCATTTTCAAATTACTCCACTTCCCACCTCGAATTTTCCATCTTTATCACAAACTTTATTTATAATGTATTTATTTACAAAAAAAATACCAAACAGATATATTTGTAATACCCACGATGTTCTATCAGCTTCGACACTAGGATGAATACCTATCTAGAATATAACAGAAATGGATTACGACGAATTACAGGGTCTAGACGTGTTGAAACCAGCAATTGCTAAAGGGACGTAGGAAAAGCAGCATTTGCTTAAAAATTTTATTCATGTGATTGTCTAGCATTTGCTTTTACTTATAGCATTTGCTACTTGAGCAATTGCTTTTGCTAAATAGCAATTGCTTTAAGGAATTGCTCGAGTTTTATTCATTAGACCCCATGATTTGACAAGTTATTGTGCTCAGCCGTTACTTTAATAAAACGTTTATTTTGACGGAGATGTGTATTTTTACGTACGGCTCTCTTATTCCATGCTTCTTCGGTAGATTGTAATTCCCGATTGAGTTGTTGTTTGCGAGGCTTTTTACTAATAATTTAAATTCCAATTCTCTTTGTCTGCAAATAAAGTAATCCCGCATTTTTTCAATAAATCTGGTACATTTCATATTTGTTTCTTTTGGCAAAATGCTATTTTTACCACATTAAACCAAGATTCAACTAAAGAATTAGATAAAACGTCTTTTGATTTGTCTCTACTAATAACCCACTCCAAAATGGCAAGTAAGGCATATACTTCGTAACGCAAATATTTAAAAATAATGGGCAATAAAACTCATTTATGTCTAAACATGAGTCATCATTTACAATTGACTCTGCTACCAAATCTTTTATTTTTAAAATTCAACATAAATGGACTTTGTGTGTATAATATGTTCAAATTATTGGTTTCCTTGGCATCATCTGAAAGATTTTCCTCTATTACACAATTTTCGACAACGAACGGAGTCTTGCTGGCTAATCTATCGATTGCAGCTTTTACATTGTCCGATAAATATTTACTTTGTAAAATTAGAGCAAAATCTGAAAAGAAATTTCTACAACTGCCATACGACTCTGACACCATAATGTTATTTACAAAACCATCTATTAAAAAATGTTTTTAATTTTTGTTTTTGCCTGCAACTTTTTTTGCGTCAGTTGAAATTATTTTTAGAAAATGTGCGCAACATACATTAACTGTGATGAAAGTAGACTGAATTTTTGAAAATTGATTGTTTTTAATAGATCATGTGTTCGAATAAGATATTCTACAACTGACAGTTTACAAAAAAACCGTTATGACTGCATTTTTAGAAGTGCCCAACTAAAATCTGTGACAACAGTATGAAATGGTAAAATTTTCACCCATGTGAAGTTATCCACAAATCTATCCACAAAAATATTTCCCGTGTTTTTAACGTTTAACACAGCAATTAAAGATTGGAAATGACAAAACTATTAATAAAAAACTAAATAAATAAAATACATAGCATTTGTCGTTATTTAAATAAACAAAAAATTATTTAAACAAATTCACAGATACAGAAAATTCGCATCCATAAAAAGTGTTTTTTTACATGTTGGCGTGGATTAATTTTTGTGCAAATTTAACCATCTATAGAGAAAACTATAATAAATAACATATGTCAAAATAAAATGTAGTGTTTTTAAAATTGAGTTATTTCACTTTAAAGTTAGCCCTCTCCGCCAGCATACCCTGCATTCACGGGTGGCAATAGAAATTAATTTTTTACATGTTGGCGTGGATTAATTTTGTGCAAATTTAACTACCTATAGAGAAAACTATAATAAACAACATATGTCAAAATAAAAATGTAGTGTTTTTTAAAATTGAGTTATTTCACTTTAAAGTTAGCCCTCTCAGCCAGCATACCCTGCATTCACGGGTGGCAATAGAAATTAATTTTTTACATGTTGGCGTGGATTAATTTTTGTGCAAATTTAACTACCTATAGAGAAAACTATAATAAACAACATATGTCAAAATAAAAATGTAGTGTTTTTTAAATTGAGTTATTTCACTTTAAAGTTAGCCCTCTCAGCCAGCATACCCTGCATTCACGGGTGGCAATAGAAATTAATTTTTTTAGATGTTGGCGCGGATTAATTCTTGTGCAAATTTAACTACCTATAGAGAAAACTATAATAAACAACATATGTCAAAATAAAAATGTAGTGTTTTTTAAAATTGAGTTATTTCACTTTAAAGTTAGCCCTCTCAGCCAGCATACCCTGCATTCACGGGTGGCAATAGAAATTAATTTTTACATGTTGGCGTAGATTAATTTTTGTGCAAATTTAACTACCTATAGAAAAACTATAATAAACAACATATGTCAAAATAAAATGTAGTGTTTTTAAAATTGAGTTATTTCACTTTAAAGTTAGCCCTCTCAGCCAGCATACCCTGCATTCACGGGTGGCAATAGAAATTAATTTTTTTACATGTTGGCGTGGATTAATTTTTGTGCAAATTTAACTACCTATAGAGAAAACTATAATAAACAACATATGTCAAAATAAAAATGTAGTGTTTTTTTTAAATTGAGTTATTTCACTTTAAAGTTAGCCCTCTCAGCCAGCATACCCTGCATTCACGGGTGGCAATAGAAATTAATTTTTTTACATGTTGGCGTGGATTAATTTTTGTGCAAATTTAACTACCTATAGAGAAAACTATAATAAACAACATATGTCAAAATAAAATGTAGTGTTTTTTAAAATTGAGTTATTTGACTTTAAAGTTAGCCCTCTCAGCCAGCATACCCTGCATTCACGGGTGGCAATAGAAATTAATTTTTACATGTTGGCGTGGATTAATACTATAATAAATATATCGATGCAAATGCTGGTTTGTACACTATTACTTAAGTTTACCGATTTCTATATCAACAGCACTCGAAAGTAATAATGTAGAAGCCATGCAATGTTATGCGCTCTATCTAACTATATTAGTAACAACATGCAAATTGTAGACCAAGCATTCAATATTATTTGGTATTAGACATGCAATATCAATCATGACTATAAACATTTTACTTTATTCTCATCATACACCCAAGTGTTAATAAAAATCCAACAATACCCCGTTGTGAAGTTTGTTAAAAGTAGAAGATCAATAAATTACTCTAAATATCTTATTAATAACTACTATCGAGATCACACCGCTACCAAAAACCAAAACCGCCATGCATATTTTTTATAATTATTATTATTATGAATGGATTTACTAAATAATCTATTCAAATCACCCCTGTCTTGCCTCTCGCTCTAAAGAGGAAATGTTTAGTTTACTTAGGGCGTTCTGTATAAGTTAATTGAGCAAAACCTCTAGGCCATCTAGTCAACGCATGTTGGACTTTGTTTAACAAATGTTGATCTTTGAGGTAGTGGTGACGCCACACCGCCGCGGCATATTAAAAATGTGGTTGGTTTATAATGTAACTGACAAAAAGTTTTGCACATAATTTCGGAGACGGATTAACAAAGCTTTATTCACACTGTATAATAACTCAAAAGCGGTCAAAGACTTTGTTGTTACTTTGACACAATGAGACCTCCATGATAATTTGTCATCAACCAAAACTCCTAAATCAAGCTGAGATGTTACGACACAAATTCTATATAATCACCTGGTATTTTTTGAAGACAGGATTATTCTAGTACATCCAACATTTCTAAGAACAACTTTCCCAAGGCTTAAAGACCATTGGTTTGTTGCCTGTCTTGTTGACATCAAACTTCTTTTTATCTCCACTTTCATATTACTAATTTTTTTTGGATAATTGTTTTGTTGTAAGTGATATATTAAAAAATAACTTTATATTGTGGTAATAACACTTTTTAAAGCGGCTTCTTTTCCCAATTTAACTTGAGGCACTTGTGATTTATTTAGAAGAATTTTATGTTTCTTTCAATTTGTGAACAAACATCAATTGTTTATCAATTCCTTCATCATTTTCAAATTCCTACTTCCACTCAATTTTTCCATCTTTATCACAAACTTGTTATTAATTGAGTACGCATGTTTTTTATTTGAGTTACCAAAATAAATTATAGAGCATTTGTTCAAGTTTAATGAGAGATGCGAAGTGTTACTCCAGTCCCCTATATATGCCATCGTAGGTTTTAAAACTTTACTGAACTCAGAGGAACGACCAAAGCTTTTCAAATCATCCGCATGTGCCTCGCGCAGAGTGCGAATATTGTTCAATAAATCGGATGTGAAGATAACAAACAATAATGGTCCTAGAATTGAACCCTTTGGCGCCCCACTGCTAACATAGAACCTATATGAATACATTTTATTTACTTTTAACTACAAATTATCTATTTACGGTTATCTAATGTAATAAATATCCAGCAATGCCAGACCTCTCAATTTAAATAGTAATAACATGTGTGACACCCTGTCAAACGCTTTATTGAAATCAAGATATATAGCGTCTAGTGTATCTCCCGAATCAAGAATATTGGTTTACTCATTTGTCGTAGATAGGAGGTTTGTTATTGTAGACCTCCCTGCGTTAAGAAACCTTGTTGGTGCCGAGGAATCATTTTGTATCTCATCATATGATCGAGAATATTCTTTGCAACTATTTTGTCCATTAGTGTGCTGCACACACTGGCCTATAGTTGCCTACTTTACATTTATCTCCTTTTTATAAATAGGAGTGATAGTAGCCTCCAGCCATTTGGCCGGTAGTCTACCCTTTGTCAACGAGGCATTCATAATTAGAGTCAAAGGACCGTTCAAAGATGCAGCACATCTTTTAATGATCCTGGGAGTTAAACCATCTGGACCCGGTGCACTATGTAATGATACTTTTTATTTCAGACAATAATGCCTCTTCTGTGAAATGTAAATCTGACAGAGTGCCATGCACAGTTGCAAATTGCAGAGTAGGATTGGTATTGCGAAAAGAAAACGTAAAAACAGACAAGAAAAACCTAACAAATGCATTAGCAGTTTCTATGTTGTCAGTACATAGGGTGCCTGATGAATTTTTAACAAGTGGAGCAGTTACATGAAAGGCTTGATGCTTTTGTAGATGATCATAAAAAGCCTTGGGATTTTGCAAAAGGCCTTTCTCAAAAAGAATTTTTGCAATTTCTAATTGAGTTCGAATTTGATTAGAAAGTTGTCGAAAGTCTTCTCTTCATTAGTGACTTTATTTTTATGTTTAATTTTATCTAACAGGATATCTTTAAATCCAGGGTTTATTTACTAACCGTTTAGTAAGCCTAAATTTGGAGTATTGGTTGATATATAAAGTGATCGTTGCTGTAAAATATTCCCATTCCCTGTCAACAGACAAATAATTCAAATTTGACTAATCATGATTTTTGAGCGCAGCGTCGACTTGGTTATAATTAGCTAATTTATAAATTTTATGCTCTATTTTAGAAGCTGCATATTTTATTACATTTATAGTGCAATGATCAGACAATCCAACAGGGAACTCACTATTAAGTTAAAAATTAAGTTGAAATCTTGTACTAACCAAAGATCTAAAATCGATGGTGATTGATGAACGGTGTAGTTAATAGTTGCTCAATTTATATTCGGCAAGTTAAATCACCCTGGATAATTAAGTTAGGTAATTCGGCAAATTTTAATTTAATTGTATCAAACAAATTTTATCATTAACTTCTGAATTCAAATTGGAACCATGAGAGGTGGTGGTCTATAAACACAACAAATTACAAACGTGAACAATCTACTTGAAAATTTTATCCAAAGTGTGTACTAACTGTGAACATTTTCAACATATCAATGGTATTTTCTGTATACAGTATAAGAGTCAATTGCGATGCTCGAACTTTCGTTAAGTGCAATAATATCAAGTTGGCAATTGTTTGAAATAAGTAATTGCAGGTCTACAAATTTTGATGGAAGGGATGCTATGTTTGTATACAGAATGGAAATGTTTATAAGTTCGCCGTCTTCTAGTTTTTTTTTTGATACAATTTAAGGAATGCGAACTACGTAAAAGTTTTTTGTAATTGAGTTGTACAAAACTTTTGTTTAAACTATTTTTTGATGTAATAAGTAATTACCGACATATTACTATCACGTGACATTAATTGTTTTAACTACATCTCCCAAAGTATTATATGAAAGAAAAAATGTTACAAACAGAAAGTTATTGCAAATTACCTTACGGTTTTTTCTACAACGCAATTTTTCTCTTTTGTTTTTAGAGCACATCAGGTGCACTTTCATTTCTTAGTATCGGAACGATGTGAAGTTGTGAACGAAATGTTTTTTTTTTGTTTTCAAAATTTTGATTTTTTTGTTTTTAAGATTTTTAACTTTTTTTGCTTTAAATTTTTTTTTTTTTTTTTTTTACAGTTTAATTTTATTTAATTGACGAGATATTCTACAGAACGAGTATCCTTGAAGAGGATAACGGCCAAAGACCGAGCCCTAACTACGGAAGACCCTATAAAACGAAATTCCTGTACACTCGATGTCAGAGTTTATTTTGTATATTCACATGTTTCACAAATGAAATTTGCTGACGTATGTTTTGGATTACAAATTTTATGATTTCTTCTTTTTACATATTGTGCACATTATATCACCCTGTTGTTCTCCACAATAGAGGCAGTTAATACTAGTGTAACTCGATTTTTCAATAATTTTGTTCTTCAAATACAGTTTATACTCAATTGGATTAAAATTGTGTTCCAGTTTTAAATTTTTAATTATTGTTTCAGCATAATATAGTATGTACACACCGCAAGTCCAAAAATCGTTTTGAGTTGGATAGTGTCGGCTTGCTACAAGTTGAAATTTATCTTTGTCATTGCTAAACTTTTTTAATAAAGGTAATAATTTAGATAAGTACACATTTCCTTTCCTATTATTTTCCGAAAGAGGGTCAAAAATTCTGCCGTTAAGGTATCAATATCTACAAACATCAGCATCCAATGCTTATTTGAATAAATGGGAAAAATAAGCTGTTTGTATTTCATATTCAAATTTAAATTCCGCCATTTATTCTGGATAATGGCTGAAACTTCATATACCATAAACGCTCTTGTATTTGTTTCGTGTGTTAAAATCGCTAAATAAAAATCAATCAAAAAATTATCCAAATACATTAATGTAGTGTTTTCATGAATGTTTAATGTATCAAAGCTAGAAAAGTAAAGCTTCTCTTTATTAAATTGTGCTACAACGTAATCTGATGATAGTTGCATTACGACTGGGTCTTTTAAACCTTTATATTTTAGCGTTTCCAATTCCTTTTGGTTTGTTTAACTCTGCAAGTTTTGATAATGTTTGTTTTGAAATATGAATGTTGAGATTTCGTTTTCTTTTCCCACATTTCTTGGTCTATATTTTCTCTTTTCGTTTGGACGCGCATCGTTCAGTTTTTAAATCGTATTTTAGTTCTCTGTGCAAATGGACAACGTGTTCTCGAATTTTTCTTACAAATCGCGAGCACTTTTGACGCAATTTTCCATTTAATATATTTGTTTTGACAAGCCCAAACCAGTTTTCAACCAAAGCGTTAGAACTTCTTCCATTAATTTCATCACATAAGGATGTCCAAAGCGGTAAATATGGAATATAATTTAGTAATAAAAATTAGAAAAGTATTATTAAAATATGGGTTAACTTTAACGCCACGCTGTTTACTTGTGTTAAATTTAACCCTGGATAAAATCGAAGTAAAATATTGAAAAAATTTATTATCTTCTACAAATTCATCTTTCATGTGGAAATCAAAATCTTCTGTATTAACGTCTTCGTAGGAATTGGTTTTGTTATTAAGATTATAAGGGTATTTTTTTTCTAATAATATTTTATCTTCGTACTTACTAAGTGTAATATAAAACAACGTTTCAATGATGCGTGATATATTATCAAAATTGAATTCATTAAATAGGGAAGCTATTGTCTCCTTTAAAAACGTTCTAATTTTTAAATCTTTATAATGTAGGTTGACTGTTTTGCCATTAATTTAAGCATGTGTGCGCAACACAATTTTAGGTTTATAACTTTGCACGTCTCGATGGTATTATTATGAATTTTTCAAATAATAAGTTACAATAATCATTAATTTTCATGCAATTCCAAGATTATGACACAGCTTTAACGAGTGCCATACTGAAATCAGTTGTAACCGAACTAAATAATGGCCATTTCTTGTTATTTTTTAAAGCATAATATTTAAAACTCAACAACCACGACGATATTGTTCCAGTATCCTGTCGAACTGATATCATTTCGCAAACAGGGAGGACGCGTTTATTTGTGCTTTCAATCACCCCTGCGTAATATAACACCCGCTTTGAGGTTGTTGTTGGTTTTCTGACTACAGTACCGGTAGCATCTAAATGTATTTTAGGCAATTTTGAATTTTTAGTATTTTTGGTTACAAAATTTAATTGTTCTTTGCTGAATATATAAACTATTAAAGGTTGCGATACTGTATGTATATAATGTAAGTTATCTCGTTGCATTAAAATTAAATCATATACGTCATCTACAGCTCGATCTTGCCTACATAGTGCTTCTGTCTTGATTTTTCTATATACGCTACCAGATTTAATATTACCTAAAGTGTTAGTTTTTATTGCATGTTTAAAGCTAGATTTAACATCATGTTTTCTTACGCTTAATGAGGTGGCAACTGTCAAACGATTCCCTAAAATGATCCGTTCAATTCCTCTTACTTGGCTCGTTAATTGGGATTCATGAAAAAAGTCTAGAGAACTACTAAATACATTAACGTGTACTTCATCATTTGTTCGACGGGTACAAACCAATTTAAATTTCTTGCAATTTAAATGACCGCAATATCCATAAAAAACTACATTTTTTTTAAATAATGGCATGTTTTTATATTAAATACACAAGAGTTATTAACGGATTCAATTTTTTTCTTAAATAGGAAATGAGAAGAGTTGCTTACAAATTGTTTTCTTTGAAAATCGAAAATATTAGAAACTTCATCTTTCATTAATATAAATGTACCTTCTAAAATCGAGAATTTTCTTTTACTGTCGGTGTATAATTCTACAGGATATGAATTTTTTGCAGTGGCTGGTAATACACATTGTGGTATATCATTGTAAATTTTTTGCATGTCCCAATTTCTGATATCAGATGTTGTGCTTACGTCTATAGTACTATTATGGGGGTTTATACTATTGTCACTACAGGGATCTAATGATTCTAAAGAATTGTTTAGTAGGAGTATGTCAGGGTTTAGAATTCCAGAAGTATTTTCAAATTCATTCGTGGTGTTATTTTTATTAATTATGTCGTTATTATCGTGTGAAATGTCGAAAGTGTTTTTATATAAATTTGAATTTTGCTCTACCAAAGAAGATTCAGAAGAACGTGTTGCTAGTAATAACTTAGTATACTTTCTTTTTATAATATTTAAAGTGTTTAATCTACTCATAGTAGTATCAGAATTATTAAACAACCTCAAAGATAATTCTTTTAAGAGCCGGTTATTAGATTTAAAATTTCGTAATTGTCTAACAGTAACATTATATTCCTTACAAAAATTTATTACAACATCGATAACATTATGCTGTTTCGCCATAGCTAAACTCAGATAATATAAAAAAATGTACTTACAAAATAAATTCCGTTACGATATACACAATTAAAAACCAAAAACTACACACCAAATTATTATAATAATATTCACAAAAGTATATTTAATTCAAATTGAAAAGTGCATATACTTTTATCGAAATTTTAAAAATCGCAAATTTACGTTTCTTGGCAAAATTTAAAACAAGAATGAAATATTTAAGGACTGATGTTACCCCACAATTTAAATTTTATTATTAATATGTTCGTTATATTACAATACGCAATTGTCTACAAATGGATTTTACTAATGAAACCATTAAACAGAACAAAGAAATTTTAGAAATTTTATAAACCCCGGTATTTTATAAATATCCCATTGCTTTGATACTAATTTCTAATCCGATTACAATGCAAGTACAAAAATAATCTATAAAAAGGTAAATTACAATAGTATGTGTACAAAGTAAAATAAGAATACAGATAAACAATTAATTGAAATTTTTGATCTATTCTTGTAGGTATACTTAGAAATTAAATCATTTACGTGAACGTAAATATGTTTTCATCTATTATTACTTTGACATTTATTATAGTGTTCTCTATGGGATGTTAAATTTGAACAAAAATTAATCCATGCCAACATGTAAAAAAATTTATTTCTATTGCCACCCGTGAATACTGGGTATTCTGGCTGAGAGGACTAACTTTAAAGTGAAATAACTCAATTTTAAAAAAACACTACATTTTTATTTTGACATATGTTGTTTATTATAGTTTTCTATAGGTAGTTAAATTTGCACAAAAATTAATCCGCGCCAACATGTAAAAAATTAATTTCTATTGCCACCCGTGAATGCAGGGTATGCTGGCTGAGAGGGCTAACTTTAAAGTGAAATAACTCAATTTTAAAAAACACTACATTTTTATTTTGACATATGTTGTTTATTATAGTTTTCTCTATAGGTAGTTAAATTTGCACAAAAATTAATCCGCGCCAACATGTAAAAATTAATTTCTATTGCCACCCGTGAATGCAGGGTATGCTGGCTGAGAGGGCTAACTTTAAAGTGAAATAACTCAATTTTAAAAAACACTACATTTTTATTTTGACATATGTTGTTTATTATAGTTTTCTCTATAGGTAGTTAAATTTGCACAAAATTAATCCACGCCAACATGTAAAAAATTAATTTCTATTGCCACCCGTGAATGCAGGGTATGCTGGCTGAGAGGGCTAACTTTAAAGTGAAATAACTCAATTTTAAAAAAACACTACATTTTTGTTTTGACATATGTTGCTTATTATAGTTTTCTATAGGTAGTTAAATTTGCACAAAATTAATCCACGCCAACATGTAAAAATTAATTTCTATTGCCACCCGTGAATGCAGGTTATGCTGGCGGAGAGGGCTAACTTTAAAGTGAAATAACTCAATTTTAAAAACACTACATTTTTATTTTGACATATGTTATTTATTATAGTTTTCTATAGATGGTTAAATTTGCACAAAAATTAATCCACGCCAACATGTAAAAAACACTTTTTATGGATGCGAATTTTCTGTATCCGTGTTTTTTGTTTATTTAAATAACAACAAATGCTATGTATTTTATTTATTTAGTTTTTATTAATAGTTTTGTCATTTCCAATCTTTAATTGCTGTGTTAAACGTTAAAAACACGGGACACATTTTTGTGGATAGATTTGTGGATAACTTCACATGGGTAAATTTTCATGTTGCAGTAACTAAAAAGCCATGATGCATAGTCTTACAGTACAATTGTTATAGGAGGCTAAACCATTGACCAGTTGCACAAACGTGTGGTACGAATTAAAACAAAAGATGAAATAGAATATAATTTAGCTCCAAATATTTTAATATTTACAGGGGCAACAATATTTTACAAGTAAAAGATTCTCTAAAAGTATCTATTATACACTGTAAAAATTTTTGTAGAATCACTCATTCAATACCATGCGGCATCAGATGATAATGATAATCCGTAAAATGTTAACACTGCCTTGTTTTCCGAAAATGAATAAAAAGCAAAAAAAAAAACATAAATAAAATTTAATACCTTTATTCGAATTTAAGACATCGTAAGTATTTCAGACAACTGCTACGAAATAATTAAAATTTTGTATTTTTAAGGCCAAATAAAAATAATAGATATTGAAAATGTATTCACCAATAAATATTTTGAAAGGTATACAAATATATTTTCATATTTAATCTAACTACTAACAAGTTGCATAGTTGACATTGCAACACCTTTAGACTGTTGATATTGTTTGCTGTTGATTTAAAATCGGCAAACTTTAATAATGGTTTAGAAGATTGCATAAACCAACGAAGTATCTATTTTCCAATTATTAGTAACTTTTGTTTTCCAAACTTATGAAAAAATTATAACCACATCACTTATTTTTGTGTATCTACTATGTTCGTTTGTTAGTTGATTAAGATTAATGAATACAATAACAAAAGACGCGTAACGCGAGAACTTGTAATTTGTAGCGTAACTTCGAAGTCGATTTACTTTTTAAAAAATAATAACCTCGTAATTTTTGATATTGTCTTTATTATACCTTCCTCTACCTACAATTAAAAAAAACGAAAATAAAAAATAAGTTTTTGCCAGCGACGGTATTTTACATAAGGACGCGTAACGCGAGAACTTGTAATTTGTAGCGTAACTTCGAAGTCGATTTACTTCTTTAAAAAAATAATAACCTCGTAATTTTTGATATTGTCTTTATTATACCTTCCTCTACCTACAATTAAAAAACGAAAATAAAAATAAGTTTTTGCCAGCGACGGTATTTTACATAAGGACGCGTAACGCGAGAACTTGTAATTTGTAGCGTAACTTCGAAGTCGATTTACTTTTTAAAAAAATAATAACCTCGTAATTTTTGATATTGTCTTTATTATACCTTCCTCTACCTACAATTAAAAAACGAAAATAAAAAATAAGTTTTTGCCAGCGACGGTATTTTACATAAGGACGCGTAACGCGAGAACTTGTAATTTGTAGCGTAACTTCGAAGTCGATTTACTTCTTTTAAAAAATAATAACCTCGTAATTTTTGATATTGTCTTTATTATACCTTCCTCTACCTACAATTAAAAAACGAAAATAAAAAATAAGTTTTTGCCAGCGACGGTATTTTACATAAGGACGCGTAACGCGAGAACTTGTAATTTGTAGCGTAACTTCGAAGTCGATTTACTTCTTTTAAAAAATAATAACCTCGTAATTTTTGATATTGTCTTTATTATACCTTCCTCTACCTACAATTAAAAAAACGAAAATAAAAAATAAGTTTTTGCCAGCGACGGTATTTTACATAAGGACGCGTAACGCGAGAACTTGTAATTTGTAGCGTAACTTCGAAGTCGATTTACTTTTTAAAAAATAATAACCTCGTAATTTTTGATATTGTCTTTATTATACCTTCCTCTACCTACAATTAAAAAAACGAAAATAAAAATAAGTTTTTGCCAGCGACGGTATTTTACATAAGGACGCGTAACGCGAGAACTTGTAATTTGTAGCGTAACTTCGAAGTCGATTTACTTCTTTTAAAAAATAATAACCTCGTAATTTTTTGATATTGTCTTTATTATACCTTCCTCTACCTACAATTAAAAAAAACGAAAATAAAAAATAAGTTTTTGCCAGCGACGGTATTTTACATAAGGACGCGTAACGCGAGAACTTGTAATTTGTAGCGTAACTTCGAAGTCGATTTACTTCTTTTAAAAAATAATAACCTCGTAATTTTTGATATTGTCTTTATTATACCTTCCTCTACCTACAATTAAAAAACGAAAATAAAAAATAAGTTTTTGCCAGCGACGGTATTTACATAAGGACGCGTAACGCGAGAACTTGTAATTTGTAGCGTAACTTCGAAGTCGATTTACTTCTTTTAAAAAATAATAACCTCGTAATTTTTGATATTGTCTTTATTATACCTTCCTCTACCTACAATTAAAAAAACGAAAATAAAAAATAAGTTTTTGCCAGCGACGGTATTTTACATAAGGACGCGTAACGCGAGAACTTGTAATTTGTAGCGTAACTTCGAAGTCGATTTACTTCTTTTTAAAAAATAATAACCTCGTAATTTTTGATATTGTCTTTATTATACCTTCCTCTACCTACAATTAAAAAAACGAAAATAAAAAAATAAGTTTTTGCCAGCGACGGTATTTTACATAAGGACGCGTAACGCGAGAACTTGTAATTTGTAGCGTAACTTCGAAGTCGATTTACTTTTTTAAAAAAATAATAACCTCGTAATTTTTGATATTGTCTTTATTATACCTTCCTCTACCTACAATTAAAAAAAAGAAAATAAAAAATAAGTTTTTGCCAGCGACGGTATTTACATAAGGACGCGTAACGCGAGAACTTGTAATTTGTAGCGTAACTTCGAAGTCGATTTACTTTTTTAAAAAATAATAACCTCGTAATTTTTGATATTGTCTTTATTATACCTTCCTCTACCTACAATTAAAAAAACGAAAATAAAAAAATAAGTTTTTGCCAGCGACGGTATTTACATAAGGACGCGTAACGCGAGAACTTGTAATTTGTAGCGTAACTTCGAAGTCGATTTACTTCTTTTAAAAAATAATAACCTCGTAATTTTTGATATTGTCTTTATTATACCTTCCTCTACCTACAATTAAAAAAAACGAAAATAAAAAAATAAGTTTTTTGCCAGCGACAGTTTATTTCCCGAATGTCTTTTTATGTATACACCAAAAATATAAAGTAAAAAAAATGTTTTCAACGACGGAAATGCAAAAAAAGGAAAAAGTTAACAATTGAAAAGAAAAAAGGTTCAACTTAAACACTCGCAAGTCACCTTTCAACACTAACTATCAACAAATAACTATCATTTGAAGAACGCATTATTAGTTATTATGTAATTACAAAAATAGGAAAAAAAACCCGCATTTTCCGCGGAAATAGGTAGAAAGGAAAAACTGAATAATTCAACATGAAATATCTTATTAACATTAGATTTGTTTGTACACAAATTGAAAAATATGAACTTCCAAAACGACGTTTTGTGTAAAAATTTTGTGCAAAACAACAAAACCTGAAACAATTGAATTGGCACTAAAATTAATGTGTACACTTTTTTCTGAGATTTTAATAAACGGTATTAATTAAAAAAAATCCGTAAAATGAAATTGTACGAAAAAAGAAATACCTACTAATTAAATATATTTTAGGACTACTTACCTTACTGAGATATGTAGATAACAAAAACTTAAAAAAAATTAAAGAAAATTTGTTTCACTTGCGATGTAAACACTTCCACTACGCGCAAATGAATGGTGAATTTTGGATCTGATGTTACTGTAGTCCGCTTGACCTTGGTGATTCATTGTATTCATAAAAGAATAAATCGACAAACAACCCGTTCCTTGTTACTACGTATTTAAGACATAATTTTTTTTCGTTGACAATGACGGCAACTTACATTTTAACTGCTTCACAAAAGTAGGTACATACATGACAATTTTGAACGAAAAACAAATAAATACTGCGTAAATACCATCTTAAAACTCCTTGGATGCAATTACATTTTGAAACAATCGCAGTCGTAAATACCACGTGTATCAGCATTGGTTTACATTCTCAGTTGTGTCTTTATTCCGAAATTAAATGCTTTTTCTTTTTAACGTATTACCATTCCATGGTATTACTTTGTTCATATACCTACCGTTTAGCTAGAGTTGCAATTGCCTGCGTAGTAAAAGAATATCAAAAGTGGCCATGTAAACAATTATTACGATTACCACTAAAACTCCGCTCGCGATTCTATTTTAAAGGTAGTAACACACTATTTCTTTTTTAATAAAAAAAATCGTGACAAATATCATACAATACTTTATTATGTTTAAAAAATACAACTTAGTGTTTTATCTCTTTTTACTTCATTCTTTAAAAGTAGTTGTTTTTTTTAATTTCTAAAACTTCTAGGAACTTCCTTTTTGTATAAATTCAAAAACAGAAGGACAAAAATCGAAATAAAATAAAATAAAGAACGAAAAACCACTTTTTTAAATACAAACGCTCAAATCATAGAATTAAGAAAAAAAGATAAATAGTAAGAAACAAAAAATTACTACTTATCAAACTCATTAAACCATTGTTTTCAAATAAGAAATCGCAAAAAATATCACAAAACACTTTTGTTTTCCTACATTCTTAAAGAAAATTCGAAATAAGTTTACTTATTTCGTTATTAAAAGAAAAAAAACAGTAAGTTAATTTTTTTGTAATTTTTGACAAATACAAATTAGTGCTTTAAGAAGCCTTCCTAATAGAATAAAAAAATTTGATTTTTTTTTACACAAAATTGAAAAAATATATATAATTCAAAATCATTTACTTTAATACAAAAAAACTTATTTGTCCATTAACTCTTCTTTTTCTAGTTGAAAAGTACTTTTTCGAAAATTTCTTCGTTTTCGACACAAAAAAACGCTTTTACTCTTAAGGGTAGATACAGAAAAAGAATAATAATTGAAATAGAAATTTGTTCACCAAAATTACCAAATGTGCTTCAACAAACGCATGTTGCAAACATGCGATATGAAATCCTGCACTGCTTCGTGAAAAAAATCATGTGTTAAATTTGATTACGTTTTTAAAAAGTTTCAACTCTAAACGGATTGTGAAATGAATTTTATTTTTCGAAAGTCTTAAAAATTCAAAATGATACAAAACATTTTTTGAATTAAAACTCGCGTGAAATACTACAAAATTGTTTGTTTTTAACTTAATGCTGTAACTCATGTTTCTTCGTTCTTTAAAATTATTCGTGTTTTTGTCATTCTTAAAAGTGCAAAAATTCGAAGTCGGTAGTTTTCACTCATAAAACCCGAAAAAAAAAGTTTCAGTATTTATTTTTTACTTACAAAAGTTCAAAAACTCGTTTTTCTACTCAAAAATTGCGTAAGAAAACACCAAAAAAGACTCAAATGTCTTTTGTAAATAAAAACAATTTTTCCAAAAATGCATTGTTGTGTAAAAAAAAAATAAAAGCAAAAAATTTTTAGAATTAAACGCATTTATTTGAAGAACGCATATTACTATGAACTTACAAAATAGCGAACAAAATAAATAATTGAAAAACTTCAAAAAATAGTACACAACAAAAAATAATTAGCGGCTCAATCACGAAAAAAGTGAAATCATATACGTTACATGTTTATATATCAACTTCAAAAAAAATTGCAGATCGAAATCTAATTAATGGACGAATCAAGAAAGAAGTGAAAATGACATTTTATGTACCTACCAACTAACATATTTCACGAACGTAATGCACTTAAGTTTCGAAAGTAAAGTAAGAAAATGTGAAAAACCGAATTCAAAATTTCGCATTCCGTCCCATTTTTTAAATATTTGTAAAAGAATTTGAAAGATAGAAAAAACATTACATAAAATATAAAAAAACTAAAGGATATAACAAAATATATTTTTTAATTATTTATAAACATAAATTTATAAAAAATATTCGATTTTAAAGAACTTCAGGATTAGAAATTACACGACTGTACAAAAATAAGATATTATCCTTTCTCACGTAAACTCGAAAGAGGATGTACTTGTAAATCAAAGGATTAGGGTTTATGAATACTGGCGGTCTTTTTTTCCAAAAGCTACCCTAAGAATTTTGCGGTTCAATGTCCACAGAAACACTTTTTGTAAGGAAGATAAACAGTGACGAAATAATGATAACTTTTTCCACGACTGTAGAAATAAGTATTTTGTAATCCCTGGGAAGTCGCAGTTCAACGTCCACCAAAACCTTTTGTAACGCCGACAGTAAGTTCAAATTATTACAAAAATATAAGAAGAAAACCTTGTTTTGTAATTTCTACGTAAATACTAAAAAAGAAAAGGAGTAATTTGTACACATTATTGATAAAACGTGTAATTTAAGAACGCATTATTGTTAACAAAAAATTAAGAACAAAATAAAATAAAAAAAACTATTAAAAAGAATTAATCAAGCGAAAATATAAAAAATATAAAAATAGTTTGAAATAAAAATGTTTATTTCTTTATCGGCGTAAGATTATTTTTGAATTTTGAAAATCGGTCCGTAAATAACCCAGTTACGGTCAAATTACGGCTCAATTTGTTTGAAAATATTTTGACTATCTTTAACATTTTTTTAACCTCGAAGATGCCCTCGTACAAAAAAAACCTAAATCGAAAAATAAAGACACATTTTCATAAACTCAAAACTTTTTTCGAAACGAAATAACTTGAGGCGTTATAATGCGAGACGAAAACGGAAACAGGTCGATTTTTGCATAGATTTGAAATTTTAAACGTGTCTTAAAAAATTCAAAAAAATACAAAACATTTTTTTTTTAAATAAAAATCGCGAATACTACAACATTCTTTGATTTTAACTTAATGCTGTACCTCATTTTTCTTCGATTATCGCGTTTTTTTTTGGTTTTAAACTAAGTTTGCACGGCATAATTTAAATTTTTGTATTTTTGTTTCTGAAAACTATAACACCACTTTATAAATGCGTAGTAGAACTTTATTATCAATGGTAGTAGTCGCTTGTTACTACGAATTAGTTCATAATTTTTTTCGTTGTCAATAAGCACAAAGTACATGACCTACTTCATCTTAACTGCTTCGAAAAGTACAATAATTGCAATTAGAGTTTTCTATATTTTCAACTGCTTAATACACGTACTAAATCGTTTTTCATTTACAAAATACACGAACTTTGTAAACGAAAGCTTTAAATAAAACACAACCTATATTAATTTGTATATTCAAAAATTAAAAAATAAAAATATAAAAACAAACAAACTTAATAATATTGATATATATTAATATTCCCGCCGCCTCTCGTATTTCCCCCACGACCTGTTTTCCCTCTCCCTCTTCTCCCTCTCCCTCTTCTCCCTCGCCCTCTTCTTCCTCTTCCGTCATTTACGCAGCCACCGCTGACCGCCACCGCCGCCGCCGCCCTGAGCGTCATTAATCTTTTTCTTAATGTTTTAATTCGCCTTGCGGCCTCCTTTTGATATTTTTGTATTTATTAATCTGTAAAATGATAGTTAAGTAAAAATGATAATTAATAACTAACTACTACTTACTTTTTCTTCCATCTGTGCTACCTATAATAAGAATTAAATTAACTTATAGAATAAAATAGCAGAATCTAATTAACTTACATCGTTCATTCCTTCTTCTTCTTCTGGCGGCGGGGGCTTGGCTATCATCGTTCTGCTGAAAATAATGCTTTATTGTTATATTTATAATAATTTCAATTAACTTACATTGTTTTGACGTATTTCTACGCCATCCCCGTCATGCTGAAAATTAAACTTTATTGTATTTTAATAATTATTATAATTACAAATTTCTTACACTCTCCTTTTCCAAATTGGGGTAAAAACCATATCGTATCGGTCGTCTTCGTCGCGTCTATATCCTTCCATTATTAAATGTTAAAAAACAATTAGTTGGAATATGTTTCAACGCACTTGATGTTACTTTTACTCTTTATCTTTCAAAATAATACTGAAAGTGTATCCCTTCAAAGCTTACCCGAAGTAGAGATCTTTTGTTTTTATGGTTATGGTGGGGTTTAGGGTTTATGGTAATATTGATAATAAAATTCACGAAACATTTTCCACGAAACGGGGGTTGTTTACCTTCTTCGAAATGTTTAGAAAGTAAAATATTTATCATTGTGTATCAAAGTTGTAAAATTAAGAGAATAATTTAAAAGAAATAAATTAAGAAACTAATTTACTTTGTTTAAAACGGCTTCTTTTCTAATGAAAAGCGTACACATAATTTCAATTTAACAGATTCATTATAAATAATTTCTTTGTGTGGGTAAATGAAAAACAAATTATCGAAAATAATGTAGTGCGAATAGAAATTATTTAATAAAAAATTATTTATAACATCGCATAGCATAATAGAACAAAATTTATTTAGGTGAGATCGACCGTTTGTTTCGCAAAACGCTGTGAGTCATTCGAAAATTTGCAAAAACAGGATGTAGTAAATCAAAGGATTAGGGTTTATGACTACTTTCGGTCTTTTTCCCAAAAGCTACCCTGAGAATTTTGCGGTTCAATGTCCACAGAAACACTTTTTGTAAATACGATAAACAGTGACGAAATAATGATTACTTTTTCCACGACTGTAGAAATAAGTATTTTGTAGGGAAATTCATCAAACTCGTAATTCAAGAACTCTGCGGCAAGGGGAGATAATTTCGAAATCTATTTTTTTCAATTTTCCAGGACCTAAAATATTTATCTTTGTCAAGTTTTTCCAATTAACTTCAGTTCACCGTCACATGTATTTTAAAATACTTATTTGTGTATCGAGATTGTAAAGTGAGCTGTTTTTGAGGTAAACAAAATGTATAATTAACATAATAACAGATTCAAAATAAACCATTTTTTTTATGCGGAAAAGTGCAAAACAAAAAAAACATGTATAAGTTTCTTGTAATTGATCGGGATATAACATTATTTACACAACTTCTACGTAAATACTAAATAAGAGAAGGAAGTAATTTGTACACATTATTGATAAAACGTGTAATTTAACAACGCATGATTATTGTTAACAAAACTGAAGAACAACATAAAAAACAGAAAATCTGTATTAAAAATATTTTTTTGTGTTAATGCAAAAAAGTACGCGAAACAAAAGTGCAGAATCAAAGAGTGAAAAAGGAAAAAACCCCTTTTGATACTAAAAACAAAAGCTCAAAAGATAAAAGTAAGATTCTTTTTTCTATCTTTAAAAGAAAAATTGCCCATCATAAAAAGTAAAAATTATTTTTTTCCATTTTTAAAAGTGAAAAAACTACAAATTATTTTTTTTAGAGTTTTAACCATGAAAAACACCAAATGCATTTTTTTTATTCTTAAAGAATACAAATTACAGCATAAAATGAAAGCATTATAATACATTTTCAAAATATAAGAGAAAATCTTTTTTGTAACTTCTTTAAATACAAAAAAAGAAGAGTATGTAACGCACATTATCATACAAAGAATAAATAATATTTTTTTCATTCTTAAAATGCAGAAAAAACTACCAATTATTTTTTCTAGAATATTAACCATGAAAAATAAAACAAAATTAATTTTTTCATTCTTAAAAATGCAAATACACGAAACAAAAGTGCAGAATCAAAGAGTGAAAAAGAAAAAAATCCTTTTGATATTAAAAACAAAAGCTCAAAAGATAAAAGTAAGATTTTTTTTTCTCTTCAAGAGAAAAAATTGCCCATCATAAAAAGTATAATTTATTTTTTTCCATTTTTATAAAGTGAAAAAACTACAAATAATTTTTTTTTTTTTTTTAGAATTTTAACCATGTAAAACACCAAATGCATTTTTATACTTAAAGAATACAAATTAGAGCATAAAATGAAAAAAGCATTATAATACATTTACAAAATATAAGAAAAAATCTTTTTTTGTAACTTCTTTAAATACAAAAAAAGGATGTAACGCACATTATCGATAACCTATGTAGCATTTACTACTCATTATTAGTAGTAAACATTATTATTAACAAAAAATTAAGAAGATAACAAATAATATGAAAAACGGTAGTAAAAAGAAAAAAATTTAGTGCAAATATAAAAAATAGTATACGAAACATAAGTGCAGAACTAAGAGTGAAAAAGGAAAAACCCATTTCATATTAAAAACAAAAGCTCAAAAAAAGTAAACCATCTATTTTTAGTTAAAAAAATTGCCCATTAAATCTTTATTTTTGCAATTGTAAGCAACAAAAAACAGCACATTTATTTTTTATCTCTAATATGTCATAAAAAGTATAAATAATATTTTTTTTTCATTCTTAAAAAGTAGAAAATACTACAAATTATTTTTTCTAGAATATTAACAATGAAAAATAAAACAAAATTCATTTTTTTTATTCTTAAAATATGCAAATACAGGAAACCAAAAGTGCAGAATCAAAGAGTGAAAAAAAAAAATCCTTTTGGTAATAAACAAAAGCTCAAAAGATAAAAGTAAGATTCTTTATCTTTCTTCAAGAAAAAAAAATTGCCCATCATAAAAAAGTATAATTTATTTTTTCCATTTTATAAAGTGAAAAAACTACAAATAATTTTTTTTATGAATTTTAACCATGTAAAACACCAAATGCATTTTTTTTTATACTTAAAGAATACAAATTAGAGCATAAAATGTAAAAGCATTATAATACATTTACAAAATATAAGAGAAAATCTTTTTTTGTAACTTTTTTAAATACAAAAAAAAGGATGTAACGAACATTATCGATAACCTATGTAAGCATTTAAGACTCATTATTATTAACAAAAAATTTAAGAAGAAAACAAATAAAATGAAAAACTGTAGTAAAAGAAAAAAATTTAGTGCAAATATAAAAATAGTATACGAAACATAAGTGCAGAATCAATGAGTAAAAAGAAGAAAAAAAAACCTTTTTAAAATTAAAAACAAAAGCTCAAAAGACAAAAAGTAAGTTTCTTTTTCTATCTTCAAGATGAAATAAATGCCCATCATAAAAAAAGTATAATTTATTTTTTTCCTTTTTTATAAAGTGAAAAACACTACAATATTTTTTTTTAGAATTTTAACCATGAAAAACACCAAATGCATTTTTTTTATACTTAAAAAATACAAATTAAAGCATAAAATGAACGCATTATAATACATTTACAAATATAAGAGAACATCTTTTAGTAACTTCTTTAAATACAAAAAAAGAACAGTATGTAACGCACATTATCGATACCCATGTAATCACTTTGCGCATCATTGCAAACAACGTTTGTTTGAAAATGGAATTGTAATTTAAATTGAATAGCATTTATTCAATTAATCGAGTGCAAATTTATTAAATAAATAATGTAGAACACATTTTATTCTGTTCCAGGATAAAATAGTTTCAAACAGTATTTAATTGGACGATTGCATAGGCGACTGTAAAAACCTGTTCATTCATTCATTCGAAGCAAATATTTTGCGCAACGGGTTGCATTGATGATATTGAAAAGCACGCGGGTACATGTCGAGGTCGCGCGTAAAATGTTATTAACAAAGAAACTTTATTGTTTAGATTATGCCATTCGAAAATTTGCAAAATTACAAATCTTATGTTTTTTATTCATGTTTTTACGTAATACGGTTCCGAAGTTATAAATATGTAAAAAATAGCAGTATTTCCTATTACCATAATGTAAAATTCTTGAAAAATTTTTTAAAAAATGATAAATTTTATTAAACATTATGTGATAGGGTCATAAAAGGAACGTTTTTCTTAAATAATTTTTTTTATCTGTTATAATTTAGAAATTATGGCCGTTTTAGTTTTCGAATGAAATTTTGTCGGAAACGTTTTTGGCTTATAACTTTTGAAAACACGCGAGGTCAAAAAAAACTGAAACGGCCAAAAATTTTTATTTCTCTATCCGCGTACGATGCTTTTTGAATTCTTGAAAATCTGTCCGTAAATAAGCGAGTTGTGGTCAAATTACGGTTCAATTTCTTTGAAATTTTTTGACTATTTTTAACATTTTTTTTAACCTCGAAGATGCCCTCGTACAAAAAAATCTAAATCGAAAAATAAAGACACATCTTACGTAAACTCGAAACTTTTTCCAAACGAAAATATCTTTAGCCGTTCTAATGTGAGACGAATTTGAAAAAGGTCGATTTTCGTATAGATTGAAATCTCAAAATTGTTCGCAATACTTTGATTTTTCATTATAAATCGGACCGTATGGACTTTTCGAAAATTTTTTTCCATCTTATACTTTGTTAAGTTTAGAAATTTCGGCACCCAAAAAACGGTCCCGTTAAAAATTTTTGTTTTCTCTATCTCTTACGGTTTAGAAGATATAAGCCTTTAACGATTTTACTACGAATTGTAGAAACAATTTTGAAATTTTGTCAAAAAGTTTGTGTACCTCATACGGCCGTATGATAAAAGCCATCTTTCATTTAAGTGCCGTTTTAAAGAGAAACTGTAAATTGTGCCCTAGGCTGAGCGCTTTTCGATATGTCTTTTAATTTCCGAGTTATAAGCCCTTAAAGTTAGGGGTGGAACTTTTTTGCTTTGGGGGTGTAATTACCGTCCCCGACATCCCCACGCTTACCAAACAAAATTCATCGCGTTCGTCTTTTCGATTTCTATCGGACGCCAAAAAATTTTTTAAAATCGCCGGCCGTTTAGGCGGGAAATTAGTTCAATATTTTCCAAAACCTCGTAACTCTCGAGGGCGTTAGATTGAGACGCGGTTTTTTTAAATTCTCACGTAAAACGATGAAATCTACCAAGGGCAGTGATAAATTGAAAATATCTTCGAAACGAAAGCCGTAAATGGCGAAAAACCAAATCGAAATCAAAATTTTGATTTCGCGTTCCGCCGTTTTTTAAAGCCGTTTCTCGTAGGAAATTTAAAAAAAACGACTTCTCGTCGCGTAGAGGGTCTTTTAGGCGGCTTAAGGCGTTTTCCAATTTACGATCTGACTTTACGTTCGTTATCCCCAGCCAGTCTAGCGAACGTCGAAGATTTTTGAAAAATTTTGTCGAGTCGGCTTTGAAAAATTCTCACGACCTTATCGTAAAAGTTAAGTATTTCGTTTAAAAACAATTTTAAAGAGGAAAGTCCAGCGCGTAATTTAATATACGGCTCTTTTTCGATAAGTCGTAAAACTTTCGAGATATAAACCGAAAAGCGAAAATCGTAATCGAAAATTTTCGTTTTTTTTCGCGTTCCGACCGTCTTTTAGGGCGTTTCTCTTTGGAAATTTCGTCGGATAGCCGCGTCTTTTTAGCCCGCGTACGGCGCCGTTCGTGACGGACCTCGGACGTCGGGTTCGTTATCGCGAGCGGATCTCCGCGGGTCTCAAAATTTTTAATGAGTGCGAACGGCGCGAACGTATAAAGTGCGACACGGCGCGCCTGTACGCGCGTTAGATAAGATGATGAAAGTTTATTTTAAGATTATTTATGTTATCAACGACGTAGATTCAAAAAAAATAAAGGAAAAAATTTATAATTGAAAGAGAAAAACGTTTTGAGGTCAGATTCAAGGTTTTTTTCACACATTCATAAAACATGCAATTCAAAAACGCATTTTTACGTAAATCAAAAAGGATAAAAACCAAAAATAAAAATTAGAAAGTCTTAGAGTTACCGCGTTTTTATGCTTTGAACTTTTAAAAAATTGAAAAACTAATAAAGAAAAAAAATTGTGAGGCGTCCTACGATTGTCGTGTTTTTTGTTTAAAAACTAAGTTTGCGCGGCATAATTTAATTTTTTTTTTAGATTTAAAACAATTTATTGAACTTACAAAAACCAGACAAAACCAAAAACTGAAAAACAATAATAAAGATAAAAATTGTAGTAAGAGTACTACGATTATCGGGTTTTGTTTCTAAACTAAGTTTCCGTGGCATAATTTAATTTTTTTAGAATTAAAACCATTTATTGAACTTACAAAAACTGACAAAAAACTAAAAATTGAAAAACAATAATAATGATAAAAATTGTAGTAAGAGTACTACAATTATCGGGTTTTTTGTTTCTAAACTAAGTTTCCGTGGCATAATTTAATTTTTTTTAGAATTAAAACCATTTATTGAACTTAAAAAACTGAAAAAAAACTATAAACTGAAAAACAATAATAAAACTGAAAAAAACTAAAAATAAAAACAATAATAAAAATTTTAGTAAGAGTACTACGATTATCGAGTTTTTTTTGTTTCTAAACTAAGTTTCCGTGGCATAATTTATTTTTTTTTGAATTAAAACCATTTATTGAACTTACAAAAACTGACAAAAAAACTAAAAATTGAAAAACAATAATAATATAAAAATTGTAGTAAGAGTACTACGATTATCGGGTTTTTTTTGCTTCTAAACTAAGTTTCCGTGGCATAATTTAATTTTTTTTTAGAATTAAAACCATTTATTGAACTTACAAAAACTGACAAAAAAAACTAAAATTGAAAAACAATAATAAAAATTTTAGTAAGAGTACTACGATTATCGAGTTTTTTTTTGCTTCAAAACTAAGTTTCCGTGGCATAATTTAATTTTTATTAGAATTAAAAACATTTATTAAACTTACAAAAACTGACAAAAAACTAAAAATTGAAAACAATAATAATGATAAAAATTGTAGTAAGAGTACTACAATTATCGGGTTTTTTGCTTCTAAACTAAGTTTCCGTGGCATAATTTAATTTTTTTTAGAATTAAAACCATTTATTGAACTTACAAAAACTGACAAAAACTAAAATTGAAATACAATAATAAAGGTAAAAATTGTAGTAAGAGTACTACGATTATCGGGTTTTTTTGCTTCTAAACTAAGTTTCCGTGGCATAATTTAATTTTTTTTAGAATTAAAACCATTTATTGAACTTTACAAAAACTGAAAAAACTAAAATTTAAAAACAATAATAATAAATATTAGTAAGAGTACTACGATTATCGAGTTTTTTGTTTCTAAACTAAGTTTCCGTGGCATAATTTAATTTTTTATTAGAATTAAAACATTTATTGAACTTACAAAAACTGACAAAAAAACTAAAAATTGAAATACAAATAATAAAGATAAAAAATGTAGTAAGAGTACTACGATTATCGGTTTTTTTGCTTTTAAACTAAGTTTGCGTGGCATAATTAAAATTTTTTTTAATAAAATTTTTTATTTGAAAAACGCTAATTGAAAATAAAAAATTGAAAAACTGTAATAAAGAGAAAATGTTTAGGAAGAGTCTTACGATTATCGCGTTTTTATGCTTTTAAACTAAGTTTGTGTGGCATATTAAAAAAATAAATTGTTTGAACATATAGTGAAAAAAGGCCAAAACTAAAAAAACATATTTTTTCTATATAACACTTAAAAATGTGTACAAAACACTTGAAAATTTAATAAAAAAATAGAAAAGTGAATAATTGAGCATGAAAAACTTTATGGATGACATGTTCCAAATAAAATTTTGATAAATATAAAATTGAAGAAACATGAGTGTATTTCAAAAACGCATTTTAACGTAAATATGCCAAAAAAAGTAAAAGAAAATAAATATTTGAAATTGGTTTTTTTTCATTCATTCAAGTACCTATTTTTATTAATAGAAATCGCAAAAAAAACACGAACCATTAGGTGTTAAAAATGTTGTCATCGCCAAAAGGAATAAAAGTTTATTTCACGAATGTCTTTTTATGTATATGTTACGGCTAATAACCGAAGTGCGGCTACACCTAGTTTTAGCCGGTTACAAATAGGTGCAGCCGGCCACATGCGGTTAAATTTAGATGTATCCTACTTATCTTCGGTTAAAACTAGGTATAGCCTTTACATAGTGACTAGAACTAGGTGCAACCGCACACCGATGGTTAAACTTAGGTGTATCCTATTTATCATCAGCTAGAAGTAGGTTTTCAGTTCAGTTAAGGGAAGGGTGCAGTCCGCCGCTCGTCGCGTGTGCTTGTAGTCAGTATAAATAACAGCTCTGCGCTAGGAGGTTTACACGTGCGTTGGTCTTCGTTACAAAATGGCGGTAAACGAAGCATTAGAAACGATGAAGGCCAGTTTTAACAAAGAGTTAGACCGTGTTATAAATTCGAAACATGGCGATAACCAAAGTTACATGAGTAGTGAACAGTATTTGACGTTCATAGAAGAGGTTAAAGCTGCAAAATAGCAACAAAACGTACAACACTACAATATCGTCGTTTGAAACGTTTTAATGTGTGTAATATTGGGGACACGGAAAAGTTAATTAGTGCTTTATCTACCAGTAGTTCCGAAAATCTTAAATATTACGTCAAGAACGCAGAATTGTTTGATATTCTTCAAGAAATACATTTGGCTATTGGACACGGTGGGAGAAACAGAATGGTTGCAGAAGCGAAAAAGGTATGCAAATATAACTCAAGAGGCTATTCTTTTATACCTCCAATTATGCAAGCCATGTCAAATGAAACAAAAATCTCTTAGAAAAGGTCTCGTCGTTAAACCCATTTTGTCTAATGAGATGAATAGTCGTTGTCAGGTAGACTTGATAGACATGCAAACTAGTCCTGATGGAAATTTCAAGTTTATTTTAGTTTATCAGGATCATCTCACTAAATTCATACAACTACGTCCTTTACAAAGTAAAACTGCTGAGGAAGTATCGAAGATACTCCTTGACATATTTTGTATATTTGGATCACCCTCAATACTCCAGTCTGACAATGGCAGGGAATTCGCTAATCGAATTGTGGAAAGTTTGACGCAAATGTGGCCAGGTCTGAAAATTGTGCACGGGAAACCTCGTCACAGCCAGTCACAGGGGAGTGTCGAACGTGCTAATCAAGACGTTCAAAGTATGCTGATGACTTGGATGAAAGACGAAAACTGTGAAAAGTGGTCGGAAGGACTTAGATTTGTACAACTTATGAAAAATAGAGCCTATCATCATGGAATTAAAAGGTCACCTTACCAGGCTATGTTCGGTTGTGATGTAAAAGTGGGCCTAAGATCTTCAGCACTTCCAACTGAGACAATGGAAAATATAGAGAACGAGGAAGACTTGGAACAAATTCTTAAGACGTTAGAGGGAGACGGAAATAATACTGATAATGAGACAATAACAGATGTAAATCAGGAAGAGACTGTAGGAGAAGAAGCGGAAAAAGAACAGATTGTGAGCTTTGTACTCAAAACAAAAATAATAAATGTGACTTCTGTATTAAACGCCAGACAATAGAGACTAATAGAAAAGGCGCAAAAGATTCGTTAACAGTACAAGCAAATAAAATGACAGCTTTATCTAAGAGAAAGTTTCCTCCATGCAAAATAGGTGACACAGTTCGGGTGAAAATTCTGACGTTGACTTGAATGTAATGATGATGGATTGTATAAATTAGGTAACCAGTTTGGTACTATTATTGAATTATTTTCTAGGAATCAATTCACTGTGTGCGAGACAAAATTTTTAGATGTTGATATTGTTTCTCCCGAAAAAATCATTACGCCAAATAGCTAATGCCCAATCTACAACTGGAGGACAAGGATACAAAAGATGCCATTGCAAAACGAAATGTGGTAATAGAAAGTGCCTTTGTAAAGCGGCCGGTATTTTGTGCAATTCTAAATGCCATTCAAGTTTATCTTGTTCAAATAAGTGATAGACATTCTTACAACGTACTATCACATGAAGAGTTTGTTGATTGTTTTTTTTATAATTAAAACTAAGTTAAAAAGTTTTTTATTTCTTTCAACATCAAAATATGGGATAAGAATACAAAGATTTGGTTGATTTTTTCATGGTTAAGAAGTAATACTTTATTTTTTAATACTTTGAATCTTATTAATTACTTATATTGTATAAATACTTTCAACATTCTTGTTTTTTATTTTTCAATAAAATCGAATCAATCTGGAAACGCAAGATAGGAATCTAAAACAAAACTAAAATGCGTAACTAAACTGAAAACCTAGTTCTACCCGATGATAAATAGGATACACTTAAGTTTAACCACCGATGTGCTACTGAACCTAGTTCTAGTCGCTATGATGAAGGCTAAACCTAGTTTTAACCGAAGATAAATAGGATACATCTAAATTTAACCTCATGTGGCCGGCTGCACCTAGTTGTAGCCGGCTAAAACTAGATGTAGCCGCACTTCGGCTATTATCCGTAACATATACACCAAAAATATAAAGTAAAAAAAACGACGGAAATGCAAAAAAGGAAAAGTTAACAATTGAAAAAGAAAAGGTTCAACTCAAACACTCGCAAATCACCTTTCAACACTTGTAAAACAAATAACTATCATTTGAAGAACGCATTATTAGTTACTATGTAATTACAAAAATAAGGAAAAGAAACCCGCATTTTCCGCGGAAATAGGTAGAAAGGAAAAACTGAATAATTCAACATGAAATATCTTATTAACATTAGATTTGTTTGTACACAAATTGGAAAAAAATGAACTTCCAAAACGACGTTTTTGTGTAAAAATTTTGTGCAAAACAACAAAACTGAAACAATTGAATTGGCACTAAAATTAATGTGTACACTTTTTCTGAGATTTTTAATAAACGGTATTAATTAAAAAAATCCGTAAAATGAAATTGTACGAAAAAGAAATACCTACTAATTAAATATATTTTTAGGACTACTTACCTTACTGAGATATGTAGATAACAAAAAACTTAAAAAAATTAAAGAAAATTTGTTTCACTTGCGATGTAAACACTTCCACTACGCGCAAATGAATGGTGAATTTTGGATCTGATGTTACTGTAGTCCGCTTGACCTTGGTGATTCATTGTATTCATAAAAGAATAAATCGACAAACAACCCGTTCCTTGTTACTACGTATTTAAGACATAATTTTTTTTCGTTGACAATGACGGCAACTTACATTTTAACTGCTTCACAAAGTAGGTAAATTATATAGTAGGTACATACATGACAATTTTGAACGAAAAACAAATAAATACTGCGTAAATACCATCTTAAAACTCCTTGGATGCAATTACATTTTGAAACAATCGCAGTCGTAAATACCACGTGTATCAGCATTGGTTTACATTCTCAGTTGTGTTTTTATTCCGAAATTAAATGCTTTTTCTTTTTAACGTATTACCATTCCATGGTATTACTTTGTTTATATACCTACCGTTTAGCTAAAGTTGCAATTGCCTGCGTAATAAAGAATATCAAAAGTGCCTATGTAAACAATTATTACGATTACCACTAAAACTCCGCTCGCGACTCTATTTTAAACGTAGTAGTAACACACTATTTCTTTTTAATAAAAAAATCGTGACAAATATCATACAATACTTTCTTATGTTTAAAAATACAACTTAGTGTTTTATCTCTTTTTACTTCATTCTTTAAACGTAGTTGTTTTTTTTAATTTCTAAAACATGTACTTCTAGGAACTTCCTTTTGTATAAATTCAAAAACAGAAGGACAAAAATCGAAATAAAATAAAATAAAATAAAGAACGAAAAACCACTTTTTTTAAATACAAACGCTCAAATCATAGAATTAAGAAAAAAAGATAAATAGTAAGAAACAAAAAATAACTACTTATCAAACTCATTAAACCATTGTTTTCAAATAAGAAATCGCAAAAAATATCACAAAACACTTTTGTTTTCCTACATTCTTAAAGAAAATTCGAAATAAGTTTACTTATTTCGTTATTAAAAAGAAAAAACAGTAAGTTAATTTTTTTGTATTTTTTGACAAATACAAATTAGTGCTTAAAGAAGCCTTCCTAATAGAATAAAAAAATTTGATTTTTTTTACACAAAATTGAAAAAATATATATAATTCAAAATCATTTACTTTAATACAAAAAAACTTGTTTGTCCATTAACTCTTTCTTCGTTTTCGACACAAAAAAAATACGCTTTTACTCTTAATCGTAGATACAGAAAAAGAACAATAATTGAAATAGAAATTTGTTCACCAAATTTATGAAAATGTGCTTCAACAAACGCATGTTGCAAACATGCGATATGAAAATCCCTGCACTGCTTCGTGAAAAAAATCATGTGTTAAATTTGATTACGTTTTAAAAAAGTTTCAACTCTAAACGGATTGTGAAATGAATTTATTTTTCGAAAGTCTTAAAAATTCAAAATGATACAAAACATTTTTTGAATTACAACTCGCGTGAAATACTACAAAATTGTTTGTTTTTAACTTAATGCTGTAACTCATGTAAAATTATTCGTTTTTTTTGTCATTCTTAAAAAGTGCAAAAATTCGAAGTCGGTAGTCATAAAAACCCAAAAAAAAGTTTCAGTATTTATTTTTTACTTACAAAAAGTTCAAAAACTCGTTTTCTACTCAAAAATTGCGTAGAAAACACCAAAAGACAAATGCCTTTTGTAAATAAAAACAATTTTTTTCAAAAATGCATTGTTGTGTAAAAAATAAAAAGCAAAAATGTTTAGAAATAAACGCATTTATTTGAAGAACGCATATTACTATGAACTTACAAAATAGCGAACAAAATAAATAGTAATTGAAAAACACAACGGAACAAAAATAGTACACAACAAAAATAATTAGCGGCTCAATCACGAAAAAGTGAAATCATATACGTTACATGTTTATATATCAACTTCAAAAAAAATTGCAGATCGAAATCTAATTAATGGACGAATCAAAAAAGAAGTGAAAATGACTTTTTATGTACCTACCAACTAACATATTTCACGAACGTAATGCACTTAAGTTTCGAAAGTAAAGTAAGAAAATGTGAAAAACCGAATTCAAAATTTCGCATTTTTAAATATTTGTAAAGAATTTGAAAGATAGAAAAAACATTACATAAAATATAAAAAACTAAAGGATATAACAAAAATATTTTTTAATTATTTATAAACATAAATTTATAAAAATTATTCGATTTTTAAAGAACTTCAGGATTAGAAATTACACGACTGTACAAAATAAGATATTATCCTTTCTCACGAAAACTCGAAAGAGGATGTACTTGTAAATCAAAGGATTAGAGTTTATGAATACTGGCGGTCTTTTTTCCTAAAGCTACCCTAAGAATTTTGCGGTTCAATGTCCACAGAAACACTTTTTGTAAGGAAGATAAACAGTGACGAAATAATGAAAACTTTTTCCACGACTGTAGAAATAAGTATTTTTGTAATCCTGGGAAGTCGCAGTTCAACGTCCACCAAAAACCTTTTGTAACGCCGACAGTAAGTTCAAATTATTACAAAATATGAGAAGAAAACCTTGTTTTGTAATTTCTACGTAAATACTAAAAAGAAAAGGAAGTAATTTGTACACATTATTGATAAAACGTGAATTTAAGAACCTTATTGTAACAAAATAAACAAATAAAAAATAAAAAAACTGTATTAAAAGAATGCTTATATGTACCGAATTAATCAAGCGAAAATATAAAAAATGTAAAATAGTTTCAAATAGTATTTAATTGGTCGATTGCATGAACGTATTTTATTTTCAAAGCAAAATATGTTTAACCAAGGTCGAGCGACAGTCGCTGGGTAAAATGTTATTAACAAAACCAATTTTATTGTTTAGATTAAGCCATTCGAAAATTTGCAAAATTACAAATCTTATGTTTTTTTTATTCATGTTTTTACGTAATACGGTTCCGAAGTTATAAATATGTAAAAAATAGCAGTATTTCCTATTAAACATCCTAAAATAGCTTGAAATTTTTTTTAAAAATGATAAATTTTTATTAAACATTACGTGATAGGGTCATAAAAGGAACGTTTTTCTTAAATACATTTTTTATCTGTTATAATTTAGAAATTATGCCGTTTTAGTTTTCGAATGAAATTTTGTCGGAAAGGTTTTTCGCTTATAACTTTGAAAACACGCGAGGTCAAAAAAAACTGAAACGGCCAAAAATGTTTATTTCTTTATCCGCGTACGATGCTTTTTGAATTTTAAAAATCGGTTCGTAAATAAGCGAGTTGTGGTCAAATTACGGTTCAATTTCTTTGAAATTTTTGACTATTTTTACATTTTTTTAACCTCGAAGATGCCCTCGTACAAAAAAAAATTTTAATCAAAAAATAAAGACACATCTTTCGTTAACTCGAAACTTTTTTCCAAACAAAAATATCTCTAACCGTTCCAATGTGAGACGAATTTGAAAAAAGGTCGATTTTCGTATAGACTTGAAATCTCAAAATTGTTCGTTAATACTTTGATTTTTGATTATAAATCGGACCGTATGGACTTTTTCGAAAAATTTTTTTTTCTATCTTATACTTTGTTAAGTTTAAAAATTTCAAAACGTTTTGTAATTTTTTCTCTATCTCTTACGGTTTAAAAGATATAAGCCTTTAACGATTTATCTACGAATTTCAAACCAAATTTTGAAATTTTTCCAAAAAAAGTTTGTGTACCTCCTACAGCCGTATGATAAAAGCCACATCTTTCATTTAAGTGCCATTTTAAAGAAAAAACTGTAAATTGTGGGTTAGGCTGAACGCTTTATCGATATGTCTTTTAATTTCCGAGTTATAAGCCACTAAAGTTAGGGGTGGAACTTTTTGCTTTGGGGGTGTAATTACCGTCCCCGACATCCCACGCTTACCAAACAAAATTCGTCGCGTTCGTCTTTTCGATTTCTATCGGACACAAAAAAATTTTTAAAATCGCCGGCCGTTTAGGCGAGAAATTAGTTCAAAAATTTTCCAAAAAACCCTCGTAACTCTCGAGGGCGTTAAATTGAGACGACAAAATCGAAATTTTTGATTTTTTCGTTCGTTTTAACCGTTTTGTAGGAATTTAAAAAGGTTGTAGAGGGTTTTTTTCCGGCTTTTAACGTTTCAATTTAGCCGTGACTTTACGTTCGTTATCCCCAGCCAGTCTAGCGAACGTCGAAGATTTTTGAAAAATTTTGTCGAGTCGGCTTTGAAAAATTCTCACGACCTTATCGTAAAAAGTTAAGTGTTTCGTTTAAAACAGTTTTCAAGAGGAAATTCTAGCGCGTAATTTAATATAAGGCGCTTTTTCGATAAGTCGTAACATTTTTGAGATATAAGCCGAAAGCGAAAATCGTAATCGAAAATTTTCGTTTTTTTTTTCGTTCCGACCGTCTTTTAAGGCCTTTCTCGTAAGAAATTTTGAAAAAAAAATTACATCGTCGGATAGCCGCGTCTTTTAGCCCGCGTACGGCGCGTTCGTGACGGAGGTCGGAGGTCGCGTTCGTTATCGCGAGCGGATCTCCGCGGGTCGACGAAAGTTTTAATGAGTGCGACGGCGCGAACGTATACAGGGCGCGCCTGTACGACAATTTATATTCACATTGTTTTTATTAGAAATTTATGGTTTCTCTTTTAACCTATTACTTTGATACCTATCCGTTAGCTAGAATCGCAATTCGAGTGCGTAACGAATAATTAACAAAAGTGAATACGCGTAAAGCTTATCGCGCACTAGACCGGCACGGCACGGCACGGCGCTGCCCAGCGCTGGACAGCGACGCCTGAAGGCACCGCGCATTGTTCCGGCTGCAACAGACAGGTTGCGTGCGTGCGTTTTCTTTCAATTTGATTTGGAAGTAGTGACTGGATCGATCATGTTTGACAGTGATAGTTCTGATGAAGAATTGAGCGTAGTGACTACGTTATTAGCAGATGAGGAAGAGAAAAACAAAAGTAAAAAAAAAATGTGGGTTCATCCCATAAATAAAAAACGATCAAAGTTTGGAGAAGTTACATCATCTGTTTGACGATCTGAAACGGGACGAAATAAAATTTTTCAGTACTTTAGGATGTCGTATGAAAAATTTTCTGAATTAGTTGATATACTACAGTCGGAATTGACATTCCAAAATACTTCATTTCGAAGAGCTATATCTAAAGAAGAAAGGCTGGCTGTAACATTAAGGTGCAACACCATTTAGTAAATCATGGTGTGTTTCATTTATATACGTTTATTATATATTTGATCGATTTTTAATGTGAAACGAAAAATGATACAGTCTATTCTCTAGAACAAAAATATTTTAAAGTGGATAATCTTTAATACTTGATTGGTTAAAAATAAAACATTGTCACTTTAGCACTGCGAAGTATTATTGTCAGTGTTTGGAACACTTTCGTAATCATCCGAAGAGGAAGGCAAAGTTGTTATTTGTTGTTGAGAATATCTTGAGGAATCTTGTGTGGCCTGTGGTTGACGATATACATGTTAAGCTATAAGTTTGCAGAATATGGCGGCAATTGAAATGGTTGCTGATGTTGCTGATACTGAGTTTGTGACCTAGTTACCTGATTTGCTTGACAAAATTGTCCGAATTGGAGAGGTTTGCTGAATCTGGAGTGGAAAAAGCTTCTCCTCGACTATTCATAGAGTTAGCAATACGTAACTGAACGAAGTACAATTGAG